>CM052814.1:1232606-1272286 GCA_028533885.1 Nasua narica | reverse complement strand
CCCGTAGTACTAGATGGTGTGACCTCTACTTACTCTGGCCCCGCACTACTAGTAGTACTAGATGGTGTGACACGCTACGTACTCCGGCCCCGCACTACCCGTAGTACTAGATGGTGTGACCGCTACGTACTCCGGCCCTGAACTACCCGTAGTACTAGATGGTGTGACCTCTACTTACTCTGGCCCCGCACTACTAGTAGTACTAGATGGTGTGACCGCTACGTACTCCGGCCCCGCACTACCCGTAGTACTAGATGGTGTGACCCCTACGTACTCCGGCCCCGCACTACCCGTAGTACTAGATGGTGTGACCGCTACGTACTCCGGCCCCGCACTACCCGTAGTACTAGATGGTGTGACCCCTACGTACTCCGGCCCCGCACTACCCATAGTACTAGATGGTGTGACCGCTATGTACTACCTCTCAGTACTGCTACTAGTAGTATTATATGCTGTGACTACTGCAGAGTACTACTACTCACTACGTACTACTACTGTAACACTCCACTCCGTGCTACTGCTCTGTACTATCCTAGTACTAGACGCTGTGACCACTACGTGCTACCACCACCTAGTACTACTGCACGGCACCTGGACTTCCTGCTACGACAGCATGCCGCTATTACCTGCTACGCGCTGCTACCACACACTACGACCAGCAGCACTATTACTCACGGTACTGCTAGCAGCACTCGCGGTCCTCCACCCTGCGGCTGCAGGTCACTGCACAATGCTCTGACACCGCGCACCACACGCTACTCCTGTGACGTACGACTGCTACACGGTGCTCTGACATACTACTCCATGCTCCGACATGCCTTGTACTACTGCACACTGCCGTTGCTGCTGGCCACCACGTGTCCCTGGTGCGCTCCGGGACGCGCCCTCGGCCGCGCCGGCTGGAACCGGTCGGTGCAGGGAGAAGGCTGCGGACAGCCCTCCCGGCTTCCCGGCGAGGTCCGGGCGCAGCTGATGCTTCTGCGTGCAGGGCTCCGGATCCCGGGTTCTTCGGAGAATGGCTGCCTGCCCGATGTCAGCAGCTTTCAGATCGGGAAGGCTTTTGCTGGCTCTCCTGCTCTCTCTCTTGGCAGCGTTTTACATTTTTCTTGGGGACCTAGTCTACACCTGTAGCCTTACCACCTTTCGAAAAATGCGAAGCTGTTCGGGGGAGACGCAGGACTTAACGAGGTAAAGCTCCAGCTCCCAGCGGCGGGAGTCCTGGGCCGTCTCCTCCCTGTCCCCGCCGGAGTTCCTCGTAACTACGGTGTTTCTCAGGTCGGCGAGACTCCGAATTCAGGACTGTGCCGACTCTCCCCTCAGTGCTTCAAGCCCGGGTGGGGCAAGAGGCAGGACGGTTTCCCTGCGGCCCGGTGCTCTCCGGGGTCCCGGGCCCCTCCCCCACAGACAGGGCCGTACCCAAGCTTAGCTTCCTGCAGGATGCTTAGCAGCTCGCCACCATCACCTGTCCCTGCGGGGGGACTTCCTGAGAGCACTAGCTTTACAAATACTTCTGTGGGCAGCTGGTGTCCAAATCGGACAGCCAGGTCTGATTACCATTCTGCGGCCCCCGTTACCGTCATGCCTACCCTATTCGGTGTACAAAAGGACACCCCCAGAGGGGAGAACGGGAACCCACTCAGAGTGCCCCAGCTCCAGCGCGCCTCTCATTGGGACGTCGGGAGCACGGGGGACCCGTGCCTTCACTTCTCTTGCTGCCCTTGGCCTTGTAAACTTTCTTTCTCTCATCACGTTCCTCTACAAACCTTGTAGCATTATGGCTCTTGGGGAGCAATGGGGAGGGCAGACCGCCGTTTGGGGAAGGAGGGTGAGAAGTCCCATTCAAAGAGGGAGCAGGGAAGTAACACTCCTATTCTAACTTGGGGTCACAGTCCACGGTCCCGGTCTTCTGGAGCGGGAAGGCTGGGCGTGGCCATTCCCATTACACAGATGGGTAAATGGAGGCACCGGGGGATGACTTCTCTGACCAAGACCAGCCAGCTGGGTAGCAGTGGTGTGAGATGTGGGGCCGAGCAGGGTGCGCTCTGTCTTGCCGATTTCACGGGCCTACGTTGCTTCTGGGAAAGGCGGCCGGAAAGACCACTTTCTTTCCAGCCGAGGACAGCACGAGGGAGGAGGTCCAAACTCATGGCTTCTGTAGGTCAAGGTCAGTGACTGACACGGCGAGCTATCCAGAAACTCACTCAGTCATTCAGAGTAGACTGCGGCGACCTAAGCCGTTTCTCTGACTCGCATCCCCATGCCCTGTCTGGCTGCATTTCCTCCCAAACCTTGAGGCTGGAGGGCATGATCAGCTCCGGAATCCCCCTCATCCCTGGCCTGGCCAGACTGAGTACAGCACCCTGGCAACAGTGACCGATCCAAAGGACCCCCGGAGAGAAAGCCGTGTCTTTCTGCCGGGCTCGCTGGGGAAGAGGTGAGTCTGGGCCATTCAGAGCCGGTCTTCCTCCCCCTCCCCGCCCCGGGGGGCCGTGGACAGAATGAAGACGCACACGGAGTCTGAGAGAGACACAGAGAGAGCCAGACATTTTGGAAACAAACCCTCAGCCCCCGCGGCTCGAGCCGCCGCCATCTGTCTTCCCAGCCGAGCTTCCGGACCTTCCCGACCCACAGGATTTGTGACCGTTACCAAAAGTCTGGGTCAAGCCGCCAGATTCCGGGGTAGTTTGTTACAGGGGGATAGTGTCTCGGAACGCCCATGCCATGGCCCTGCTGGAAATGTTCCGGGGGTTCCCACGGCCCCCGGGATAACGTCCAGAGTCCTTTGCCCTTCCTCGCCAGGTTCCTGCCCAGCCCCAGAGCCAGCTCCTGTCCCTCCCGCACGAGCCGGAGCCCCAGACATGCCGCCATCCCTGGAACGTTCCCTACTTTCCTGGACTTCCGTGCCTCTGCGCGCGCCGCTGCTGCCTGGATATCTTCCTGACATCCAGACCATTAAGTGAGTCATTTGGCAAGTTGGGAGATGTAAACTCACTTTCTTCCTTTCTTTCCTGAAATCTCCCCCGCCCCCCGCCCCAGGAAGAAGAGTGTTTGCACGGCCCTAAAATAGTTCAGGTGCTCTGCGAGAGAATAATCAAAGAACGTGGGTTATTTCCTGGGTCTCCGAATAAAATAACAGCTACCTGGACGGAGTCTGGGGCCAGATCGCCCGTATTCCACTCCCGGCTCTGTCCCTTACTAGCGGGGGACCCTGCACAAGTGCTCAGCCCGGCTGTGCTCCCAGGCTTGCCCCACTCACAGAATAGGGAATCCATGATAGAGTTAGGACGGGGATTCGATGAGGGAGTGTGTACAGTGCTTAGAACGGTGCGTGGCAGAGAGCTCTCCGATCAAGAAGTGTTTATTTTTAATTTAATTTATTTTTAGAAGATTGTATTTATTTGTCACAGAGAGCACAAGCACAAGCAGAGGGAGAGGCAGGCTCCCCACGGAGCAGGGAGCCCGATGCGGGGCTCGATCTCAGGACCCTGGGATCACGACCCGAGCTGAGGGCGGACGCTTCGCCGACTTGAGCCACCCGGGCGCCCTGGAAGTGTTTGTTTAAAATAAAAGAAGTCGCGGCAAGCGGCTGGCTCTAGCCGTTGCCATGGCCACGCTGGGCAGCAGCTCCACGGACGGGCCCACGTGTGCCCAGCACCTTGCCACCTGTCACTGTCTGACTCTAACCGTGACTCAGTTTGTCTCTTCGCCCCTTGAAGAGGGAGCCTGGCTTTTACTCCTTCCTAGCTCTCCCCAGACCCAGCGGTATTAGACCTTCCATAAATATGTATCGATTCCTGCTCTGATGTTCAGCGAGCTCTTCCAAGTCATACAGGGAACGCGTGGCCGAGGTGCCACTGAAATTTTCAGTCTCATTCACTCCGACTGACTGCCGGCCGCGAGCTAGTTACCGTGTGTGCACACACGCACACGAGCGTGCGTGTGAGTGTGTCTCCGCGGTATCGTCACGACCCCCTGCTGAGCATCCGCTTTTAAAATTATTTTGCTCAGGGACCCGTAAAATAACCTATGGTCTTTCAGCACCCTTCCTCCGACCCCCGCGCTGTTTTAGGGCCTACACTCACGATTATTCGTGGGGAAGGAGGGACACAGAGAGGGAAATGGATTCGCCTTCCTCTGATCGTCTGGACGGTTTGCTGAATATCTGGGTAAGTCCAACTCACCCAACACCTCTCTAAGGTAGGAGGCGGTTGCTTCCATCCCATCACTTTTTCCAGGTGTGGAGGTGAGGGCGCCATCATTCAAGAACCCTAACTCAGGGGCGCCTGGGTGGCTCACTTGGGTAAGGCTCGGGACTCCTGGTCTCAGCTCAGGTCTTGATCTCAGGGTCCCGGGGGCAGCCTGCGTCGGGCTCCAATGCTGGGCAGGGAGCCTACTTTAAAAAAGAAAAAAATTCCCCCAAACCCTAATTCAGTGTGGGGCTTGGCCAATGCGGCCTCAGTGTCTGGCTTCTGGTAACTGTCACATTGTCAACACCAGACGGCGCTGTGTCCTCGCTGGCTTTTGAACCACCACGTCCAGCGAGCACACAAAAGGCCAGATTGTCCCCCAGGACAGCTCCGGGCCGGGTTCCCAACAGCCCGCATTTCTTCCCGCCTTCCGCGTCGGTGAGTGTGTGTGCGTGCGCGCGCGCGTGTGTGTCGGGGACGGTCCCACCTTAACCAGCCGTGACCCCGTCTGAAAAGCCGCGTCTCCTGCCTTCGGCTCTATTATCGACCGGAGCGAAATCCAGTTAGATCCAGGAACGAGTGGAAGGCCTGCGAGGGACCAGGCGTGGCGCGCCCCTGGCCTCCCCCGCCCGGCGCTGCCCCAGCCCCATTCCCGGCGTCCGGGGCGAGGCCCGCGCGGGCTCACCTGGCCCGGGGGGCGAGCAGCGTCCGTCCGTCCCAGGACCTGAACCGCGCGGGCCCCCTCCGCCTTCCTCTTGGACTTTGCTGCCTCCGCTCGGATCCGTAAGTGGCATTTTGTAGGGGGAGGCGGGGAGAAGGGCGGGGAAGGGGCCCGGCGGGGAGGGGCGTCGGAGCGCTGTCGCCTGTGTCGCGCCGCCCCCTCCGCCCCGCGCCGGGTGTGGGCGCGGCGCAGCGCGCGGCAGAGGGCCGGGCGCGTGGGGACGCGGGAGTGCGGGCTTGTCGGCGAGCCGCGCGGCGCCGGAGCTCGCTGGCCGCCTGAGCTCGGCGCGGAGCCCGGGGCCCGGAGCCGCCGCCACCCGCCCCTGCGCGCGCCCCGCCATGGAGCCCTCGCACAAAGACGCCGAGACGGCGGCGGCGGCGGCGGCGGACCCCCGCGCCGCGTCCTCGTCCAGCGGGGTGGTGGTGCAGGTCCGCGAGAAGAAGGGCCCCCTGCGCGCCGCCATCCCCTACATGCCCTTCCCGGTGGCCGTCATCTGCCTCTTCCTCAACACCTTCGTGCCGGGATTGGGTAAGACGCGGCGGCGCTCGCGACCCCTGCGCCCCGGGCCCCGCCGCGGCGGGCACACGGGGGACGCCCTCGGGGGGCGCCCGCGCGCGCCCCGGCCCGCGCTCCCCGCGCCCCCGGGCGGGTGGCCGAGGCGCGCGGAGTGGGCGCCCGGCGGGAGGCGCGGCGCGGGGCTCCCCGACCCGGCCTTCACCTCCTCCCACCTGCGAGCGCGGCGGTCTGGCCCAGGAGCCGGAACTTTGCGGGGGCCCCCGGGGGTCCGCGGGCGGCGGCGCGGACGGCTCCCCCGGCCCCCGCGAGGCTCCGCTCCAGACGCCCCGAATGCTGCCCCTCGTCGCCGCCGCGCGCGCCCTCCCGGGAGCCCCTTCCTTCGAGGGGCGCGGGGCCGGCCGGGGGAGCGGCGGCGACCGAGCTCCGGGGCGTGAGAGGTCGGCCGGGCTGGGGAAGAGGGGGACCAGCCGGGCTTCGGAGACACCCCGCGGGCCCGCCTGCCTTCGCGGGGTGCGGACCGTGCGGGGGCGAGTGTCCTCCGCCTCCTTCCGGGGTGTCCGCCAGCACCTGCGGGGCTGAGGGGGGGCGGGGACGGTCTCATTAGTTTGAATGCCTGTGGGTTTGGACCGCTCTCAGCCACAGGTGACCCCACAGCTCCCTCCCGGTCCTTCCGCTCCCGAGAAAGTGGGGAGCGCGCCGATGTAATTCCGTGTGGGACTCTGGCTACCCGGAGGGGGCCCCCGATGCTCCCAGTGTCCCAGATTTTAAAAGGGTCCCATTACAGAGGTAGGGGCCTGCCCAAGGGTGCAGGGGGGAGGGAACGAGAAGTTTCCCTAACCCTCCCTCTCCTGACCCCCACCCCAGATCTCTGTCTGCGCGCCCTCCCCCAGCTCCCGGCTTGCTTGCTTGGCACCTGCTGTTCTAGCCGGGAGGGCCCCCCCCAAGTGCGTGCAGGACTCTCCTCTGTGCCCTCCCCGGGAGAGCCCGCCCCCGGCCAGCCGGTTGCCAGCGCAGGGCTCCAAGTTTCCAAGCACAGAGGGCAGCTGGAAGCCGTTTGCTGATTTACTTTGGCCTTTCTCACGGCCTCGCGCTCAGCCGGCTCCCTGGGGCCCGGACCGTGGTGGGGGGGAAGGAAGGTCACGCCCATCCACCCCGGTCGCGGGACGCGTTCACTTTCCCCTGGGTGCTTGCTTGTGCTTGTGCCCCGGCGGCTGCGGGGGCTGGGCCCGCAGATCTGCCTGAGCAGGAAGTTAGGTGGGCGGCAGCCTTGCTCCCCCCTGGCAGCGGGTCCAGCAGCCTGCCCTCCCTCCTGGGGGGCCTTGTCACCAGGACGGCTGTCCCCACAGTTAGACGCCGCTGGGACAGCTAGCTGTCGTTAGTTTGGGTGAGAAATCCCCACCTGCTGGAGTAGGAACGCACAGCCTAGTCTCTGGGGACGTGAAGATCACCGTGGGGGCTGCGTCTTCATTCCGCTTTCTTAAAAGCGGTGAAGTAAATGGCACCTTATGGTCTTTGGAAGAATCAGATGCATTGCCTTCCCCCTTGGGAGGGGCCACCCCGAGCTGCTGGGTGAGGGGATCCCCCCACCCCCCTGCAGACCGTTGGAGGAGGCAGCAGCTAGCTGCCCACCCGCACCTGCTGGGAAGGCTCTCCCGTCCCCTGGTTATCCCCCAGCCCCCCGGGGTCCAGCTCTGTCTTCCCTCTTCGCTCCTCCCCTTGTTAGAGCAGAATCCTGTGGGATTTTTCTAAGAAACCTTTCTGAGAAGCCAGAAGAAAATAAAGGGAAAATTAACAAATTGCAGAAGTAATAAAACGAGGTGAGCCAAGGGTGTACGGGTTTCTGAATTTTCAAGGACCGAAGCTGGGCATTTTTTTTTTCCCGTTTTGTTTTGCTTGTCATTGCCGGGTTGGAGGGGCGCGCGGGCCCCTGCCCTTCTGTGCACCCAGGGAGGGCCTCCGGATCCTGCGTGTTGCTTCTCCCCTGTAAGTCGAGGATGCCTGTCACTCCGGGCTGTGGAGAGGACGAAATAAATTCTAGAAAGCTCAGGGGCTGGGCGGAGAGGCAGTGCTCCACGGCGGTCGGTTCCTCTTGCCCTCGGCCCTTGTGCAGGGCCGAGTGCTGCCCCCATCCCTGGGTGCGTGGGGCACTCTTCGGGACCTTGGCTTTGAGTCCTCGTGGATCTCTCTGCAGTGAGCCCCAGGGTGACAGTGCAGGCCAAGCAAAACTCGCAGGCGTCTTTTGTTTTGCGGTTGTTTGGTTTTTTTTGTTTTTGTTTTTGGGTTTGTTTTTGTTTGTTTTTGTCCTCCGTGAGTGGTGCGAGTGGCCCCAGCCCCTGGAAATCATCTCCTTGGCCTCAGTCCCCTCCGCCAGGTCCTCCTGCCTTATCTGAAGCTCCCGTGAAAACTGCATATCGATGTCGGGCTCTGCCCTTCGAGGAAATGCAGCTTTGTTCCAGTGCACGTGCTCTCGTTCATTCGGCCGCCGCGGAGCAGGCTCGGCGCCCCACTAAGTCAGTCCCGGGGCCGGACGGAGACTGTTGGGGAACGTGGATGCAAACTTTGTTCGGATTCGAGGAATGCTGTCAGGGCAGCAAGAGCAGAGTCCTTGAGCACAGTCAATTCTTCCTAGGGGGAAGTGGGGTCCCGAGACAGCCTCCCAGAGGGGGTGCGGGAGGTGAGACCCTGCCCGGGGAGTCAGCCGCGGGGCCCCAAGCCCTCGCTATGCTCGCCTTACTCCCACTCTTCGGAAGCGGGTCGGACCTTTGGCCCCAAGATCGGTTCTTTTTTCTGGAAACTTCCTTCTCTGCAAGTCGTCTCCTCATGTGCAAATCGGACCGGACAGTTGGGGAGCCGGGGGGTGGAGGCATGCGTCTCCTCTGACGGGCGTCTCAAGTTCATCCAGCGCGAGAAACCCGGTCCTTGCGATCCCTGGGGCCTTGTCGCTGTAAGCGGCAGTGCTGTTACTCCACCGGGGGGATGTTTCCTCTCCTGGGATTTCTGGTTTACGGTCGCTGTGACTCCTCACCGGAACAATGCAGAAGACGTTTTGAAAACGGATGACAGTCGGGGCGCCTGGGTGGCTCAGTCGGTTAAGCATTCGACTCTTGGTTTCCTTGCTCAGGTCCCGATCTCGGGGTCGTGAGATCGGCTTCTCTCTCCCCCTCCCCCTCTCCCTCCCCCTGCTTGTACACACGCACGCACGCACGCACGCTCTCTCAAACACATAAATCTTTAAAAACGTGGATGGTGCTAGAGAGCGCGCCCCGTGCACCTCACCTTGCTCAGGGACACGGTACCGATGCGGACCGCGGTCGGTAAGGTCACAGTCCCCAAAAGAGGGCATTTTTAAGTTTATACACAATTCTTCACACATGCAATGAAAGTTCATTGCCATGTCCCCGAATGGATGGAGAGTTTATCTGTTGGGTCATAGGCAAAGTTCTACTTTCATATTTAAAAATTTTATCTCTATTGATTGACTTGGTGAAACGAAAACGGTGACTCAGGTGACGGCAGGGAAGTGGGGGCGGGGGGAGAACGTCCCTTGACCGTTAACCATTCCTCCAGACCTATGTTGGCCGTAGATCAACTGCTGGATATTCACAAATATTTAATCTATCTCTAATATGCTGCCTACCCTTTGACACCCAACTAAAGTCTTGCTTCCCTGGTGAGAGCACCACCGGCTGTCTGAGCTTCTCCCGGTCTTTCCTCTAGTCCTGAGGCTCAGACTGCTGATGAATACTGCCCTATCTCGTGGCATCTACGGCTGCCTTTTTTTTTTTTCAAGAGTTTATTTTTTTGCCTCTGCAAACGTAAGTTCCTTGAAAGCAGCAACCCTTTTAAATTTCTCCTTGATAGAGGATGTTATATATGAATGAATATTGACTAGAATTATACTCCTGGAATTGGCATTGGAGATCATCTGGTCCGATGCCTTTATTTATTTATTTTAAAGATTTTATGTATTTATTTGACAGAGAGAGAGATCACAAGTAGGCAGAGAGGCAGGTGGAGAGAGAGAGAGGGGGAAGCAGGCTCCCCGCTGAGCAGAGAGCCCGATGCGGGGCTCGATCCCAGAACCCTGAGATCATGACCTGGGCCGAAGGCAGAGGCCTTAACCCACTGAGCCCCCCAGGCGCCCCGCCTTTATTTTATATGTAAGTGTGGAGTTCCCGAGGATGCAAGGACCAAGGAAATTTACATCCTATTCAATCTTTTTAAGGAAGTTATTTAAGTATGTATTTCAGTAAAACCAGAGAGTAAACCAAGAGAGAAGATATGAGATCCAGGAAACAAGGGATCCAATTCAGGGCAGCCATGAAAATCGAGGATAAAATTATTCAGCAGGCCGAGAGCAGGCAGTCTTCCTTAGAGGGGGAGATTGAAGGCCTCAGGAAAGAGTTTTCTGAGAATGGTGTGAGAAGGCGACATTCCACAGAGCTAAGAGTATTATTGGGGCTGCCAGAAATTAACCCTTTGATAAAAAAAAAAAAACCAGGGGCCCCCGGGTGGCTCAGTTGGTTGAGCGACTGCCTTCGGCTCAGGTCATGATCCCGGAGTCCCGGGATCGAGTCCCGCGTCGGGCTCCTGGCTCCACGGGGAGTCTGCTTCTCCCTCTGACCTTCTCCCCTCTCATGCTCTCTCTCGCTTTCTCTGTCTCTCAAATAAATAAATAAATAAATAAATAAATAAATCTTAAAAAAAAAAAAAACAGAAGGCGATTAGTAACAGCAGTAAAGACAAAAGGCTATGGAAAAGCATTAAAACCCCCAAATGAAGCAAAATGCCCAATTAAATCAGAAGGTCAACAGACTTCAAGGAAGAAGAGGAAACATATTCCAAACGATAAATGGAGTGAGAAAGAATTGGGAGGATATTGGGGATACGGTGTAGAAAACCTGTTTCTCCCACCAACAGTAAAAAAGAGGTAATCAGCAACTTCGAGGAGACCCCACGTTTTTCACGGAAGGCATAGCTCAAATGCGAAGCAGATCAAAATGTGGCCCGATAGGGAGCCGATGACGGAATATAGAAAAGGCTCTTCAAAGCGCAGAGGGCCCGGGTCATTGGAGGAGTGGTGCACAGTATGGGCTCTTAGCACTTCTTCCATTCTGCGGCAGAGAATGTTCGCTTGGTCCTAATAATATAAATGCCGCTGTTTTCAGCTTTTCAAAGCAACCAGAGACAAGGCACTGAAGACTGCTTAATAATAGCCGTAAAGGAAGAAGTAAAGTTTTTCCATCTTGACAACATAGACCGACAACTATAGTTCGTAGATGTTGGCAGGTGCCTTGTGATAGAGTATCGTTCCCTATTATTCACGGTCCTCCCTGAAAAGAGGATGGCACGTCCCCACCTGATGCCACGAGGCAGGCCGAGCTTCCTGGGGGAGGGGAATCCTTCCTTCCCTGACCCCCGATAACGGGCTTGGCCACGTAACTTGCTTTGGCCACTCATGAGTGGCAGTGACATAGGCCGTGACCGGGGAGACCCTGTAAGAGGCCTTGTGAGGGTCTGGCATTGGTCTTCTCGTGCTCTCGTGAGAGTGGCAGGTCTCAGAGGGGGGCTGCTCTTCCGTCCGCCCCCAGAATCAAAGGGGCATCATTAGCAGGGCGCGGCGCGTCCCAGGAGGAAGAAATGAGTGTGAGTTGCCGAGATTTTGCGGTACTCAGCAGCGTTCATGCCCCGGGGCACCCTACAGAGCTGAGTGACATGGAGAGGGTAGGGTAGAGGTGTGACCCCCTCCTCGTAGAAAGTGAGGGGGTCGGGAGATGCTATGTGTAGTTGGTAGACTAAGAAATAAAGGGTACCGAGGCGGTCAGTGGGTCACCCGAAATAGGGCTATGCTGGGACAGTGGGACAATAGGGGACAGAGCTACAGGAAGACGAGGGCTGGTGTAAGTTGGCTCATCTTACATATCATGGCAGAAAGTCAATGCCCAACGTGGACAAAACACGAAAAAGCGATATAAGTCTACTCTGGAGATTAGGAAAACATCGGAAGAATTCCCACTCTTTCTGACCTCACCGTTGTGGCTCCTTCCCAGCCGTGTGTAGCCGTGCTGACGTTGTCCCCCCTCTTACAAATAGCCTGCTTTGATCTTCCTCCCCCTCCCGCCCCTGTCTCGGCTCCCCCTATGGTACGGGTCCCTGCCGGAGCCGGAGGTCCCACGATGTCGCTCTGCGCCCGACGCCCCTCCCCCACCTGAATGGTACTTTGCGGGGTCCCCAGCTCCTCCGGGCTGCTAAATCCCGGGGCCAGACGTGTCTCCTTCTTCTCGAGCTCTCCGTAGCACCGGACGCGGGCCCCACTCCCTCCTGGAAACATGCTCTTCCTCTGCCTTCCAGAACACTTCCCGCTCCTGGTTTTCTCTGTACCTCCCGCTCCCTCTCCGTCTCCCTTGCTCATCTTAGCGGATCCCCGGGGCACTCGGGGCTCTTGATCTTGGCCTTTTCTTGGACGGTGCTCCTCTTCCCGCCTACGCCCGCTCCTTGGCTGGCGTCTGCCGCCTTTCAGTTGCGTCGTTAGGATGGCCACTCCCAAGGCCAGATCGGCTCAGACCTCCCCCCGGACTCCGGAGCCTTATACCCAGCGGACTTCCCCGCATCTCCCCTCGGAAACCTCGAGGCATCCGAGACTTAACTTGCCTGAAACCGAGCTCCCGCTGTTCCTCCCCAGACCGCTGCTCCCTTCTTCCCTGCCCCCACCCCCACCGCAGCCAATGGCACCCTTGACCCCTCTTTTCTCGCACCCCACGCCCAACCTGTCAGAAAACGCTCCGGGCTCTGCTTTCAAAATCGATTTGGTGTCTGAGCACTTCTCACCAGGCTGCTTCTGCCTGCCTTGCTGGTCCGAGCCCCACCTTCTCCTGGGTGGTCGCGGTGGCCGCCGAACTGATCGACTCACCTCTACTGATGATCCCAGTGGTCTCCCTTCAAGGGGCGACCCTGTGAAAACACGAGTGGGTCGGATCCGGTCGTTTTTTGAGCTGGAAACCCTCCACCCGGAGCCAAAGCTCAAGGTTTCGTCGTGGCCCACGAGGCCCTGGGCCAGAACTTTCCCAAAGAAAGATAACATGAGCCGCAGGTGTAATCTAAAGTTTTCTAGGACCTAGACCGTGAAACGCTAAAAGGAACAGGTGAAATTAATTTTACTAGTATATTTTATTTGACTCAGTATCTCCAATAAATTTATCCCCCAGTGCACTCAACCCGAGTGTTAAGGACACGTTTAGTATTTCCTGCGGCATGTCTCAGCTGGGACCAGCCCCGTTCCGGGGCCGTGACTCCACAGTGTCCCGCCGTCCGTCCGCCGACCTTCGGATTCCCCTCCCGCGGCTCGCCCTCTCGCTGACTCTGTTCCCGCCCCGGAAGGGGCCTCTGCCGTTCCTCGGGTATTTATTTCCTCCGAGCGGTCGTGTTCGCTGTTCTGTCTGCCTGGAGGACGCGTCCACGGACCTCGGCTCGCGCATTCGCGCCCTGAGGGCTTTGCTGCAATGCCACGGCCTCCGGCCGCCTGCGTAGGGGGAGCTGGGGCCCCTCCGTGTGCACCGCGGACGGGGTGGCTTAAGCAGCAGGACTTTTTCGTCACGCTTCTGGAGGCTGGGCTGCTTTCTCCTGAGGCCTCTCTGCCTGGCTTGTAGACGGCCACCCTCTCCCTGCCCTCTCACTGCCGTCGCTCCGTGTGTGCGAAGGACACACGTGTCTGTGTCCTGATTTCCCCGTCTTTTAGGGACACCAATCGTCCTGGGTCAGGACCCACCCAAAGACCTCATTTGAGCTTAGTCACCTCTTTAAAGGTCTTATCTCCAGGGGCGCCGGGAGACTCAGCCGGTGGGGCATCTGACTCTTGGTTTCTTCGGCTCAGGTCATGATCTCGGGGTCGTGGGATCGAGCCCCACGTTGGGGGGAGTCTGCTTGAGGTTCTAAAAAAGATCTTGTCTCCAAATACAGTTGCAGTCTCAGGAGCTGGGGCTGAGGGTTTCAATCTGCGGGCTTTGGGGGGACACAGTTCAGCCCGGAGACCTTCCTAGATGGCCTTCCTGAAGACGCGGGCCGCTCTCCCCGTCCCCCCACCCCCCTCCACCCCGCGCGCCCCACCTCTCCCTACTTCCTTTTCCTCGGGAGCACGGTCGCTATCAAACACAGTGTGTATTTAACTAATTTTGTCTATTGTCTGGTTTTTGTCCGTTGGGCTGGCTTGGGTTTGTTTGTCACTGTATCTCTGCCCAGAGTCTCGTCCGTGGTGGGGGTTCCCCAAGTAGAAGTGCTTGCCTTCGGGAAAGCCGGACCCGGCAGGGAGCGCTCTGAGAATAGGGGACTGCTGCCTTCCCCTATAAAGCCCTTTTTCCCTACTTGGTTTTTTAAAAACTATACCTGTATTCCTGGCTTTTTGGGGGGGGGGGCGCTGGGATACGAATCAATGCCACGGAAAGAGAAGGGGCTTGTAAGTGTCACTGATAGGAATGTAAATTGGGACATCTTTTCTGGAGACAGGTTGGCTTGATATTTTAAGTCCCAAGAGTCTTCGAATGTTCATACCCTTTAAGTCAGTCCCTCCACTCGCAGGAACTCATCCCAGGAAAACATTAAGAACAGGCGCAGAGGGTCACGCCCGCGGCTATGCCGTGAAGCTTTATTTCTAACGTTGAAAATTATCAACTAACCCGGGCGCCTGGCTGGCTCGGCGGGCGGAGCGGGCGACTCTCCATCTCGGGGTCATGAGTTCGAGCCCCACGTGGGGCGCAGAGATGATTTTATAAGAACGGTATTATAAACAAACCCAGACGACGGCCACAGAAGGTTGGTAGAATGTTATTCACCCATCGAAATGGCGTTTACAACGAGTTCCTGATGAGGATCAGCAAGTTTCAGGGGGAAATGGGGAAAACATAGTTTGAAATTGGGCGGTCGGTAGGGTTGCCCGTCTTTTGCATTTCCTGGATCCGGAGGCCCCTCCTTTCCCCACGGCGTGGCCGTTTCCGAACGTGAGACTGCTCTCAAGAGAAACAGTTTCTTTCTTTTTTCCCTTTCTTTCCCAAAAAGTTGTTTCATGTGTTTCATGCAACACATGATGTGTTGTTTCATGATCGGTGTGTTTCATAATCGGCGGAATCTTTTTTCTTTTTTTTTTATGATTGGTGGAATCTCAAAGTAAAGCACGGACACGGTAGAACACAGATAGGTGATGAAGCCAGACGGCCCCGAGGGGTTCGCAGGTGGCGAGCGCCTGGGGGCTATTTTCTTCTTTATCCTGTGACACGTTTCCCAAATCTGCTAAAACGAACACAAAACGTATGACTTTCGTGATTGGAAAAACGGAGCCAGCGTTGCCTGGAGCAAACCTCCTTGGCGTAGGGTCTGAGGGTCCAGGGCAAGTACCTCTGCGGTTCACAACGGGGAAGGGCTGGGACCCTCTTAGGACGGCGGGGCTCCCGCGGGATCCTTACTAATCAGGGTCCACGCAGCTTGGTCAGGGGTGACCGGCCACCCGCAGCCCCCTGTTTGCCCTGAGACGTTGCGAGGGACCAGCTGCTGGGGGTGGCCAGCCAGCGGATGCCCCCGGGACGTGCGGGTGTCCGTCGGGGTCGCCGAGCGCTGAGCCGAGGAGAGTGACCTCCAGCGCCTCCGCAGGGCTGGCCGGCTGACGGGGGTGCGCTGTAGGAAATGGCTGTGCGAGTTTGTGGAGGAAGGGCCCCCTCCTCGGGGGTCCCGGTGGCGAGGGAATGCTTTCCTCCGGAATCGGCTGGCTGGGGAAGGAGCGTGGGCTGGACACAAGGACCTGGACGGCAGGGAACGCAGCAACATTTCCAGCGGCGGGTCCCGATCCCCGGAGGGGATCACGGAGGCTGGGGGCTCTGGTTCTCGAGAGCACGGAACCCTGAGCGGGTCCCCTCACCCCTCTGAGCCTCCGCGTCCCCGTCCGTTTTCGGGAGCTCAGGACTCGCGCTCGGCCACCTCCCAAGGTCACTGTGTTCTCTCAACCACTAGTGAGCATCGGCCGAATGTCCTTTGTTCCCCAGGTCGCGTCTGGGGCTGTTCTCGCTGTGGCCCCCCAGGTGGGCAGGACCCCCGGGAAGCGTTTCCGGGAAAGCCAGCCGAGACCTGGCTCACGCGTCCCACACGCTGGGGGTGCCCCCCAGACTCAGGGCCCGGCGTCACCTCCCTGTTGGGCGAGAGGCTGCGGGGAGCGGGAGCGGTGGTGAGTGTGCGCCCGTGAGTGTGAGTGTGTGTGAGTGTGAGTGTGTGTGTGTGTGGGCGCCTTGCCCCCATAGGCTTTACCTTCACCTCCCGAGGCCCGTGTGCGTGGCCCGGAGCCCTGAGACCCCGGCCCCCAGGCTGCGTCTGTCCATGGGGCCGGGGTGCCTCGAGCGTGGGACCCCCGCGGGAACGGGGTGCGGGGCCTCCGAGCCCCAGGCTGAGCCGAGCTAACCAGGAGCCGAGTTTCTAAGGGACACTGAAGCGAAGGTGTGGGGACCGTGTTTTCTTATTCAGATGGCAGGACCCAGGGATGTGCTGGGCATCCGTTGGGATTCCTCGGAGAGGCTGTTTCCTTGGCCGGAGGGGCTGACGCGAGACCAGGGCTGTCGTGAAGCTGGGATGTGGGGCAGGCCCGGCCGGGTGCTCTGGGGGAGCCGAGCCCCCCGTTGTTGCCCGGGAAGCCCGACCCCCCGGCCTGGAGTGATCTGGTGTTTGGGACATCGGGACAGGAACGGCCTGTCCCAAGGCCTCCGCTCTCCGGGGGGGCAGGCGGCTGGAGGGCGGCCCCCGTCCCCGCATCTTCCCCAGGAGGGGCCTCCTCCCTTGCCGCCCCGCGCCCTGATCCCGTGGCATCCTGTCCCCGGGGCCTAATTGCCATAATTGCCACTTGTCGAATTAAATGTGTGCGCGGGCCTTGAGGCGATCTGAGGAGGGACGCGGGCCGGGGTCGCCCGCCCCTCCCGCCGCCGCCGCACACCTAGTAGCCGCCGTCGGTGTCAGTGCAAGCGCACGTGTCCCCGAAGCCGAGTGGTGCGCGTGACCTGCCCTACGGTGACCCTCGCTTTGCTGGGGAGCCCCGGCGCCCTGCTGGCCGTGTCTCCCGGGGCCCCTGCACAGGGTCCCGGTTTCAGGGTCCCATTCCGTGGTTTTCGGCGCCGGGACCGTCCTTGGCACCTTCGTCCAGTCTGACTCCTGACCGCCGCCTCTCAGATCCCGGGACGGGCGCCGTGACAAGAACACGCGAGTACGGGTGCCTTCGAGGGAGCTCCCAGCCCCACTGCCGGGCGGAGGGCACGCAGGAGCCCGCATCTGGGCGGGCCAGGTGCACGCAGGCCGCCGGAGGCTCCCGGGAGCAAGAAGCCTCTGGAAGCCACGAAGGAAGCCGGACAGCGAGGCGCCGGCACAGAAGCCGGACCCCGGGGCCTTTCCTCCCCGTGGGGACAGGCCGGCTCTGGCCGCGGCCATGCGCGTGACAGGTGTCCCCCTCGGGCCCGGCTGTGGGAGCTGCGTGACTGTCGCAGGCCCTCGCAGGTCACAGGGCGGTCAGCGAGGGTCGGGTCCTCCCAGGCGGTCAGCGAGGCTCGGGTTCCCCCGGGCGGTCAGTGTGGCTCGGGTCCCCCCAGGCAGTCGGCGTGGCCGGGTCACTGGGCGGTCAGTGTGGCCGGGTCCCCCCAGGCGGTCAGCGAGGCTCGGGTCCCCAGGCGGTCAGCGTGGCCGGGTCACCGGGTGGTCAGCGTGGCCAGGTCACAGGACGGTCAGTGTGGCCGGGCCCCTGGGCGGTCAGCGAGGCTCGGGTCCCCCCAGGCGGTCAGCGAGGCTGGGTCCCCGGGCGGTCAGCGAGGCTCGGGTCCCCAGGCGGTCAGCGTGGCCGGGTCACCGGGTGGTCAGCGTGGCCGGGTCACAGGACGGTCAATGTGGCCGGGCCCCTGGGCGGTCAGTGAGGCTTGGGTCCCCCCAGGCGGTCAGCGTGGCCGGGTCACCGGGCGGTCAGCGAGGCTGGGGTCCCCCCAGGTGGTCAGCGAGGCTCGGGTCCCCCCAGGTGGTCAGCGAGGCCGGGTCCCCGGGCGGTCAGTGTGGCCGGGGCTCGACGTTGCCGGGCCAACAGGGTCTGCGTCCCCAGGTGACAGCACCTCTGCTTGTGTCTCAGCTCTGACCACTCCTCTCCGTCGGCAGCTCCCTGCCGGGCCCTCGGGACCCGGGGAGCTTTCCTTGCTCTCCCCCACTGGTTTCTTTAGTCCACAGGGGCCCTGTGTCTGGGACCGCGTCCCCCCATCAGGGACAGCGGCTGCCCGGCCGTCAGCGCCCACCGCAGACGGCCTCCTGAGCCCTCTGTGCGGTGAGCTCCTCCTCCCCCTTCCGGGACCAGGTGGGGCTCGAACTCACGACCCCGAGATCAGGAGTCGCGCTCTCCTCTGACCGAGCTGGCCGGGCGCCCCTCTGTCGTCCTAATCTTACACGAGCCGTTTCTTTCAGGGTCGGGCCTGCGCGGCCTACCCTCCGCCTCGCCGGGCGCCCAGCATCCCAGCCACACGCAAACCAAACTAAATGCGTAGCGATTTCTGGGTGTAAAGGAGGCGTCCTTGTGCCTCGAGCCTGTGACCCCAAACCCACGGGACGCAGGCTTTTCGTGTCGCTCTTCAGCCTTCCCAGCTCAGAGGGAAGTGGGGAGGGTCCTCAGGACGGCAGCCGGGATGGGGGGCTCTCTCTGCGGGGTCCGTGGTGCCCCGGCCAGTCCGGGGAGGGACGCTGGCTGCCCTCGCGGGGACAGAGCACCTGCTCTGTGGGGGGTTCACCGGGACAGCCACGAGCTGCCTGGGGGTGGTGAGAACGTCCGGAAACTGGCCGGGCTTGGCTGCACACCGAATTATTAAATGGGTGATGTTAGAGGCGCGAATGACATCCCCATAGAGCGGTTAGAGGATTGGCAGCTCCGAGGTGGGACCCACGGACACCGCATGGGGTCTCCTGCGAGAGACACAGCAGCCCGACCCGGGTGCCCGACCCGAGTCTCATGGGAAGAAACCAGAGGAGCTCAGGCTGAGGGGCAAAACACCTGCAAAATACCTGGCCAGTGCCCTTCAAAAGCGTCGCTGTCACGAAAGGTTAAAGAAGACCCCGCAAACTGGGGAGCTCGACGCAAAGCATGATCTTGGATTGGCTCCCGCACCGGAGGCAAAAAGAAGCCCAAGCAAGACGTTATTGGGACAGCTGGCCGGCTGTCGGTGCGCGCTGTCGGTCAGCTAGCTGTCGTATCCGTCACGATTTCCTAAGATCCGCGAGTGTGCTCTGGGTCTGTAGAAACACGGCTTTGTGGCTAGAAACACCCCGACGTGTTAGGAGGTGAGGGGCAGCCTCCTTGCGCAGGGTTCAGGAAAAATACATGAAAATACGGAAGAAAGAGAACGACCAATGGAGCAGAGTATTAAGGGCTGGTAATCTGCGTGAAGGGTGGGCAGGAGTTCCCCGGATTATTCGTGAAGCTTTTCTGCAAGTGCGGAAGTGTTTGAAAACAGAAATTATAAAATTGTATAGTTAAAAGCCAGATACAGTCAGACATCTCAGACGTAGTGATTACAGCTGAATCCAAAGTACTGTAGTTTATTTCCTTACCGCCGAAGGTCTGCCAGTTCTCGCTACCTCGGCCATCGGGGGCGCAGGGACAGAGTGGCGCTGAGGGGGCCCAGACCCCCAGAAGGGACTGTCCCGGGACCCCTACCATGTAGACCCCGAGGCCGCGTAGAAGTCTGTCGCAGCCCCTTTGGAAGTCTGAGCTCTTCCCCCGGCCCGTCATTGGCACGGGCGCAGGTCTAACAGAAATGAGTTTCCGCCCGGCCCGGAGGCGCACTGGGCTCCTAGCGAGCTTCCCTTGCCGTGTCTCGTTGGGCCTAAACCCGCGGCTCGCGCAGCCCGCCTCTGGGGTCGACCAGGAGCCCGAACGCTGCCGCCGGAGCTGGGGCGGGTCCCGGGGCCGCACGTCTCTTTTGGAGAAGCCTCGTTTCCTGGGGATTCCCGTTCGACTTCTCCCTGCGGAGCCTGAGAATCACTCGTGGGCCTCAAAGGAAGCAGCTTTCAACCAACTGCCGTCAGGCCAGCAGGGCGCGGGGGCCTCCCCCCAGCCTCGGCCACCCCGAGGGGGCCTGTGGCTGAGTATGCGGGTGGAAACCTTCCAGAAATCACTCTGTGGCCTGACTCGGGAGTGAAAAAAACAAACACAAAACCAAAACCACAACCATCTTAGGCCCCCATAAGGGGTTCGTAGAGGTTCGGGGCAGAAAGGGGGCCGCGGGGGCCGCCCCGAGGCCTGCAGGCTGGCGGAGGCCAGGTTCGGCCGGTCCTGGGCCTCACTGCCCGGGGCTGGACTCCAGCCTGAGAAAGGGGCCCGGGGCTTGGGGACGGATGCGAACTGAAGGAAAAGCAGAGGAAAGCCACGGCTTTGGCAAGGTCCCCGAAGGCTTGCGCAGGCTCTCGGATGGGGCCGTGGCGTGTTCCCGCTGGCCCTCACTGGAGCCCGGGCAGCGGAGGCCCAGGGGCGTTCTCCATCTCCCTGTGCCGATTCTCAGGCGAGCCCGCAGGCCGACCAGAGCGGTCCTTGAAGGCCGGCCAGGGAAGGAGACCCCAGTGCCGTCTGCATCCCGTCATCGCACATTGCCCCGCCATCGGGGCACCGGCATCCGCGCCGCAGGTCTGAGGACCGTGAACCCCGACTGGGGTAGGAGGAGGACCAGGGCCAGAGCGCGCTCGAGAGCCGAGCCGCCGTTCTTCTGGACCATCTGGTCTACCTGCTGCTCTCATTTTCGATTTTCCCGTTCATGCTGCGGGGTGGTCTGGTCTCTCGGATGACACCTTCTCTGGGGGTCTTCCCTGTCTGTCCGTCGGCCCAGCGCCGAGGGTGCGGCGGGGGCTCGGCACACCTGCCGACCGGTAATGAGCCGGGAAGGGGCGCGTGGCCGCCGTGGGCCGGGGGGCTCCCCGTCCCCGTCCCCCCCACGGCGTAGCTGACCGCAGCAGGGGTGTTTGCTAGTCCTGCCTCTTGGTGCCGAGGAGGTCGAAGACCAGGGCCGTGGGTACCGTGGACCTTTACGTCAGGAGGCGAACGGAGGCTCCTCTCCGGGCTGGTCCGGCTGATGTCCCCCTTTCAGGCTCTGACGCGGTGAGCCTTTCCCTGTCCCCGTGCCCCCTGGCCCCCCAGACCTCTGTCAGAGTGACAGCCCCTCGCTGAGGGTCTGGCTGGAGCCGAGCTCCTGCCGGGACCCCTCTGAGCCTGGAGCTGGTTGTTGCCAACCCCCCCTGGTGGGGCTGGGGATCCCGACCCCAGCTTGGCACGCGACCGCCCCCCCACCCCGTTTCCGGGCCGAGGTCGGTTCCAGCACCATCTTCCTCCCGGAGGCTGTGGAGCCGAGCGCACATGGAGCCGGCGGAGGGCTGTGGGCGTCCAGCCTCCAAAGGGCTCCTGCGCTCGTGACTCGCCGCGTTCCCATGTGGGCGGGGGCCGGGGCTGCGGGCGCCTCTCCGCCTCCCAGCCGGGGCCTCTCCCTGCGTCCAGCACATCCTGCACGGCTGTCACACTCTTGCCTCGCCACCGGCCCCGGCCCCTCGCCTCGCAGGGAAGCCTGCCCTCCCGGGAGCGCCCTCTCCTCCTCGGCCTGGGCAGCCCCTCCTCTGGCCGTTCCCTCGGGACCACCACCCGCTCCGCCTCCCCCTGCCCCCCAGTCGGCCGACATCCAGCTTGGAGGAACCCGCTCCCCGTCCACCAGTGATGCACGTGGCTCCCTCTCCCCCGTGGTGATCACTTGGGACGAGGCACCATCTGGCCACTGCTGGCACCAGGCGCGGGGACCCCCTTTCCCTTCCTGAGATCAGCAGGAGGCACGGCAAGCCAGCCCATCACCACCTCTGTGCAGCGCGCTTCCGGCTCCCTGAGACCCGGCGATGTGCTCCCCGCCCCGCCCCTCCGCAGCCTGGGACCCGGCAAAGAATGAAGTCCTCGTCGTGTGGTTTGCTTCTCCTTCCTCTTTGCACAGAAAGAACCCCCAGTGTTTGGGTTGCTGAAGCCCGCAGTGATTCCTCGTTACGGAAGAGTCCTCGAAACACACCTGTTAGGTGTTAAGTCTTCAGAAAAGACACCGAAAACGGGCGCACCGTCTCCTTGCAAGGAGCCCGTGTGCTAGCCACGCCGATTACGTGTTTCAAAAGCAGAGAGGTTCGAGCTGGGTTCTTCTGAATCTGGTGCTCTCCCCCTCCTGGGTGGTTTGTGTGCAGACTTCTGAGAAGCAGGTTTTATAATAGAGACTCAGCCGGGCTAAATCGCAGCAGCAGAACCTTATGCAATGGCTAAAAACCTATGAGTTAAAAATGGAATAGTCTTGCGGAGCGGGGAAGGTAATAATATCAGGGATGTGAAAATAGAAAGTAAAAAAATTAGTATTTCAGCTCTTACCCACATTTTTCTCTGCACCCGGAGAGCCTGGTGTCATTTTCAAGAATAAATGCAACGTGCGAGCTCTCACTAGAAAAATAAAACTTTGTTTTCACAGGTACGCCCCCCCCCCCTCCCCGCGAATCCGGGGTCGAGAGCCCTTTCTCCTGACCTCTGGTCTCCAGCCACAAGACACGTTTTGTGTGGTTAGAATCTGTATGTTCACTAACGCTCATAGAGGAACAGATTTCACATTTTTTATAAGTGGGTTTTGTTAATTTGCTATTTTAAAAATACTTGTGAGACCTTTACAGTTGCCATGGTGATGTAATTTCCATAAACATGATTTTTTGGTGGGGATTTTTTGCGCGGTGAAGGCTGAGGTTGATACACTGGCGGGGGGAGTAGGTAGAGGGTTTGGAGGCCATCCCAATGCTGCCTCCTTCCAGTGCTGCAAGTCTGATTCCAGGGATCCACGTCGTGGCAGAGACCTAGACCCCCAGTCACCACGCCTGACGCTTGAGGCTTCTCGGGGAGGCGGCCTGGTCCGGGGAGAGGGGGCCCGCCACGGGGTGGTGGGTCACAGGCACCTGCGTGGCCCGTCAGTGGTCCCGCCCACGCCAGAGCGACCTGTCCCCTCTCGCCAGACCTTGGAGAACACGACCTTGGAGCTGCCCGAGGCGCGATGGAGAGCGCGGAGATTCTTTCCCTTTGAACCAGATTCATCGCCCCCCCCCCCAAAAAAAATTCCATTTTAATTTACAGTACTGCCAGAATGCTGAACGTTTGCAATAGGAAATAAAACCAAAAAAATGTTAACTGTTAAACAAGACAAGAAGACAACGAGTAAGGAAGCATTTTTTGGTGCTCTAGAATGCCGGTGTTTGAGAAAAAGCAGGTTTGATCAGAAGAAGAGTTAGATGGTCCCAGTGGCACCAACCTTCTCATCGATGGTGCTAGGCATTTGGGTTGGCTCAGGGAGGGGCTTCCTGTTAAGCTCTGTTTCTCAGAGAATGGAGTGCACAGAGAGGGCAAGGGAGAAGCAGAACCAGTAAGAGAGAAATTTCTAGTAACGAAGGATGTTTGGGGAGAGGAATGGCCGGAAAAAGGAGTCGCAGGAGGAGGAGGCGTGTCTGCCTGAGACGCCAAAACAGACTCCGCCGTGTGGGGCCGGGCGCTGGACGCCAGGTGCTGCCTGACTGAGCCGAGGGCTTTGAATCATGCCGAATCATGAATCATAAGGAACTATGAATTACTAGAAAGCCATTGTGCTGGCTGTTTTTATTTAGGTAGTACCGTAAATTCGAACGGGGCCACCCGGAGGAGAAGGTGCCAGACTCCCCGCGTGGCGGGTCCCCATCTCCGTCTCTGGAAAGCCGAACCGAGGTGCCGGGGAGAGGTTGCCTGGGCGCGTGTCGGCCGGATGCCCGGAATGTGCACTGAACAAGGGCGTGTTCGGAAGTGCGCCAGGAAGGCACGGAGCGGCGGCCACGCGACACGCAGTCGTGTCCTCGCCAAGCGGCAAAGGCCCGCGGGCTGGCCCGTCTACGGACGTCTGTGGTCACACGGCAGCTGCCGCCTTTGGCTTGTGGACCGGGACTCATGCAGAGGAGGAAGGAGTGAACCCGCAGCGTGTGCGGGGGCGTGCTCTGTGCGTCCGGAGCAGTGGGGCTTGGGGCGGGGCTCGCTCCGGGGGCACGGGGTCCGGGCCGAGCCCCGCTGGAGGCCCGGCGGCGAGCTGGCGCCCGGGCGGCGAGGTTGCGCCCGGCCGGCGAGGCCGGCGGGGCGGACGCGCTGCCCAGAGCGCGCCCCAGGCATTTCTGTTTGCCCTGGACTTGCCCGCAGCAATTCGGCAGGGCCCGCCGCCGGAAAGCGCTCACCATCCCAGCCGGAGGGGCTCGGCGCCGCGCCAGCCTCCTCTGGTAACACACAGTTAATGTAATGGGTTTTTTAAAAATAATGCCTCAGTAGCAGGCGGCTTGGCTCTGGGCTGGGGCTGGTGGGCGGTGAGGAGAGGGAAGGCTCCTGCGAGGTGTGAATGCAGCATCCCAGGGCTGGTGCGGGGGTGGGGGCTGGCGCCAAGCCCCCCTCGGTGGGGGGTGGGCAGGGGGAGGAGCCCTGTTCTCGGGGCGTGGCCTCCAAGCCGCGCCCCTCCTCTGGAGCTGGAAGAAGTCGTCCTTGGGGAGGAAACAGGAAGCAGAAGTACGGCCCCTGCGGGTCCTCGAGCGCCAAGGACAGTTGTCGATGGGGAGCCAAGGACCCAGTGCCTCCTGAATCCTGGTGACCCCTTGCTGGAGAGGACTCACTTACTCTGCAGGGGCCGTCGCTCCGGGATCCCGCTCTACCACGGGAGGGCTGTGTGACCTAGGACACGTTACTTAAGCGCTCTGTGCCTCAGTTTCCTCCCCTGCAGAAGGGGGACAGTCCCAGGACCCGCCTCCCGGGGCTCCTGAGGGTTAGAGGGGCGGTTACACAGGCGCGGCTTGGAATCCTGCCTGGGGCGACCCGAGGGTTCCATGTCTTTCCCGGCCCCGAAGGCCCTGATTTTGGTCTGTCCCCTCTCCCCTTCCACTCCTGTCACCGCGAGCTCCGCGCTTCTTGGATGGCACGCGGGAGACCGCGCAGCGTGTGTCTTTCAGGGTCTGGCTCATATCCCATCGCCTCAAAGCCTCAGGCTTCATTCATGTCGCAAGCGGCACAGTTTCGGTCTGATTTCGAGGCGAAATAGCATCCCACTGCGTCCGTGCTGCGTGCTCTTTGTTCGTCCCTCGCGGGTCGTTTAGCGTGACTGGGAGGCTGTGCTGAACCGCGGGGGAGGGGCTGTCCCTCCGACACCGACACCGTGATTTCATCCCCCCTGGTTCTCTTTCTCAAGGCCCCGAGGCCCCGCCACGCCGGCGCTCAGAGCGGCTGGTCTGCATTCCCACCGACAGCGCCCGACGGTCCCCTTCCTCCGCGTCCTCCTCGCCGGCACCTGTCGTCTCCGGCCCTTTCGGTGACGCCGTCCTGACCGGTGGGCGGGGACAGCTCCTGGAGGCTTTGGTGTGCGTTTCCCTGGGGATTCGTGACGTCTGTGTACCTGTTGGCCACTTGTGCGTCTTCTCTGGGGCAATGTCCATCTGGGTCCTAGGCCCGCGTTTTAGGTTTTTTTGTGTTTTTTTTTTCCGGTTAAGTGCTGTTCTCATCTGGGAATGCGTGTTGGGGTGGGGAAGCCTGGGGCCCTCCAGGGACAGGAGCCGTGGCCAGATTTGGTCTAAAGCATGTTTAACTTGGAACCGCTCTGCAGGGAATGGCGAGCTCGGGGGTTCCTAGGAATATGGGCTGGACCCGACAGCCCAGGGCACGGCTGTGGCTCGCTGGTCCCTTGAGCTGTGTCTGCCCGCCAGAGCCCCGGTCGTCCCCTCTGCCCGAGCTGTGGGCCTTCTGGGGACCCCTTTCCCAAGCCCCCTCCCTGCTCGGCGTCTGCGGGCCGCCGTGGCCAGGAGGGCGCCCCCCTTTCTGCACACGGCCGTCTCCCGGAGCCCTGACAGTCCCCCCTCTGGGTGATTAGAGCAGTTCGCCGGGTTTTTCTTGGGGCTCCAAGTGAGACCTTTGGAGAACAGCAGCCGGTTTAGCCGAGGCGGCCCAAGAACAGGCTGATCGGTGCCGAGCGCGGAGGGAGGAATGTGCTTTTATGGAGCTGTGTGTTTAAAGATCCACCTGGGATTTGTTTCTTAGCAACGGGGCTCATCCGGAGCCCGCCGGCGGTGTCGGAACCCCCAGTGATGCCCACGAGCCCCGCAGAAGATACAATGAAAATCTGGAGGGTAGGAGAGAAGATGGAAGCAGACTGCCTCCAGCCGGAGAAAACAGCTTAGAACCCTGAGCCAGTGTCGCCGGCACAGGTGTAGACCAGAGGGGTCTCGGGGTGAGGGGCCGGGGGAGGTTCCTAACCCACCTAAGCTGCCTGCCTCCACGGGGCTCCCTTCCTCCCTGACCAGCGTCTCGCAGGGGCTCCTCCCGGCTCACGCCTCCCTCCCTCCCTCCCCGGCACCCGGAGCCTCCGAAAGGCCTTCTGGAGTCAGAGGAGAGTCTGATTGGAGCCCCCAGAGGCCGTGTCAGACAGACCGGAATCCAGGGCCTCCTGGGGGGCTCAGTCGGTGAAACGTCCGACTCGTGATTGCCGCTCGGGTCGCGATCTCGGGGTCGTGGGATCGAGCCCCGCGTCAGGGTCCACGCTCCGCGGGGAGTCTGCTTCTCCCTCTGCCTTGGCCTCTCCTTCCTCTGCTCACTCACTCGCTCTCGCTGTCTCTCAAATAAATAAATAAAATCTTAAAAACAAAACAAAACAAAACCCACCGAAATCCAGAGGTTCCCAACCTTGTTTTGGTGCCGTCGGACCCTTTAGCTGTCTGGTGAAGATTTTCTTTACCTTCATGCCTTTAATACAAAGACTCACAAAGGAAACCGAAGATCCTGGGAAATAATTTTCAGAATTATCAATACTTATTTTAAAAGGCCCCAGACTTGTGTGCGGCAACAGCGTGCTTCTCCAGTAAAACGTTAGACGGCAAGGTGGGGCGGCGGGTCGAGCAGGCGCCGTGACTTTGGGCGGTGATTCGGGCCGCGGTGTTTTGAGAAATCTCCACAGCCGCCCCCGGTGCGGTGATTTCTGCCGACGGCGGAGACCAGGCTCTCCTCGTATTCTGGGGACTCCCGTCTGCACCTGTCGTGGAAGGAAATGCGAACACTGAGTTCGACGTTGGAGTGAGAGCAGAAGTGATGCTCTTCGGTCCCAGCCCGGGGGTCCCCGGCGGCTGCGGACCCCGGGTTCGCCCCGGAGCCGCTCTTCCCTCGGGCGTCCTCCTGCTCCCCACGTCTGGGTCCCCGAGGCCCGTTAGCAAAGCTGCTTCAAAACCCGCGTTGTCCGGGGCGCCGGGGCGGCCCAGTGGGGGGGGCGCCCGACCCTCTCTGGTTCTCGGGGCCGTGGGTTCAGGCCCCGCATTGGACCCGGCAGCCCTCTTACCGGAGAAGCCCGTGTGGTCACCTTCCTCCATGGAGGGACGTTCATAGCACCGCCCAGATGTCCAGGGTCAAGGTCACCGAGAGGGCATTTGATCTTGGAAACATGCGTTTCCAAGAACGCGGGGGCTTTTTCTTCCATCTGTTTTCTGCTAACGTCCACTGTGTTCACGTAACGGCACACAGCAGGTGTGTTATGAAGGCCCTCGGATGTGGCAGGCCCTTGGCGGGGTCTGGGGTCCCCGTGTGGCCCTGGCGAAGCAGGGCTTCCGTGGAAGCCGGGAGACCCGAGGTGGGGAGGTCACCCGTCCAGTGGTCGGGGTGCCAGGGAGCAGCGGCGGGTCAGGGATCCAGGGGGCAGCGGCGAGAGACCCCCGCACACGGTACAGGGGTGCGGGGGGCGCCTCCGGAGGGCAGGCCTGCAGGTGGGGCAGGGGGCCGGGACAAGCACCCCAGCGTTCCACGGTCCCTGGGTCGGCTGCCTGGCCCGGGGCCCGGCCACCCGCAGGCTGCTGGGACAGCCCCTGAGCCAACCCTCAGGCGTCCCCCAGGTGCCCCCGCCCCCCTCACAGAGCGGGAAGGTTGCAGACCCCACAGTGTCGCCTCTGCCACATTGGCGTTCTGTTTCTCAGGACCAGGGTCACAAAACCTTCAGGATGGAAGGGTTCTTGGGGAACGTGCCTTCAGATGCCTGGTTTTGCAGACACGGACCCCAAGGCTTGGGGCAAGAGGACTGTCCCAGGTCACAGGGCAGCATCAGAGCGAAGGCAAGAGCCAGCCGTGGGAGGGGCCCACACCTTCCCCGCCTCGCCCCCCGCCCCCCCGGGAGGCGGCTGGAGGCCTGCGGGTCTGGGCGGCGTCCTTGGCCTTGTGCACAGCTGGCTGAGTTAGTTCAGCAACCACAACTGTTATCTGGGCGGTCTGGAGGCCCCCGAGGGTTAGTTAGCGCGGGCCGCTGCTTTCCCCGACCCGGGCAGCAGCCCGCCATCCCTGGCTCGCCCTGTCTGCCCTTGGGCAGGTCGGTTAAGCTCTTTGTGCCTCAGGACCTGACGCTAAAAGGACCCACTTCACAGCCTTGTCATCACACGAGGGTCAATACGCACGGAGCTCTGGGATCAGACGGTGGCGGGCGATCGTCTTTCCGTTAGAAGATCAGGAAGCCAGCTCCACCGGCTTCCACAGACGAGGGAATGTATTGCTTCACCGACCTGGTGGATTTCAGGCCTTGCTGGATCCAGGCACTCAGGGATGGCCTCAGGACTCAGTTTCTCTTTCCAGCTCTTGGCCCGACTTCCTCTCCCCTATATTGTTTGAATTCTAGGGGGGCTGTTTCCACATAGTGACTCCCGGGTGCCCTGTGGTGACTCTATCCTTACACCAACAATTCCAGTGGAAAGAGGGCTTTCCCGCAGTCAGTCCAGTGAAACTTCTGGAACTGACCCGGCTGGAGTCGTGTGTCATCTCTGAGCCGATCACTATGGCCTGGGGACCTGAGTGCTTGGGTTGCTCAGGCCTGTGACCTTAGGAGTTGGGGGCAAGGTCGGTCCTCCCCAGATTTCGTGGCTGGAGAGTGAGGGTCAGGCAGACCCCGAAGGAAGCTACAGGTGTTGTTTCCAGAGTTAGGGGGACTGAGTGGAGGTGGCAGAAAGAACAGGTGACAGCACAGAAACACAGGTCTCGGGCAGCCATGGGTGGGGAGCTTACCATTGCCAGGAAGGGACACGGTGTCGGAGACCTTGTCCCTGACACAGTCCCAAGGCAGCCCTCAGGGGTTTCCTTGGGGAGTTACTCACGTCGGTTAATAGACTTGGGCCCCCAGTCTGGTTCACGCCCCCATCTCTGCCCTGTGTGAGCAGCGGGCGCCTTTCTGAGGGCAAAGGGGTGGCCCTTGTGGAGTCCTCTATCGGCCGATCTAACGGTCCCCAGGGGTGGATCTGGGCTGTGGCGGCGATAGGGTTCCTGCACCCCAGAGAGGACGGGAGTCAGGCCCTGGCGCTGAGCCAACCGGAGAAACGGTACAGGGCACGGGGCTGGCGATCAGGGCCCAAGGCCGAGGGCCTCACAAAGCTCCCAGGGAGAGTCCTGTCCCTCACTGGTGGGGGACAGGCAGAACAGGTGTGGACTGTGGCCCCCACCCCATCTCGGACCTGGAGAGTGACGGGGACTGTCCCTGATACTGGGGCGAAGGGCACAGGTGGGGGTCGCGTGGCTGGCTCCCCGTGGCCTGGCGCCGTGGCAGGGGCTCTGTGGGCATCGACCCACTGGGTCATCATGTCCGGCCTGTGGCCTGCGTCCCCCCGGCCGACTCCCATGCGGAGGCCTTCCCCCTCGAGGTCTGTATTTGGAGCTAGGGCTTTTAGGAGGGAAAGGTAAATGCGGTCCTAAGTAGAGGGCTCCGATGTGATGGGATTCATGCCCTGAGAAGGAGAGTCGCCCGGGGCGCCTGGGTGGACAGTCGCTGAGCGTCCACCTCTTGGTTTTGGCTGAGGTCGTGATCTCATGGTCGTGAGATCGAGCCCTGCGCCGGGCTCTAGGATCAGCTCGGAGTCTGCTCGAGATTCTCTCTCCCTCTCCCTCTGGCCCTCCCCCACATGCTCTCTCAGAAAGCAGAAGCAGGCTCCCTGCTCCTGAGGGAGCCCGATGCGGGACTTGATCCCGGGACCTTGGGATCGTGACCTGAGCCACCCAGGCGTCCCCAAATAAATACATCTTAAAAAAAAAAAAAAGGAGAGGCCCCGGAGATCTCACTCTCTCTCTGGCTCTGCCCGAGGAGAGCACAGAAGGTGTGCGCCAGCCGCGAGGGGAGCTCTCCCCAGAAACCACAGCGGCTGGCACCCTGGTGGCGGGCTTCCAGCTTCCAGCCCTGGGAGCTACGGATGTCTGTGGTTCAATCGTCCCGTCTGTGCTGTGGGGTCCCGGCAGCCCGAGCAGACGCCTGGGAGGCAGGACCTGGTGACCTCAGCCCCGTCATGCAGGAGGAGAACCTGAGACACTAAGCTCCTGATGCACCTGCTCCGGGGCAGGATGGGGCGCAGCCAGGGGACAGGGACAGCCTGGCAGCCACCCCTCCTGCCCCTGCATGCGGCATCCACCTCCCCGAGCAGCTGCAGGGGCCTGGCATAGAGCAAGCCCGCGGGGACAGCGAGCTTGGTCGCTCGGCTCCCCTGCGCACTGAGGATGGGACGCAAGCAGAGGGGGGCACAGTTAGAACCCCGCGCCCCCCGCTGGGGGCAGAGAGCGCCTGCACGGACAGACTGGCCCGGCCTGGCCCGCTTCTCCAGGTGGGTGACGTGAGAGGCAAGCAGGACGCGGGTGGGCGGGTGGGCGGGTCCCCACACCCGGCAGGTGGGTGTGGCTGCTGCCTGGGGCTGGGGAGCTTCGTGGGTGTGGCGTCACTCAGTGGGAGGGGCCAGAGCTCCGTGGGCGTGGCGACACTCCGTGGGAGGGGCCAGAGCTCCATGGGTGTGGCGCCACTCTCGGGGGGAGAGGCCAGAGTTCCGTGGGCGTGACGACACTCCGTGGGAGGGGCCAGAGCTCTGTGGGCGTGGCGACACTCCGTGGGAGGGGCCAGGGCTCCGTGGGCGTGGCGACACTCCGTGGGAGGGGCCAGAGCTCCATGGGCGTGACGACACTCCGTGGGAGGGGCCAGAGCTCTGTGGGCGTGGCGACACTCAGTAGGAGGGGCCAGGGCTCCGTGGGCGTGGCGACACTCAGTTGGGGGCGCCAGGTGGCAGCAGGGAAGTGAGGGGCGGCATGGGGGGCGATGCCTGGGCCCGGCCCTGCCTGCGCCGCGGCTGCTGGGGGAAGACGTGGGGGTCTCCTGGGCGTCCAGGGGAGGACGAGATTCCCCGGCGCCCCCTCCAAGAGGAGGAAATAGTCGTTTCCGTGCACCTTAGGCGACCACCCTTTTCCAGCCGGCGTCGGGCGTCGGGAGGGTGGGAGCCCACAGTGAGTCTTCTGCACAGTGAGCCGTCTTTGCTACCAGAACATCAAAGGGAAGCACAGTCTGAACGCAGGTTCAGCCTGGCAGCCGCGGTCTCCTTGCCCTAATAGGAAATGTCTGCCAGCGAGCTTCTCCCCAGAGCCTGCCTTGGCCCGTGGCCCAGGGCGGAGTCCTGCCCGCCCCAGCTCCCGACTGGACTGCCCGGGGTTGCGAAGCCCCAGATAAGTCTTCCTGCACCTAATGAGCCCTGTTCTGAGAAATCCGTCCGTGGCGGTGGCTCTGTCTGACCCTGTCATTCCCTCCTCGGCCGGCAATCAGGAGAGTCAGGAGGAACCCTCCACTCCCAGCGGCTCCCTGGCAGGTGGACGCATGGCTCATCCTGATGGCAGGGCCCAGAAGGACCCCACTACAGCGGGGGATGCACCGTATCCCGGAGCCGCGGGCCGGGCCAGCTGCAGAGCACCGAGGGACACGGCTTGCACGGCTTGCACGGTGTCCTGAGGTCCCCCGCCCAGGGTGCCCCCTGGATGGCCAGGAGCCCCGGACTGGCCCACACACCCTCCGTCCCCATGCGTCAGACCTCTTTAATCAGTTTGGCGTGCTGGTCATTCTGTCGCGACTCGAGGTGCTGCGGGAGAAGGGAGTTCAGCCATGCCGGCTGCTGCGTGGGGTGGGATCATCCAGGTCCGGACCCGCCTCTCCCTGAGGTTCCCGGTCACTGCTGGGTCAGCGGACGTCCCCGGGGGACAATTCTTACTGTGAAGTATGCGGACTGTGAAACCTACCGAGGTCGACATTTTCCTGGGTCCAGCATATGGCCGGGAGCACAGCGCTGTGTGTGCATCACGGGGTAACTCGGAATCCCCGCTTGCCTGGGAGGGGTGCCCAGGGGCAGGTGGAGAGAGCGGGCATCTGCTTCCCGGTGAGCACCCCGGGGGGCGGGCGCGAGGCCGAAGGTCAGCATCCTCTCCCCCACGCCGGCTTAAACGCGTCTCGAAACGGCCGCCCTCTTGTGAGCCATGGTACGGACGCGGACGGGGGACCCCGTGATGGTTCATGCCCAGACGAGGGCCACGGGGAGAGGCTCCTTCTCTCCCTCCTGGCCTCATCCGTCTGGGTCGAGCCTCCCGGGACTGCCGCGGCCACCGGGCACCAGCCCGACCTTGATGCCCACACTGGGTGTCCGTGCAGAGACCCAGAGAGCTCCCGGCCCTTGGTGACAGGCGACCGGCTTCCCGAGCCCGCTCCGAACTCCGGACCTCGCATCGTCGGATTTCATAAGTGCTTCATCCCTGTTCAGCTAGTTCGGGTCGGCTTTGGGTCACTCCCAGCCCAAAGCAGCCTAAGAGAGCGTCTGTGGGTTGCAGCCTGCCTCTCTGGGGCCTTCAGTTGCTCATCTTTGGAAACAATGAGTAAACTTGTAAATACAGATACCGTGGCACAAATGACCATTTTTGTTTGATTCATCAGCCAGTTACACTGAATACAGATGCTGCTCTCCCCGGGACCTGAGGGCGGGAGGGGCGGTGTGCTGTATTCGGGAAGGGCAAGTGCCTCTGTCTCCTTGCACCTGCTTTTCCGAGCCCCGTGGAGGTGGCCCGGGCTCGTCAGTGGGTGACGTGCTGAGTCTCAAGCGCGGGGAGGGCCTGACTCCGTGCTGGTCTCCCCTTTAGCGAGGAGGCTGGTGGTGCTGGAGGTTTCCACTGCTCCCTGGCCTCCGGGCCCCCTGGGCACCCATCCCCACCGGTGATGCATAAGGAAAGGGGCATAAGGGAGAACAGAACTGCCTTTGAACCCCGTCACCCTTGAAGGGGTGACTCAGAAGTGGAGTCAGTTCACATTTACGAGATGCACATTTATGGAGATGCTCTCTTGCCGTGTCTCTCGGTCCCAGCGGGGCTGCGGCTGCTCAGAGCCCGCCCAGCGCCCTCCGCCAGCAACTCCCAAGAATGAAAAGTCTACGTTGTTCCAAAACCACACTCAAGGACGGTGAAATTCATTTCTGGAAATGGCCAGAGACGTTTGCAGGCGAGTTTGGAGAGTAAAGTGGCGATCGAGCCGAGTGATCGGACTTCTGTCTGGGGGGACCAGGGACCCCACCCCAAGTCGGCTTCCTGACGCGGGTCCCGGGGCCGCTGTGCGGGGTTCAAGTTCTGCCCGCACCTCCTGTGGGGCTACTGTCTATGAGAAGAGGGTTCCGGTATCTTCGGTGGTTTCTGGCATGTCACCGTGGGGGGTGGCGATTTGGCCCCAACCCCGCGGGGAGCTTTCCCCTGATTTGTGCTCGGATCTGTTTGTGATGGTCACACGGTCCCCATGTTGTTCGGTAGCCCCTCTGCAGGGGGCTTTGGTGTCCTGTCATCGTCGTCGTCGTCAGGCTGTCTGTGCCCTGAGGGCTTCTGTCTCTTCCCTGTCCCCGTCCCAGGCCCAGCCAGGCCTCTGGGAGGGGGAGGAAGCTACCTGCCCAGCTGTGCCGCCCCAGAGAAGCGGGGTCGTGCCCAGTCCAAGCATCCCGTGCGCTGGATTCTGTGGGGACGGTCCCGGGTGCGGGGTGCTCCGAGAGGGGGAGACACGGCCGAGGGCCTGCGTGGTGCGGCCGGGAGCCGCCTTCTGCCACCACGAGGTCAAGGTCAGACGGCCTGTAGCCGCCTTCCTCGGCGGGGGGGAGGCTCAGCGAGGAACAGACGAGGCCTGGGCCACGGGGAGAGCGGAGCTGCACGTAAATAGGTCGAAGGGGCCCGGGCGGAGCGCTGGGGGCGTGTGCAGTGGGTGTATCAGCGGGACGATGGGGAGCACGGGGAGCCAGTCGGTGGGCGGGGAGAAGAGAGGAAACCAGCGGCGGGCGTAGGAAGTGGGGCCCTCGGGGAGGAGCTGGTCGTGATTCTGGGTCCTTTCCTGGTGGAAGTTTCCTGTTAAAAAGTAGGTTTCTCAGATCCGTTAGGAAATCAGCAAGTGCATCGTGAAAGGCTGCCCCAGGGGCGGCCCGGGGGATCCCCGGGGGAGCCGGACCACGCTTGTTCGGATCTCATTTTCTGGAAGAGTGTGCTCCAGGCCTGGCCTGGGTGTGCCGGCAGAAGCCCGGCCCGCAGCCTCTCCTTCCCCTTTCCCGCCGGCCACAGGCTTGGGGAGACGGGCCCGTTGGTGCCTCAGTTGCATTGCTCCCCAAAACTTTGTGGATTCAGACCACGGTGGTCCACGGAGAGGGGCCTCTCCCCAACCCCAAAGGACAGCATAAAGCGCTTCCTCCTCGGTGGCTTGTTAGTCTGTCCTCGTGCCTCTAGGAGGGTCCAGAGGGGTCTAGAAGGGTCTCCGGGGAGCCCCCGGTCCTTCTCCACAGCCCTGTGGTCCACGCAGTCCGCGGTGCCCCCCTGCTCCCCCGCGTGGCCGGGCCTCTCCCGCTGCCATCATGAGGTCACCAAATGATGCGCAGCAGCTCCTCGGGGCCCTGGGGACCGGAGTCCTTTCGTGGCTTCCACACGAGCCTCGGCGTCCTCCGGGTCGCCCCGCCTCCATCAGGGTGCGCTCAGACCGTCTCTGTGGCCAAGGGCCCGGCTTTGTCTGCTTGACGGGGAAAGACGCCCTCCGGCTGGGGTCTTCCTGGACGGTCGGGGGCCTCTGCCACGGCCCTAGCACCGTCATCGTTCGTTTCCTCTCTCCCGTGACCACTATGTGGCCTTCTCCGTGGCCACTCGCTCGAAGCCCTTGCCTGTCTTGTGGCGTGGCCCTCACTGTCACCATTTTTCTGGCCATGTAACGCCGTGGCCTATGGGTGGGCACCAGGCCTCGGGCATCATGGGCCGCAAACACAATGACGACAGTCTTCGCTGGGGTCTCCGGCTCATCGCCGGATTCCCCCTGAATCCCTCCTTATCTCCGGCTCTGCTCGGGCACCGGACCCTGGGGAAGACTTTCCGGACAGGGCCGCGCCCCCCTCGTGAGCCCCGTAGCCCTCGCCAAGGGCACGCCGGGTTCTCAGGGCTCCACGCACGACGTCGGTCCCCAGGCCCGCCCCGTGAGACAGGCTGCAGATGGGGAAACTGAGGTCTGGACAAGGCCTGTTGCTGGGCAAGGCCTCGTGGTGTTCCAACGCTGGGCCCCCCCTTTGCAAGCACGGCGGCCTCTGCCCCCCACCTCACGGCCTCGTGTTCCGTGGCTGACGCGTCCCTCCCTGCTCTGTGGGGTCCCTGAGGGCTGGGACGCTGCCTTTTTGCTCCCAGTCCTTGGCATCCAGCAGGTGCCTCATAAATGCCGCTGCATCCAAAGGAACCAGATGGACGGAATGACTTGGAGGTGATTGTAAGGAAGGGGCCGCTTCGCACCCAGGAAGACGGGCCCCCACGGCTCGAGGGGTAGGGCACGGCGAGTCCTTGCATGGGCTCAGTGCTGAGGACACAGCAGGCGCATCATAAACGACACATGGGACTTGGGGGCTTGACATTTGGACGGGGGCTCAGCTCAGCTTGGCCAAGCCCCTGTGGATAAAAGCCGCCCCCAGAGGCCACAGCGGCTGCAGGACCCGGGGATCCCTGCTCTCGGAGCCGCCCGTGGGTTCTTCGTGCGGCGGGTTCCCCCTGCGTGGACCTCAAGCGTCCCGGCAGCTGTGACCTTGGACCGAGCCCCCCTGGGGTTTCCGTCTCCGTGTCTGCCCATCCACGGAAACTTCATCTCGTCAGGGCGCCGATTCTGGGCAGGCGGGAAGGCGTGTCCCCTCCCGCGCCTGTCCTCGGGGTGCCCTTGCCGGCCTTTCACCTGACTGGGCAGCCATTGCTCCGGCCCTGCGGGAGGGCGGGGAGGGCACAGCCCAGCCGCTGCGGGCCCCATCATCCTGATGCCCAAATCGGTTTGGAAAGCGGCGGTAGGGCCCCCGCCCCGCCCGTCAGACCCTCACCCTATGGGGAGGCTGGGACCCGCCCTGTCTGGCTATGGCTGCAGCCTCCCCCGCGGTGGCTTCCCCGCCGGTGCCCTGGCCAACCTTTCCCGCACGATGTACTTCCCTCGCGAAAGTCATCCTCACTCTGTCCCGGGATCCACGCACCTCTCTCTCTCCCAAACCTCTGACCTCCTCCTTCCGCCCCGGCTCCCTCTCGGACCCCCGCCTCACTGGCCGTCTCTGCGGAAGGGGGTCCGTCCCCGGCTTCTCCTCCCTGAGTCGGCCTCCTGTGGCCGGGACCCCGAGCCTCACCCCTCTGACCTGCTCTTGCACCTTTGCACCCACGTCCCTTACGCCTTCCCTGCCCTCGCTCCGCAGAAGATCTCGACGTCCCCCCGCTCTGGCCTTGACCTTCCTTCCTTGCACCCTGTGCCCTCCCGGGTGATTTCCGCGGCCTGCAGCCCACCCTCTTGCGTCCCCGTTTATACTCTCCTGGCCCATGATCCCCGGGTCCCCCCCGGGTCCCCTCCCCAGGTTCCCCTGGGTCTTGGCTCCGCCCTTAGGGTGTCGTGTGGGAAACCGGGAGCCCACGGCTGTCTGCCCCCCCTTCGGCGTCTGCAGCCCCCCCCAGTCCCGGGGGCACAACCTGCTCTTCCTGCTGGGCTCCTTCCCACCTCGGACCCGCCGCGGGGATCTTGGCCACGTCTCTCCTCCCGGCCTCCCACCTCAGCCCGCCACCCCGTCCTCCCCTTGGGAGTCACAGCCTTTGCTGATTTCCCCGTTGAATCCCTCCCCGGGGGCTGCGTCGTCTGGAGGGGGAGCCCTGACTGCACAGCAAGGCCTTGCTGGGGGCGCCCCTGGGCCCCATTCTTCTACTTCATGAAGGTGGTCTGTTGTGTTTATTGTATTCAGTTATTTGTCGGACGGGGGAGGGGACAGAGGGAGAGAGAATCCTGAGCGGGCCCCAGGCCGGCGCCCGACGCGGGGCTCGATCTCACGACCCTGGGATCACGGCCTGAGCCAAAATCAAGCCAGATGCTTCGCCGACTGAGCCGCCCACGCACCGCACGGTTTATCATCATTACTTTTCGTAGGAGCCAGCCTTGTTTTCGTCGCTGCCCTCTCTGTGCCCAGCGGCCCCGTGCCGCCCTCCGGGCCCCGGACGGACTCGCTGGCTCGGGTCTGGGAGGCTCTCCCTTGCCTTCTTCCCCGGACCCTCTCCGTCCGCTTCCAGACCTCTCCCCACCATCACGCCCTCCTTGTGCCAAGTCTTCCCCGAAACAACCACGCAGAATCTGTCGCTGTTCCTTCCGTGACCCGGGGCGCCCGTTGGAGCGCGAGCTCCGGGGCGGGGGTGGGCCGAGCCCCCCAGCTGACCGGGCTCTGTCCCCGGACCCCGCGTGCGCACCAGCTGACGCTCAGTGGGGTGAACTGGAACCGACTCAGCACCGGCCAGGGCTCTTTCTTTAGCGGGTACGACTCATTTGAAACAATTAACACCTCTTCATATGAAAATGTGCTAAAATCATTCTTTAGATTTCCTGCCAAAAAGATTAAAATGACGTGTTTATATTATGAGCCCATCCACTCAGCCCTTACTTTCCGTGGCACGTGTAACCTTAAATGGCAAAAGGGACCTCTTACCATCGTTTCCTAGTTAGTGAGATTATTGATCCTAATTAATAATTGATGATTAATTTACCCAAATGAATGCAGCTGCTGGTAACATCTGTACATATGCATGTTGTGCAAATGGGTCAGCGTATGAGGTGCTCGCGTTTCTGAGCGCGTCCCAGAGTTATCCCGAGAGCATGTCTGCGGGCGACGTCCCCCCACACCTTACTCTCGTAAGCGTGCCCCCTTCTTTCCCTCCCTCCCCCTCCCTTCCTTCCTCCTTCCTTCTTTCCTTCCTTCCTCCTTTCCTTTCTTTTCATTCCTTCCCTTCCTTCTTTTCTTTACTTTCCTTCTTTCTTTCTTTTCCTTCCTTCATTCCTTCCCTCCTTTCCTTTCCTTTCCTTTCCTTTCCTTTCCTTTCCTTTCCTTTCCTTTCCTTTCCTTTCCTTTCCTTTCCTTTCTTCTTTCTTTTCCTTCCTTCCTTCTCTCCTTCCCTCTCTCCCTCCCTCAAACAAACCATGGGCGGCCTGTCTCCTCCCAGCAGACGAGCCTGGGTCATTGCTGGTGTCACCATGTGGCAAGGCTCTGCGGGTCTGCAGAGCGGCCGGTGGGTCCTGCGTCCTGCTTCGGGCGCCCTCTCCCCTCGGCAGGCCCGGTAGACGCCCGGCGCGCTCTAATGGGTTTGGGGATACTGGTGAGGGCCCATGTTTTGGCAGGGACGGATCCAATGGCTTCGCAACTCCGAGGGAGTTGGGGACGGAGTTTCCCAGCCCCGGCGTCCACCTGTGCAGGAGACTGAGCCGCAGAGAATGGCCCCGTGGACAGGAAGCCGCTGGGCAGGTTGAGGTTCCCCCCGCGGTTCCCGGCGGGACGTCCGCTCGCACCCTCTTGCCGCATCCCCAACATCCCTCCCCAGCACGATCTCATCTTGGGAAACAGAAACCCCGTCCCCGTGAAACTCTAGCCCCCCGGGCCCGCTCCAGCCCCTGGCCGTCACCCGCTTCCGTCCCTCGGAATGTGACCTCTCCGGGCGCCTGCGTGGACGGGATCCCGCAGAGTCTGTCTCTTTGCGACCGGCTTCTCTCACTGGGCACCGCGTCCCCCGGGGTCCTCCAGGCGGCAGCGGGGGTCAGGCCTCCTTCCTGTGGGGCTGCAGAGCCTTCCGGTGGGTGTAGACGCACCCGCCGACCCCCGGGCGAACTCGTGCTTTACCACTGGGAACAGCGCTGCCGTGAGCGCCGGGTGCAGAGCTCCCGGGACTCGGCTTCCGTCCTCTCGGGTTCGGGCCCAGAACCGAGAGTGCGGGCTAGCTGGCAATTCTGTCTTTGGGTTGTCGAGCCCCCTCCGTTGGTTTTCCGCAGTGGCTGTGCTAAATTTCCTTATTTTTTAGCGTAAGGATCCAATATGCTGGCAGCAAAGCGTTCAGGCTGCTGCGCCCGTCGGATCAGGGTCTAGGTCAAGGCTGGTGTCCGCCTCGTGCCTTTCGTTTCCATCACGCGCGAGACGCGCAGAGGCCAAGGACGGAGGCCCACGCTTCCCAAGGGGGCCCTCCCATGTCCGCTCCCGAGCCCCGCGTCTGCGCCCCGTCACTGCCCGGCAGCTGCTGGCCCGTCCCCGACCCTTCCAGCCCATGTTGGCCTCAATCACTTCCTCCCTCCCGTGGCTCCCTGGCCCCATTTCCCCCAGCGCGGGGTGAGCGCTTTCTCTGGGCATTCAGAGGCCCCAGCTGCCTGCCACCCCTGCCCCTGCCCCGTCACCGACCGTCCTGCCCCCACAGCAACCCCCTCCCCCTGGGGGAGGAGGCCGGGTCCAATTACCAGCTCCATCACCCTGCAAACCGGGCACGCCCCAGCCCCCTTCCTCCTCCGTCCGGTGCGGGCAAGGGGCTTCCTCACGCACCTGGGGGCTCTGCAGGGCAGGGACCGAGGCAGGCGTCTGCATGGGCCGCCCAGAGACCCCACCAGCCACAGCCCCCAGGGAGGAGGGTCCAGCCCCGCTCTGCGCCCCGGCCGGGCTGTCCGTGGGCGAGAGAGGAGAGCCGCCTGCTGCTGCTGAGCCCCCCGGCTCGGTGCCGGGAGCACGGGGGGCCACCCGCCCCCGTGGTTCTCACGCTTCAGTGGGCATTTGCGTGGAGGGAGGAACTTGCCTAGAAATGCAGATTTCCGCCCCCCCTCCCCGCCCGGTGATCTAAATTTGGATCTTAGGTGGGACTCGGGCGTCTGCATTGTGTCCAGCGTTCCTGGGAAATCGCTGAGACCCATCGCGGCGCAGGTTGAGGCGTGCGGGGTGGTCGGGCTGACGTCCGCTGGGAGGGGTGACCCCGGGAGGCTCTGCTGACGTCCAGTCGCTCCTACACATCCGACACAAAGAGAGAAAAGCCAGAACTCGGGATTTTACCTTTTCTCCGGGTCCCACAGCGGCGTCGGCTC
>CM052814.1:1213353-1232106 GCA_028533885.1 Nasua narica | reverse complement strand
CCCCCCCCCCCCCCCCCCCCCCCCCCCCCCCGCACCTGCCCTTTGCGCCCTCCACACCTGCCTTTTTCTCCTGCCCCACCTGCGCCTTTTTCTCCTGCCCCACCTGCGCTTCCCACCCCGCTTGGATGGAACAGCAAGGTGAGCGAGCAGAGGCAGGAGGCCAGGAGAACGGGCTGTGGGAGGGGAGGCTGGGCGCCACCTGAGCCGGTGGGCGCTGGTCGGGGTTCTGCGATTTTCCCCTGTTGGGCTCTGAGAACTGGAGACGGCCGGCGGGATCACAGAGGCCTGCAAGTCTGGCCAGCCTCGGCAATCTGCCCTAATCTAATCCCTGAGCTGATGCGTGGGGAGCCCCGTGCCCCAAATACTGGGGCAGTTCCAGCTCCCTGCTGTCTCTCTTGCCGGCCCCTGCCTCAGTCGGAGCATCTGTAGGCTGGGCAGCCAATGCCCATTTCTGTCAGAGCAGAGGCCTTGGAGGACGGGCCTGGGGCCCGGCAGAGGCGGAGGCGGAGGCCGTGGGCCCCACGGACTGAGAACCGGCCCCACCGGTGACAGACTCGGGCGCGCTCTCCCCTCCTGATCCTGTCACACGGGGAGGCCGATGACAGGGCCGTCCTCGCAGGTGTCCTGAGTTTCCAGTATAAGTCGTCCCGCTGGCCTTAGTCCCCGGTCCCTGTCCCTGCCTGCCTGGGTTTGCCAGCATGCCGGCCACCCCCAGGCCAGGCCACTGGCCTCCTAGGCGGGCAGAAGCACGGACACTTGCACACTCCCTTACACACGTGTGTGCACTCCTCCCCCCCACGCATGATCACAGCCCCTCCGGCTTCAGGCAGGACTCAGGGTTGGGACCTTAACATCCGCGGAGAGGCCGTCACACTGTCCGGGAGCCGTCCCTCCAGCGTGGGCCCTTGGCAGGGGGCACTTGTCCTTGTCACCCGATACAGGGCCCGGACGCACACGGTTCCCCTGATCCGAAGGGCCCCCCCGCCTGGATCCCTTCCTCCCAGGGTCCATGGCTCCGCATCCTGGCCACCAAACCCGGGGGCCTTCGTGGGAGGGGCGGCATGAGTCTCCCAGAGAGGAGGGGACCGTGATCCCTTTCTGGGCTCTTCTGCGGCTGCAGACGGTCCTCCCCACCGCCCCCGCCCCCAGGCCCCAGGAGGTGAAGCAGCGAGGAGAGAAGGGGACAAGTTCACACCCACCCCGCTTTCTGGGTGAGCGCCTGGCCGGTGTCCCAACCAGGGAGTTGGCGGCGGTGGCCGTGAGTGGCCGGGGCGCCCCGTGGGAACACTTGGCTGGCCCTTTGCCGGACTGCGGTACACGTGCCATTGTAAACGGTGCCCAATTTTGGAAAACAAAGTACATAAACGCTGGTTCCGTGCACATTAGCTGAATTTATATTTGGACGAGTTCTGGTGTGATTTGTCGTTTTCGACACGTGAACGACTTCGTTTGCGTCTCTCTTTCTCCTGTTAGAGGAATCCCTGTCCATTTTTGGTCTCTGCCAAGACCCTCTCCTGAACCTCCCAGGGCTTCCTCGTTTGACCTCTATCCAGACCCGCGGGGGCCGCCCCCCACCCCCAGCCACTACCCCAGGGAGCCTCGCCGGCCACGGGGGTCTCCAGCCCACCCCAGTGACTGGAGCCTCCCCGGTTCCACGAGAGGAAGAAATGCTCCGGCTGGGGACCCAGGGAAGCTTCCAGACTTGCCGCCTGGGGCCCAGGCCAGTCTGTGGCTTGGCCTTCCCTGCACCCTCTGGACCCAGCCCCCGGCAGCCCTGCCCCCCTGTCCCCCGCCGCTGCCCGGGTCCCCACAGCCCCTGGAGGCGCTGGGCAGGGTCCCCACCTCCCCGGCACCCCGCCAGCTTCAGAAGTCTCAGCTCAAGCCCCACTGTCGTCGGCGTAATGGGAAACAGCACGCATGACCGTCAAAGCCTGTGTACATATCTCCGTGTACATGTTTATAGATTCCGATTATTAATATACAAAGCATGGCATCTCCTTGGCCTTCCAAGTCTGTGTTTTTAAATCCTGAAAAAACGGCTCTAGAAACTTTTTCTTCCCTTCCCTCTTTTCTATGTAATAAACATTCATGTGACCTTTCTGGTGGCTTCTCAGAGCCTCCGTGGGCACTCGTTTTTCCAGCTGGTCGGGCCCTGACTTGCGTCCTCTCTCCGGGACATCTGCTCATGTGGTGGTCTGAGCACGAAGGCCGTCCTTCCCCGGGGTCTCCTGGGGACCCCCACGTTCGGCGATCGGATCCGTCTGCCGGCAGGAATCTGCCCTCCGAGTCGGGCACCGGGCCCCCCGCCGGGTTCACGTCTCCCGCTGGACGGCGGATCCGCCGGGAGGGAAGCGTTAGGACGCGGTCAGGAGGACTTGCAAGGGGCGTGTCGGCGGGGACGAGGCACTGGCGGAGCTGACGGGAGCTGGGGGGGAGGTGCGGGCTCAGTCCCCGCTGGTGTCTGCTAAGGTGCCGGGACCCGCAGAGTTTGCGGGATCCGTGCACGAAGACAGGGGCTGGATCAGATGAGCCTGTGGGAGCTGAGAGCCCCCGGCGGGTGCGGGTAGCCCAAGCAGATGAAATCCGTGAGCGGGGAGACAGCCGCCCACGGCAGTTGGCGCCCCACGCTCTCCCCCACGCCCGCGGGTCGGGGCACCCGGCCGCCTTCCAGAAGCCTCCGTCTGCAGAGAGGCACAGCCCGGGGGCCTTTCCTCGATCCAGAGATCATGGCAGGGACGCTGTCTGACAGGGACTGCTTTCCGCAGGCTGTGTGGCCGCAGAGGGGCCCCTTCCGCGGGGCAGGGGGGTCGGGCTGCATGGAGACATCTGCTTCCCAGAACCCCAGGCTCCCGGACAGGCTCGGGGCTGCCTGTCTCCTTCTGCGAGGGGGGCGCTGGGAGGGACGCGGTTGGGTCTGTGGACCGGCTGGGTGGCCGAAGGCTTGTCACACAGTGACATAAGCCGGGAGTTACTGAGGAGAGGAGGGGAGCCCCAGAGAAAGGGGAGACAGCGCGAGGGCCGCTCGTGGGAATGGGGTGCGTGTTTGCGGCTCGGGGCAGCAGGATAGCCTGGGCTGCGGCCCCTCGAGACAGGCCTGTAGGCCGGACCGGCCCCGGGGGGAGGGAGGGCCTCCTCGTCCCGCCCCTGGGTTTGGGCCCCCAGAAGCTGGCTCTGTGGGGAGTTCCCGGACCAGCAGGAGCCCGCAGCTGTCCTCCCGGCAGAGCTGCAGGTATTTTCATGTCGAGCAGAGAAACTCAAAACCGGGAGTGTCGCTGGTGGAGGAAATAAGCACTTCGAGAACACGGGACGCTGTCCACATCTCCTGAGGTTCCGGGCCAGGAAGGGGAGCCCAGAGGTCAGGGGCTGGGGGGCTTGCCTCTGCCGTTGGCCTCTGGGGAACCTCCAAACACATCCAGGGTCTCTCGAAGAAGCTGAGATGGGGATGAACGGATTTTATCACCAAAAAACCAGTGTCGCTGCTTTGAGCATCGGGGTCCCCAGAGTTGCTCTCCCTCCCCCCACTCAAGTCCTGGCCCAGCTCAAGAACGGCTCCCCCGGGGTTCCCCTCGCCCCGGGGGCAGACCGGCTGCTGTTGCTCGTTGCCCTCCACCCCTCTGCTCTGCGGGGGGGACGCTGCCAGCCCCCGGCCTCACCGCGGCCCGGCCCGGCCCGGCCAGTGGCTCATCCTGCTCACTGAGCGCCGGCAGGCGGGGACACAGACAAGGGCTCAGGCCCGCCTCCCCGAGGACAGCAGACCTTGCCTCGCCCCCCCCAGCCGGCAGTGCTCCCCTCCCTCCTCGCCTCCTGTGCCCCTCCCTTCCTGCAGCAAACCGGTTCAGAGGGGGCTCCCCTCGCTAATCACAGCAGAAGGCCCCAAAGCGGTATTTGCTCCAGAGAGTCTCCTCTGACCCTCTGGCTTCGCTGACACAGTCTCGGCTTTTGCACGCGGCGAACACAACCACGCGGGCTCACGCCAGGCCTGGGCGCGTGCGCCCTCGCTCTCCGCGGGTGACCAGCGAGGGACCGGGCCCTTTGACAGGGCCGGCTTTCCTCCCCAGCCCCAGCCCCTTCCCAGTGCACCTGCCCCCTCCTGTATCTAAAGAAAAAACTGTAGGGCACCCGCTGGCTTCCTCAGGGGCTCTTGACCTCCGGGTTGTAGGTTCGAGCCCCGTGGTGACTTAAAAATAAACAAAACTTTAAAGATAAAGAAAAAATTATAGACACGCACAACGATGCGAATGAAAAGTCTTTTTCCCCATATAAAGATTTCCAGAACAGGTTAACACATGCGTGGAAATCCTTTCTCCTCCCACGGCCCTGATGGCCGGCGGGGATGCCCGAGGCGGGGGCAGGGACAGCCGGGACCCCCGGGGCGCGCTCGGAGTGGCTCTGTGGTTAGAACGTGAGAAACCAGGGGCGGAAGTCCCAGGGCCGAGACCAAGCGTCCCCGCCCGGAGCCCACGCCAAAACCGAACCCCGAGGTTGGCGTCGCAAACCCCTTGGGGGGGATTTTCCACCCTCGCGGCCCCTGGGGGGTGTCCTGCCGCCCGTCGTTGGGCTGCCTGCCAAGCGAGGACGGTGGCCCACGTCTCTGCGCGGAGGGAACCGGGGTTCTCAGACACGGAGCGCTCGCCCAGACGGTGCGGGTCCTGGACCAGTTTGGTGCCCCTCGTGCCACCTGGCCGGGCTCCGGGCACACGTCACTGCACGGGACAGGTGGGAGTAGGAGCCGTCAGGTGCTAATGAGCGCACCTGCCCCCTTCCACCTGAAACGGACACTGTTTTCTGCAGAGTCCGCTCCGCACCTCCTATAGAAACGGGATTTGTTTCCCCTGGCTGCCCGCCGGCCCGAGGTGTTGGTTACTTAGCCATGCAAGTAAGCGTGAGCCGACAGGCCTATGGGCTGAAAGAGTTCCAGCTCCCAGAGAAGCCAGCCAGACGGGAAGAGAGCAAACATTTGGAAGACGATGAACAGCCAAGTCTCGGGAAGGGCTGGTGGAATTGGAGGCTCGACAGGATTTCCAAAGTGTCTCGCAGTTTCAGCAAAAGCACGTCACGTACGAGCTTTGCTCTGGCTTCCTTGTGAGACCCAAGGGGCGTGCTTCAACGTGGCCCCGCGGGGTCCCAGGTCATTTGGGGCAGGGCCAGCGGCCGCACCCGAGCTGCACCTTGGGGGACGGAGAGAGCTGTGTGCCGGCCCTCACTGCTGCCGCGGCTCCCGGTCACCGGCCTGCAGAGAATTCCCAGGGCCCGGAGCCGTGGAAATCGGGGTGGCCTGCACCGTGGAGGGGGGCTGCCCGAGCGTGTGGTCAGAGTCCATCTCAGGGTCTCTCTCCAGCCGGCAGGAGTCTGGATGGGCGCCGGCGGAGACGGGGACACCCTCCGGCCCGACACTCGCCTCCCCAGCTTGCTTTCCGATTCCCACCAATTACATGCCCTCTCTCTCCCCCTCCTCAGTCCCAGGCGGCCCGCCCGGTTTTTGCAGAATTCGATGCCGGGACCTCGAGCTGGTAAATGTATCTTTTCTGCCGCGGTAGCCATATATATTCATTAACACATTTTGGAAGATAGAAAAAAGTAGTAGAAACAAAAGCATATTTGTTGGCTGAAAATTACTTTCTAAATGGACGGCGGCTCTTCTGAGGAACCACAAAACCTCAGGGGCGTGGCGCCCAGCCTTCTACCTTTTCTGGGAAATCCCCCACCGTCTCCCAGGTAAACGGTCACAGATTTCCGCGTAAGCCCCCCAAGCCCGGGACTCCCCACCTTCTTCCTCTGCGGGGCGCGAATCCTCTCACAGACACGTTGGCTGGGCCATCCCCTCCTTTCCCGCATCTCATACCTGTCGGGCCTGCGGGTCTCTCCAGAACCCGGGACGCGGGATTGGACGGGGTGCGGGGGGCGCAGGACGCGCAGGACGCGTCTCCCGTCCGCCTCCCCTTCCCTTCTGCTCGGCAAACACCGGTGGCCTTCCCATCACCGCTCAGGCGACCTGGCTTCCAGAGGGGTCGTGCTGTCGGAGGAATCCCGGCGCCCACATTTCGGTTGGTGTGTGTGCGCGTACCCGTGTGTGTGCGTCCGCGCGCGCGTGTGGGTGGAGAGCCGGCGCCCCGCACGCTGGGGATGAGGAAAGGGTCCCGCAAGCCGGCTGAGCAGGAGCGCGGCAAGAAAAGGGGAGAACGCTGGAGCGGCCGGGACCCGCTCCTTCCTACGCTCGCCCGGAGCTTGGACTCGATCGCGTGCCCGCGGAGGAAAGGGTAACGAAGGGAGAAAGGAACGCGGCTGGCAGGACTCTGAGGTCGGCTTCTGCCCCTGAACAGGGTACTGTGAGCTCTGCCCCACTCGGGCACCCCACCCGGGGACTCGCTCCGGGACTCCAGGCCGCCCGTCTGGCCGTGCCCGACGTCCCCGTGGGGGTGTCCCCTCTGCCCAGGTGGCAGGTGGGAGCTAAGCTCTCCTGCCCTCGCCCCCCAAGCTGCAGCGGCTCAGAGTGGGTGTCCCCAGGTGTCCCCTGCCCCCATGCAGCCACAGCCACCGCAGAGGGGCGCCCACAACCCCCTTCGCAACTCTGCAGCCCACGGCCTGACCTCAGTGCTCCTCTGGCCCAGCCTCCTCGCGGGATCTCCCCCATGCTGCCGGCCGCCAGCGGGGTCCCCCGGGCTCACGGGCAGCCGGACTGTGTCCGGGGAAGAGCCGGCCCCCGGAGCGTGCGGTGGAGGACCCCTCAGACGGCCGGGACCCCCGCGAGCTCGCCCTGGGCCTTGTGCCGGCAGTGGGAAGCCCGGGCCGGGGGCCCCCACAGAAACCCACCTGCCGGACCACGAGCTTGGACCTGCAGCCTCCGGAACCGGGAGAAAGTGAATCCGTGCTGGGAAGCGCTCCCGTCCTCCTGTTTTTACTGCCGGCATTGTATCCGACTGGCTGTTTTCTTGTTGAAAACAACCTGGAACCGCGAGCCCTCGCACCCGGCTGAGCAGTGAAGCCTCTCTTCTCACTGGATTTTCTGCCCCGCCCTCTGCTCGGGCCTGTGCGTGTCGTGGGCGCTCACGGCCCTGCCGGCTGGGCTGCGGCAGCCAAGACGGAAAGGACGCGCTCGTGTCTCGGTGTCGGCGGGAAGAGGATGCGGCTTCTGTCTCTCTGCGGAAGGGCATGGGAGCCGCCCGCGAACCGGCCGTCCCTGGGCGGCGTCGGGGGGCAATACTGACTCCGCGGGTCTGTGTACAAGGGGGGCCAGAGGCTGCGGGGGCTGTGCTCGCTTGCGGGGTCCCCCGGAGTCTAGAACCCACAGCGCCCCCCCCCAACTCCCCCGGGGCCAGCGGGATTCCGGGTCCGGTTTCTGTCACCAGGCTCGCGGCTTGACCGCAGGCCGTCCCCGAAATCCTGTGACGCAGCCGCGTGCCCAGGCCAACCCTGCCGCCTGGTCGGGAGGCTCGGGTGCGCGGGGTCGTGGAAGGAGCTTGAGCTGTGTGGTCTTAGGTAAGTTCCTCACCCTTTCTGTGTCTCTGCTTTCTCACGTACACCCGGGGTCCGCACAGCTCCGGAGTGCCTCCAGAGATCGCGCCAACGCGTGTGCGTCACCTGGCACGGTGCCGGCGGGGAGTCCGTCTTTCCGAGGCTTCGGTCTGCGTGAGGGAGGGACTGGAGGACTTTCTCGAAAGGGACAGAGAGCGAGGGTGTCAGGCCTTGCTGCCACGGGGTGCCCAGGGCAACTGCTCGGCTCTGACGCTGTGGTGCGTAAAGAAATGGGCCGCGGTTCTAAGGTGATGCCCTTCAGAAGGCTGGATCGTTAAGGGAGGGGGCACGGGGGACAGCGGCCGGCCGGCCTCCATGGCAAAGACGCTCTTGCAGGGAGGGGGTTGGGGCGCGCTCCCTATGGGGAAGGGCTGCGACCATCCAAGCCTTCTTATGCCTCCCCTGGTTGGGGAGGGGGGTGTCCAGGAGTCCCCAAATTCCTATGTAACTTTGTATGTGTGCTTATGGGCATTTTTCTGGGAAAAGAGTTCCTCGCTTCCTTTAAATTATCCAAGGCATCTGTGGTCCCAAAGGGGAGAAACCACTGTGTTAAGTGGAGCAACTCCCCAGACCTCAGTGAAGAGCCTCAGTGACCGTGGGGCCCTGCCACTGCTCAGAGGCAGGCCTGGGTCTCCGCCCCCCACCCCCACCCCAGCAGGCTTCCCACCAACCGCCGGGTCTCAAGCCGGTTCTAGGAGGCTTGCCTGCGGGTCCCCGGTCTAGAGGCAGCCCGGGCACTCCCCCCGCCCACCCTGGGCAGACCTGTAGGCAGCTTCCTTGTTTCCAGTTTCCCTCTCCTCCCCACACTTGGCAGGGGGATGGGACCCCAGGTTCCCGCCCACCTGGGTAAGGGGGTGAGACCCTCAGTCCGGGAAATGCAAGAGACGGAGTGGAGGACTGGCCAGCGGGGCAGCATGGGCACTGCCTTCTGGGGTTTCCTGGAAAAGTCTGCTCAGCCTTGGTTCCCAGAGCAGCCCGGACCGGAGGAGCCCAGCGACGGCCCGTGTTGTCCCCACGGTCAGGGCCTTGGCTGCTGCCGTCGCCGTCACCGCGCTGACCCTCACGGGCACCGAGGAGGCAGGCGGTGCCGCCAGCCCGAGACAAGGCCCTGGGGACAGGGTGGCCGGCGGGAGGCAGGCCTGGGGATGCTGGTGAGTGGCCTGTGCTTGCTCTCCTCGCTCCCCACCCCCCACCCCCACCATGCCGGGCCCCTTGGGATCACCCTCCCCGATAAAAACCAGCTTGTACCTGGTTTCTAGGGAACCCAGGCCAAGCCGGTTGGTGCAGAGGAGACGTGCAGCAGCAATAGGGTGACCGGCCACTGGGTCCCCTAGGGCTCGGGATGGTCCTAGCACGGCCACTCACCGTAGGAGCAGAAGCTGGGGTGGGAGTCGGAAGCGGGCTTGCCTGAGGCTCTGAAGGCAATGGGGCCCCACTGCTGGCGGAAGTGAGGGGTGGCATCCCGTCCCCACGGCTCTCTGCTGACATTCAGGAGAATGAGCCGCCGTGGGAGGGGAGGCGTGTGCAGGCCTTCCCGCCCCGTGGCCTCTGTGGCTTAGCTCTGGAGCGGCTGCACTTCCCACTGCAGCCACAAGGGGCAGGCTTCTGGGGTCTGTGCGGATGCTGCTGCCCAGGCGGCCACCCGAGATGCCGCCCAGGCTGTGTGCCCCCTGCGTACCGAGTCTACGAAGTAACAGTCGTGGCCCGAGTCCCCTTCCCAGTGGGCCCCGTGGATCCCCAGAGCCGCCGGTGGTCGGTGCCCTGGTCCCCAGGAGCACCGCTGGGCTGGGTTAACCTGATGGGGCGTCCCCCTTCGGTGCTCACCGAGGAGAACGGACTCCCACTGTCCAGGGATCCCGGGGGAGAGAGGGGCCTCACCCTCTCCCCTTCGCCGCTGGGGTGCCCTGCCTCCCCCTCCCCAGCCGCCCCAGGCCACAGGGGGACCCGTGGGTGGCGGACCCTGAGCTCTCTCTGGTCTGCGTGCTGAGTCTCTCCTCAGGTCACGGCCACGGGCAGCCCTGGACAGGGCAGCATGTTTGGAGCAGGCAGAAAAACCCAAGGCCCCATTAAGGGAGTGAGGACAACTCTTCCCCCCACAGCGGATGCCGCCCACGTGCCCTGGCAGTGCCCAGGCTCCCCTCCGCCACGGCCTGGGGCCCTTTCTCCAGGGCTGGACCTCTGGGGGACGTGGGGTCCGCCCCGGGCTGGCAGGAGGAGGGGTGCAGAAGCTGAGGAGGCGGGCCCGGGCACAGGTGAGCAGCCATTCGTGACGGAGGGCCTGGGGTGGGGGGCGATCGCCGAGCCCGGGGGGCCACAGAGGACAGAGTTGTCGAGCAGAAGGAGGGCCGGCGCTCTCACCTTCCGGCGAGTATTTGCGGGGTGCTCCCCCGACCAGTCAGGGCAATGACGGGGTCTGGAGTAAGACCCGGAGGAGGGACGGCCGCGGGGGACGCAGGACCCAGGGGCCTGGGAGCCCACGCCAACCGTGAGTCCTTCTCCTGCTGAAGGAAGGGCATCCACACGCCCGCTGCCATTGGCACCGATGGGGCCCAGGGGCCCTGTCAGCAGACATCGGCTAAGCACCTGTCCTGGGCCTGGCCAGACGCAGAAGAGCCACCACTTCCCAGGGGCAAGCCCCCGCCTTCGGGGTGACAGCCCTCGGGTGTGGACGGAGTCTAAATCCCGCGGGCGGCTGCAAACCCCGGGAAGGTGTGTGTGGGACCGTCACCGCGGGAGACGGAGACCGGGGAGTCCGGCCCTCGCCCCTCTCCAAGGGGCCACATTGGAGCCAAGACCGGACTGCTTTCTGTTCAGGTTCCCCAGGAAGCAACCCGGAGGGGAGGGCTTGTTTCCCACTGCTTCCTGAGAGCGTGCAGCCCCTGTGAGGCGAGGCGACGGTTGAGGCCAGGGAAAGCCAAGCCCCTGCGGAGAGCCTGGGACCCAGGGCAAAGACAGGTCCGGCTCTGCCTGGGAATGCTCCCCGGGCAGGAGGAAGACAGAGTCGGGTCTGCAAGCAGGCAGTCTGGATGCAAACCTCTGCTCCCCATTTATTGCCCCGGTTCCTTGTTTGGCCTCAGTTTCCCCGTTTGTAAATCACGTGCTGCAGAGCCCTGTTGGCGGAGGTGATCCCGGATCGGAGGGGGCCACAGGGGCGAGCAGCCAGCCCCTCACCTTGCAGGGAGCTAGGCTCCACCTGCAATGGCCTCCCGGTGCCCCCTGGCCCGCGGGGTGGGGGACCAGCCCTTCTTGTGGTCATTCTGTGCCCTGAACGACTACGTAGGGGTTTTGGGGACAAGGAAAGGACTGCACGGAGGCCGGCACTGTGGTCTCTCGGGCCTTTATTCAGGAAGGTAGAGAGCAACGCGGTCTGTCCGGCAGGCACTGTGCGGGGGTAACAGTTGTCTTCTCCGAGGTGGCGCGGAGAAAGGGAGCAGAGGGAAGGAGAGCCCTGGGGGAGTCGTCTCCTCCAGGAGAAAGGCACTGTTGGGGTCGGGGAGCCCCTGGGCTCCGCCCGAGCCGCGGCATGGGGTCTCTACACGCGGGGGAGGGGCGGGGTGGCCTGGACGCCGGCGAACTCAAAGCTAGATACAGCGCGGGGGAAAGAGTCCACGGGGTGGGGGTGGGGGGCAGTGCTGTGTCCGGGCTCTTTCCACCAAGTGGGAAAAGAAGTTCAGCAAGACGGCACAGCTTTAAAGGACGAACAGAATCCAGCCTCCCAGTCTTAGTGTTTTGTGCAATTAAAAAACCCGGAAAAAATAAATATAACTTAAAAACTTCTTACACGACACTAAAGGCAAGAGAAACCTTCCTCGAACACGCGAAGCACGCTGCTCCCCGAGAACCCCCACCCCCACCCCGGGGGCGCGGCAGGGACAGGGGCGCGGGGACCGGGGGCGCGTACGCACCTGCGCGGCCAGGATGCGAGGCGTCCCTGCGGGGAGCGGGGCCGGGCGGGGAAGGGTTCCGGGAAACTCCACTCAGGATCCTTCTACCCCTCGAGGACGAGGAGGCGGCGGGGATCGGGCTCGCCAGCGGGAGAGGAGAGCTAGCCGGTAAATACAGAACCCCAGGCCGGAAGGAAGAGAACAGCCCCACAGAGACGCCACCCTCGCGGATAGAACGTGACCCAAAGCAACCTGGTGCCGCCTCACGGGCAGCGCGGACCTCCTCTGATAAACACATGCTGGCGTTTCAGCACATGTTTTGCAAACAATCGGTGCCTGTTTAAAGTGCTTGGAAAATTTGTTCTCTTTAAGTAGCTCAAGCTGGTCCCCTGCACTTTTTGTTCCCAGCGTTCACTTGCTTTAGCGAATGCTCTTCGCAGATCGAGGGAGGGAGACTTCTGGCCAGCCCGCAGTGCTGGGGGCTCGGATCTGGAGGTCTGAATGGACCACGTCTCCCCCACTGCCCCCTGCCAGGGCGCAGACCACCAGGCCCCTCCCGAGCCACAGGTGACTCCAGCTCCGGAGGGAGGCCCACAGCTGGCTGTGGTGCCCCTGCCTTCAGAGAGTCACCTGCCGTCACGAGGCCTCTCGCGCTCAGCCGGGCGGGGACACGACCTTTAGCAACCCCCACGCGGGAGCTCACCTCTGTTTTCAACAAGAGCCAGGAAGCTTAAAAGGGATTTCCTTTTTAAAAAAAATCTGTACTTAAACATCCTCCAGCGTCCCACCCTCCGCCCCCACCAACCATCAGTCACCCATCAGGAAAGGGGAAATGCTGGTGCCGCGTGGGGAGGTCGGAGGTCCCCCCCAGAGACCCTGGGGCGACAGGGGGCAGCTCCGAAAACCTCTGAACCGGTCCTTCTGAAGGAACTGACCCCAGCGCCTGCCGCCCCTCAGAGCTCAATTCTGGGCCCCCCATGCAGGAGGGCACCCGGGGAGTGCAGGTCCGTGTGGCCAGAGAGCCGAGAGTTTTGTTCTTAGAAACTCAGGCCAATTTCACATTCTTCTCCGTAAGACGTAACTTGCTTGAAAGTTAAAACACGGCTTCGGGGTTTCCTGGTCAGGTTCAAGCAACCTGGAAACTCCAGGGGCCCCCCCGGCCCCCGCCCGCACCCCCTATGCTGGGAGCTGCCCGCACCACATTTGGAAAATGTGGGTCTAAGCCCTTCAGGCACTAAGAGTTACTTTAGGGGGGAGAGGCGGCCAGTAAGCCGGGAAGCTGCCTCCTCCCCGCCCAGCGCTGCCCCGGAGCCCGCCCGAACCTTCCAGGACCGGATCTCACGAAAGAAGCCCGGGGAGGTGGTGGTAGAGGGTGAAGGGACGTGCGGGGAGTGTGCTCTGTAGGTTCTGTCTTCTCCCTCCGGGGCTGGCTGTGCCCCGGCCCGCCCCACCCGGGGCCCCTGACCTCGCCCCTGCAAGGCGGGGAGCTGGAGGCACGAGTGGCTCTGGGGGGCAGGGGGACATCCCTGGAAGCCCAGGTGAGCAGCTCAGGTGAGCGGAGTGTCCTCTGAACTCAGAGGGGAGAATCAGACGGAAGAACGTCCGCCCCCGCCTGCAAAGGCCCGGGGACGTCTCCTGACTCCCAGGTCTGGGCCAGAGCCGGAGGGTCTCACCACCAGATGGGTGGGGTGCCACCGCGGTCTGGGCGCGCCCCTGGGCGGCTAATGGCTGACATGCGGTTCCCAGGCACCTGCCGGAAGCCCAGATTCTTGCAACGCCCTCACCGTGAGGGGAATATGGACGCCGGGCTGAGCTCGGCCGCGGCACTGACCGCACCGGCCACCAGGGGGCAGCAGGCCCCCGCAGGTGACCCGTCCAGAGGCGGCGGGCTCCCGGTTAGGGACCCACCCGCACTGAGGGCCACGGAACGGCTTCCAGACCTCAACCCCACAGCGCTGCCTCGGAGCCGCCGAGCCCGGGGTCTGGGCATTTCCCCTCCTGCCCGGAGATCCCACACACACAGTCGTGCGAACCCCACCTCCAAGCCCGTGGTGAGGAACGTCCCCCGAAAACCTCTCTCTGCTCTCGGAACTCGCCGCCTCGTCTCCACAAAGTGTCTTGTAGTGCAGTTCGGGAGGGTCGGTTCTGGGGCCCGCACCCCCGTAGGCACGATGGGAGAAGGAAGGAGGAGAAAGGAAGCGGACGGGCAGGGAGGGGGGTGGCGAGGCGGGGCCGTGGGGCCTCAGGCGAGCGGGGTGGCCTGGCACATTTCGGTCAGGATGTCGATGAGGTTGTTCAGGCCCGAGAGGTAGCCGTCCTCCCGGTTCCCCTCTTGCCAAGGCACGTTGTGCTGCAGGGTCTGGCCCTCGGGCAGCGGCGTGGTTTTCCCAAAGTCGATCATCCACACCTTGGCCTGCTCCTTCTGGTCGTGGATGAAGAGGAGCGAGCTGCCGATGACCTGGGGGCAGAGGGGAGTGAGCGGAGGGGGGGGGGAGGGCGGCGTCAGAGCCCCCAGGGCCCGCCCCCTGCAGCCAGAGTGCTGCGGGGCCCCGTTCCGGCCGGCGGAGCCCTCCCAGGGTAGCCGAGCAGGGGCAGAGGACACCGGCCACCAGGACGGCCTTGGACGTCTGGGAAGGCAGACCCTTGTCCCCCAGCTCCAACCTGCACACTTTCCACGATTTCAGACCATGGCTAAAGCCTGGGGCCTCACCCTGCACTTCCTACCCGCCCCCCGCTGATGCTCCTGCCCAAGCGCACACACAGCCCCCGGGAGGGGGGCAGGGAGGCCCAGACCACCCCCATTCCAGCAGCACGACCCAGGCAAAGCCTGTGCAGAGAGGCCCGGCAGGGTCTCTGGGGCTGCCCCCTTTCTCCGGCCCCCGCTCCGAGGACCCTGGGCACCAAGGAGCCCTCCCCGGCCCCCCACCCTGGGCCAGGTCAGAGCCATTGCCGGGAGTAAGGCGCTTTCCCAACTACGAACCCATCCCCCAACCCTCCCCCAGGTCAGTGTGTGGGGCCGGAGGCAATAAGAGGGTTCAGGGCGAGGGTGTCGGGTCCTCATAGATCCCAGGGTCCGGGGCAGGGCCAGCCGTGTCACCTGCACCAAGGTGCCGTGAGGTCTGGCAGGGCCTGGCCCCCCGCACCCCGGGAAGCTCCCTCTGCCTGGGGTCCCGGGACCTCCATTTCCTGTTCTGCTTGCTGCCCCGCAGCCCTCCCTGTGGGCCAGGCTCAGGCGGAGGCTCCCTCCGTCCGAGACCCCGAGAGGGGCTGTTTTCTGGGAGGAGTTGCCCGCCGGCGGGGAGCGTGGGGTGCCTGCCCACGTGCACCCGGCCACAGCAGTAACGTTTCCGGCAGCGGCACGCGTGCGTGTGCACGCCCGCTCCCGGGGCTGGGGCCCAGGTCTCTGAGACCCCCCCCCCCCCCGGGGAGCACGCTCCCGGGAGTCTGGGTTCCCCAGCTGCTGCCCCTGCAGACGCACAGGTGTGGAAGCAGGAACAGGTGGAAAGTGCCAGCTGGGCTCCCAGGGCGGTGGCCGGAGGTCTGGTCGGTGATGCGCAGCGGCTCCCCGCCCTGAGCCCGGGGGCCTCCAGAGCCTCGGGAGCCGGGAGGGGCAGGGAGCAGTGGGAGGCGCGCTCGCCACGCAGGCGGGCAGCCCCCAGGGTCGCGGCCGACCCCACCGAGCAAGGCCCTCCGCCCCAGAGAAGGAAAGCCCGGTATCTACCTCGTGGCACTTGAAGAAGGGAGAAACTTCTAGGGTGGCCCGAATGTCCTTCAGCCGGTCCCGGTAGGCGATCTGGGGACAGAAATGGCCAGAGTTCCAAACACTTGGGGGCGGGGTGGTTTCCGCCGGGTGTCGGAGTGGAGGGGACCTTCCAGCCTGAGCATCTCCTCCAACTCCGGGCCCCGGGCGAGGGGGCAGCCCCGAGCTCTCACACACGGGAGGACGTGCATTCTGGAAGGCCAGCAGCGTGGTGCCTTCCAGAATACAGCCCTCCGGGCCCGGGACCTTCCAGAGGACGGAGGAAGGGAAGCCCGCTGCGCGCAGACTGGCACGTCCCTCGGCGCCCTCGTGCAGAACGCCGCCGCCCGGGGGCTCGGCACCACTGACAGCGAGGCACGCGGTCCACAGCGGGCACCACGAAGGAGCAGGTGACCCGGAAAACGGGGTGCACGGCCGTGGAGGCACTCAGGGCGCACCCCATGCCCGAAGCCGCCTCTCCAGGGGCTCGGGGAAGCCCGCCTGGCCTGTGAGGGAGGGAGGGAGACCCTCGAGTCCAGCCAGCGTGGAGTCTGCTGGAGACGACCCCATCCGAGTCCAGCCCTGCTCAGAAGGGGCCTGTCCCCGGGGGGCACCGGGTCCGACCCGGATGCCTTTCCTGTGGGGTGCGGACGTTCAGTACATCCTACCTCGGCCCGGGGGGTCAAGGTCCTGACCGCAGGGGTCAGAGCCATCGGTCCCGCCTGTCTACACTGCGGGGGGCTGCGGGTGAGGTTCAGCTCTGTGCTCTTCTACCTGGGTCTGACTCTTTCGGTCCCTCCCCCTCGACGGCGGGGGTGGGGTGGGGGGGACATGAGACGGTCACCCCGTCCAGAGGGCTGCCCTGCGGATTTGGGGAGCCCGCGGCTATAGCGACAGCAATCCTCTCACGGGGGGAACTGTCCCCGGCGCCGTGAGGGGACGGCGAGGGAGGGAGCGAGCACACCGAGTGCCCCCAGCGGCCCTCGAACGGGGCTGGCGACCGAGTTCCCGTCCTCTGCACCTGCCCAGCGCGAGTCTGGGGCCGGTGTGTGGGCCCGGAGGCCCGGCTCGGTCTAGGGCAGGGCCAGCCTGGGGGGCCCGGGGGGTCCCCGTGCGGCCGGCCCCTTCTGTGAGGGAGTCTGACTTACCAGGATGTTGCGGTTCCCCTTTGTGAACTCTCGGAAGGCCTCGGTGACCTGCTCCCTCGTTTTGGTCTTCTTGAAGTCCCGGTTCACGGAGCCGTCTTCTTTCTGAGACCGACAAGGACACCCGCAGGGAGGGTCAGCAGAGGGCCTGGGGGCCCGGCAAGGCGCCCCCACCTGGCAGCCCAAGGACGGCAGGCAGCTCGCGGGGCCGCGGAGGCGCCAGGTGCTGGGGAAGGAGGCAGGCGCGCATGGTCACAGCCGGAGGGTCGGGGAGGCCTGGGGGCGCAGGCCAGAGGGGGAGCGGGGCCGTGGGCAGCAGGGGCTGGAGGAGAGGGACGGTTCTGCTTCACACAGGGCTTGGTCCTTGGAACCCGAGTGCCCGCGGGTCCCCGCTGTCCAGACGGAAGGGAAGGGCTCCCCACCCTGAGGTCAGCTAGGTTCCCTTTGTAACAGAGACCCTCTATCGCAGGTTCCCTGGAGGCCTCCTCCTCTCTGCTCCCTGGCCCGCCCTCCCTTCTCCTAGCCCGGCGCTACATCTGTTTCAGGCTGGTCCAGGGAAGCCCACGGAGCTCCCCCAGGAGGAGCTCTGCTCTTGGGGACAGAGGGCAGGAAGGGCGGCTCCCCCAGGGAGACCACCCTTGGGGACCTTGGGGACCTGCTCGCCTTGGGAAGGTCAAGCAGGATGCTGGGACGGGGGGACGGCCAGCCAGGTGGATGCCCATCTCGGGGGGACCCTTTCCCGGGGCAGGGGAGGGCCGAGGTGGGGGAGACGTTGGTGGGGGGAACATCCAGCCGGAGAGGGAGAGGTAAGGGAGCGGGGGACTGTTTCACGCGGATAAGGAGAGAAACACGAGCCTTACGGGGAGGGGACAAGCGTGAGGGCTGGATGCAGAAAAAGAAAGAAAATGCTGGTTTCAGAGGGCAGGGGAAGGGCGAAGGGCTTCCTCAGCCCAGAGCTGGCCAAGCAGTGGTCCCCCGGGGACCCTCTGCACGGGTGCCCCTGCCGTCAGGCTGCTGGCGGGCTGCCCAACCCCGCGCTGGGGCCTGGAGTGGGCCGAAGGTGGAAACCCCGCCGTTGTGCGGGGACGCGGCCGGCGCAGCCCCGACCCCACAGGGGCTGTCGGAGCCCCACCCCCGTCCGCTGGGCGGGCCTCACCTTGATGCCTTCGATCCTGAAGCCGAGGGTGGCCGTGGAGCTGATGGTCTCCCGCCACTGCATGTAGCGGGGCTTGGTCACGGCCCGCTGGGCCTTCTCCTCCTCGGTCGGGGCGTCGGGGTCCACCTCGACCATCTTCTGGTACATGTCCTTGCGGAGGCTCGGCTTCTTACGGGCCTTGGTGAGCTCCTCCTCCAGGTAGGTCCTGCAGGGGAGGGGGTGATGAGGGCCGCTGGCCGGACCGCAGCTCTCGGCTCAGCCCCGAGGCCCCCCTTCTAGGAAGGGCTTCGACGCCCCCGGTCTCCCCAGAGGGGCCCTCCTGGGTTCGAAGGCCGGGCCAGAAGGTGGCCTCTGAAGGGGCCAAGTGGGGGAGGGGGAAGCCCACGGCCCGGACGGGGAGCCTGGGGGCCCCGGGGCCACTGTTGTATCACAGCCTGCCTCGCGCAGCCCGTGCCCCTCCCACCGCAGCCCCAGCCCGCCGCCCCGAGAAGACGTGGCCGACGCTCGCGCACGGCGCTGCCCTCCACACGTGGGGGCCGGGCCTGCGGGCTCAAGCGGCAGGGGTCCCCGGAACCTGGGGCAGGAGCGGCCGAATCAACCCCTCGTCCCCGTGGCCAGACTGAGGCGGACGGCCACCCCCGCTGCACACACGGCGCACGCAGACGCCCCCCGGCTCCGCGATCCCACCTGCTCCCCCGGCCCCAGCTCCATGGCTGCCCGAGAGCCCTCCTGCGATGGGAGAGGGTCGGCCCGTGCTGGGGTGCCGCGGGGGGGGTCTTCCTCGTGGGTGGGGACTGCCCACCGGGGTGGCGTCTGTGACCGCGGCTGGCCCCCAACCCACCGGCCATCCCGGGGCCCCGCTCTGCCACTGCCCGTCACATCTGCTCCGAACAGACCCCGAGAGGAGACGCGTGTCCCCTCGTGGGGTCTCTGAGGACAAGGTTTCAAAAACCATATAAGGAAAGACGAAGTCCCAGGGCGTGTCACCTGCTCCTGGGCGTGTCAGGGTGCGGACACGGGCCCGTCATTTCTCTCCTTCCACCGTACTCGTGCACACGGTCCACACGTGCACTCTCTCGCACACGGACCCACGCACGCACACTCCGCTGGGCTGCAGGGCCGGGTCAGTGGTGGGGGCGGGGGAGTGAGGCGTGGGGTCCCGCTCCCCGCTGCAGGGGGGGAAGCAGAGGCCGGTGCAGGGGGGAAGCAGAGGCCTGGTGCAGGGGAAGCAGAGGCCCGGTGCAGGGGGGAAGCAGAGGCTGGTGCAGGGGGAGCAGAAGCCGGTGCAGGGGAAGCAGAGGCCCGGTGCAGGGGGGG
>CM052814.1:1120552-1212853 GCA_028533885.1 Nasua narica | reverse complement strand
CCCCCCCCCCCCCCCCCCGCCCCCGGGACTGCGGGCTGCGGGGAGAACCGAGGACGTAAGGGGGCCCGTGTCCCCGGGCCAGACGACCTCATCGGTTGGCTTTGCTTTTTCTTCTGTGTCTTTTTTTTTTTTTTTTTGTAATTGAACTAGTTTTTACCTCGGGGCACAGCGGATGGGCACTTCCGGACGGTCAGATCATGGCCGGGGGCAAGGACAGGGGCTGACACGGAGTCACAGCTCGCGGAGCTTCCCCCCCACCCCGCCCCCCGGGGAGCTCCCAGCCGCTGGGAGACGCCAGGCTCCGGGTCAGAAAACCAGCAAAGCTGCCCAGTTGCCCCATTTCACGACTGTAGAGCTCGGCCAGGCGCCCCCGGAGAACAGCATTTGAGAGGCAAGCAGTGAGCTTGCTGGGCACGTTTCATTTTCTAACAAATGGGGGCTTTACAGACTTCTCCTATCTTTTTCCCACCGAACTGGTTCCCCCAATTTTCTGCTTTTTCCTCCAGCACTTCCCTCCCCGTCGGCTAACTCTTCTTTTCAGATACTTTTACAGGGTCTCCGTGCGTGCTTGTTCCAAGGGTACGAGAGACGAGGAGGAATCTCCAAGACGTCAGAAAAGGGGAATCTTCTCTGGGCCCGGGACCCCCCTCCAGGACGACACTCCCGGAGACTCAGGGTCGGGGCACGCGTGTGAGCGCACACGGGAGCGGGGTCGGAACCCGGCGCGGGGGCGGGGAGAGGCGGAGAAAGTGTGTGTTACACGTGTGAGGCCGTGCCGGGCGCACCACCAACGTCTGCCGTCGTCCGCCCTCACCCCGTGGACCCGCCGCCTCTGCTCTGCACCGGACGCCCGGTGTTCAGAGAGGTTAAGGAACTTGCCCAAGGACACACAGCTTCCTGGTTCCCGCCCTTTAATTCAGAGGAGTCTGTTTTGTTCCAGCCAAGGGGCTGAGCAGGCCCCGTCCTCCCGGCGGCTCCCAGACGACCTTGCACACGGGCCGCTGGGCGTCCCTGACACACACTCAGGGAAGGCGGTTTCACAAAGCCCCGAGAGGGGGTGCGAGAGAGCCCCGCCCGGGCAAGGCCCCCTCGGCCTCAGTGCCTTTGTCCTGCTCTTGCAAGAAGTCTGAGCGCAAGTCACCGAGGTGTCCATGTTTGGAAGAATGCTTTCTTTCTTCCTTCTTCCTTTGGTCTCTCTGAAGCCGCGGCCGGCCGGGGTTTCCCTGGTGATCCTTCCCTCCTGCGCTGGGGAAAGGCCTGCGCCGGCCAACTTTGTGCATTGTATTCACCCTGGCAGAGCCTCCGGGCTGCGGCATGCCCGGGCAGGTAGGGGCCCCGGGCCGAGGGCTCCCTCCTGCAGCCCTGCTTACAAACCTGGCCGGCCTGTCCCCACCGGCAGTGAACTGTGGGCTTGTAAGGGGGAAGGGTGGCGAGGGAAGGTCTTCCAAAACCAGGACCCCGAGCGTCACGTCGGAAAAATTAAGCCCAAGGACTTGGCACAGCAGGTAGCTCTGGCTAAAAATAAGAGTCCGGGCTTTGAGACCAACCGACTTTCTCCACTTTAACGAGAAAATTCCCCTACAAACCAAAAGCAAAACCTCTTTTGCAAAAAGACTTGGGGAATGTTTTCTTTTATTCCCACCTCCTCACGGGATGCTCCCCAGGCTGGGGTGGGTGGGGGGAGGTCAGAACACCTTCCTGTCTTCCCGGAGGTCGTGCCTGGGCACAGCTCTTCCCACCTGTCCTTTGGAGAAGCCAGCAAAGGAGGGGGGATTAAGTACCCCCAGCTCTGGCTGGCGGCTGGGCTGGGGCCGGACGGCAAGGACGGGCAGCCCTCTCCAGCCCCCGGGGCCTGTTACCTCGGCTGCCGCAGGCCTGAGAGCTGGGAACTGGCCTGGGCTTCTCGGGGTGGGGGTTGCTGAGCCCTGGCTCTGGCATGGGGGACCTGGGCAGGACCTCCAGCTCCCGCTTTAGGCTCATTCTGGCCGAAGCCGGAGAACCCCCAACGGCTGCCCAGCTCTGCGCCCCTGGTGGGCTCCCTCCTCCTGCGGCAAAGAGAGGCCCACTTTCTGGACCCAGACGGGCACACAGGGGTCCTTCGTCAAGGTGACTGTCCCTCTGCCACCATCCCGATCTTGGCCCAGGGGCTGCCCCGGCCCCGACAGCGAGTGCTCCCTGCGCCCACAGGAGGGACCCGGCCCCCCGGGGACGCAGGCCCACACTCCGCTCTCAGGCCTCTCCCACCCTCTCCTGTCCGGCCGCCGGCCCGCTCCCTGTCCCACATCTGCCCGTCCAGGCCTCCGCTCACGCAGGTGCGGACGCTCTGGCCTCTGTCCTACGTATCCCCGCAGCCGATCCCACAGGGAGCTGCGAGCCGGCCCCACTTCCCCACGGAGCTGCTTAGACCCCACAGCCGCACGGCTGCTCCGGACCCCCGGGAGAGGGTGCGAGGGCCTCGGATTCTGTGTGGCGTGCTGTGTCTGCCAGCAGAGGGGAGCCTCGGAGGTCGGGGCGCTGGGCCCGCCGTCGCCGCACGCCCCCAGCTGCGCACACGGCGGGTGCCGCACCCCGAGCGGCTGACCAGTGGGGGGACGCCTCGCAGGCCAGCGCACAGCAAGGGCTGGGGCCCTGCCTCACCCGCCTCCTGCGAGACAAAATACACCCGACCGGCTCACGCTCCCTCCGATCTCCCTGCTGGGCCCTGGATCTTTCCAGAAGCACCTCCAGGGCGCAGGAGGGCACGCGTGCGAGAACCTCCCGCTCCACGGGCCTGGGGGTCTCTACACCCACCACCACTCGCGGGCAGCTGGCAGCCTGGCCGGGCCCGGGCTCCTGCGGTCTTTGCACACGCACGGCCGCGGGGGTCTGGAGGAGCCCCCCCACTTGGGTCCGCGCACCCGGCAAAGAAGGCGCTCCCAACACTGCCTCTTCCAGAGCCACCCTCCTCCCCGGCTGCTGGCTTCGCGGGAGCTGGCACCCCGGGACCTGCGGTCTTGCCAACTCAGCCTTTGTTGGGCTAGCCCGGGATGAGGGATCCTTCACTCAAAATGGAAATGTTCCCAACACTCCCTACCAGGCGGGGCCCCGAAGGCTCCGTCTCTGGTCTGGAAGGTCACTAACGTGGCTCCTCCTTCCTCCTCCCTCCTGGGCTTCATCCTCTTAAGAACTAAAAATAATAACGGAGGGCTGGAGGAAGCACAGGGGAGTGGGGAAGGGGGGAGGGAGGGAGAAGGACGCACAGGGGGAGACAGGGAGGGAGGGAGGGGGGCAGAGGGAAACGCTCTGCAGGCCCAGAGGCTAGTGTACCTCTCACACCGGGAGCAGGAGCAGGGACCTTGGGGGCTGGGAATCAACAATAGGAGGAAACCGGGAGAGGCCGCCCGCCCGGAAGGGCCCTGGGGTGGGGGAGGGCGGCCTGCAGCAGCTGACCTCCCGGCGACCAAGCTCACAGGGCAGAAGAGCTCAGCTCTTCCTCTGGGAAAGAGCCCCTCTGCCCAGCTGGGGCGGGGGGAGCACCCGAGACGCGCACCAGGGCCCTTCCCCCCTGCGCCTCGCCCACCCTTCCCCAGAGACCTTATTTTCACTTTGGTAAAACGCAAAGACACAAAGCCCAGTCGCAGAGGGTGGAAATTTACTGAAGGTCCTCGTTGAACAGCGAGGGAGAGCAGGGATGCCCAGCACCCCCCCCCGTGCCCCCTGGGGGGCAATTCCTCACAGTGGGGGGGCAGCCCAGCCCCCCCCCACCTGCTGCCGCGTCTCCCCCGGCCCCGGGGCGCGGGGCGCTGGAGGCCCTCAGCCCCTCCTTCCCAGCTCCCGGAGACTAAGGGCAAGGCCGGGCAGCCGGGGCCCATGACGCGTGCACTGCGCCAGGAACGTAATAAGCAGCTAATGGCTACAGAGTGCGAGGGCCGGACGCCGGGCTCGGGAAGCACCAGTGCCCGGGCCCCCACGCACGGCCTCTCATTCTCCCGGGTCACGGGTGGGGACACAGTCCGTCCCAGGCTCCACAGCGGGTTAAGCGACAAAGGCAGGATGTGAACCCAGGCGGCTGGGCTCCAGGGTCTGCGACCTCCCAGCGTCCGGTACCCTAGCAACGTGAGGACGGCACCCCTCCCACGGGCTGGGTCCGCCCGGCCTGGGCCCCTTCTCTTCTATCCCGCAGCGCTGGCCTTCGGAGCCCCCTGCCCCTCGAGGGACGTGTAGAGGGCCGGCAGGAAGTGGGTCCCCACAATGGTCCCATTCCCTGCCTCGAAACAAACCCTGGGGGAGCTGGGGCTGGCCTCCAGCAGTCTTTCTGGAAGTCCTGAAGGCCCAGGAGCCGCTCTTTCTGGAGTCTGGTGCTGGAGACCGCAGGTGGGAGGCGGCCTGGCCTGCGAGCCCCCGGCGGACAGACACTCCGCTGCCCCCAGCCCTTCCCCAGGGACCTGCGGTCTAAAAGCAGTCTCTCGGCTCCTTCCCGAAGGCTCCGCCGGCAACAGAACCCGGCTGCCCATCTCCATCCCACGCCACCAGGGCACGACACTGAGACCGCTGGGAAATGCAGGCAGGTTTTCTGCACAATGTGGAGGAAGCTAAAAGGTCCCCGTCCAACCCTGCAGTTCTCGGGAGCATAGCCTGGCTACCACCAGGGTCCTCCTGGCTTAGTGGCTCTCACACTCTCGGGAATTTCTCTGGAGATGCGTGGAGATCGAAACTCTTTGGGGGTTTGTGAATCGGAAAGCGTAAGGACACCACTAGACAGAGCAGAAGCCTTCCTCGACCTCCAGCTTGCTAAAAGGGGACCTCGCTGGGGGCGCCTGGGGGGCTCCGTCGGCGAAGCCTCTGCCTTCGGCTCAGGTCGTGATCCCGGGGTCCTGGGATCGAGTCCCGCGTCGGGCTCCCTGCTCAGCGGGAAGCCTGCTTCTCCCCCCCCCCCGCTCATGTTCTCTGTCTCTGTCTTTCAAATAAATGCATAACATCTTTAAAAGTTGACCTCTCTGGGCCAAGAAGGCTCACGGACACAATACTGCCTTCTACTACTTCTGAGAATCCAGAAAGTGCTCGTAAGAGATGTGTCTTAACAGAGGGGCTTACTCTGGGCTAACTCCAAAGCCAGATTTTGGGCAACGCCCACGTGAGGAATTTCTGACACGGACGCTTCTCAGGAAGAGCGTGACCGCCACACAGAACTTTCACGCTGTACCCAATATTGAGCTATATTTAGGAAGTATCTCCAAGGAAGCGAGATGCGTCGGTGCACTTCATGTTTCTGACGGATCCCACTGATCTGCCCGGGGCTACGCGGTGGCGAGCAAACCCGAACGCAGGCTTGCAGACACGGCGCCGGCCCTGGATCCCGCCCTGAGTCCCCAGCCTCCCGCTCGCTCCGCGGGGCCAGAGCCGGGCTCCGTACATCTGAGCACGCCTAGGTCGCCGCAGGCACAGGAAACTGGTCGCCAAAAAGACACAGCAGCGAACCCCCACGTAGGAGCCACTCGTCAGCCCTCAGAACGCGGCTGTCCCCCGGGTCATCCTGACGTCTGTGCCCGTACGTGTGACTTTCATAACCAGCCTGACTCGACGCCCTTCCCCGTGCGTCTCCGTCAACGGGGCCCGAGTGCTTACGGAGCACTTCCCCGGCCGCCCGAGTCTGCGGGGAGAGGCAGGGGTGCCCGGGCAGACGGGGTGCGGTCTCCCCCAGCTCCGGCCCCGGGCGGGCGAGAGACGGGAGCTGAGCGAGTGCAGCAAGCAGCCCGGGTGGGACCTGCACCTGCCACCCGCCGGCGTCGCGCGCGTCCTGGAGGAAGTCAGAGAGCGCGGCCGCCATGAGGTGGGCAGTCTGTCCTCCCTGGCGATCGAGAGCCGCCAGGAAGGACTCCGTCCCTTGGGGAGGAGCTCTGGAGGCTCGGCGTGGCCGCAGCCCTGCGGCAGGCTCGGCCCCTCCGAGGCCTCAGGGGATGGCCCACATTTAGGACCCACGACATCGCTTCGAGGGAACACGACCAGCTCGCTGACTTCTTCCCCTAAACTTTCGAGGCTATTATTAGGACGCATCTGTCTCTGAGTGAGGTCACCAAGGAAAAACCCAACCGAAGAAAATATTTTCAGGCAGTCGTCATTTCAGTCTTGGGAAAAGGAAGCGAGGCAATAAACCAGCGAAGACCCCCCGAATTCAGGGTGACCCGGGGGAGCATGGAGAGTGCGAGGCCAGGGCACGCGGCCGGCAGGGCTCTGTGCGGAGCTCTGGGCCAGCAGGTCGTGACAGAGCCGGCAGCTTGGCCGTCTCTCTCCTCCTCCCCTCCCCAGGCCGGGTCCCTTCTCTGCCCTGCCCGGGGGACCCGGGTCACGGTCCCCCTCCAGCAGAACCGCTTAGCACAGGCCACGCGGCGATGTGGGCCAGAGATGCCGGCCAGCAGCCATTGTCCTTGGTGACAATTTTTTTTCGAACTTAGCTGCCGACACACACAAATGGGGATGCTTCACGCACAAACGCAGGTCTCCAACCGTCTCTGGGATGCGGGGCCCGCCGTCCTGCGCGGCACCCGTTAGGGAACAGACCTCAGACACCCCCGTGAGACGGGTCACCAGGCCCGGCTCCGGCATGAGCACGTGCGCACGGGCGCCGGCCCCCGGGGCAGGGAGGGGACAAGGAGGGTCTCAGGACCTCTCCAGTCCTAAGTCTATTCGCCCGTCGCACGCGTGTGGGCGGCCCTGTGACCTCCTTCCCCGAGCTCCGCTTCTCCGTTGGCACAGGGGACGGGACGCCTCCGACCGCGGGGAGGACGACGTGGGGAAACTGGGGGACCCTCTGAGCACCCGACAGCACCCCCCGCAATGACGCAGGCCACTCGGGGCGAAAGGGTCCAAGAGAGATGCCCGAGGGAAGCCGGCCTCTCTGGTTGGAGGAGAAGCTGGGGAAGGCGAGCAGCGCGGCGGAAGCCCCCGACGTGGCCCGCTGGTCACCCAAGGGAGCGGAGTCACCCGACCGTGCCATCGCGGCGGGGACCCCATGGTCTGCTTGCCGGAGAAGCGGAACACCACCGAGTCACGGCTGGGCAGCACGGGCCCTCACCGGCCTCCGCCCCCCTTCGGTGAGAGCAGCATTTAGAACCGGGGTGCCGGCCCCTGGGGACCGCCCGCCGCAGGCCCGCCTGGGACGGGAGACACGGTGCCGTCGAGCTGGGCCAGGCGGATACCCCGAGTTACAGCTTGGCCACAAAACTCGACCGTCGATGCCAGGGGCAAACAGGAGGGTCCCAAGCCTCTGGGCATCCACGGCCCGGCGGCTGACCCCATGGCTGACCCACGCCGCCGCCGGGCAGGCCGGCTACCCTGCAGCCTGGAGAACTTTCTAGAATGTAAATGCACGCCAATTCCAGGCCCTCCCTGCTTTAAACCTTTGCCGGCGGGGCGCCTGGGGGGCTCTGTTGGCGAAGCGTCTGCCCTCGGCTCTGGTCGTGATCCCGCGGTCCTGGGATCGAGCCCCGAGTTGGGCTTCCTGCTCCGTGGGGAGCCCGCTGCTCCCTCCAACCGTGCTGCCTCTCTTCCTCTCCATCTCTCGTGAATAAACAAACAAACCTGGATTCCCGAAAGCCTTCAGGGTAAAGGCCAGACTCCCACGGGTGACCCCCGAGGGCTCTCACCTGCCCCTCAAGAGCCCCCCAGGCTGAAGAAAAACCACCATTTGCTGAGACAGATGAGGCTGCTTGATGCTTCTGAGCCTTCTGGGCTGTTTGCTCTGCCAGAGACGCCTCATGGAGCCCGCCCAGAGAACTCCTCTTCATCCTTCAAAACCCCACTCAGGCATCACTCCCTCCTTGCGCGTTCCTCAGACCTGACGTCCCTTAGCCCGGTGCAGGAGCAAAGGGACCGTGTCCCCCCCACGGCCCCTGTGCCCCAGACCTCGCCCGTCCGCGTGCTGCCCATCTTAGAGCCGATTCCCATGACAGGGCTGTCGCTCAGTGTCCCCTCCCGTGGAGTGAACCCGCCTTCAGGGCAGCACATGGCTGGTCCGCCCTGAATCCCTGGGCCCTGGCACACTGCTTTCTCAGGCTCAGGGAGCCCCCAAGCCTCAGCCGGAACCCCCAGGCCCAACCCTGGAAGTGGGCTTCGGGCGGGGGTGCAGTTCCTGAGCCAGGGAAAGAAGGCCCACTGCGCCCCGAGGTCAAGAGCTCGAGGCAGCAGCCTCCAAGGGCCAGCACCTCAGGGAAAGAGGCAAATGCAGACAGCGAGGGCAGGGGGGATCGGGGCGTGGGCTCACGAGGAAGACAGAGTCCCCCAAAGGCACCCGGGGGATGCTCTGCACATCGGAGCAAGCGGCAGCTGGAGCTCACGCCCCCGTCCACCCAGACCACAGCCGAGCAAACGAGGCTCAGGTCTCCCCACACCCGGGCTCACGCCGGCCCCACGAACAGGCCGCCTCCTTCCAGGAGCCGTCCCTCCAGAGCTGCTGTGCCCTTTCCCTGTCCTGACGGCACCAGGCCCCGGGGCTCTCTCCCGACACCCCCAATCTCCTTGCCTCTTTCCCCCTCCCCTTGCACTCTGCTGGCTGGGATGATCTGTACCCATTCAGATCCCACGACGTGTACGGTATGGGGTTCAGCGCTGTGTCCTGGGGAGCACAGTCCATTAGGGAAGACAAGCCCGGGGCTCAGGACCCGTACAAGAAGCTCGGCACCGTCGGTGACCTTACAGCCGCCCAGACGTCCGGCCGTGGGCACTCAGCTTCTCTGGGACACGGGAACTGGATTAAGGAAGCTCTGGGAAAAGGTGGCATTTAAGCTACACTGTGAAAGGCGAGGAAGGGGAGCTCTCGCGTGTGCGTGTGTGTGTGTGTGCACGCGCACGTGTGTGTATGTGTGTGTGTGTGTGTGTGAAATGGGGCAGGATTTGGGGGCCTGGGGGGGGGAAAGCATGAGCAAGAAAGCAGAGAAACAAAAAAGGCCCACATGGAACAGAGCTCAGCTCAGCACTAAGCCCTGGGCGGTTTAACCCCAGAGGCAAGCAGCGAAGAGGGCAAAGGAAACCATAATGAAACGGATCGGCTTCTGTTATCACCAGGAGCCGGCAACTGCCGGCGAACGCAGCAGGTCCACAGGTCGGAAAGCCTTCCGGAGGCTTTTCCCTGAAGCCTCCTGATGCTACACACCTGCTGCACTAACTGTTTCATTTTAATGATACATGTAGTTTCACACTCGCAGCTGGGTTTGCGATCCTTCCTGGGAACCGCACACCACCCCCGCACGGCCCCTCAGGAGCTCCCCGGTGTAAGGTCAGCCCCCCGGACCAGATGCACACGGGGCCTCCATGCTTCGGCGCAAGTTCACGGGACTCAGAACCCGATGGGGGGTCCCTTCCCGAAAGTCCAGAGCAGGCCGGAAATGGACGGCGGGAGCGCCAAAAACAGACCGGGGGCCCCCACCTTCCGCCCCGTGGCTCGACACTCTTGGCGTTTTAGGGATGTTTAATTTAAAATGTCTCAGCAGCAGAGACGTCAAATCAATCCTGGGGAAACAGAGGTAGGGGCGGTACAACGATTTCCAGATTTACCGTGAAAGGGGAAATTTGTGAATTTCGGCCACGTTTATTGTCATGTTTGAGAGGTTTTTTTTTTTTTTTTTTAAGATTTTATTTATTTATTTGACAGAGAGAGAACAGAAGTAGGCAGAGCAGCAGGCAGAGGGAGAGGGAGAAGCAGGCTCCCCGCCGAGCAGAGAGCCCGATGTGGGGCTCCATCCCAGGACCCTGGGATCATGACCTGAGCTGAAGGCAGCCGCTTCACCGAGTGAGCCCCCCAGGCACCCCACGTTTGAGAGGTTTTCTATCTGTATTTCTCCTGCTTCCGTGGAAGGGAACTCTTCGAAATTAAAAGCAGTAACCAGTGCTCTGCAGCTCGCTGTAGGGGAAGGCAGTCTGGCAAACACAAATGGGCGAGGAGGTCAGGTCTCAGCAAGTTTGACAAATGCACGGAGACTCGAAACAGAAACCACAGCGTCGCTCTGCATTACGGCCGCGGGCCCACAGAGAAGCGTGATCTCTCCCTTCTAAACACGCACTGATGTATTTAACAAGTGTTACACCGGGGGACGTAGGCAGTGTGGAATCTCTGCAGTATATGCCTAAAAATAACACAACCCTGTATGTTAATTAGACTGGAATGACAATAAAATTCAATTAAAAAATAAGTATTAAATCCATTGCTATTCTACCCCAGAACCACGTACAGTTTTGTTTTTGTTTTTGTTTTTCTTTACCCGTGCGATGTTATACACACAATTCAACAGTAGAAAATGTCACTGTCTGCAATCCTTTCCTGGCCATTTTTATTACGTGTTTTATTGCTTGATTATTGCTGGAAGTAATTTTGTCATCCAACAGAGAAGCGTGTTAGAAGAATCCTCCATGCCAAGGGCCGGGTGCGGGGGATAACAGACGAGGTGTCGGGTGGGGAACAGAAGGTGAGGCTTTAGGAAGGAAAACCCAGCCAATCTCCTGAGATTGCCGGGCTAATGTCCTGGGGCCACAGTCTCCAGGGAAATGGGCAGAAATGAGGGAGCACAGTACCAGAGCTTTCTCGGATTATCTAGAATGTAAAAAGTCTAAGGATCAAAGGCAAAGAAATCTCCCAAACCAAAGGAAAAGTCAAATAAACTGAAGAAAGTATTTTATAAAATATATTGCTGTGGAAGGGTTAATCCCTTTTGTACATAACACAAGTGAATGGGTGAAAAAACCCCTCAGATGCCAAGAGATAAACTTGGCAACCTACACATAGTGAAAACAACAATGTGTTCTTTCCCTGTGAAATTAGCAAGAAACCAAAAAAAAAAAAAAATAGTAACACAAGTGAAGGGAGGAGGACACACAGGAACCCACCAATACCTGCTGGTGACCCTCAGGGGGAAGCAGCCAGGGATACGTGTGGAAGGCCATCAAAATGCCCGAATCTTTCAATAGCTATTTTCCCTGGAAATGTACTTAAGGAACTATGGAAAAAGTTACAAGCACCAAGATGTTAATGATGCCATTGTTTATTTCACAATAGCATTGAAAATAGCCTGCGCCCAACAATAGAGGAATGATGGAGTAAATCCCGGGCACATCCCTGGGTCTGATCATTGAGTCCTAAGTGTTAGAAAGACACATGGAAAAGTTTGTATAATACTCAGTGGGGGGGGGGGGGGGGGAGGAAGCAGGATCGGCCACGAAACACGTACATCGTTAACTTCTTTTTAAAGATTTTATTTTTAAGTCATCTCGACACCCAACTCGGGGCTTGAACTCACAACCCGAGACGGAGTCAGCACGCTCCACTGACTGAGCCGGTCAGGTAGGGCCGGGCACCCCGACGCGTTCGTGCTTTAAAAGGCTGGGAGGAAACACCCCAACTTACAAGAATAGCTACATTCGTGTGCATTTCTGCACACGGAGTTTGACAAAACTATTGGGCCTCTGGTTCTGATTTTTTTAGCTATTTATTATATCGTACCACACTGCACGTAAATGGGTGAGCACCCTCAAATCTTCTTGAATTAAGATGGAATACACATCGACCGATTAATTGGTGATCGACAGAATCGTCACGTTTGGTTATGATGATACGGTCACGATGACAGATGCCCCACATTGTCTTTAGGTCCAAACCACCCACAATACGGTGAGTCTGCTTTATACGACTGACGAGATCTACGGGTCCCCAAAAAGCCAGGTGTTGTGAATAAATTCCCGCCCCCTCCTAAATGTCCCTTCACCCAAGGGAGAAGCAGGGCTCTCCTCCCCTTGGTGCGGGCTCCGTGAGGTCAGGACTGGACCCTGTTCCCGGAATGGAGCCCCACAGAGTTCTAGGAGCCCAGGAACCCGGGCAGAGGGCCGCTGGATAACAAACAGCCAGAAGGGTCCAGCGATGGCCCTCCCACCGCTCGGAGAGCACCTGCACGGACCGTGCAGAACCCTCCCGCCGAGAAGACGACATGAAAGGCACTTCGTGTACGTGCAACGTGGCAGGTATTTCGGATCTCCTGTCCTTTCCGCTCCATCAGGTCTACCTGCACCAAGCAGGAAGCGCGACGAGCCTGTGTGCAATGTCGGTTTCCAGCTCGGCCAGCGCTGCAGGGAGCTCCGGCTCCCTCCGCCCGGAGAGCCCGGCCAGGTGGGCTCGGGGACCTGCTCCCCTCTTGTTCTGTGTAATGACGTGTGCGGCTGAGGCACAGATGCCGAGAGGGGCTTTACTTCCCCTTCTGGCTCAGTCGCGGTGGCAGGGAAAGGAAGACCCAGCCCATCTCCTGAGCTGACGAGCTGACGGCCGGGCCAATGTCCTGGGGCCACAGTCTCTAGGGAAATGGGCAGAATCGAGGGAGCACAGAGTCGGAGGTGGGATTCCCCACGTGTGTCTCGGCTTCCCTGCTCCCTCCAGCTCAGAGGCCACCCTCCCCCAAGCCAGGGGCCCTCAATTCCGGGCCACAAGAAGTGTATCGTGCTGGGATCCAAGCTTTCGAAGGCTCTGAGCGACACGGGGGGAGGACTCAGAAATTCTTGTGACCCAAACCAGCCCTTACAAATAGGTTTTTAAAGCGGTAAGGTAGTTTTAAAGATACCTAAAATTAAGAGCCTATCTTGCAACCTTTTTACTCCCCCCCACCCCTCTCCCCGCTTGGCTTTCAGTTTCTTTAGAATCCCTGTTTGCTTCCTTCTCCTCCTTACCTGACCACCAAGTCCCACCCTGCTCCCCTTGCCGCTTCCAGAAAACCCACCGCGGTGTCCCCTGCGGGTCACGCCTGGGGGCCCACCGCGCCTGCGATCGGCAGTTTACCCGCATGTCTCCGCCCCCCCCCCCACATGGTCCCCCCGCGATGAACGACTCGGTGGTCTGACTAACCTGACTCCAACCCAGGCCGCCCCAAAACACAGCAGGTTGACAGAGCAGTGAAAACTGCACCTGTCCCGTTTCCAGGGGCACCGCGGGGTAGCCCGAAAACTCTAAACCGGAGGCACGGGAGCCCAGTCCTTCAGAACCGTGTGTGTGTGTGTGTGTGTGTGTGTGTGTGTGTGTGTGCACGCGCGTGCGTGCACTCTCAAGACGAGAGAGCAGGAACCCGGTGAGGTGCTCGGAGGGAATGCTCGGCGGCAGCCGGTGTTTACCACGTTCCACCGGGTGCTGAGGAGGATGTGGTTACTGTCAGCCCCCCCGGGGGGGGGGGGAAACGCTCGCTTGAAACAGGAAAATGGAACTCTTACAATTTTCCACTAGTGGCGTGCAAGAACCCACCACACTTGGAAACGCTTGCACAAACACCCCCCCTCCCGAGCCGAGTGCCCAACACTCAGCACGATCACCCCCAAGCCCCAAAGCACCGAGCAGGACCTGGACACGGCCCCGCTCTTTTCCAGAGACATCTCGGACCTCGGGAGAAGGCTCAGCGTTGCTTCCCTGAGCCCGAGCCCGCGGGGAGGCCGAGGCCGGGAGCCGCTGGATGCTCGGGGGAGGAGGAAGGAAGGGTCAGAAGCCCCAGGCTGGAGTCCCAGCCCAGCCATTTACTCGCTGTGGAAATTACTCAACCTTCCTGCTTCTGGGTTTCGACTTCCTCTCTACGAACAGTGACATTGTTAACGGCTCTGCTCACATCCTCGGTTGCTGTGAGACTCCCATGGAGGAAGAAGGCACACAGTCGGGGGCTTCCAGAAAGCCTTCTTGAGGCCCGACCTCTGGCTCCCAGCTCGTCCCTCAGCCTCCCCAGCACGGCCCCCTGAGCCTGCTTCCTAATTCGCCCCCCGATGTGCAGAAGGCCAGCCGCCTGCGGCGTGTGCTCAGTGGGGTGCAGCGGGGAGCGCTCCGTGACACGGGCCCCCCGCTCCCACACGCTCTCCGATCCCGGGACCGACAAGCCTTCCCCTTGGGTGACTAATTTGCCTGCTCGGACGGTCAGGCCGGCTCTAGCTCTGAGTCATAGTTTCCATTTATTAAAATGAGCATCTGGCTGCCACCCCGATGCTCGTGGACACAGGCTTCTGGCCCGCGCTCACCTGCGGGACCGTCTGATGTCCGAGGCCACGGGGACGGAGTGATCGCGGCCGCCCGCCCCGAGCTCTGGCCTGGCCCCTGGCCCCGTGTGGCCTCGAGCAGCCCGCTCACCCTTCCCAGACCTTGGCTTCCTCATCCGTAAATCGGGGATGACAAGACGGGCCCCGTCCGGCTCCCAAGGTCATGGTCACAACCACGGGAGGGGGACCCAGCTGTGAGACGCGGTCCAGGTGCCGGGTCTCTTGCGAAAGTGCCTTGAGAATCAGCCCGGAACCTGGAGGTATTTTTAATCCATTCACGAACAGAGGTCCGACCTTGGTTGAAAAAGACCTTAAGCTAGTCGCCGAGAGTCATTCTTCAACAATTTCTAAATAAGTTTATCCAATTGAGTCACAAAAACACGACCTTGGAGTGCTAAGGAGGCTTTTAGACTTTATTTTAATAGGGAAACTATAATTCTTCCACTTTTTAAAAAAGATTATTTATTTATGTATTTGACAGAGAGAGGGAGAAACCAAAAAGAGAGAGAGAGAGAGAGAGAGAGATCACAAGTAGGCAGAGAGGCAGGCAGAGAGAGAGGGGGACGCAGGTTCCCTGCTGAGCAGAGAGCCTGACGTGGGGCTCGATCCCAGGACCCTGAGATCATGACCTGAGCCGAAGGCAGAGGCTGTGACCCACTGAGCCACCCGGGTGCCCCTCTTCCACTTTTCTTCTGTCCTGCATTTCTGCTTTAGAGCCCCGAAAAGGACGGGATCAAAGCATACTGTGTGGCCTTGGAGGTAGAGCTAAATGCAGTCTGGCGGTCCTCTCTGTTCCTACTACCTTGCCCCAGCACCTCGGCAGCTCCTTGGCCAAACCTGCAAGCCCTCCTCCCTTCCCGCCCCCCAGGGGCCGCTTTGGAAGGCCAGAGCTCTGTTTTCCTGCAGTCTCGAGGCCAAAGGCATCCCCACCATCCTTCCAGGAGGGAGTTACCCTCCGGGAGGGAGAGCAGCAGTTTCCAGGACACACAAAGGCCTATTCTGTTCACAAAGGATATTTACCAAGTCAGTCCCACAAGAATTTGCCAGGATCCCGGTGCAAGAGCAGAATTGGGACAGCCTTCTGATGCACGGCCTGGCAGATCTACCCTTGTCTATTATTAGCAGCCCAGGCAAGATGCCACCGGGCTGGGGAGAGACCTTTGTGTCAAGGTAGAGAAGGCAGGAAGAGGTATGTGTGCAGGAGAGCAGCAGGAGGAACTGTCTGAAGGTCCCCCGGAGAGGGAGGAAGGGGGAGAGAGAGAGGGGCGGGGCTTCAAGTAGTCGCTCCTCCCTTCTCTAACCTCGTTTGAACCTCAGACAAGCCCTGCCCCAGGATCAGAAACCCTGGAACTCAGCCGAGGCTCCAGAAGGCCCAGGCGTGGGCTCTCCCGCTGTGGCTTCTGGGCCGGGCTGGGCTCGTTACGCAGTTGCCCGCCCGCCCGCCCGGCTGGGCCCTGGGCCGCGCCCGAGTCTGCAGGCTGGAGGGGCGCGGAGAGACGGAGTGGGCACGCTAGAAGAGCCCCTCCATCCACGGCAAGATCCCACCTACCACAGCCCTAATGCGCGGCCCCACAGCGCTAGGGCCGCTTACAGAGCACCTGCTACGTGCTCCTCACAGAAGGCGGGGTGTCGTCCTCGAGTTACAGACGCGGAGACAACCCTGGGGCGGCGGGCTGCCCAGGAAGAGAAGGCGGCTGGCGGTGACTGAGAGGCGCGGCGTGGAGGACGGGGGCTTGGCGTCACCGGCGCACCTCTCTGCGCTCAGTCTACCGCGTGGGCACCTGCCGGGCCAGGCACGCACCGGCGTCACTCGAATACTTGGAAAAACATCAGATGAAGGAATTTTAAAAAAGACAAAAAGACGTGCTGCCCGCCGGGGGGTGGGTTTTAAACAGCCGGGTCCGCCTCTCCGCAGGTCGGAAGCCGACAGGGGGCCTGGAAGCTGACAAAGGTTATTCAACTAACGTCCTTCGTTGGAAAAATCTTGCAGAAGAACCAATCCCCCCATGACCGTCATTCAGCATGACGAAACGGCCGCTGGAAAACAAAACCGACCGACATAAAGCGAAAGCTTGCCATCACTGAGCATAGACACCAACCCGGTGTTGCAAGACCCCAGACTCCCACTCAAGAGGGAGGGACGTACAAGCCATGGGTGGACGCCCGTGGAGAGGGGAAGGGGCCGAGCCCTCGTGGGAAACCAGCTAGCCCGGTCGTCTGGTTAGAAACACGGAGACCTCAGGCGGGCTTGTGGGGGGTCCCATCCGTTTCCCCGCCTGTAAAATGAGCTTGGGACACTGGGAGATCCCATTAGATGCGCTCTAAGTGTGCCTTTTCTTAAAAGCAGTATCCGTCTCTTCCAAAATGAGCTCGGCCAGGCGGAGGCTTTGGTCAGGTTTCACACGGTCTCCACACCATGTGCACAGTGCACTTTGTCCAAGCTTCTCTCGGGAAGGAGGTTTCCTGTGTGACCAGTGAGGTCTCTCAGGAAGGGACAAAAAAGGGGTCAATCCTCCCAGCAAGAGACAGACGACAGGCTCGGAGTGGATGCTAGAGAGAGGCGCATCCCGGGGACAAGTCCCAGGGGGAGGTACTACCGACAGAGGAACAGTTAGCAAAGGTGACTGCCCGGAGGACAGGCCAGCCGAGGCTCCAGGCCACCTTCTCCAGGGAGCCCTCCATGTGTCCCAAAGAACTGGGTGCCTCTCCAAGACAGAGCCCTCTGCTTCTCCTTGCATTGACTCGCTGGTGTTTCCTTCTAACGCGGCAGGGGGGTGTGGTGGTGGGAGGGGGGGCAGCATCTATTTAGAATTTTACAAGACATCGCTCTGTTTCCATTTGTAAAAAGAGATTAGAATGTACCAAAATCCCAAAGAAAACTGTCCCTTTGTAACGTAACCTCTCCCCTTCTCTGCCTTGTTATTATAAATGTCCCGTCGGAAGGGGCACTGTCCTATTCCGCGCTGTTGGAGTCGGGGGAGAGCCTGGGTTCTTCTGGGTCCCAGGTCTGCAGCGAATTCCGCACCCCCTAGCGAGTCACGTCGCTTCTGAGCATCAGTCCACAAAACGGAAGGATTAACCACATAAGCTCACCAATAATGGCTGGCCCAGAAATTCCGTGGTTTGGGACAGTCTCAAAAAAAGCTGAACTGTGGGGACTGACCCGCGTTCAGATTGTGCTTCCCTTTTGAAGCGGTTTTTAGGGAGAAAGTGGATCAGAGAAGGGAGCTTTTCTTCCTTATCAAAATGACACAAAAGAGTATGCTTAACACTGCATTCTAACAACATGAAAACTTTTTTCAGTGCTTAGAAGAAATGTCTAACGGGGGGGGGGGGGGGAGTGTAGGTGATTTTTCCTTCTCTAAGGTTTCCTGGATTTATCCAGTTATCTACAGCGGACCTACACGGTGTTTTGCACGAACTCACGAGTTACTGAGTTAAATCGTATTTTGCTGCGGAGAGGGTGAAGAAGAGAGGCTGACTTCTGAAATCCCTGTCTTCACCAGTGTCCAGTGTTCGCGCTCCAACCGGAGGAGGGTCCATGGAAGCAATGCCCGAGGGGGAGAAGGGGACATGCGGGAACCCCCAGACCCTGATGCTTCCCACCGAGCTAGACACCTGGGCCCCCGCTGACCCGGGGTACCCACCACCTCCTCGCCACGCAGGTGCCTGGAGGCACCAGGACCGCCCCGAGGGACGCACTCCCAGCAGGGAGGGCGCAGAGCCCCGCCCGCCGCCCTTCCCCGGAGCGGGGCGGGGCCAAGCACGAGGGGCGGGGCAGAGCGCAGGAAGGCGGGACGAAGCGGCAATCAGGGGGCGTGGCGATGTGCTGGGGGCGTGGCGAGGGGCGTGGCGGAGCGTGGAGGGCGGGGCCCACATCGGCTGGTCCTTGGGAGAAATGGAGAGGGAAGAAATCCCTTCTCATGCTGGGTGAATGAATGCAAGACGTCACCCCACGCCCACCACACACACACACACACACACACACACCCTGCCAGTAGGCCAAGTGGGCGTGTTCCTCCATAGCCTCAAGGAAACTCCCCAAACAGAAAGTGGTCAGCCCAGGCCTGAAGGTCTCCACCGGCCACCAGGATTCGCCCCGAGGGCAGGATGTTCATGCCTTGGCGGCCTTGCAGCTGAGCACCTGGGTCCGAAACTGACCGTGTGCCTCCTCTCCCCGCGCCAGAACCAGGGGTCTGGTGAGAAGGGTTCCGCCCCGTGGGCTGCCGCCCGCTCCGCGGCAGAAGCCGGCTGGCTTTCTCCCCAGCCTGAGGATGGCGTTTTGGCCGAGACAGAGGCTCCTGCTGTTCAGGGGCGCTCCTCCTTCACCATGGGGCTGGCTAGCAAGTTTCCTGCAGCAGAGCGTCTTGAAAATGGGGAGGGGGGAGGGGGCAGGAGTGCCCACTGTGTTGGGTGCCCGCGGGGTGCCCGGCACCGTGCCAGAGTGCGTATCCAAGGTCCCCGCGGCGGGCAGGAGCGCAGAGCCGTAGAAACGGATAAACCCGCAGCGAAGATCCGACGGAGGCCTCTGCCAGATGTCAGGCAGCCGTCCCCCAACTGCCTGCACCCCAGGCAGGAACTCCTCCATCAAGGCGAAAGATCTGATTTAAAAAATACACAGGCTTTTATTTAAAAAACCAATTTGCATATCTTTGCATCGTGCGGATTTGGATCCATGCCGTGTCCTTTCCCACCTGCAACATCTAAATGCTGCAACCCAGGCACTGAAAAAGGGGGTGAGCACGGGGCTCTTCACGGACCCTCTTCGGGCAAGCCTGCACAACTCAGCTCTCCGGACGATACCTCGCTAGAACTGTCCACGTTCTAGCCTCTGTCGCCCAGGCCTGGGCTGAGTTCAGACGCCACTTGGAAGGGCCCAGGAAGAAAGACACCATCCCATAAGAACGCATTGCAGAGCTGTCCGGAAACAGTTTGTAGCCAGGTAGGCGGGCCACCAGAAGGCAGGTGCCATCATCTCGACCTTCGTTACCGACAGGAGTCACAGGCGCACCACCAGCTAGAGAGGGGCGGCTGCGCGCAGGGTCCGTAACCTTGGCTACCCTCGGGCGTCACCTGCGGGCTTTCTGGCCACTGCTCCCTGGGTCCCGCACTCAGGGATTCTGACTTGTGGGGGCTGCAATCTGGCGCAGGATTGGCGGAGGCCCCCACCTCTCCACCCTTCCCGATTCCCACGTTTCCTAGGGGAGGACCACTGGGCTGCTGTGCGGTCACCGTGGCCCAAAGGAACCAGGAACCAGTGAGTAATGTTCAAGAAGCCACGCGGGGTTCTTGGGGACAGAGGAAGGTTCAAGGGGCTGCTGTTGACCGGCAGTGACACGCACGGTGGCACGCGAGGGCAAAGGGTTCGGAGCCGAGGAAGCGCAAGTTTGAATCCCGGCTGCAGCACTTGGCCCAGCGTGTGACCGAGGCCAAGCCGCGGAAAAGTCGCGAGCCTTACTTTCCTCATCTGTAAAATGGGGGCGATGAGACATCCCTCACGGGACTGTTGGAAGAACCAGCCGTCCCACGACGCCGCCTGGCATGGACCAGGGTCCTTGGTGGAATGCGCCGCCGCTGAGGACTGGAAACAAGCCAACGCACTGGGGCTTAGCCTGTGTCTGGTCTGAGGCCGAGGGAGGCTGTGGGCTGACCGCGCCCTTCGGGGGGACCCCGGGAGGGAGGGAATGTCACACTTCCTCGGGGAGGAGCTGCGCAAACAACGAGAAGCCAAACACGGTGTGGGAGTCGGGCAGGCCCGGGCCTCAGCCCGCACGGCGCTCCAGATGGGGTTCCCCACCCCCAGTCCCCTCTCCGCGTCCAGGTTCAGCCTCGGGAGGAGGTCTGGCCAACTCAGAGGGAGAGTCCGAGGGCATTGGGCTGCAGCTGTACCTTCCAACGTGGGTGGCAATTAGACAGGATTGTGTCACGCCAAGAGATCTGCCCAAGACAGGTCTGTCCACCCCGGGACCCACGCCCTCACTCTCCCTCCCACTCGGCCTGGAGAGGCTCTGCGGGCAGCCCGGCCCCCGAGGGGCAGCCACCGCACGGCAGCCCGGCCCCTGCTCCCTGCAAACGCAGGCGAACCTGGAGGCAGAGCTGGAACTTGGGCGTCTGTGACAGGTGTCCCAGGGCAGAGAGGACGGGGAATCCCGACCCCGGAATGGCGGCAGCTCCCCGTCCGCGCTCCGAGCGGCCCAGCACAAAAGACCCAGCTGCCAACCAGCGGGTGACTCTTTTTCCTTTTCCTTTCTTTCCGTTCTCCTTTCACAGCGGCAGGCTTGGGGGACGCTCAGAAGAGCCCAGCGAGGCAGGGGACGGCGGGGGCCGAGACGCCCGCCTCACCAATGAGAACACGGAGGCTCAGATTGCGGACTTGCTCAGGGTCCCAGAATGCCCGCGGAGCAAAAACGGGACTTGACTCCATGTCTGCAGGCCACGAGCCCGTCGCTCTCCAGCGTGCTACCCCCCTTGCTCGCTGTGCGGTCTTCAAACTGGGAAACGGGGGGCGCGTGGGAGGAGAGGTGCCTGGTTGAATTCTCGGTTCTAAAACTGCGCACTTGGCTCGCGCAACATTCCCTCTTTTCTGCGCCTCCCGCTTATGCTCGTCGGAGAAATGGCACGCCGCCCGGCCAAGGCCAGGGTGAAGAGGACTACGGTCCAACCGCCCAGCCCCTTACATGGTCTATGCCCCCGACGGCAGCTTTCGTCTGAGCAACGTTCTTGCGGGAGGATTTTTACGGCGCTGGTGCAAAGCGGAAGATGTTCCACTCCAGCCCGAGAAGGCGCGGGGATCCTGTTGGCACCCTGGGGCGTGCCGACAAACCACCTGGCTTTCTCGTCTCCAGGAAACTTCCAACAGAAAGAATAAATGGACCCGGAGGGAGGTAGCCAGCCCTCACCCTTGGCACAAGGTCCCGGCGCCGGGGCTCTTAGGAACAGGACCGAAGAGAGCAGAAGAGAACCAGCATCTCCCCAAGGAATTCACGGCGACACAAAGTCCTGCTCGTCCATCACAGGTGCTCTGCAGCGGGCCTTCCCGGCATGGGGCTCCCGAGGGGGGGGAGCCCCAGCCAGTGAGCACAGTGGCCAGCCTGGACAGCCCCCCGTCCTCTCTCCGAAGTCTGCACGGACTGCCTGCCTCGGGAGCCACAAGGCAGCCCACCGGCCGGCGAGCAGGGGAGGGGACGGCTAGACGGAGCTGGCTCGGGCTATTTCTGGTTTTCTTTAAGTCCGAGAGGGGTGCCCACAGAGCCAGTCCATACAAACCCGAAATCATCCCCGTCCCAGGACCAGGATCTCGACGAGACCACCTCCGGCACCTTCCCCCCAGAGGAAGCTGGAAGCCGTCCTCCCCGGGGACACAAGTGAATGCGTGAGGAGGTTTCAAGAGCCTCGTGCTCTTAAAAGGACATTGTCATAGGGCATTTCTGTGCTCTTCCTGCAGCGTCCGGAAGGCGGGCATGGACCCTAAGAGAAGACGACTCAGGCACGGCGGCGGGGTCAGAGTCCAGAGGCCCCGGGACCCCCGTGCTGCCCATCAGGGCGCCCCGCTCCCACCCTCCACCCCCCACGCGGAGGTGGGTGCCGAGATGGCGCCGGGAGATGGGAACGGCATCAGGAGAGGCGCGGCCCTGAGCCCCTGTCCTCAGAGATCACCTCTCTGTGCCCACATCTGCTGGTGCCACTTCCAAACCTGACGCGTCCCCTTGCCGCCCTCCCAAATCCATCCGCGCTGCGCTCCGCGTTCAGGGCGCCCGCTCAGGTCCGCGGGCCCCGGCAGCTCCCCGCCACCCCCTCATTCCCCGCTCACCATTTCCCGGTCCCGCCACATGGCCTCGGCTGTGGGCTGTGCCGTCTTCCCACCCGGCATCTTATCTCCCTCCCTGTCCGGCCGCAGGAGTCCAAGTCCACACTGGACTCCGGGCTCGACCGTCCCAGCACGGTCTGGGGCTGCTGCCGGGGAGCCTCAGCTCGCCCAGGGCAGGCGTCACCCCTCCCTGGCGGAGCCACGCCGCCCTGCCCCTGCCTCTCCAGCCCCACCGTCTGATTGCACAGCTCCCCGGCCGGCGACACCCCCAGCTCGGCAGGTCCTGGGGCTCGCTCGGCTGGAACGTTTAGCATGTGCAAAATATTTAGTTCACGGTCTGTAAAATGAACCCACGAAAAGGCCAAACCCGCGGTAGAAGCAAGAAAAAAAAAAAAAGAAAAGAGAAAAAGTCCCCTTCTGGCCGGGAGGCTCTAGATCTGGGGCTTGCTTCTGAGTGCGAGGAGCGCGGGGGCTGGCGGGCAGCACGGGGACGAGGTCCTCCCCAGGCAGACGACCCTGGGGTGACGGGGGCCGGGGACGGCGTAGGCAGCGGGCGAGGATGGAGAGGCACCAGCTCGCGACGGGCGAGGCGGCTGCTAGGGGCTGAGGGAGCAGCCGGGCCGCGTGCCCCGGGAGCCCACGCGCACCACTCCCCAGAGAACTTCTGGAGAACCCGAGGGAGAGCCAGGCCGGCAGGCGTCCCGACCGGTTTTGTCTGCTGGGATGGGGAGGCAGCGGAGACGGGCGGCCAGGGGCCCGAGGCTCCGAGAAGCACTCGCCCTGGGATCAGCAGCGGGCTCTGCCGGCTGAAGGTCTCCGATTCTCCAGCCGCCAACAGGGCCTGAGGTCCTCTCCGGGCACCCCTGGTATGGACTGGAAAGGGCGTCGAGGAGAGTTATCCAGGGAAGGAGATAATCCCTCCAGGGTCGCAGACACAGGGTTACCGGCCTCGGGGCCCCTGGAGCATCTCCCGGTCCAGAGCTGGGGATCCACTTCGAGCTCGGGGGAACTGGGGACAGATTCTCAAGGTTCGGCCCTTCCGAGCCTCCTTCAGCTTGGAGGGGAAACACGAGGCTTCCGCTCTGCCCCTCCTCACCCTCCGAGAGGCCCGAGGCTCCTCTGGCCTGCGGTGTGACGAGCCCTCCGCCCCAGCCCAGACCGACGCCAACGCTAAACCGCGTTACACGTGTTGGCCAGGGAACTCTCCCAACCTCCCCGATGCAAGAACGCCGTCGCCAGGCCGTGCGCCTTCTAACTCGCATTCCTGTTTGAGGTGTAGCAGGGAGCTGTGCCCGGTGTCAGAGGAGGCCGTCCCAAAGGGCCTGGGTGTGTGTCCGGCCTTCCCGAGGCTTGTCCTGAGGACTGCTGGCGGTGGGCGTGCACGGGGACGCCCATCTGCCATGCGCCATGACGAGGGCCCCCGGGAGCAGCCAGCCTCGGGCCGCAAACCCGTAGGGGGCAGGAAGGCTCGGATGCAAAAAGGAACGACCTAAAAAAAGAATCCCTCCACTGTGTCATTCGCACGTGGGCTGAAGTTAAGCTCGGTGTGGAGCACCCACTCTCTGGTCGAGAAGAGAAGGCAGAAACCAGGCCGGCAGGGCGCTGCCACGTATTTAGGCCACGGGCTGCAGAAGCACGACTCTTAGGGCAGAGGGCTCGTTCGGGCCACGAGCTATGGCTCCCAACCTTGGATGCAAACAGACATCTCACGCCCCGCCCACACGGGGCTCCAGAAGTGGGCCGAAGGCGGGGCCAGGAGGGCCCGGGGTCACTCCCAGTTGCCGGGTTTCTGCTCTCCAGCTCGGGCGCCAGAAGGCGGGGGCGGGACAGCTCTCGGCACAGAAGCTACTGGCACACGAGCGAGCTCAGAGTCCCCTAAGACGGGGCCCCAGCACACCCACGCTCCCGGGGGCCTGGACAGCATGACGGGTGCTCCTCAGCCTCAAGGGCCCCTGAGTGTGGCCCTCTGCTCTCGGCGGCGCTGACTGAGGTCGCAAGCCACGGTCCCCGCACCAACCTGGGGCCCTCAGCGACCCCCGCAGGCGTCTGCCGATGGGAGCGCCGGGCCCACAAACCAGGCGTCTGCCAGGACCAGCAGCGGAGTTTCTGCAACGACCTTTTCCTCCTCGTGTAACGAGAAATGGCAGAAAACCCCCAAACCCCCTAAGCTTTCCTTAGGATAAACAGACCTCAAGCAGAAGCCCGTACCAAGTCTGGCCCAAGTCCAAGGCCAGGAAGGGAAAACATGGGCTCCGACTTCGGAGACCCTTAACCCTTCTGACAGCCCTAGGCAGTGAACCGGAGTCCCTCTGAAATGGCAGACTGGGCCAGTGAGGTCACTGTGACAAAGACCCCTGCAGCCCTTGGGGGGCCAGAAGGGCCCCCCATCTGAGCCAGCTGCAGTGCTGGACAGAGCTACTCGCGGAGACCTGGGCGCCGCCAGCCTAGTCCCACGTGTCCGGGGTCCCCCGCAAGACACAATGAAGGGCCCCCCTTTCACTGCGCTTGATAGCAGGGGTAATAAGCCACAAGGGGAAGAGCGGGAGGCCCTTCCTGAGCAACCCAGCGCTGGTGAAGCCCCCCACCGAGGGCAGCGGCCACGGGGCTCCGTGGGCCATGGAGCTCAGGCCACATCCCTTGTGCCGCAGCAACCGGTCTAGCTCAGGCTGGAGCTTTTACGGGGGAACGTCTCCCCTGCCTTTCCAGCCGACATTCAGAGACCCACCCACCAGCCTCACCCCTGTCCTTCTCTCGGCCTGAGCCGCAGACCACCCACGGGGCTGGGGGGGGTGCACAGGTCCAAGCACAGACACATGCCCTCGGGCGGGCCGGGGACAGGGTCCGGAGGGAGAGGTCTGAACGCACTTGGCGCCCACGAGCAAGCATTCCATCCCCCGCGCACCCAAGGCCTCCCTACTTTGCGGAGAGGCGTATTCCAGGCCCCCCCAGCTCGAGGCTGCGCCCCCACCACCTCCGGGCGCGTTCCAAGCAGCCCTCTCCCAGCAGAGAGGTCGAGCTCTGTGAAGATTCCTAAAGCCATCGGGATAGGTTTTCTTGCCAAGACATCAGACAACTAGCCTATTTTTAAAGTTCCAACCAATAATCTTTAAAAAAACACAGCCAAGGAGGCAATGACCAAAAAAGTAACGGGGCCATGAGGAGGTTTCTGTTTTCCAAACACGCCAGAGTCCACCCATCCGAATGTATAATAGTGTCCTCAAAGCGGTCCCCTTCGGAGGTCCCGCCCTCAGTCCGCGGAGCCCTGTTTGCTCGAAACTGGTTTGCGAAGTCCTGTGGAACAGCCTTTGGCTGACCCAGAGCCCAGGGCGCACTGTTCCTAGGCATTCAAGGGGCAGCCCTACTGTGTGCCGGGTCCGCTTTAGGCCCCGTGGGTTTTGGAGGTTAAGTGAACGCGGCCTTTCCCAGAAACGTGCTCTGGGCAGAGAAGGGAGGAGGAAGGAAACACCGGCTTTTTTGAACACGCACCGACCGCGCTGCGGGCTTTCAATGCGTCGCCTTTAATGCGCACACACACCAAAGTCCTCTTCCACGCAGGGGCCGAGATGGAGGAGGGCTGAGCACTCAGCCAGAGTCCCCCGACCTGGAAAGGGCAGCGCTGGAGCTGGCCCGGCTGCCGCCCCCCAGCCGCCCGCCGCCCATCGGCTCGGGAGCGCTCCCTCCGCCGCCGGGACCCGGGCAGGAGCTTGCCACGGGCGTGTCCGACGCCGAGCCTGGCCTCCGAGCGCCTCCTGGTTACCGTTGTGCCAAGAGCCTTTCGCAAGCCGGGTGGCAGGGAGCGCTTCCGCGGATGCGAACAGGCCTCTTCTGTCCTATTCCCGTCAACGTGGACGCACGGGCCCCCGAACATCCGCACGTACCTCACCTAGTCCCGCAGGGGACCGGCCGCCAAGACCGGCTCTTACGCGCGCAGCGCCGGTGCCCCGGACGGAGGCGTGGGTGACCCCGGCCCGCCCACACCCCGGAATATTACTCAGCCGCGAAGAGGGAGGAAGGGCCGCTCGCGCCGTAACCCGGGGGAACCGCGAGGCCTCTGGGCCAGAAGGAGTCTAAGCCGTCGTGCAAATAGATCCCGCGTGATCCCCGTGGGAGGCGCGAGGAGTCAGCCACGGGGACAGGAAGCAGGACGGTGGTTCTCGGCGGGGCGGGGCGGCCGGGGGGCCCGGGGTTTCCGCGGAGGAAGGCACGGTTCCAGGACTGGGTGGCGGTCAGGGTTACACAACGACGCAAACGGACGTAACGCCGCGGAAGCGCAGGTTAAAATGGGCTAAAACGGTCAACGTCGGGTTACGTGTGTCTTATGGTTTTTAGAAGCTGGCTTCTTCTCTTTGGGGGAGGTTCGTGCCCCCCGCGTCACCGCACTTTTGTAAGACCGATTTCCTCTCCTGTCCTCGCAGCCTCGGGCCGGAAGCCCTCTGCTGACCTTCGGAGGACCCTCGGGACCTGCAGGCTGCGGCCGGGCGGGTCTGGGGAGGGCTGGGTACGCGCGTGCGCCACGACCAGCCCCACGAAACCCCCAGTGCCCTGAACGCCCCAGCGGGCCTGAACCGAAGGCAGGAAGGGGGGAGAACCTAGCACAGAGCCCGCCCCCCGCCCCCCACCTGCAAAGAGCGCCGTGCGCGGCACCTGCGGCCCGGCGCGGAGCGGAGCCGAGAATTCTCACGGAGGAAGATGGACAGACACCTGCTCGTCCGAAGGCCGGTGTCTTCCGGAAAACCGTTCTCGAAAATGCCCCAACGCAGAAGAGAGCCCTGACGCCAAGCGCCCCGTCTACACTGTCACCCCCTCTCCCGATCGCGTCATGGCGCGGGATGAGTTCATTATCAAGGACCCCGGGCCACAGCCAAGCGTGCAGGAGCGGGGAGCCGCACTAGCTCCCCGGGGCCCCATCCTGAAGGCCCGCGTCCGCAGCGCTGTGTGCCAGGCTCACGGGCACCCGCCGAAGCCCAAGTGGGTGACTAGCCCGGGGCCGGGAGGGGCAGTAACAGCCCTGGGGGGACGCGGGTAAAGGCCTGCGAGGGGTTAGCGGTTATCACGGGCCTGCGGTGCGCAAGTCGCTGTGCCTTTATTCCTCGCGGAGTCCTCGCAACCCTGTGATTGTCACATTTTTAAGGAGAAATTCAGCAATAGGCTTCGGAGGAGCAAAGCGGGAACCCCCGTGAGTCACCTGACCCCAAAGTTTACACTTTCTAGGACGCTGGGCCGCCTCTCGGAATAAGCTGTTTTGGGTATTTATTTGTTTTGTTTTGTTGGGTTTGGGTTTTTTGCGGGGGGGGGGGGGGGGGAGACCCTGCTTGCCTGGCTCCCAAAGTTCTCCGAGTTTGCCCTAGGCCGCGGCCTGGACCAGTTTTCCATCTGGGTCAAAAGAACATCATCCCGGGGCTACGTCCCAAGTCACGTGCAGTGAGTGGTGGGAAGAGATCTCACAAACACAAGTCCCAAAGCCTCTTTAAATAAATAGGAAAGTGGAAGTCACTTTTAAAGGGGTAAGCTCCGGCAGAAAGCACTCTGGCTCCCCAGTCTGCAATCCTTAACATAAAACCAACGCGGACCCTGCCCCGCCCCGCGCCCAAGGCCGGAGGCTGAGGCTGAGCTGGGCCTCCTCCGAAACCTGCAGCCCTGCGGCCGCTCGCCCTGCAGCCGGAGCGGCCGGGTCTGCGTGCGGCCTCCTCCAACCGCCTCCTGGCTTCCCGTCAGGAAAGAGGGCCGGGGGTGCCTGTCGTTCCAGACATTTATCCTTGACTGTAGCGTCATCGAAGCCCACAGCAGACATGGAAATCTTTAGGTTTGAGGAATGTGCTAAGTTCTTTAACAGGAAGGAGAGAGGGAAGGAGGGAGAGAGGGGAGGAAGGAAGGAAGGAGGTAGGGGGGAGGGAGAGAAGGAGGGAAGGAAAGGAGGGAGGGAGGAAGGGAAGTAAAGGAGGGAGGGAAGGAAGGAGGGAAGGAAAGGAGGGAGGGAAGGAAGGAGGGAAGGAAAGGAGGGAGGGAGGGAAGGGGGGAGGGAGGGAGGGAGGGAAGGGAGGGAGGGGAAATAGGAAAGGAGCACCGCAGCTAAAATCCCTGCCGGGCTGCTCCGGGCCCAAGTGTCGCAGCGCCCGGCTGGTGGGGGACGAAGCGGCATGTGGTCCTAGTCTGGGCGCTGCGTCTGTGTGGGGACCCTGGAGCCCGTCACGGCGGCTCCCCACATCACACTCTTCTGGGGACCTTCCGGGGGCTGAGAGCCCCGAGCCCTGCTTGCTCAGAAGGCAGAAGGGGACTGAATGGGTGCGGGGCGTGGAGGCTGCCGGGCCCCCCCAGCCTCACCCGAGTGCACTCGGGGCGCAGAGGGACCCACGCTGAGAGGCGCGGGTGCAGAGTTTAATTTCTAGACTTGAGAACCACTTCCCACGCGGGTCGAGAGACACTGTCTGCTCTCACCCGGCCTCTCACCGGGACCCACTGTAAGCAGTGAGTGTGCACACGCACACACACACACACACACACACACACACACACACACCCCTGGTAACCGTAGGGTTGCAGACCAGGACTTAGGACTGCTCTGTGCAATGCCCCCGAGAGGTCTACCCTACTCTCTGCTGCCAGGGCTCCTGCCTCTCCCAGCTAACCTCCTGGGCTCCCAGCACCGGTCAGACTGAACGTATGTACCAGGGGGTTGGTTTCTAGCTCCTTCCCCAGTTCTGGACAGCTCACTTCCCCGCAGGGCCCCCACCGGTGCTTTGGGGAGAATGCACGCGATCCCGTGGCCCTGCCCCCGTGGCCTCCCACGGCACACACGGCTGGCTTTCCTTGTCCTCAAGGGAGGCCCGGAAAGACCTCGACTGTGTGTTCACAGAACCTCTGCTAGCCGCGGAGGACGGGAGAAGGATCAGGAGACTAAAGACGGGTAAACATCAGTCTCCTTGCTTTTTGCCAAATCGGACTCTGGAAGCTTCCGCCTGTTGGGATTAGAGAACAAGCGACTTGTGAATATTCCCAGGGAGGAGCCGGAGTCGCTGACAGCCTGAGTGAGTCCAGTAAGGGAAAGTCTCAACAACTCAACTGCACTTCTTCTCCTGCGGCAAGCTATAAAACCAGAAAGACCACCACGGGGAACGAGGAATGTGTTTAGATCTCCTCGAGCTGCGTGAGAAAAGAGACCTAATTCTGCAGCAGAGGGGGGCTGGGCAGTGTTGAAGGCGTCTGAGCCACACCCTGCAGGGGCTGGTGACAGGCCGTTCGTTAGGAGCCTCGCGGAATGCTGCTCAGAGGGCCCCGGAAGGTTCCTCCGAGTCTGACCCTGGTCAGCCTCTCTGATGGGTGAATGAACGCCGCAGTCCCGATGGGGGTGCGGTGCCTTTGATCGTGACTGGGAGCGCCCTGCACCGTTCTACCAAGGACGCTGGCATAGCTCACCTCATTCGAGCCTCGCAAGGCAGGGGGCCGCGTCTCAGGACGCCCATTCTGCAGCTGAAGAAACCCGGGATTTCTCAGCCTCCGCCAGGCTGGCGTTGTGCAGGGAGGACTTCTTTGCTCCTCCGTGCACTGTAAAAGGTTAGCATGGCTGCACCCCCTGGCATCGCCCCACGAAATGCCAGCAGCGCTCCCCTTACAGCTGTGATGGAAAAAGAAGTCTCCGGACATGGTCGAATGTCCTGGGTCGGGGGCAAAATCGCCCCAGTGGAAACCCACGGGCTTGGTCGAGGTCCGGAGTTAAAAAGGTGCTGGGCCAGTTTCTGAATCCAAGGCTCCCTTCTTCCTGCACTCTCCAGAAAGCCGGGAGGGACGACGAACAAGACGAATAGTAGAAACCAAGACTCAAAACTACCTTGACTGAAGCGCTAGGCCAACGTCAGTAAGAAAAGTGTCCGAGGTGCTGGTGGGGCAGCAGTTCGGGACGCAGACTGCAGGGGAAGGAAGGGGGGGTCGGCCTCCAGCTCAGGGGCGGCCATTCCGGCATCTCCCCCACCCGGCCCCCCCTCGCGCGCGCAGCAGCGACCCCCAGACACCTGCAGACCCCCCTCCTCCCCTGGAGGGCCTGCCTGGGCCCCAGCGCGCCCCACCCTAATGAGGAGCCCGCTGGGCAGCAAACTGGCAGACAGATGGCAGGAAGGAAGAGAGGCAACAGAGAGGGAGGCGCCTGGGGAGAAGCGTGGGCGGGGCCCACACATGGGGTGAGACCCGCAGGCACCCCGGGGAGGGTAAGGAGAAGCCAGGAAGAGGAAAGGGCGGAGGAAATGCAAGGGGGCCCAGACCAGGAAGAGGGGGACAGGAGGACGCAGAGCAGGGGGAGGCTGGCCTCGCCCGGCCTCCTCCCCAGTCCCCGATACTCATTCCCTCTCAAACCTTTGCCCTCTCCCCTGCTCGTCCCCCTCTTCCCCTAGAGATCCCGCAGAGCCCAATACCCACCCGGGAGCCTCTGGAATCCCACACACTTGGTTAAAATCCTGGCTCTACCCGTTAGTGGGATTTGGGGCCAATTATTTAATCTCTCAGAGCCCTAGTTTCCGTCTCTAGGAAAGGAACGCGATAATAACACCTTCCTAGTTCTGCTCCCGGGATGAAATGAGACTCAGAACTGCCCCGGGCAAGTGTGCATTGGTCGCTGGCGTCAGCTACGACGGGGCTGCCCCAGCGGGCCATCCGGGACCGCGGGCCACTGCCCCGACAGCCAGCCCCCGCCTGGGACAAGGTGAAGGCTCCGGGCAGGCAGGACCGGGCCCGGGCTGCCTCTTCTCTTTCCCGGGGACCCCGTTTTCTCGTGGGGAGCATTCGTTGCTACTGTGTCTCAGGGTCCCTTCCGTGACAAAGTGGCCATCAAAGATGATGAACTCCCTCGGGAGAATTCAGGCCTGGTAATAGCAATGAGAAAAATCCACAACACGAAAGGTTAACATCCGGTGAGGGCCCTAGTGTCTAAGCATTTGTCGCACCGACGAAGGTCTCAGTTTCAGAGCTGTGACGCCGCGGAAGCGAGGTGGCCTGGGCCTCCCCGGGAGGCCTGAGTGCCGCGGGCAGCCCCCCGCCAGCTTCGGGGGGGCTGGACTCCCCCCATGCCCACTCCCAGGAAGATATCCCGGGCACGGATCACAATCAGTGGTGCCAGCCTCCCACAGGAAGGCCAGGGACAATGTCCCCAGTTAAAGAGAGGACATATCCTGCGGTTCGTTCAGCCAGGCCTCCGACTAAACAAACTGGCTCGCTCGAATTCGGAGGCGTTATCGTCTGAGAGCGGCCGGACACGGCCCATTGGACCAGAAAACACGAGCAAACGCACCTCAAAGCCGGGAGGTCCAGGAACAAACCCGCTGAACTCAGGCTGCGTGCCCGTCACAACTTACTTAACCTTTCAGAATCTGTTTCCTGGTCTGAGGATGACGGACACCGACGCAAGGCGTGATGCGTTCAGTCTCTGACCAACAGTCGGCAAACGTGAGGTGTCTTTCCTCTTTCCGCCCCCCAAGGAGCAAATCTGAAAACGTCCCAAGTACGCAGTGCAGCAAACGCGAGAAAGCGCACGTCCCCCTTTCAGGCAAGTGAGCACCGCCAAGGAGCAAATCTGAAAACGTCCCAAGTACGCAGTGCAGTAAACGCGAGAAAGCGCACGTCCCCCTTTCAGGCAAGTGAGCACCGCACAGGAGAGCTGGGCAGCCAGGGGGATGGTCTCCTCCTCTCGCCACCCCTCGGCCTGAAGGCAGGTGGGGGAGTCCCTCTGCACCGGATTCCCCAGCTCAGCAAACCGAGGCTGCCAGGAACACACCCGGGACCAGCCGTGCCCTGTGCCGGGGCGCTCCGCCAGGGCCAGGGGGTGTCTCCCGGGCGACCTCACACAGCCCTGGGGGTTAGGACAGGGAGGCGACAGACTCCCCGGCCTTCCCTCCCCACGCTGAGCGCTCAGGGGGGAGAGTAACCTCCAAAACCAAGTCCCGAAGGGAAGGCAGAATTTGCCGATGTGGCCAGCCCCTGCTACACACTCCCCCTAAAAGTGCCTTCCCTTCGCCCACGAGAGTCAAAGCATCCAGAGGTCACTCCGGGGGAGGGTGCTCTGCCTCTCCGTCAGTGCGAGCAAAAAATCCAGCAGATGTGCCTTCACCGCTGGCTGCTGAGGGGTCTCCGAGAGGCAAGAGCTCCCCCCTCTTGGGGCATCCCCGGACACAGGGGCTCGGGCACGACGCTCTGCAGACCCCACCTGTGACGCTAGCCTGGGGCAGGCCAGCTCTGCGTGCTGCAAGCGACTTTGGGTTTCTCTGCACGATCGGCTGCTCAAATTCTGTCTTCTGTCCCCTAAATGTCACGGGGGTAACTGCCAAGGAGCCAGAGGGCCCACCTGCCTTGCCCACCAGCCAGAGCCCCGGGCACGGTGCCTGGCACACGGCGGGCAGCTGGGACATCTCCACTGATACAAAGGCTGAGAAAGGTCCCGGGCTCCTTACGGTCCCTAAAGCAGTCACGGCTCCTTTCTGGAGCGAGTACAGCCGACCCAAGGCACAGGGCACAGGGGATGAGAGCCTCTCCTAAATGCGCGTGGGCGCCCCGGCACGACCACCAGGCGGGAAGGTGCGTACCCCTGCCCTTTCCTTCTGCCTCTCCTGGACTCGGAGCGGGGCCCAGCTAGACCTCGCCTGTAAAAGACAAGAGGCCCAGAGGGACAGGCACGGCTCCCTCACGGGTGAAGGGGCTGTCACCAATCCACCAGCAGCTGGAGACGAACGAGAGGCTCTTCCCCCAGGAGGCCCAGCCCGACGCGAAGGAGTCTCCGACTGAGGTCGGAGCTGGAAGAGGAAAAGCACCGTCGGCAGGCGGTTCTGGAAACAGCGTCCCTGACGAGGCAGGCTCTCACCGCTCGGCTCCGGACCTGGCTTCTGCTCCTCCGGCTGACTCAGGACTCACTCATCTGCTGCCGGTCCGCAGCCAGAGCCCCGGGCTGCTGCCCTTTCCAGCCCGCTGCCCTTCCTCGCTTCAGAAGAAGTCTGAGTGTGGCAGCTCGGGGAAGGGCCGGAAAGCAGCATCAAGCTGGAATCATCTGGACGCCGCACGGGGAGGGCCGGCAGCACTGCCTCCCGGTCTCCTCGGGCTCCGTGACCTCGGCGCGACCCTCCGGCCTCCTCTCCCTCCCGCCACTCCCCGTAAGAACAGCCTTGGCTTGGCTTTCTGCTATTTACAAAGATTTTATTTGAGAGAGAGAGACAGAGAGAACGAGCAGGGGGAGCAGGAGAGGGAGAAGCAGACTCCCCGCTGAGCAGGGAGCCCGACGCGGGACTCGATCCCAGGACTCCGGGATCGTGACCTGAGTTGAAGGCAGACTCGTCACCACCAGAGCCCCCCAGGTGTCCCCAGTCTTGGCTTTCCAACGTGCTGATAGTGAGGACCCATGAGACCAGGAGGGCAGGAAGGTGTCGGCCAAAAGGCCCGTCCGTTCTCAGGGGGCCATGTGTTGAGCAGAGTCCTGGCCAGGGTGACAGGAGGGTGCAGCGGGACACCGAGGACAGGACCCGAAGGTCTCGGCACCGCCAGGCCCCTGGCGGGCTGCTGACGATGCCCGCTCCCGAATCTAACGGCCTGCCCTGGGAGGCATGGCAGGACGCAGCACTTGAGGGCCCAGACTCTGGCGCCAGGCGGCCTGGGTTCACATTCTAGAATTTTCTCTCACACTCGAGGAACTACTCAACCTGCCTCCTCAAGCTGCCCTGTGAGGACTGCAGAAGCCAGAATGTTTAGAACGCTCAGCATGCCGCCGGCCCGTGACCGGCACTCAGGATGGTGAGCCGTTCTCATCTGCCGGTTCTCCGAGGGCTGCCCTTGCTGGGCGATGCCCCACAGCACCCAGGGCAAGGCAGTCCGCACCACCAACCACGCAGGCGAGGCCCTTTACGTAGACCCGAGGCAGGGAGGCTTTTCACGGAACAGGAGTATCCTGCCTAAAACGGTAGTAGTACCTGGCCAGGCCAGAATTGAAACTCGGCCTCGGACTACAGAGCCTGCCTCTCCTTCCCCTCGGCTACCCTGCCCTGCCTGCTGAACACAACCTCCTGGGCACGGGCCGAGAGGGGGCCCAGGCAGCGGCCAAGCAAGAGGGAACAGAATACAGAAGAACAAACTGAGGGGCGACAGCAGAAATTCACGGGCCTGTCCAGGTCTGCGTCTTTCTCTGGACCCGGGTTCATTGTCACCGACAGAAACCAGGGGGCAGACGGGCAGTCCGAAACCCAGTCTGGGGACGTAGATGGGGACAAGCCTTCTTGAGAAGCCCCAGCTGTTTCTTCACGTGAACACGCCTCCAAGAACCTCACACGCTCTCTGCGCTGGGGTCCGCGCGGGTCCACGCAGGCCCGCGAGGCTCCCTGCTGCGTTGGCCCGCCGCCTGCGCCTGGAGGAAGGGCCACTTCTGCCAACAGAAAGGACCAGCCCGAGAGGAGAGGCCCCACTAGGGTCTGCAGGCTCTGCTCTCACCCGAGGCTCGACTTCCAAAAGTTGATTTTCCCTGTTTTCTCCGGGAACCGCAGGTCTTAAGCTCCATGGATGTGGGAAGACACTCTCAGTACAATGTCCTTGAGGCGGGAATTAGTAGGGATGCGGAGCCTTGCCAAAGCCTGCTGCTGGCTGGGCCGCAGGCAGGGGCCCTCAAGGACTCCCTGGTTCGTCATGACCCACCGAACCTGCTACCGAACCTGACAGCACGAGCACCAAACCTCCCGAATTCTGCTCCACAGTCAGTGCCAAAGAGCCGCTTCTGCTCGCCCAGGGCTCCTTTATCGGAGATCTTCCTGTCCCGGCTGCTCTAACGCTCCCTGCACGCCCGGCGAGGGTCAGAAAAGGCCCGAGGCGCTTCCCTAAGACCGGAGAAAATACCCAGAGCAGAAGACCAGACCACGCAGCAGGTGTATGTTAAGCAGGGAAACGACCCGGCGGCAGAGGGGCCCCCACTTCACCACGGCGAGGCACCCCCGGGACCACCTGGCTCTTCCCAGGGCCTCTCGGGGTCCGTCCGCAAACACGCGGGGCACAGGGCGTCGCCGGCCGAGACCCCCGCCCAAGGGCCAGCAGCGAGCGGGCTGCAGGAGACGCTGCGCCCCGGGCCGGACCCCGCCCTCGGAGCCAACGGGCAGCGCCTTTCGGGGCGGCGTCTCCTGCGGCCGTCCCGTCCCCAGCCGCGGTCTCGAGGGACCAGGCCTGGCCCGAGCTCGGTCCGTGCGGACGACCCCGCGCACCCCCCGCGGGGAAGCTCCGAGCGGCCGCGTCGCTGCGGCCTCAGTCTCCCCACCGTCGGATCCCGCAGCGACGCCCACCCCGAGGGTGACGGGGCAGGGGCCGAGCGCGCGGCGGACCCCGGGGAGGGCGGGGGGCGCGAGGGCGCGCGGCGGACCCCGGGGAGGGTGGGGGGCGCGAGGGCGCGCGGCGGACCCCGGGGAGGGCGGGGGGCGCGAGGGCGCGGGGGCGACCCCGGGGAGGGCGGGGGGCGCGAGGGCGCGGGGGCGACCCCGCGGGGCAGGGGGCAGGTGCGCGCAGAGCCCCGGCCCGGAGCGGCTGGGGTCGGGGGTCCGGGCTCCGGGGCGCGGTCGGGCCGGAGCCCCGCCCCCGTGCCCCGCCCCCGTGCCCCGCCCCCTCCCCGCCGCCCACGCGCGGAAGCCCGGCCCGCGCGGCGCTCTCTCCCGGCATGCTCGGCGGCGGGGCGCGCTCCCGCGGGTCACGTGACGGGCGCGCGGTCACGTGACGGGCCCGCCGCCGCCCCCTCCGGGGTCCGGGAGGCCGCCCCACGTCCGCGGCGCGCGGCTCGGATGTCTGGGGCGTCCCCGGCGAGGCCGCGTGGGGCCGAGTCCCCTCGTGTCTGCGCGCCCCGCTGCGCGCCCCGCACGACCCCGCGCCCCGTGTCTGGGCCCACCGCGCCCTGCAGAGGCCCCGGGGGCTCGCGCGCGCTCCCGCCCGTGCCGACCCCCGACCCCCGACCCCCGCGATCTGCGGCCGAGGCGGCGGTCTTCGCCAAGACCCGGGGGGAGGCGGCGCCGCGACCCGACCGAGCCGCACGCGCGCCCGGGACGCCCGCGCCACCTCTTCTAGGGACGGGGTGTGAGCCGCGCCCGCCGCGCCCCGGGGCGCCCGTGCCCTCAGGGCTGGAGCTGGACGGGAAACCCAGCTAGTCCCCCTCCCCCGGGTCATCGGGAAAACGCGCCTGAAATCGTCTTCCCGGGCGGTTTCCTGGGGAATGCAACATTGTGTCAGTCTGGAGAAACAAACAAACGACCTGCTGCCCAACAGGACCCGCGAGGCAGTTTACACCGGCCTGAAACAAAGCACCGCATCCTTCGGGCGACCCGGCCCGCCAGCCTTGTGTTCAGACGTCGCTGGCTACCTAGACATCCCCTGATGGACGGTCCGCGGCCCAGCGCCCGGGCCGGAGGGAGGGCCCCGGCCTCCGCAGGCCACACGGGACAGCCCGGGACTCCGCACAGTTTCCCCTTCCTCGGAAACCCGGGGCTCGGCTACACTTGCTTAGAGTCGTAGGCTCCTCCCTCGTCCAACTTAGAGTCGGGAAGGAGGGCTCCCCAGCAAGATTGTGTGCAGGGCTCTTAAAAAAGAATCACAGCCTGAGTCCCGCTTAATCCCAGGTGTTTCGTGTTCAGAGCAAAGGCACAGCGCCAGGCCCCGCGGTAAAAGCAGACCCACAGGCTCCCTGCACCCGGGTCGTCCCGAAATTCCACAGAAGATTGAGCAGCCAAGCCCTCTATTTCTCGCCCCACCTTTTACAGAAGCCACCGGCGGTGAGAGGGAGGGAAGAGATTTCACAAACATAAAATTGGGGTTCACAACTGTGATTCCCCCCTCCTGCCTTCCCTGAACCATCAACTTCCTGAGTCAAATCCAAATATTCCGAAGCACGTCTGCGCCCATGTGCACACGGCCTCCAACCGCAGAGACCTGGATCTGTGCTGCCTCCAGCCCGATTCCGGGGGGCTGGGCCGGCCTGGCCCGATGCTGGAGGCTGCGGGCATCTCCCCTCCGGCTACCGTGAAACCACACTGCGAGGTTTCCTAGACCCTGAGAACTGATTTTTGAGCCGCTCCCTGCAACTCCCTCTCAAACAGGTCATTTCAGGAATTTGAAAAGTCCCTGGAATTAAAGCAAAGCCTCTTAACCAAGCCCAGAAGTGCTGGGAAAGCACTCTGATGAACCAGAAGAGATTTTCCACCCTCTCGCCCAACTCACAAAACGTCACCCTACTGGCCCGTTCTCTCTCGTTCCAAGCGGCTGAGGGCTAAGGCTGATAGTGGCTGGGGCATCCTCCTCCCCCTTCCTGTGCCTCCAAGGTCAAAACTTCACAAAACTCCCTCTCCTCCCCCAAACCTAAAAGATTTCAGTTGTTTCAGTCAGAGGGGCTGCAAAAATTTTTAAAGAATCAGGTGAAGGGGTACAATGCCCTATCACAAAGTTAAACTCAACCCTGAAAAATAACAAATAGCTAACAAATAACAAATACCTGATAGGGAAACCCTTTGGGGGCTGGACAGCTGTTTCCTCCAAGTAGAAACCAGCAGCCCCCTTTCCCCCATTTCCATCCCCAGGTTCCTGGACTGGAAACTTGCTACAGCTTGCTGAAGGGGAGCTCAGACATCAACCAGTCTTGGGGTTCTAGGCCTACAGACTGTAGCCGGAGTCGGGATGGGCTTTCAGCCACAGATGTCCTCAGAGGGCCCGCAGAATGGTTTGTGAAGTACGCATTTCTCTGCCACTTTCCAGAATGACGTAAGAGCCGAAGGGGGTTTAGAACCACCGAGCTGGTGTGGCCCTTGGGTTTCACAGAGGAGTCCCAGAAAGCTTAGCGGAGGGCTCCAGGTGACCGAGCAAATTATATGTCATCTTCTAAAGCTGGCTGGGGCCCGTGGGAGGAGGAGGCCACCACAGGAGCCAACAGGCCTTTTCCCTTACTAATTACAAGGATTCCAAGAAGTTTCCAGCCGCCACTCTGTCTGGCCTTCGGGGCCTGGGTGCGTGGGTCGCTCCTCTGTTGCCAAGGCGGGCAGATGGCCGGGGAGACCGTGGCTGGATGTGGCCGCGAGCCGCTCCCTGACAGCCCGGCACCTGCTCGGAGCCCGCGGCTTGCTGGGAATTCAAAAAGAGGCTTTTCAGAAAACCCCTTCTGAGGGCCAGGCCCAGTCCAGTCCTCTGAGAGCCCATCCAAAGATCGGTTGCGTAGGAAACATCAGTCAAAACTCCCTGCCTCAAAGACCAACCCGTCCATATTTCCAGACCAGCATCATCAGGACCAATTTCACAAGGGGCAAAAAAAAAAAAAAAAAAAAAAAAAAAAAATCTATCGGAGTTAAGTCGGAACGAAAACACGGCCGCCAATAAAGTAGGATTTTAAGAGCAAACCACAGAACAGGAAAATATTTGTAAACAGCAGCTGAGAGCTCGTTCTATAAAAATGCCAGCGACTCGCGCGTCGCTACTGGAGGGCGGTGGCTGCGGGGGGTGGGGGGGGACAGCAGGGCTTTGCACGGGAATGACTGAAGGCCGTCACCGCAGGGAAGCATGGCGAGTCCCGCGCGAACACTGTGGAATGACACATTCAACTCGGAGGGGCAATCAGACAGCGGCAGATTCAGAGAAAAGCCGGCGGTGCTGGAGGAACGGCTTTGCGGGTGGCCCCGTCGTTGGTCCAGTGTTTCCGGAGAGGATGGGGACCGCAGGAGGCGGCTGCTCATCGTTCTTGGGCACTGAGGACCAGCTCCCCAAGCCCGACACTCTCCAAGGAAGCAACCACGGGGAGAAGAGGAAGGTCACGTTTACGAAAGTGCTCGTGGCTGCCGGGAGCTGGAGGACGTGGCTGCAGCGGAGGTTCAAGCCCCGGGTCAGGAATCAGACGGCGTCCCGTTTCTGGATGCTCGTCTGCCTTCTCTGCAAAGGGGCAGCTACGCGATTGGGTAAAGCCGATCCACAGAAAACACTCCGAGCTGTGCCTGGCACACAAGTACGTGGTAAACGTTTGGTGCCGGGGCGCCCGGGGGGCTCCGTCGGTGAAGCGTCTGCCTTGGGTTCAGGTTCTGATCCCGGGGTCCTGGGATGGAGTCCCGCGTGGGGCTCCCTGGCTCAGCGGGGAGTCTGCTTCTCTCTCTCCCTCTGTGCTCGCTCGGTCTCCAATAATTACATTCTTTAAAAAAAAAAAAAAAAAGAACGGAGGAGGGAAAACAAAACCAAACACCAAGGCGTCCTCCACCCCTTTCTAGGACGAGGAGGGGGCTGGGGGGAGGGGTCTGGTTTTGGCTGGGCGCCTCTGTCTCCCCAGGGGAACTCAGAGACCGTGTCCCAAGCTACTGCTAAGTGCTAATGGTCTTGAGCCCCTCTCCTGCCTGAGGCTGACTCGGGCACAAGCGTGAGACGCGGTCCTCGGTCGGCGAGACGCGGGGATGCCTCCCGGGCGTGCTCTGAGAAAGGCGCTGAGCACAAGGAACGGCCGTCCCCTCCTCTTCCTCCACGGGATGTTCTGGCGTCCACACGGGACACCTGGACCCACGGCGGCCATCCTGCCCCGGGAGGGGCCCCCGAGTGACTCCGAGGGCCCCGGATTATGCAGCGCTGGGGGCCTCTGCTGGGCCTTACTCGTGAAGGGGCAATGGCACATTTGCTCTGTTGCTCGAGATGGCCGAGTGGTGGCAGTTTTCCGTCCTATGTGGCTGGGCGCGTCTTCAGGACGAGGCGGGGGTCCTCAGCCGGCCCCTCCAGTCTCTGGCCCTTACGGGTTCTGCCAGCACCCGTCATCGGGTCCCATCCTGGGGGAGAGCTGAGGGGCGGTGGGAGAAGGAAAGGCACCGTATGTCCCCACTGTACCGGCCGGAGGATGGCCCCGGATGGCGCGGCGAGCCGGTGACAGCAGTGGCCCGCTGGGCCCCGGACATCTGGCCGCCTCGTAGGGCACCTCCTGGCCCCCGCGCTCCCAGCTCTGGAGTCCCCCATTTCACAAAGGCTGGGACAGCCCCCCTCCGGAGCAGGCTGCCGGGGAGAGCGCGGGACACCCGGGGGCACTGGGACTGCAGATGACCAATGAGGCCCTTCTGGGTACACGTGTCCCCTGCGGGTTCTCCTGTGCTTCTGCCCCAGCTGTCGCTCCTCTCTGCCAGGTCCCCGCCTAGGAGCCCCCTGGCGTCGGGGCTGTCCTCGGCGGGCGTAGCCTCGCGGGGTCTCCATGCGTCGAGGGGCTGGGATGCGTTCGATAGCGCTAAATGAGAAGGGGTCAAGGCTGGAATTGCGAAGGGGGGTGGGCGTCCCTGGGGCCCTGGGAGGTCAGGGAACCGTGCACGGTGGCCCGCCATCTAGTGTCCCCCCGAGAAGGTCTTGGATGAAGCAGAAGACCTTGTTTCCCTAACCTTACGCCGTCTACATGGGATGCCCCCAAGACCGTCCACGAACCACAAAATGCAGCAGCGGGGGTTGGGAGGCCTCGCCCTCGCCTGTCCCCCGACTGGGCTCCATCTTTTTCCGTGGTCCCCCAGGCCAAGGACAAGGTCTGTGTCATCTGCCTTGTAAACCCGCCTGCTCCCCTACACCCCCTGAACGGAGCTGGCCCGACCCGAGGGCCCGGCCCCGTTTCCTAGAACCTTGCTTTAGGGTCCAGTGTGGGCTTCCTGCGGCGTCCTGCCCAGCGCCAGCCCCAGCTGGGCCCCAGCTGCGAAGAAGCAGCTCGCCGGCTACGGAAGATTCGTGACCTACTGGCCCCCAGGGCAGCCAAGTCCTGGCGAAGGACAGATTTCCCGTCCCTGCCGCTCTCCGGCCGCTGGCTCGCGGGGTCCTGGAGAAGGTGCTGCGCCCGCGGGTGTGGCCAGGAAGGCAGCGGGGGCTGGGGACCTCGGAACGGAAGGGACCCTCCTGTAGTGAGGGGGGCCCCCAGAGGGGGCCACGAGGGGCCATCAAAGAGAACCCTTTCTTCTGCAGGCTCTCCCTCACCCTGGTAGCGCTACTCCTTTGCTATGTGATGTTTCTGGGTGAATACAGACCCTCAGGGGCCCCGCGGGCCTTACCCCATCGGTGACCCTGCCCAGGGGTGGGGCGTCTCCCCTTTCCCGCTGGGGACCTGGAGCGGGAACGACTCGAGGCTCAGTCTGTGGCTCTGCCCGCCTGGGGTGGGGCCGGCCGGGACACCAGCAGCAGGGACTCGGGGAGCCCTCACCCAGGCCCCTGGCCAGGTCAGCGGCCGCTGGGCCAGCTGGGGCCCGAGCGCAGGGGGTCCTTCCCGCTCTGCCAGTGGACTTTAGGTACAGAACACAGACTCCAAGACAGAACTATTCAGAATTTCCAGGGGCGCCTGGGAGCCTCAGTGGGTTAAATGTCTGCCTTCGGCTCAGGTCATGATCCCGGGGTCCTGGGATCGAGTCCCACAAGGGGCTCCCTGCTCAGCAGGAAGCCTGCTTCCCCCTCTGTCTGCCACTCTCCCTGCTTGTGTTCTCTCTCTGTTTCTGTCAAATAAAAGAGTCTTTAAAAAAAAAAAAGAATTTGAGGACGGTGACCTCACAGCATTAAACCCCAAGGGTTCGGCCCTGGACGCGAGGGGCCCGCACTTCGCTGGTCATGGACCCGGGAAGCAGCCCGGACATGACCTTGCTCATTCAGACCGAAGAAGGAAAGAGAGAAAACCAGCCCAAAACATTCTCCGGGGAACTGGTGGTGGCCGGTGCTCCTAACGGGACGAAGAATGGAACTTCATCGCTTAAAAAAGTCAGGCCGACGCCCTGTCCGAGGTGACAAGACAGCTCAGTCCGACCTCGCCGCCTCCCCGAGCCATCCCCTCAAGTCCCTTCACGCTGCCGGCTGCCTTCTCTGCCGGCTGCCTTCTCGAGATCCTGCCAGCGTGACTTCCCACCGAGGCTGGTAACCAGAAGCCGCCGGCCTGGACGGGAGGGCGTCTGGAAGTGCAGGGAGGGGCCCGCGGCGAGGACCCCCGGGGCTGGGCAGTCCCCACGCAGAGCTCTCCTGCCCGAAACGCCAACAGTGCCCCACTTGGAACAACTGCATGAGAAACACTGGCACTTCACGGATGCTCCCCGTGGGGACTGCCCCTCGCTCGCCGTGGGGAGGGGGGGACAGGCGCCAACAGAAATCCTGCAGGGTGGCGTCCATCTTCTCTTCAAGGGCTGGGCTGAACCTACTGGGCGTCTGCCACACCCCCCCTTCCCACCCCTACCCCAGAGGCGAGAAGGGGAAGGTGGGGCTTCACCGCAGCCTGGGGCCCCGCTGTCCCCCCAGATCAGTTACCGGGAGCTTCCTCATGAGAGGGTGGTGTTTTTCTAGAAACCCTTAGCGCCCCTCCCTCCTTGCAAGCGAGCTCTGCGATGGGCCTTCCTGGGGGGGAGGGGGGATGTTCAGTCTCTCACAGAAAGTGCCCCCCGGCCTGGCCCCAGGGGCCTGGGAGGAGGGCTTCAGGAAGTCTCTGTGGTGATGTACAGTCAGCCGCCAGGGTGGAAACGTAGCAAGAGTGAGGTCGTCGTCGTGGTTTTATATTTAGTACCTGTGTCTTCCGGAGACCTCGAGGCCCGGGGTGAAGTGGGGTGAACCACCTTCCTGCCGCCCCGGGGGGGCGGGCGAGGCTTGGGAGGCAGCCCTTCTCAGAGCCCGAGCCCCTTATTGGGAACTGGGGGGCCCTGGTGAGGTCCACAGCAGTCGGGATGCCTGCCCTCCCGGCCGCCGCAGGCACAGCCCCAGCCCCGGGGCAGGTGAAGGGCAGGCGGCTGCTCGGGGCGGCCCCACGCGAAGTGGGCGGTGGGGAAGAGGGTGAAGGGAGCCGAGCCACAGTGCCACCTCGGGGCCTCCTCGACGAAGCAGATGCCCAGAGCGGGCCCTCGGCAAGCACTTCCTGCCCAGCTGAAGCAGCGTGCCCATTTTGCAGCTGCGAAAGCAAAGGTGTGCAAGGGACAGTGGTCTCGGTGGGGGGAGCACTGGCTTGGGGGGGCGGCTGGCCTCACTCTGGCTGCCCTGGCCCTGCGTTCGGTCAGGCCCACCTGTCTACTCAGGCTCTTCCAGTCATCCGTTACCGGGGCCTCAGCCTCTGGAAGCTTCTAGAAGGACAAGATCGCTTTGACACCCTCAGAGGGAGAGAAGAACAGTACAGACGGAGGGTGTGGAAGATGCTAGGGAGCCATGGCATCCTAGGTGCCCTGGGGCCCCCGATGGAGGAGGGGGGAGCACCCATAACCCGCCTCGGGCAGCGATCAGCAAACCACAGGGAGGTCCTCTGCACATCCCTCCATGGCAGCCCTCCCCTGGGGGGGGGCACCTGCATGCACACACGTATGTGCACACACACACACACACACACACACGCTCCAGCAAGCCCCCGCTGCGGGGGAGACTCTGGACTCCGCCGGCTGCTCCGGGCTCTTCCCGTCTCTGGAATGCCCCTAACCTCCCAGTTCCCAGGCAGTGGCTTCCTAATTTTGTCTCCCTTGGAATCAAGGCCTGTGCCCCCCCTGCCCCCGCCCCCACTTCTGTCCACCTCACTTGCCCTGGCTCCCCGCACGCCGTGATGAAAAGCGGTTCAGAAATTGAGTGGAAACCAGGTTTGGAGAGAGCGCGTCGCTGGGGAGGGACGTGGCCAACAGCCGCTATTTTTAGTTCTAGTTTTCTAAGACCTCTGTGCCCCCTGTCGAGGGGTGACAAGGCCTGTGTCCCTCCCACAGGTTTCCGGTTTTATCCCATTTTAGACACCGCGGCCAGGCTCTGTCTCTATCTCCCCATTCCAGGGCCTGGGACCGAGTCGCGGTCGGAATGACTTTCGAACGAGGAACACGCTTCCTGGTTTTAAAAGGAATTTGTTCAGGCCTCTGAAAGCATCCCGAAGGGCCTCAGTCACATCTGCTCCCACTCAGTGTGTGCCACTATCACAAAACAGCCCACCAGGGGCGCCTGGGGGGCTCAGTGGGTTACAGCCTCTGCCTTCGACTCAGGTCATGATGTCAGGGTCCTGGGATCGAGCCCCGCATCAGGCTCTCTGCTCAGCGGGGAGCCTGCTTCCCCCTCTCTCTCTGCCTGCCTCTCTGCCTACTTGTGATCTCTCTTTCTCTGTGTGTCAAATAAATGAATAAAATCTTTTTCAAAAAAAAGCAACAGCCCACTAATCTGTGGTTCACCAAGGGCACCATCTTGCTTGACCCTCGGCTTGGGTTGAAAGCCCTTCTGTTCCCTACAGTGACAGCTGGAGAAAGCGTCTGGGGTCCAAGGAAGTACAGCAGTCTGGATCACTGGTCCCCGCTCCGGACACAGCCCACTGCGCCCAGGCCCTGCCTACCTGAACACTCTCTCCCACGCCCAACACCGTAACTCGAAAAACGTGGTCTTAACCCACGGGGACCTCTTTGACTTATTCGGAAAATCAAACATGTCTGGAACCCTGATGGTCCGCTTTTCTCTTTTTGCTCAGCGGTTTCTCACTGAGCCTGGCAACAGGCCCTTCACTCTTGGAGGCCAAGCTGGGAGGCCCGCCGAGCCCGGGCAAGTGGCCCACACTCCCACAGCTCAGGTTTGGGCCTTGGACATCAGGGCTGCCTCCGGATATTTCCAGTTCTTCTCCTGGACACGTGGTAGGACTCGATGCCCGTGTCCCCTTCGAGTCAGGTGAGGACACAACACTTGCTTGGCCAACGAAATATGAGCAGAAGGGGGGCAGCCTGGGGGGCTCAGTCAGGTAAGCATCTGCCTCCCGGGTCATGATCCCGGGGTCCTGGGATCGAGTCCCACGTTGGCCGCCCTGCTCAGTGGGGAGCCTGCTTCCCCCCTGCCTCCCCGATCCCAGATCACGCTCTCTTTCTCTGTCTCTCAAATAAACGACTAAAACCTTAAAAAGCAAAAGAAAGGAAGAGATACGAGCAGAAGAGAGATGTGCTAGTTCTCTGAACTGCAGCTCTCCAAGGCAGCGAGTGAACCCCCATCCTCGCTCCCTCTGCTGGGGTGACCGCGGTGACCAGCGCTGCTTCGGACAGCGGCCGCACCGGCCATGCGGCACGAGCCAGAGATAGCGCCCTGCTGCTGGAGACCACTGACTGCGGGGCTGTTCCTTACTGCGGCGAAGCCTCGCCCATCCTGACCGACGCAAACCTGTGCCTGGGAGGTTCTCTAGCTGCTGGGAGCCGGACTGCGGCTCGCAAGGGGGGAACGAGAAAGCAGTGAGGGGAGGGAGGCGGAGGCCCCCCAGCAAACTATCTGCCATTCCGTAAAACTGCCTTGTCCCTCCTGCTCTCGTGCCCGCGTAGGGGCCAGTCCTCCCACTCTGGAGATTGTGCCCCCCTCTCTGCCCCGTGAACTCCTCCAAAATTCCATACAAATAGCACCTTCTCTGCGATCTGTCTTCCCGGCAGCCCCGGAGAGAGCGGCCTCTGTCCTCGGTTTCCTGCAGGACCCCGGACGGGAACCCTGGCTGGACTCACCCCTTCACGCGCCCAGACGCGGTCCTGCCCCTGGAAAGCAGTGTAGACTGCTCATTACAGCGGGATGAGCTCTGGAACCTTGGCTTTCGACCCCAGGCGATCTGCTCCTGGGGGCACATCTGTCAACACGTGGAGATACTTCTGGTCGCGCAGCCGGGGGCAGAGGCCGCTGCTGACGGAGGCCATTAAACACCACATGGTGTGCAAAACAGCTTCCCCCAAACCAAAACCTGTCTGGCCCCAAATGTCCACAGGCCACATTTGAGAAACCCTTGGCTACAGTTAAAAGGCCTGAGCTCACGTCCTGCTTCTTCTAGTGCCGAGATTTTTGGCAAGTCGCTGAACCCCTCATTCAGTGCCTTCTCATCATCAATGCACCAGAGACGTGAGCTGCTGCAATCCGCCTCCTCCCCTGAGCTGAGGGTCCCAGGAGGCAGGAGCTACCCTCCTCTCACACACAGACCCCCACCTGCCACCAGAACCCGGATTCGGCCGGCACCCAGTGCAAGTCCTTGGATCGTCCAAGTCGAGAGCTGACCCTTTCCTCAAAGCTGCCTGGTTGCAAATCGTGGAAAAAACCTTCCTCCTGGTTCCCAGGAGGCAACGTCTGTGCCTTTAGCCAAACCTCTCCCGGCTTGAGCACCCCGCATCTTAGGACTTCCGGTTCACCGCAAAGGACGAAGGCTATTTATGGTAACTCCCCGTTAACCAGAATATTTAAGAAATGAGCCCGACACACTCCACCCTGGAAGACTGCAGGTTCGCGGGAAATGGATTTTATAACTGTGATGTTATCTGGAGAAGTGACCCAAGTCAGAACGAACGCCTCCCCACGAGCCATAATGCGTTTTATTCATTCGACCTCCTAGCAAGCGCAGATATCAAGTTTTAATTCGAACCAGGAATGCAGCAAGGGTGTTTTTTTCTTTCTGCTCTTCCCTCAAGACTACCGAACAAGTTCAAACCAGAATGAAACCTAGGCTTTCCGAAAGCACCAAACCAGAAAGATTCTGAACCAGAGCATCATGTGATTCAGTTGCCTCTTTGATGTTGGGCCCCGTCGGACGGCTGCGTGTGCCGGAATGTTCTACCAGGGCCCCAGGGACTGGGTGGAAAGCCTGAGCTCACCTACCTGCAGGACAGCATCTCCCCACCCGGGCTCAGGGCCTCCTGCAAAACCCCTCGGCTCGGCTCGTTCTCCACAAATCCTCTGGGCCCCTGTGGAAAACAATTCCTTCTCTGGGACAGTTTGTGTCTGTGCTAATTCACCGAAGGAGAGTTTGCAAATATCAGACTTCATTGGGCCAAGGAAGAAACGGCCACGCCTTCTTGTCTTTTGAGTCACTAAAGGGAGGATGAAGGATGAGCCTTTCACCGGTGGTGAAGCCCCAGGTCCTGCTCGAGGCAGAAGAGCAAAGGCAAATGCCTTCTTCAAGCGAGGACACCCCCCTGCTTCCCCTGGAGACGGAACCCTCAGGCAGCCCTCCCGCCGGCAGCCGCCCCGTTAACGCTGCGGGCCACTTCCTGCGGCCCCTCCAACGCCAGACACGAGGCGAAACGCAGAAAACCAGCAACACTGTCCATCCGCCCACCCGGCCGGCTGCGAGTCATAGAGGAAAAGGGGCTTCGCTCGGCACCGTGGGGAGCCGTCTGAAAGGATAACGCGCGCTTTCTCTTTTCTGTTTCACGAGCACAAAAAGGGAACCTTCAGCACGACCAGGTTGCAAAACTAAACCCCAAGGGCAGGCCAAGCCGAAGAGACCCAAGGGGAAGCTCGGAGGGGAGGCTGAGCCTCAGCCACGGTCGGGTCGGTCGGGGAGGCCCGGAGGGAGGCCCAGCAGGTGCCAGGGAGACATCCGTCGCTGGTGCCCGGCTGTCACTTTACTTCCAGGCCCAACGATCCCCAGATGGCTCTCCTTCGACACGGCCCCAGTGAGCCAGGCCTGGGGGGGCGGGGCTGGGGCCCCAGGGGCGGCGAGGGGATGGTGGGAGTGGGGGCTGCTCTGAGGGGAGGCTTCTGGGGGGTCACCACTCTGTTCCGGGGTCAGAGAAGCTGGGGGCAGGACGAGACCTCGGGGGTGACCACGCATCCTCCCCGGGGCGCGGAGAGGCACAGCTCCCTCGACGGGGTGGGCGCGGGCAACGGAGGCACGAGGCTTTGCACGCCCTGCCCGCGTCCTGCAGCACCTCTGCGGCATATTTTTTCTTTTAAAGCCAGATCGTTTCACCGGAGGATGGACCGGTGGCAGATCTGCCCACGAGAAGATGTTCAACGCTGTTAGCCATCGGGGAGAAACCCATCAAAACCCCGGGGAGGTAGGTAGCCCCGTGCACTGCGGAGTGGCTGCCCTAGAAAACGGCAGCTACCCCGCAGGCTGGTGGCCACGCGGGGACCCGGATCGCTGGCACGTGGCCGCTGGGGACGCACCGCCGTGGTCACTCCGGGGAAGGGTCTGGCCGACTCTTCAGACGCCGAGCAAGTACGTGTCGAGCGTACGACCCAGCAGGTGCCCCCCGGGAATGCCTACGGCCGCACGGGACCCTGGACACACCTGTCCCTGACAGCCACATGGTGCACGCAGCACCCACGTCCCTTCCCGAGAGGGACGGCCTCGCCCGAGCCTCTGAGGATTGTGGGGCGAGGCTGAGCCATCCCGGGCCGCGGTGCTCCCCCCGCCGGGGACGGACTTGGCCCTGGCGGCCGCCTGCCGCCCCTCGGGCGCCTTCTCTGCGCTGGCAGAGGCCGCCGTCCCGTGGTGACACTGCGGGTCCCCCGTGTACGGGCCAGCCGCGGCACATGGGGTCCACGACCTCAGACCGGCTCCACGGCCACGCACAGCAGGCTTCCTCTCGCGGGGGAGGAACCTGGGGACGCCCCTGTCCTGCGCATCGGCCCCTCGGTCGCTGCGAGTCCCCTGACGGAACTGAAGTCCACAGGCCGGAGGCCCCACGCGACGCTGCCTGTCCCAGCTCAGGTGCCCGGCAGGTCCGACACACCTGTGTGTACCCGCCACTCGCGGGGCCTGGGAGGCCAGGGGCCCCCTCCCGCCCGGCCTGGGAGCTTCGGGGCAGCTCCAGAAGCTCCCTTCTGCGGCCACTCCACCAACCGAGTCTGTGTTTTCTGCACAAAGGCCCATTCATCGAAAGGAAAAAGAATCCTCGCTCGGTTTCATGTCTGAGGAGAGAAGACTGACGCTGAACCAGACTGGGGCACGAGTCCCGGGCGACGACGCGAACCACAGCGCAGTCGTCCCCCGACGGGCTGTGGCCGAGGCGCCGGAACCCCACACCCTCACCGCGCCTCTGCTCAGAGACCCCGGCATGCCTCCAGCCCGGGGCCCGGAACTGCACGGGGTCGCCTCCTCGGTCCTCGGTGACCGACCACAGCCGCAGCGGGGGGAGCGCTGGGTCCCGACCGCAGCCTCGGAAAGACAGGCGGAAACTCAGCGAAGCCTGGGGTGCACCGCGCCTGGCTCCAAAGAGACGGACCCCACGATCCCCCCCCCCCGAGACGGCTCAGCCCTTTCGGCCACACGTGTCCGTTCTACGTAGAATCGGCAACAGCGTCCTCACTCCCGGTAAATTTCCCAGGAAGAACCTCCATCCTGTCCTTCCTGGAGCTGATCTTTCCTGTTTCTGCCGTTAAGGAGGCTCCACGCCCAGCATGGAGCCCGACGCGAGGCCTGAACTCACGGCCCTGAGATCAAGACCGAGCCCCCCAGGAGCCCCCACGCGGCAGACTCTCCGAAACCTCCGTCGAGGGTCGAGGACTCCCCTTCTCTTCTCTACCCGCCCCCCCACCCCGGTCACGGGGTCACGGTGAACCACTTCCTGAGGTTCTTGAAAATGCCCTTTTGAAGTCAGTGTCCCGGGTCCCTAAGGCCAGGCAGGGTCGCTCAGGGCGCTTCCTCCCGAGCTAACCCACACGGCCCCCCGGGGCCCCCAGCCGGCCGCACTGCCCCTGCCCCGGGGATGGGGCGTGGAGGCCAGCGGCGGCATAGGGGAAACCGAGGCCTGCGGCGGGGCGCGAGGCGGCTCTCCCGAGGGAGCGGGATCGTTTTCAACATGCCGTGTGAGGCCGCAAGGCAAGTGGGGCCCCAGACGCCGCTCCTAAGGCCTCAGGCTGTGGTGGAAATTAATCACGACGCCGCGGACGTCTCGGGTCGGGGCAGTGAGGGAGCTACCGTCCCGCACGGCCTCTGAGGTCAAGGCTGCCGCAGGCTAACAAGCTCTTTCAGGGGTTCCGCGCCTCCCGGACGGACGCCGGCCTCTGGATCCCTGCGAAGGGCGGGAGTCCGGGGCTCGGGGAAGACGTGAGCAGAGGCCCGGCCAGAGGCCCGGCGCAGCAGACAGGGATGCGGCCCCCCAGGCGCTCGCGAAGGAGCCGAGAGCTGAGTGCCTGGACGCGCTGCCCTCCCGGCCGGGTCCGGACACCTGGAGGCTCCCGGGACCCGTGGCAGGCAGGAAAGACGGGGACCCCACCGGCCAGCCCCGCACGACGGCCACAGGGGAAGGAAGCATTTCCACACCCTGCATTCAGCGTGGAGCGGAGGGCTGCCCGAGACGGGGTCCACGCCTGGCCGAGGGGCAGCCCGTGCTGCTCTGTGGGACCTGTCACCACACAGCCCGCACGGGGTCCCCCGGACGGCCCCCACACAGCCCGCACGGGGTCCCCCGGACGGCCCCTGAGCGGCAGCCGTGCAGGGCGGGCGTCCCTTCCCTGGGCGGGCGCTGGAGCCGGCAAGCTGAGCAGCGAGGGCAGGGGCAGCGAGGGCAGGGGCGAGAAGGGATGGAGCAGCGAGGGCAGGGGCAGCGAGGGCAGGGGCGAGAAGGGATGGAGCCCTCTCCCCCTGGACGACCTCGGGCCGTCTCCACTTCCAGAACAGAATAAAGAGTGAGAGTGGCGGGTCCCGGGGAGCAACCTGACGCCCTTGCCAGCAGCTGAATGCACTGGGTTGTTTTTTCAACTTCAAGTTCTGAGCCCCTGGAAACAAAGCCGGGCCCTCCTGCAACTCGAGGGAGAAACCTCTCTGGGAAAGTAAATCCCTTTGAGCTTTGTCATCCTGCAGGAGCTGCACCTGGAGGGGGCTGGGGGCCCCCCCGCCCCTCAGCAGAGGTGACCCCACCCTCACCCACGTCCCGGGCCCGCGTCTCACTGCGTCTTCTCAACGAGTCAAGAGGGACTGAGGAAAGGAAGGTGCAGAGAGGGGAAATGCCCCCAGGGTTAGACTGGGGGACCAGAGGAGGTCCCCCCCGGATCTCTGGTCCCCCCGTGTGACCTCGGCCCGCGGGCTCTCCTGCCCCCTCCTGCTTCCGCGCTCACCGAGCAGCTCTCCCCACAACCCGAAGGCAAACGTCAGTCCTGTCTTACCGACAGGGAAACGGAGGCCCGAAAGGAAGGCAGTGCTCTCTGGGGTCACACGGCTGCACTCAAAGCCAGGACTCTGCCCCGAGGCTGCGCCAGGGCTCGGCCACGGCCCAGCCCGCCCCAGGGCCCTTGCTTAGGCTCATGCTCGGTAAACACTGAACAGGTGTCCCTCCTCCTCCGTGCCAGGCTTTCCTGACCACGTTGCTCGGGTCAGTCAGGGTGGGGGTGGGCGGTCCCCCGAGGTCCCGTTAGCCTTCGAGAGCACGTCTGCGCAGAGTTCAGTGCAGGGCATAAAGCTTGGGAAGGGGGCACAGGGGGCGCGTTCCCTCTTCCTTCCCAACCTCCTAGAGCCTTTGGACCCAGAACGGTCCCTTTGCTTGGCGCTTCTAACGGAGGCAGCAGCCTCCTCGAGGCCTCACCCAGACCCCTCTCCAGGGGCCAGTGCCCACATTCAGGCCCCCTTCACGCGGCTGCTCAGCACACACGGGAGCCCCCCGCATGGGTCGCACGCCGACGCCGACTCTGTATTCGCTCCTCCTTAATGAACGTGCTCGTTCTGGAGCTCGTTCCCCAACTCCCCACTGTATCTGTTGGCACCGGCTGTGCCTCGCAGGGCAGGACCCCAGGGATGGCGAGAGCGCCGACCAGGCCGTTCTCTTCACACAGGTGCCCGCAGGAAGTCTGGGCAGCCGCGGGGAGAACCGTCCGCTCCTCAGCGTGGGCGGCCAGCTGCATGCCCAGGTCTCCAGACTGAGCCCGGGGCCCAGCCACACTTAGGAAATGCCCCGTTCCTACCTGCTGAATATCGCATCTGCTCCAAAAATTCTAGCCTTTGCTGGATTCCTCCCTTTCGCTTTCCAGGACACGGAAGAGAAAACCACTGTGCGGTACTGGAAAAAAATCGATGCCCCCGGTAAGTAGCCTCCAACTAGATGGAGCGAGGTCGCCTCTCAGTCCTGTGCCAGGAACACTGACCCCGGCCTCACGGCCCCCTGCCCGCCCACTGCGGCTTCTGGCACTCACCTCCCATCTGCGCCCCACCGCGCACGGGACAGCGAAGCCCAGGGCAGGGGGCTTCGCCCGCCGTCCACTCCAGCCGAGATGCTGGCACAGGCAGTGTCTGGGCCGGCGACACGGATGCGGGGCCGTCTTGCACGCCCGCCGCACCTGCCCTTGCCCATCCTGTTTCGGGAAAGCGCTGGAACAGTGACCTCGTGGCTCACGGTTGAAGCCAGTTGAGGGGGAGCGAATCCCACCCTCAGAATGATCTCACTTGAGACTCGCCAAGACTACGTGCAGTCGGAAGGGTTCACCAATAAGCCCACTTCACAGACGGAGCTCCACAGCCCAAAGAGGGCCGGCGTGGCTCTGAGAGGCGCTGGCTCTTGCAGCACCTTGCACCCCGGGGTGCGCCTGGCCGTTTCCACTGGGGGCCCCACGCCGGCCACCTGCCGAATTACCTCATGAGCCACTGGCCACGGGGGAAGTACCAGCTGTGGGGACGCCTGGGGGGCTCCGTCGGTTCAGCCTCTGCCTTCAGCTCGGGTCAGGATCTCGGGGTCCTGGGATCGAGCCCCGCCTCGGGCTCCCTGCTCGCCGGGGCGCCTGCTTCCCCCTCCCTCTTTGCCTCTGCCCTTGCACGCACGCTCTCTCAAATAAATAAGTAAAAATCTCAAAATAAAATAAAATACCAACTATTAGGCGTTCAAACTGTCCCCCATATTAGCCACTTGTGCCTCCGTGAGGATTGTCCCACCGTTTCTCAAACCCCAACAGCGTCTTCCCAACCCCGCCCCACCCCCCGCGGCAGCCCCATTTCCTTCCCTGGGCTCAGCAGCCCGGGTGTGAGAGGCTGGCCTTCCCGACAAGACGACAAGACGTCCCTGCCATTTTCAAGCTACCGGCTGCGGTTGGATTTTCCACTTGACATTGTAAGAGAGCAAACTGTCTCTGACATTGTCATCCACGGGCCTTTTCAGTTTCCTGCCGGCAGATTCAGGTTAGATAAGCATTTTAAACATACAGAAGTGATACTCCCGAGTTCCTCTCCCCACCCCAGCCGGGGCCCCGTCGCCCCCCCCAGAAGCGGTTGTAGTAGATCTGCTCTTCGGGGAGCGAGCTTGTAAAAACACGCCCACGCACGGCGGAGGCTCAGACGAGGGCCAGCTCCCCGGCGGCTCTGAGGAAGCCCTTCCCGGGAGATCCTGCAGACGCACACACTTGACGACCCAGCCATCATTGCCATAGAGAAGAAGAAAACAAATTGAGCTGAGCCTGGAAAGAATGTCCGTGAACTTGGAAAAGCACTTGCTGGAAACCGCCTGGGGCACGGGCGGGGGGGGGGGGGTCCAGTGACCTCCCCCTGGAACCGCCCAGGCCGCACCAGCTGGTGGCCTCCGAGAGAGACCAGGGGACCCCCGCCACATCCCTCCCTCCTCGCCCCTGCGGCCGGCCGGCCGGACCCTCCCCGCAGAGCAGGAATGCGGTTAAGCGCCCACCACCCACCGGGTAGAAGGTATTACAGGAAAACAGGACTGTCGGTTTATCGTTCTGATGGAAGTGAGGTGGAGGGGTGCGGTGTGCAGAAGGCCGAGGAGCCTCCCGGAGCCCCCAGTGCCCAAGGCACAAGTCCCCACCCCTGCTCTCTGATGCACCGAGACCAACGTGGGCAAAGGGAGAGCCCGTGGGAGGAGCTCCGCTGGATGGGGGGATGGGGGTGAGGGGCGGGGGGAGCGGCAGGGGCTCGCCCCCGGGTCAGTAGCACACCTATCGCCTCTGAATTGGGCCGCCCCTAATCTTAGTCACCAGGTCAAGGGAAATAATCTCCAGGCCTCTGTCCGAGACGCTGTATCATTTCATTTTCCGTTCCGTCCCAACGCTAATGAACTAATGCTAAATGAACAGGATAACCATGAGCTTCACGAGGGAGGCTCTTCTTGGGTTGAAAATTCACCACCAGCAGCCCAGGCCAGGTGAGAGGTTTTCCGACAGATTCCGAGGTGGGGGGGGTCACGGCGTATCCCCCCCCCCCATTAAGTTATACGTAAAGATGAACTGTGGAGGCTCCTTCCACGCGCTTTCTGGTTCCTTGTAAAACAGCCGGTTTGGTGCAAAAGACAAGTAAGCGTTTCAGGAAACAAGAAATGTGCGGTATGGACAAGAGCCCCGCAGGGGGTCCTCCTGCCGACTGTCTTCCACGGAGCGGCATCGAGTCACTCAAACGCCCAAGTGAAGCTCCACGGAGGCGAAAGATCCAATTTCTAACCGCTACCTCGGAATGGAATTGTCGAGAAACACGTCCGACCGGGTCGTGAGTCAAAGGCCTGCGTGGAGACTTAGGACCAGTCCCTCCCGGGCGGGCAAGCCTGCCAGGGCCGCCGTCCCGTGAGAGCATCGGTGTCCCTGGGAGACGCCCTGCGACAGGGGTGCACGTCTGCGGCCGAGCCGCTCGCCGGGGCCCCCGGATCCCCGGCCCCAGCGGACTCCCATCTCCGAGACCGAACCGAGGGAGCCCTCTCTAGGGCAGAAGGGGCGGCCGGCCTCGCGCCCCGTGTCCCACCGCCTGCACCGCCTCCACTGCCTGTGAGGGCTTCACAGCTGGCCCGGGAATCGCGGCCTTCGAGAAACTGCATTCCAGCCTTTTGGGCTGGGGCGGAATCGTTTCCCAGGACTGGACGGGGAGGCGAGCAACCCGAGGGTTGCTACAGGGCACGTCTTGCAAGGGGCCCGGAGGGTTTTCCAGGCAGACATTGTCTCGCAGCACAAGCCCACCCCCACCTGCGCTGATGCCTACTGAGCGTCTCCGCGGGGCCCGCGGGCCGGGCGCAGACTGGGACGGCCCAGCACCCTCGCCCCCAAACCAGCGAGGTCACAGGAGGAAGCAGTGAGCTGTTTTCACCTCTCTTTGTTCTACACCTTCTGGATGGCTCGGCATCTCCTCCGTGGGTAGATAATGCAGCCGAGATCCGGCCCCTCGTTCATTCATCCCTGCCTCCCTCCCCTTAACAAACCTTTCGAGAGCATACGCTGTGTTTAAAGCCAACGCTCTCCCAGGGGGGATAAGAAGCTTATCCACTAATCAAGTTTTTTAAGTGAAAGGAAGAATTGTAAACGTGGGTCTTGTCACTGTATCGATCCTTCTCTGGCCTTGGTGCCTCGTCTGTCAAATGTGGGTGTTGGAAGGAACGAGCTTTCCAGCCTCTCCTGGACTCAGCTTTGTATTCTGCGGAAAGGGAGCCCGACGTGGGGCTTGATCCCAGGACCCCGAGATCAGAACCTGAGCCGAAGGCAGACGCCCAGCCGACGGAGTCCCCCAGGTGCCCCTATGGGAACTGTCCTTAAAATAATAGTTGTCTCCGGAAAAAGAGCATGACCAGAGGTTGGCGTCAGAACTGTGGCAAGTTGTGTGTTGCCGGAGGGTTCTGGGACCAGGATGGTGGGTTCTTCCAGACCCCTGCAGGGTCTCCACCGCCCGGTGCGCTGGGGTCCCGGATCCGAGGGACAGCTCTGATGCTGGGTGCTCCTGCTCTGTGTGCGGAGGCCGCCGATAACGCCAATGACCTCGACTCCCCAAGTCAGTAGTCCCCCGACCTAGGAGAGGGCACGCGCGGTCTCGGGAGAATGGGACATACAAAATCCCAAACGGCCAGCTGTTCAGACGGCAGGTGTCTCTACCTGGCTTCTCATGGGGCAAAAGAGCTCACATTTGGGTTGGGTTTGATTTCCTCAACAGTGTGCTCCCCGATTAGTGAAAAACACATCTTTCCTACCTGGCCAGGAAAAAAATCCCTGCCCTACACTCTGGCCTGGGCTTGAGGGTCCAGCGTGCCCAGCCTGCAATGTCCAGGTCAAAAGCCAGAGAACCTTCCACCCCAAGACGTGGCCACAACTCGGGCTAGGAGCTTCTGAACTAATCTTGAATCAGTCACCTGCTGATTACCGGAAGTCTACGCAGTCCCCCCCCCCCCCCAAGATCGAAAACTCTTCCCACCATATACTGCACGATTCTGCCTTTAGTTAAGTATGTGGAAACCTGCCAAAATACAATAAACTTCTTGAAATGTGACATAATAAAGAACCAGTCTTCCAGCAAAGAGAGGCACATCGATTAATGGGTCGTAAGTAACAGCACGAAATTAAATGTGCCCCGTTTGGGCCCCGGTGTCCGAGGGGCCACACGTTCCCACACCGTGACGTGGACTTCACAGACGCCGGGTTTCACTGCAAGTCTAGAATTATACAACCACGGACCCAGACAGACGATCTTCACGCAAGGCGCACTTTTTAAAAGAAGGAAACTGAGCCACAGAAGTTGTCCGTGGGTCTCTGTGTCTCCCTGAGTCTTGGTTTCTTTATCCCTAAACGCAGACAACTCAAGGCCCTCCCAGATCGCAAAGGTATAGGGGCCCCATCAGAAAGATCCTCCCCACAGACCGAGAGAAAAAACGTGGGCCCCGTCTCAAGAAAGCAGCATGTACAACCGGAGCCCCAAACCCCAGCGGCCCGAGCCTTTGAGATTCTCATCCAGAGAAGGATTCTCTATTTAAAGGTTCTCACCATTACACCCCTTGTTTGGTACATACCCCTCTAAGGCTTTTACATTTTCATTTGGTTTACCCAAAAAAAAAAAGTGTTACGCTTTTCAAAACCACATAAAACCAATTTTAACTTAAAAAAAAATTTTTTTTTTTTTAAGTAGGCTCCGTGCCCAACGTCGTGCTCGAACCATGACCCTGAGATTAAGAGTTATGTGCCCCGCCGACTGAGCTGGCCAGGCGTCCCCACGTAAAACCATTTTAAACTATTTGAAAGTTTTACTGCATGTATCAGTTCGTTTTTCACACACACACACACCCTGAAACAAACAGAACTGGTCACTATTTTTTTTAAAAAGCAAAAGATACAAAATTCCAAGAGCCCCTAAGAAATAGTAAGTACCAGGAAGGCCAGAATTCTGTATGGTACTTCTTTATGGACTCCCCCAGGGAACCAGGACAGCGTTTGGTTTTATTTTCTGTACATACAACCGAGAACGCAATTTTGGAATAAATCGATAAGATCTGTTTTTTAAGTAAGATGCACGCATATCTTAACAGACCCTCGAAGCCTGGTGCTCCCATGACCTACACTCTTAACGGACTGACAGGGCGAAGGCAAGAAGTGCCAATGGGACTTTCAGTCGTCCTCAAGGACAAGCGAAAACACTGTCCTTGCTCAAGTGAAATTCATTCTGTCCAGGCCGCAGAGAAAGGCAGGTGTGAAGGTGCCTGAATTGAGGCCCCGGACGTGAGGCAGGCGATACAATTGCTTCCGAGTGAATTTCGAGCGCGTGAGCCTTTCCGGACAGGCAGACGGGGGCAAAGCCTTGGAGCGCTCGACTTCGGGCCGGGCCTATGGGTCGGGCTCCTCGGGAGCAGAAAGCCCGAGGCACAGCGCGCGTGGGTCGGACTCCTGCGCGGCGGCCGCCCCTGGAAGCCGGGGGGAGACCAGCCTTCCGACGCATTCCCTGCCCGGGGAAAAGCCACGGCTCCTTTGCACCATCTAAATGGCTAAGTGACTTTCAGAGCCCGCTCCCAGACACCTTGCTTTTTTGCACTTTGTTCTTGACCACTGGGAGGGCTTCTGGGTTCCGGCCCCCAGGTTGGGGGGGGGCGACAGCAGGAGAGCGCCGTGACTCCCCTCTGCTGTCACCTCTGCCCGCACAGCATCAGCCACAGTCCCTGGTCTGCGGGAGGGAAGACGACGAGCTGCTCGAGGCCCAGGAGGCTTAACGCTGGGGAAAGGCCGGGCCGCGGAAAGAAAGACATCTCCGTGGGGCTGAGGGCCAGGGTTTGGGTGCGTGACTGGAAGGCTGAACGTGCAATTTCAAACCTGTGGGCGTGAGTGGGTGTGACTGGGTGTGCAAACACGTGTGAGCGTGAGCGCGCGAGCCAGCGAGGCCGTGCGCACCCGCAGCGCAGCCGCACACGCAGGAGCGGCGGGTCCGAGAAGAGCAGGGGCGGCGGGGGACCCCTCGGTGAGCCCCGTGCAGGTTCACCTACGGAACCCCCGGGGCGCGCAGCCGGAAGGCCGGGTCCATCGGGACGTCTGGCCTTTTGCAGACCAAATATCGGTATCAGGTAATCAAGGGATTTTTGACCCAATGAGCAGAAGTTCTGGTGTCACAGATAAGGCGCCACCATAACAAGCTGTACAAGAAAAAGAAAACTTGCCTTATCATGCAAGCACTCAACCAACAGCTGAAAAGTCCCTAGGATCCCATAATTTCCAGTTGGTTACCCACCCTCCCCCCGGCGCACCCCTCGGCCTCACGTGACTCAGAGTGAAGCCGCCCGGGGACTTTTCCCTGGCCCTACGCGGAGGGTGTCTGAAAACCTGCGTGAAGGGGGAGGGAGGCTGGACGGCAGGCAAGCCTCATTTCTTTGTCATTTTTATGTATTTTTAAAGGCGGGGCTTGAACCCAGGACCCCGAGGTCAGGACGTGCGCAGAGATCCAGAGCGGGAGGCTGTACCGGCTGAGTTCCCCAGGCGCCCGGCAGCCCTCATTTCTACCTGCGGACCTGCGAGCTCACTGAACACCCCTCAGCCATCTGGCCTCTCACTTGGCATTCCTCCGGTAGGTGGAAAAAAAAAATTAGCACCTGTCCGTATTGATCTCCCCTTTAACTGACTTCCAGACAACAGCGCTTTTCAAAGGTTGGGACACAGAAGCCGTTTTGAGGGACAGCCAATAGGAGCTGCTAATCCACCCCTAGAAAGGCCGAATGGAAAGCTGGAGAACAAGTTAAAGCCACTTGGGCCGGGTTTTAAAGGCAATCGAGAAGAGTGGAAGCGGGGACCATCCTCTCCAGCAGGCCTGTAATTGTGGGCACGAAGGCCGAGAGATGGGAGCCACGCCTGCATGGAGAAGCGGGTCCATCCCTTCCCAGGTGCACCGTGCCTCCCCCCAAGCCGCTGTGCCTGTGCCCACAGCCGTGTCCCGCCACCCAACACCGGGCTGATCGGGGCCAGACTTTGCATACACATTTGCCTCCCCTTCATCGGCAGAAAGCAGAGTCTCATGAAGAGGAATGCTTGGGTTTCAAAAATTCAGACTGTGATTACTAAAGCGAGACTATGAGAGGGACGGCCTTTGACGTCCAAATTACCTCCGAGAAGCATGCAAAGTGGAAATGTGAAGTTCAGAGCGGCCGGGGTTGGAGTTACTGCGTTGCCATGCATAGTGTTTGATACTCCAGATAAAGTCAGAAGGCTACCCGCTAAAATAAAATGCAGACTTTCCCCCAGCGTAGCACCAGAACGCCCCCCCCCCACCCCTGCACGCTGAACTAGGAAATTCCCCATACTCTGGAAAAGTAAGAGAAAGTCCAGACCTTTTCAGAAGTGCTAGCTTACCGCCTTCCGTAAGACACTCTGATCCTCCTAAGAGTGAAAACAGCCTGGGACTGAGATTAACTATGTAACAGAAATAAACTCTCCTCTCCTGCTGTGGCCAGAAGGAGATGGCAGTATTCCCCCGCTGGGCTCGGCTCCGGGTCCTGGGATGGAGCCCCACGTGGGGGGGGGTCCCTGCTCAGCGGGCAGTCTGCTTCTCCCTCTCCATCTGTTTATTTCTGTTCCTCCCCCATGCTCCTGCACTCTCTCTCTCTCTCTCTCTCAAATAAAGTCTTAAAACAAATGCACTTGGAAACATACCTGAAATGTACTTACACCAGCCAACAAGCAGATGCAGTGGGAACTCTAGCTTGAGCAGCATAACCGAATGGAACATTCTGTTGGTTTTGTTTTAATTGATACCATCAAACTGTACCTAACGTACTCGGATCCCACAAATATTGCACTGTCCTGACTTAACCACCTGAGGCTAGGTGGTCCTTCACCCAGGACACCGGCCCCGGGCACAGTCCCGGGATTCGGAGGCCAGTCGTTTTCTTGGCCTATGAGTAGAAGCCGAGGTCATTCCATGACCTTGTCAGCTTTCCTCTGCCCCAAGGTTTCACAGAATTAAGTGTCTCGCCTGATTGGACACAAGCTATACTCAGCAGCTCTGTCCGTATCTTCGGGGACGCATCAGGGAATTTCTGGTAATGTTCAGGAATACTGTCTCCTCCAGAAGGGGGTGGAGGCCTGCCAGAAATATACCTTAAATATTATTTTTTAAGCTGTCCATGGAAGTAGCCGACGAAGCAACCGGTTCGCTGTCCGAGCTACCGGGTACACGGCCGGTTGGTGCCCGGCCACCTCCCCAGCAAAAACACCTGGAGGGCATGGTTAGTTGTGACCGCCCCAGGGCCCCATCAGAGTCTTCGTGACTCAGGAGAAACTGACAACAGGGGCGCGCAAACCAGTCGAAGGGAAATCTCAGAACGAGACTTACCACTCTGGGCTTCTGCTGGTCCAGGGTATGCAGGAAGGCGGAATTGGGGTCCAAGCAGCGCTCGGGGTCACTGGAGATGTCCTCTTCCGAGTCTTCATAGGAGGAGGAGAAGCCCGTGGAGGAGGCCGATGAAGAGGACAGTTTCCTCAGGGGCAGGCTACCCCGAGGGCTTCCCTGGGCCTCCTCCGAGGTCCCGTCCTCCTGGGCACCCATGTCTGTGATAATGACCGCGGGTATACTGCCGGGGCTACAGATCTCTCTCGGGGAAGTCTTATCCTTCTGATCCGGGGAGAGCAGCTCCAGGCTGGGGTGGGCGCCTCTGTCCTGCTGGGGGCTTCCCCAAGTGCCCTCCGTCTGCACCCCTGTGCCGCACGTCCAGGCCAGCTGGGCTGCCTCCTCGGGGCCCTGCCAAGCCCGGGAGTTCCCAGGCTGCACGCCCAGCCTGTCCCCAGAAAGGCACGGAGGTTCTTTCAGATCTTTCGCGGCTTCCCAGGAAGGCAAGGGCTCCAGCACTCCGCCAGAGGGAATTCCGGCCTCCTCCCGCGTCCCTGGCTGTGCAGAGCAGCTGCCGCCCAGCAAGCCTGGCGCCGGCGGAGACCCTTCATCCACTCCGCGGGAGCGCGGCGGAGGCTCCCCGACCACCGCGGCCCCACCCTGGCTCGCCTCGGGGTTTGACGAGCGGAGGTCCAGGGGTGGCCTGACCCGGCTGAGGGCCTCAGAAAGCGCTGAGCTCTGCGCATTCACAGTCCTGTCCTCTGGCCTTCTGGCTTCAGGCGCCCCAGGGCCCCCCACTCCACCAGCCGGATCTCCTTTCCCCACCTTCCCAGGGGGCTCTCCGCTGCAGGCCCCGCCCCTCTCTGGGGCTGGGCTTCTCTCGCTGCAGGGAGGCTGCCCCTGTCTCTGCACCACAGACTCCCGGGGGTGCACACCCCGGAGTTCTCGGGCCCCCTCAGGGAGGCCAGGGTCGTGTGGATGGTGTGGCCCACTGGATGTGGCTCTCGCTGTCCCCTCTGCGTCCATCCCTAAGTTCACACCAACCAGCCCCAACGGGGGAGCTTGGCAGCTACGGGCTCCGGAAGGCGGAGAGACCTTCTTGTCGATTTCCACAGCTCTGGGTGAGCCACAGCGGGGTCTGGCCGGGGTCCCCTTCTCCATTCTTGCGGAAGCCGCTGCACCCTGAGCCCCTGGTCCTGACGGGGCAGCCGGCTGGGGGAAAGGTGCCACCCCCTCTTCGCCCTCTGAGAGGCACAGGCCCGGCGCCCTTCCTCTCCGGCGGGAGGAGCCGGCCCCTGCAGTCTCTGGACATTGCTCCCCCCACGACTTTGTCCTCCGTTCCTCGCTCTGAGCCAGGGCCCTCCCTGGGGGCTGACTGCTGCTGCGGAGGGGGCAGGGGGAGGGCGAACGAGCCCTGCCCAGGCGCGGGCTGCGGGGCGCTTGGATGGCGGAGCTCTGGGCCTGGATGTGCGCCTCGAACATGCCCACTTTCTGGTTCACCTGCACATTCTGCAACTCGCGCTGCAGGATTCGCAGCTTCCTCTGGGCGTCCTCCGGCCCCGGAGGGGAGAGAGAACTGGCGGTCACCACCTGCTGCCCGTCCCCTCGAGGGCGGCCGGCCCAACTCGGGCTGCCCACGCTGCTGGTGCCGCCACCGCTGCCGCTCAGCCTGCGCCGGCCGCCCCGCCAGCCCCCGGGGCTCCCGGGCTCCTCCGGCGACAACGACTCTGCGGGGGGGAAGAGGAAAGAGGCGCCTCTCCCGGGGCTGAAAACGCTGCCGGGGCTCAGGGCGGCCCTCCCCGGCGGCGGGGGCGTCTCGCTGCTGCTGGGCCGGGGGCCGCCGCTCTTCACCTGCTCGGCGCCATTCATGATCACCAGGCTGTTGAGGGCATAACAGTACACAGCCATAGTACTGGGTCCGCCGCGCTGCCCGCCGCCGCGGCTCCCGGGCGGGCTCCGCCGCCGGCGCCTCCTCCTCGCGCGGCTCCCGGCTCAGCCCCGGAGGCCCAGCGGCCGCGGCTGGGCGCGCCGAGGCGGTGGCATGGCCTGGACTGCGGGCGGGGGGGCAACAGCGAGGGCTCAGCCCCGGCGCAAAGCTCCATAAACGACAGCGCCGCTGTGGAGACACAAGGAGGAGAGTCAGGACCCCGGAGGGCGGGGGAGGGGGCGACAGGGGGTGAGGGGTGTGGGGGCGGCCCGCCCGCGGACGCCCCGTCTGTCGGGGGTCCGGTGCCATTGGACTTCTCGGCCACCCCGAGTGCGCGGCTCGGCGCGGACGCAAGCCCAGCCGGGGGTGTGCGTTTCCCGAGTGCGCGCCCACCCCTCACCCCCGGGCGTGATGCGCTTGGAGGTCCCTGCAGATTCCAAATTCTAAGATTCCTCCCTAGAGCCACGCAGACGGGTGGGGGCCCACGGCCGGCTGCTTGGTTCCTAAGTGTGCTGCACGCGGGGGCGGCTGACTCGGATCTCCCCGAGGGTGCGGACACCCCATCCACCGTCTGCGGATCTCCTCCGGCCGAGCAAACCCTGCTCTAAGCGGGAGGAAAGGGAGCCCGCCCCTGGGCCGCAGCATCTGCCGCTCCCCCCTCTCTGGCGGGGTAAACCTGAGCGGGACCTGCCTCCCCAAACGCTACCTGCGCGGGGCTGCGGGAGGACGCCTGCGCGCCAGCCCTTTACCTCCCCGACCCCAGGCTCCGGGTGGGTCCCTCGGCCTACGAAGGCCTGGGCGAGCGGCGGGGCCGCAGCCGAGGCAGTTTTCAGCACTGGCCTGGTCGCCTGTCCCCAAACAAGTGTGTTTTGTGAGTGTGGGCGCGCCTGCGCGCGCCCGGGGTCGAGGCGCTGCACGTCCCCGGTACCGGAACCAATACTCGCCTATCCCGTGGTCGCCCCCCGCGGAGGCGCGTGTGAGTGTGTGTGTGTGTGTGTGTGTGTGTGTACGCGCGCGTACAGGGGACCAAGCCTCCGCACGCCCTGTGCCCGCGGACGCGGCTGCCTCTGCGGCTCCAGGACCCGCGCGCACTCGGAGGCACCCGGGCGCCCGCGAGCCTGCAGCCCGGCTCCGCACCCCGCCCGGGCCCGCGCTCCGAACGCCGGGCTCGTCCGCAGCCTGGGCAGCCTCACCCGGCGCCAGCCCAGCGGCTCGGCCGCCTGAGCTGGGGACGCCCGGTGCTCGTGGGGAGGGCGGCGGGGCCGGCGGCCCGGAAGGCGAGCCGGAGGGAAGCCCCGAACCCGTCCCTCCTCCCCTCCCCGCGCCCCGGCTCCCACCGCCCTCCCGGCTCACATTCCGTCCGCGTCCCCGCTGCCCACCTCTGCGCCTTTCCAGAACCCGGAACCCCCAGGTTGGCTCCGCGGCAGGGGAGGGGAGGGAGAGCTCGGAAGCGAGAGCCGTGAAAAAGCCGCCAAACTTACCTGCGATTTCTCAGCTGCCCAGACCCGAGCAGACTCTATGGCCGAGGGACGCAGACCTCGTAGGAACAAGATGGCTTGAAAAGTGAAAAAGCGCAGGATCGACCTCCCCAGCGAACTATGGAAGACAAAAAGGGGGGCGCGAGCGCTGGCCAAGAGCTCCCGGGCTGGGGCCGGCGATCGCGCGGAGGCTCCGCCGGCCGGCCCCGCACGCCCTTCTGGGCCGCGCAGACACTCTCCCTGCCAGTGTCTCTCCAGCTACTTCGGTGTTTGTTCAATGTGCGATTAAAAAAAATGTAGGGGGTGGGGTGGGGAGGAGGGAGGCGGGAGGAGGGAGAAAGGCGGGGGCTGGGGGGAGGAAAGCAGGAAGGAAGTTGTGAGCCCGTCTGGGGTTGGACTCAGCGGAACAAGTTTTTCTTTTCTTTTCTTTTCTTTTTTTTTTTTTTTTTTTCTATTGCTTGGCAAGACCGAGGGAGGGAAACACTTAAAAAAAAAGTTTCCATTGTTAGCTAACAACAACAAAAAAAAGCCTTTTAGCTTCTGCGGGTTAAAGATATACGATCCATTTTCCACCCCTGCACCGAGCCTTGCTGGTGTTTTGCTTATTTTTGAAAAGTGTTTTTAATAAAGTTTTGAGTGTGCATTTAAGCAAAGCAAACCGTGGGGACCTTTTTAGCATTGAAGGCTAGCTCAAACCCTCTCCGGACGGTGTGATGTGTGTTCTGCTACACAAATATGCAAATTCAAAGAGGTGCTCTGTGGGCGCCTCCTCCCAACCCTGCAGATTTTAAATGCATCGAGTAGTCTTCTGAAAGATTGTTGGGCTGTGAGCGGTTGATGGTTTTGCAGAGCAATTGCTGGTCCTATAAACGCGCCCGGGACCTTGCACGCTTCTCTGTTACTAAACGGGCACAACAAATGGGGCACTGACATAGTTTTGCATGTAATGCTCAGTTATTTTAAGAAAAACGATAGTCCTGAAACTAAGAAAGCCTGAGATCCTTTGCTCAGTCTCTTGTAGCTGGATCATTTTCGGGAGGCTTTCCCCCCCCCTCCCCGGGGGGGGGGGGAGGGGGGGAAAAGTGCATCAGTCAATACTCGCCAGTCAAATGGGGAGCCCGCCCCATTTGAGCTCTGTGCCACCAGTGTACTTTTCATAATTCCCTAAATCCTAAACTGCAGCATTTAGTAGAAAGAGGGAAAACACAGCTGCCAGGCTCAGGAGGTTTAAAAATCTAGAGCCTGAATCGGCCCTTATATTTCTATCAGCTAAAATTTACATGGAAATTTTGACTTTGTTTGTAGCAAATGCCTCTCTTGCTTGTTTATGGAACAATACTGTCCCAGTGAGCGAAGCAGCCCACTCCCTCAATCAGGGAAACATTCATGTCAAATCTGAAACCAAGAGGTCTTTTAGCTAAGAACTTCTGGGAATCAGACACTTTGAGTCCTTTCTTTCCTTTTGTTCCCCCAAATATGTTTATTTTGTTTTTTTTCAGTGTAACAAGATTGATTGTTCATGCATTTTTTTAAAGATTTAATTTATTTATTTGACAGAGAGAGCACAAGTAGGCAGAGAGGCAGGCAGAGAGAGAGGGGGAAGCAGGCTCCCCACCGAGCAGAGAGCCCGATGCGGGACTCGATCCCAGGATCCCGAGATCATGACCTGAGCCGAAGGCAGGCGCTCTAACCCACTGAGCCACCCAGGCACCCGCTTTGAGTCCTTTCTAAATTTTTTCCAAATGGTCATGGAACTATGGAGCCTGGTTACTGTCCCGCCCACAGTGGGGCCAAACAAAAGGAGCCTAGACTGTATGCAGGTGCTGACCTGGGATCGGGGCAGTTGCTAAGACAGAGGTGCCAGGCCAACCCTTGACCCTAATCTGGTTCCCTTGTGGTGAGAAAGAGGAGCTGCCAGTTCCCAGGAGACCCATTCTATGGACCTCGTTGCTGACTATTCTACAAGAAGCAGACGCCCGTGACAGGTGTCGTGCTGGAAGCAACTGGAGGACCGTTCCACGCAGTGAACATGGAAATTTAGCTTCCCAGTCCCTGGAAAATCTCACTGTCACCTCACAGCTAGATCTCATCGGTCTTTCCCAGAACTGAGAAATCCGGGCTTCCAGTACCTCCAATTAGCCTGGAGAAGTTTTACTCAGATGGGAGCCGGCAGCTGGTCGCGGGTGGCACGCAGAAGGGATTTCTGCTTTGGGCAGGAGGCAGGGCCAGGTGAAAATTCTCCCAGTCCAAAATTCCAGCTGCGCTACCAAGAGCATGATGGGTTGGGGAAAAGATGGAGCAAAACCCATATCTGGAAGTCAGCACCATTGGCTTGCCTCCCAAAGCCGAATCCAGTTGTCTTCCATGATTCTAAATGAATGTAGGGGAGAAAAAAATTACACAGCGCTTCTCAGTACTCACGCACTGTTTGCCTTGGAATCTTCAGAACAACCCCACGAGCTAGATACTGTGGTTATCCCTGTTTTACAGATGAAGGCAGCAAGGCACAGATATCTCCCCACCCCCCAATCCTATAGCTGGTAAGTTGCAAAGGCTTGTATTCAAACCCGTGCAGTCGGGATGTAACGTCGGTGCTTGTGACTCTTTGTTTGTATTCCGTACTAGATACCTGCCGTCGTAGGAAACGGTAGGGAAAGTTTGCCTAACTATCTGGGGTGTCCCTCTTCCCACTTTTGAAGTGGAATTTTATTTTATTTATATTTTGGGCATATATTTATGAACATATAATGTATTATTTGTTTCAGGGGCACAGAAATGGAATTTAAAAAATCATAGCTCTGAAACTAAAAACAGAAAGGGAATTTCGTCAGTTCGAAAAAGGGCATCTATGAAGAAAACCTACGGGTAACATCATACTTAGTGGCAAAGGGCTGAACTTGCCCCATAGGGTCAGGTGCCACTGCTATTCAGTGTGGTCCTGGGAGTCCTGGTCAGAGCAGTTAGATGAGACAGAGAAATGGGAAAGAAAGAAGCAAAGCTCTATGTACGGTTGATATAATTGTCTGTGTAGAAAATCCTATTGAGTCCATGACCAAGCTCTGGGTGCAGTTAGCAAGTGAATTAGTTTGCTAGGGGTGTGGTAACAAAGTACCAGGGCCGGAGCCGGTAAACAAAGAAACAGACCGGTTCACAATCCTGGAGGCAAGAAGTCTGAGATCGGGGTCTGGCTTCTTCTGAGTCCTCCCTCCTTGGCTATCCTCTCCCTGTATCCGTGTCCCACTCTCCCCTTCTGATTGGGACATCAGTCATATCGGATTAGAGCCCCCCAATTTTAATTAAATTACTTCTTTAAAGACCCTATCTCCAAATACAGTGACAGTCTGAGGTACTAGGAATTAGAAGGTCAACACATAAATTTTGAGGGCACGTAATTCAGCCCATAACAGCCAGGTTGTGGGATACAAGATCAATAGATCAAAATCAATTGTAGTTCTATAGATCAGCCATGAGCAATAAGAAATCAAAATTTAATAATAATATATATTATTATTTTTAATACTATTTATAATAGCATCAGGAACTATGAAATACACAGGCATCACCATGAGAGAAGGGGTAGAAGACAGTAGAACGAAATCTACAGAACACCACCGACGAAATTCATGAAATTCGAATGGAAAGACACCCCACGTGCATGAACCAAAGACTTGGAATTGTTACCATGTCAGTTTTCCCCAAATTAGTCTGCAGAATCAGAGCAATGATATCATTCCGGAGGCTGTTTATTGTTGCAGAAAGTGACAAGCTGATTTTAGACTTCAGAGGGAAATACAAAGGATCTGGATTCATCGGAACAGCTTTGAAAAAGACCAAAGGGAAAGGACTACCACTCTCTGATTTCAGGAATTATTATAAAGCTGTAATTACCAAGACAGCACGGTATTGGCATAAAGTTAGACAAATAGATAAATGTGACAGAATCCATGGTCCAGAAATAGACAGATATGTATAGGGAGGATTGACTTTTTTATTCAAGTGTGCAAAAGCGGAGAAAGGAATCTTTTGACAAATAACAATGTAACAACCGGATATCTCTATGAAATTCAATCCATATCTTGTACCATGTACAGAAGTTGACTCAAAATGACTCCTAGGTCTAAGTGTAAAACCTAAAACCATAAAACTTTTATAAGGAAACATAAGAGGAAATCTCTGGGACCTTTAGTTGAGCAAATATTTCTTGGATATGACACCAAAGCATGATCTTTAAAAAAAAAAAAAAAACTGACAGATTGGACTACATTAAAATTAGATGTTCTTCTGAAAGCAATGAAAAGACAAGCTACAGACTGGGAGACAATATACACGAAGTGTCTATTTGAAGACTGGTTTATTTATTTGAGAGAGAGAAAGAGAACACGCAGGGGAAAGAGGGAGGGGGAGAGAGAACCCCCGAGCCGCCTTCCCGCTGACAGCGGAGGCTGGCCGGGGGCTCCATCCCAGGACCCCAACATCATGACGTGATGACGAAGTCGAGAGTCAGCGGCTCGACCAACTGTGCCACCCGGGCGCCCCGCAAAGTGTACCCTTGGATTAAAGGCGCGGTGTCTAGAATATATAAAGAACTCTGAAAACTCGGTAATCAGAGCATGTAAACAATGGGCAAGGATCAGGGCTGACACGTCCTCTAAGGATGTGTGGAGGCGGCAAATATGCACTGAAAAGATGCTCAGCGTCCGTAGTCAGCAGGGAGATGTGATTTAAACCACAGCTAAACACACCCCGTTTGAAAAACATGCCTGGTGACGGCGCAGGGGAAGGGAGTTCTCAGACGCTGCTGGCGGGAATGTCAACGACATCGTCGCTTTGGAAAACAGCTGGACAGTTTCTGAAAAAGCTAAACGTACAGGGTGGCCTGGGTGGCTCCGCTGGTTAATCATCTGACTCTTGATTTCAGCTCAGGTTATGATCTCGGGGTCGTGAGATCCAGCCCCGCGTTGGCTTCAAGCTCATCGAGGAGTCAGCGTGAGCGTCTCTCTCTCTGCCTCTGCCCCTCCCCCACTTGCGTGCGCGCATGCGCACGCTCTCTCTCTCAAAATAAACAAAATCTTTTTTTAAAAAAATGCTGAACATACTCTATTCCTCCCCTAGGTAGGTACTCTCAAGAAATGCAAGCATATGTCCAGAGACCCCTGGCTGGCTCAGTCCGTGGAGTGAGAGACTCTTGATCTCAGGGTTGTAAGTTCAAGCCTCACATTGGGGGTAGAGATTACTTAAAAGTAAAATTTAAAAAAATTTTAAAAATCTTAAAAAAAAAAAAAGAAAGAAAGCATACACAAAGCTTTGTGCACACGTATTCACAGCCGCTTTATTTGGATGGGCCAAAAAAGGAGAACCAGCCCAAATGCCCATCCACGTGTGAGTGGATGAACTGACTGCGGCACCTCCAAGCAGGGAATCCTACTCGTCAACAGAGAGAAATAGACCGTCGACAGACACACAGCGTGGACGAGTCTCAACACGGTCACGTGAGTGAAAGAAGCTCGACAAAACAGAGCACCTTCTGTACAACTCCATCTGTAGAAAAGTCTAGAAAACACCGGCAAATCTATAGTAACAGAAAGCAGATTGTTGGCTGCCCAAAATGGAAGGTGGTGGGAGGGGCGGGAGACAGGGAAGACGGAGGGGCACAAGGAAACTTTTGGAGGTGATGCCAAGCTCTCCATCTCGGTTGTGGGGGGGGATTTCACAAGTGAAAACCGTCAAATCCTACAGTGTTAAATGTGTGCACTTGATGGCATATGAATTACAACTCGAGCAGTATGGCTCTTTTTTTTTTTTTTTTTTAAAGATTTTTTATTTATTTATTAGAGAGAGAGTGAGAATGAGAGGGGAGAAGGTCAGAGGGAGAAGCAGACTTCTCGCAGAGCGGGGAGTCCGATATGGGACTCGATCCCGGGACTCCGGGATCATGACCTGAGCCGAAGGCAGTCGCTCAACCAACTGAGCCACCCAGGCGCCCCTCGAGCAGTATGGCTCTTAAAACAAACGTGGCCGTGATGGACACAGCCCTCCAGGAGGCCGTTATGGGCCCCCTTCTAGTGCCGAGCACGGTATCAGGCTCAAAACACTCCTTGTGGGCAAAATAGTAAACCCTTCATTCGGTGACGCTCTCGTAAAATTTTATGGACTAGCTCTGCATTCCAGTCCTCCGTCATACATAACTCTAAAATTATTTGATGCTCTGTGTGATAACCTTCGATCATCTCCTGCCTTTGTTTGTTCCCTTCCAGATAGTGAGCTCTCCAAGGAAAGGGCCCCCGTCTAGAGATCTCTCCAGCCTTGGGTTTTAGCCCCACACAGAGTCGGTCTGTACATGTTCATTTGATCAAAACAATAGATGAATCAAGCAGTCAATTAAACCCCCAAAACCCAACAAAATGAACCAAGCAAACGCACAAAACCGAGGAATCAGCACCACCAGGAAAGCAACCCCCCCATCTCCCAGATAGTGGAAGGCCTTCCCACCGAGGAGCTCGGCTGGTGGGACAGGCAGGGGAGGGGCCTTCCCTTTACCTGTACTCCTTGCTTGAAACCTTAGTTCCAACGTTCCCAAAATGCCGTTAGCCCAAGGCGTGGCTGCGGGCCAGCTGTGTTCCTAAAGGGGGTCACTACCCCTTCTCCCCCCCGCCACAGGCTGACCGTGGTCAAGGCCTCACACAAGGAAGGGTCCTCACGCCGCCCTTCACCCCCGCTCTGGCCCTCTGGAAACTTCTTCACTTGTCCCTCACCTTCCCCTTGTTCTGGGTAAAGCAGCCAATAATTCGTCCATTCCTTCATGTACTGGCCTGTGGAGTGGGACCTGGGCATCAGTCCCATGGGCTCCTAAGGATGGGGTGGTGAGGCCCCTCCCTGCCCCCAGTCCGGGAGGGGGACCCCTGAGCCCATCGGGAGCAGGGGTTGCCCTCCTGGAGGTTGCTGCCAAGGAGGGGTGAGGAAGGCAGCTGGGTGAGGTCTGAGGTCCTCACAGGCTTCCCCATATACCACCGCTGTGTGACCTGAGGCAAGTACCTGAAACTCTCTGAGCCTCGGTTCGGAGTCTGTGCATGGCTAGGATTTTAACACCCAACGCAAAGGGTTCTTGAGAAGATCTATGAGCAATGCACGGGTAAGCGCTCCACAAGGTACACTTTCTTAGCATCTCGTACCAACAAAGATCCAAGACTTAGTGGGTCTGAGAATCTGCCCCAGGGGCGCAGGGGTCCAATAGGGTGCTGCTTCTGCAATGAGCCTCCTCTGTACCAAGGGACGTCCCTTCTTGTGCCCCACTGCTCTGATCCCCGTCACGGGGGTGGGGGTTTGGGGGCCCTCTGAGCATTTTCTTTCTGCCCTTCCTTCCGAAACTCTGAAGTCTGACGACGTCCGGATGGCTGTGCCCACACTCTCAAAACAACACAAGGGCTGCCCGTCGGTGGCCCACAGGCCCCTCCAAGTGGGTCTGCCTGCCCCCCTCCCTAGCTGGAAATGCCGGCATCAAAGGGCCACTCTGGGCTCCTCGCTCAGTAGATTCAGGTGCACAGGGGTCCCCCCGCAGCAAGCCACAGGCTGGCTGATGGCCTGGCATGAAAACGGGGTGGGGGGCGCTCGTGGGACTCGGGGGTCCTTACTCCAAGAGCCCCCGGCAGAAGGATCAAGAGGGCGACCTCATGAACAGGAGCGGAGATGGAAGGACCAGGAATGAGCAAAGGGTGTGGGGGTTAGCACAGGCGTGTGCGGAACAGCCGTGTCCCCACGAGAGAAGCCACAGCGCCTGGAGCAGCCGTGGGCAGAGAGGGGCAGAGTGTCGCCTGCCTCGCGGGGGCCTCCCAGACCCCATGCCCGGGAGGCCGGCTGGCTCTGTGTCTGCCCCAGATGGGGCATTTCTGTGAACACTCCCACCTTCCCTTGCCTCACACATCGCTATTTATTCACGAGCGAGTCCTTGGCGTTTAAAATAATACTATGTTTTAAAAGACAACCTTGTTATTATTATTTTTTTAATTTTATTTATTTATTTGACAGAGAGAGCTCACAAGCAGGCAGAGAGGCAGGCAGAGAGAGAGGAGAAACAGGTTCCCCGCCGAGCAGAGAGCCCGACGCGGGGCTCGATCCCAGGACCCTGAGATCCTGACCTGAGCTGAAGGCAGAGGCTCAACGACTGAACCCCCCCAGGCGCCGCTGATAAATATTTCTTGAATGATTGATTTTCGCAACTCAGGCAAGGGGAACCCACAAAGGATTTTTTAAGTCTCCTAGATCTGGGTGTTCGGAGTGGGGCTGGGGAGGGGAGGCCACGCTGATTGGAAACACGCCTGCAGCAAAGCACAGGTAACAAAAGGTGTCCTCCATCCCCCAGTAGACACTGAAACAGTGCCCTCCTTTCAATCCGACTCCTCGACCGCTTGGATAACAGATTTCTGCGCAGCTGGCCGGGCTCTGACCCAACCCCGGAGACCCCCAAAGCCCTGGTTGAGCCATTATCCCAGCAGGTGGTTTTTATGCACATACATTTTTTTTCACAGTCTGGAATCAACCGTGAACTGATAGGAGAAAGATTGAAAAGATGTACTCCTGCTTTTCATATCTACATGTGAACTCAGTCAGCTCCCACCCTCCTGTGGAAGCTGGTGTAGCTCATTGAAATTGAAACCGACTCATTTGTTGTTGGTTTCGGCAGTTGGCTGCCCGGTTCTCCAGGGACCCCCTCCCACAGGCTGGCCGGTCTGAGACTTAAGGCTGCTCTTACTGTAAGCTCAAAGGGGGCCCGGATCAAGAGCAGTATCTACACCCTTCCCCTGCCTCCTTCTCTGGGTGATTGGGTTTGTGTGACATCTGTGCCCCCTCCCCACCTGGGACATCAGTAAGTGGTGAGGAGGGGCCCCTGAGTGGCTCGGTTGGTTGGGCGGCTGCTTTCGGCTCAGGTCATGATCCTGGAGACCCGGAATCGAGTCCCGCATCGGGCTCCCGGCTCTGTGAGGAGTCTGCTTCTCCCTCTGACCTTCTCCCCTCTCACGCTCTTTCTCACTTTGTCTCTCTCTCTCAAAAAAATAAATAAATAAATAAGTGGCGAGAAAAAAAACTTTTTTATGATTTGATTTTTAAGTCCTCTTTATACTGAACCTGGGGCTTGAACTCAGGACCCCATGATCAGGAGTCCCACGTTCCACAGACTGAGCCGCCTGGGGGCCCCTTCTTGGAATCCAGAAGCTGTGTTCTCTCTGTGGTTTGGACGGTCAGGGTCCGCAAGCCCAGGAGAGCCGGGGAGGGCCTCTGAGTCCAGCCCCTCGCATCATTTTGTGTTTTAGGGGCAGGAAGGAAGCGCAGTTTCCAGGCTGGGTCTTTAAGAACCAAGTCTCAGGAGAGGTCACTCTGACGTTCTAGCACAGAGTAGGGGGCTCTCTCCAGCAGAAAGGGGAAGTCCCTTGGGTCCCCGGCCTGTCCCTCGCGGGGAAGGGACAGCATCAGCAGCATGAGATTCTGTCTCCGGGGATTGCTGACCTCCTTGCTCTGACTCCCTGCGAGGCTACCGAGCTGGTCCCGTGCGCGCCCTGCCGCAGTTGGCTTCGCTGCCCTCGGACCCGCGGCGGCCTCCCTTCAGCCCTGCGTTCACTCTTGAAGCTGCGTTTCCCAGGCAGAAAGAGGGGGGAAGAAAAGGACATGCAGAAGGAGACAAGCGTATCAAGTTCTGCAGGGAGAACGCAGCCTAGAAAGGGCGGCGCTTAGGAATGATCACAGTTCGGTGTGACCAGCGAGCGCCGGCATTCAAGGCCCCAGGAGAGTGCTGCAGCGGGCTGCCTTCCGGCTCGGGCTCCTGCTCCGGGAGGAGGCGCCAGGGCTTCAGGAGAGGGGGCTGCAGAGGATGGGTAGGAGCTCATCCGGCAAAGAAGAGAGACGCTCTTCTGGGCAGGGGCCCTTGGGGTGCAAGGGCTCTGACCCAGGAAGGAGCAGCTGGGAGGGTGGCCGGGTCGCAGGGGCTGGGGGCCCTGCCAGCCGGGAGGGCTGTCAGCAGCAGTGCCCTGAAGAGCCTGGCATGGCAGTTTGGCAGAGCTTAGCAGGGATGTTCCTTGATCGCCAGACGACATAGTTTGGATTTTTATTTAAAATGATAGGGAGTCATCAACAAGTCTAAAGAGGACAGTGACACAAGTAAATCAGCGTTTCCGGACGATCTCTCTGAGCCAGCGTGGGGGCCGGATGGGAGGGGGAGACCCCCTAGGTCCCCGGGGACACCACGGCGGCGTCTCAGCGGCTGGCAGCTGACCGTCCGTTGCCGGGAACGCAGGGCCTTAGGAGAACAGCACCGATCCGTGATCGGTCCTCAGCCCGGCCCCTGCTTCATCAAGGCGCTGGTCTGCTGAACCGGCCCAGGACTGAGGGTCGGTCCGCCCACGCCCGAGGGGAGGGCGTCACACGGGTGGGCGTCACGCGGGTGAGCGCCCTTAGCGGGGTCTGCGTCTACGGGCGGAGACAGATCTTACACCGTCTCGGAATCACTCGGGAAAAATCAGAGAGGGGTCTTCTGGGGGAGGGGGGCTGTGAGATCAGAGTTTATCTGTATCAGTCCAGTGGTTATGGGGAAGCTGGACTGCTTCCTCTTCATCTTTTTCTTCCTATTACCTACAAGTCCTTGGGTTTCAAAGGCGTGAACTCTCGCCCGGCCATTTAGAGCCTGGGCAGTTTGGGAGTGAGCTAGCCCGTCTTAGCATCACCAGCAACGTCACCTGCAAAGTCGGGGTGCAGCTGCCCACCCCGCAGGCTCGCGAGGGCGGACAGAGAGGAAGGGAGCCCGGGGCTCGCCCCGCGGAACTCCGCGGGGAACGCAGGCCGCGTTGTGGCCGAGGCCGATGGCGCACGGCCAGGCCTCGTTCAGGGTCACGCACAATGCGAGTCCTGCCGCGGCGCGCTGGGCCCAAGGCTCTGGCTGACACCCCCGACGGCAGCCGTCGCGGTGGGAAAGGTCCACGGGGAGTGGCGAAAGGTTTTGTGCGGCCTTCCGCGCCCCGCCCCGCCGCGTCCCCGCGTGCCCCCGCTGTATCCCTGCGCGCTCCATGGGGGCTGGGGGTCATTGCTGCCGAGGATCACAGGGCACAGCCTCGCGCTGGACAGGGCTCCTGACGGCCAGCCACAGAAACTGAGTGTTGCTTCCTTAAGCAGAAGGCCAGGATAAAACGGTGCAGGATCTTGGCGAGCTCATAAAATCATGAGGAACACCAGTCCATCAGGTTTGGGCGGTGGGGCAGGAAAGAGGGAGGCTCCCAGGCCCAAACTGCGCTGAGCCATAGCCCAGCGCCACCCAAGGCACGATGGACGTGGCTCGTCCTGCGGCGCCCCGGAGCGGAAGCGGCCACCAAGGCCACCTGCCCGGTCACGCCGAGGCTCTCGGCGGCCCGCCTCTGTGTCACGGTCCCGTGCATGTGCCTGATAGGCTTCTTGTGTCCATAATACCTCGAAAAAGTGGTGTCTTTTTTTAAGTTTTTATTTGAGAGAGAGAGAGAGAGAGAGCACAAGCAGAGAGGGAGGGAGAGGGAGAAGCAGGCTTCCCACCGAGCAGGGAACCTGACCCAGGATTCGATCCAGGACCCTGAGATCATCACCTAAGCCCCCCAGGAGCCCCTTCCCTCCCATTTTTAGCCAGCAGCCAGCGAGAGATGCACTTTACTAAAGTAATAAATGAGTGAACACGTTTCCTCAGAAATAAAGTGAAGATGACCATGTGTCCTTCAGGACTCGTCGTGATGGGTAGGTGAGGTCACGCGGCGAAGCTGGTCTATCCCCGAGTATTGTAAGTGCATAAATAAGAATTATTAGCTATGAAAAATTGATATTAATTCAGTAATAAGTAGCCATTCCTGTGATTAGTGATTATAATTGCAATTTTCGGGACAATCAACCTGTCTCTGAAGCCTCAGTTAGCTGATTGAAGGATAAGAGTTCATAAAACAGGGGCGCCGGGGGGGGGGGGCTGAGTTGGTGAAGCCTCTGCCTTTGGCTCAGGTCAGGGTCTCTGGGTCCTGGGATCGAGCCCCGCATCCGGCTCCCTGCTCAGCGGGGAATCTGCTTCTCCCTCTCCCTCTGTGAGGTCTCGTTCTCTCTCAAATAAATAAATAAAATCTTAAAAAAAAAAAAGTCTTCATAAAACAGGAACGCCTACCTGCCTCATGGAGGAATGCCTTCCTGGCTCTGATCTGCTTGCGTCAGTTTGGTAACAAAAGCCCGTTGGAATCCAGGGCAACTCTGCTTGGCCCCAAATCCCCAGTGTCTCATTCCCGTGACGATGTCCTGCCCGGAGGCCCCGGTCGTGTGGCCTCGGGCATCGACCGCAGAGATTGGACTGGGACTCAGGATGAAGTCATCAGCTCAACCCTGCAATAAGTCCCAGGCTGTAGGACCAAGGGGTGGGGCAGGGCTGGGCGGCAGGGCTGGGAGATCCCGGAAGCATCCCCAGCCCCGGGTCTGGGTGCCTAGCCAAGACACAGCTGACTCGACCGGGGTCACCGCGTGCGCTGACGTCACCGTTTCCAGAGGCTTCCCGGGATCTTCCCTCATCGACACTCAGCATTTCCTGCCTGCTGTCGTCGGCCCCCCCTCCCTGCACTTTGCCAGCTCGGGTATTAAAATGCCTAGTTCCCGCTGAGTTTTCAGAACCTCCAATGACTCATACCATGCCCTTGAGAGAGTGCAGAAAGAATATCGAACCGTTCCTGCTGCTGAAGGCAGTGGTTTCACATTTGGGGGATGATCTGAATCTGCACTTTCTTTCTTGACTTTGCAAACGCTTGGGTGAGGGGTGAGTTTATGTAACCCCCGTGCCTCCACCTTCACCCGAGATGATGGCCCCCAGCCTCTGTCCAGGGCTGTTCTTTCCTGAACGCCAGCCCCGTGGCCGAGGCCGTCCAGTGATCTTAGACCCGGCAAGTTCAAGGTGAACCCAGCATCTTCTGCGCCTTCTCTCAATTAAGAACCTAGTGACACCACTTGTTCATCCAAGCTGGGCACCCTAGGGTCTTCAGTTTACCTTGAGGAGTGGACTGCGCTTCTCAGTCACTGCTCCCCCGACCCGGGATACACGCTCAGTTCTGCGCCCCCCACCCCCTCACCCCTGCCCCAGTTTCCAGGGTGTGTCAGACGCACCCCTTCCCCATCTCTGCTGCCATCAGTCAGGCTCACATCGTCCTTGCATGAAGCCACGGTGACCGCCTCCTAACTGATTTCTTTACTTTTCCGTCCGTCCATCCATCGCGCCCACGAATCTGTATTGAGCACGTGCTATACGCCAGGCACTGCTTGAGGACCTGGGGACACGGAAGAACCACACAGGAGTCCGGCCCCGTGGAGTTTACATTCTTGTGATGTAGCCAGAAAACGTGCAACAGATCCAGGACTTCCGAATGCGATGCAGATTGGAACGTTCTCGTGGACTTTGTTCTGCGGGTACCTCACAAATAGCCAAAACGAAGAGTAAGCAAACAAAAAAAAAGTCATCAACGGCAATCAAATAAGGAATGAGGGGCAGCTAGCACAATGAACATCACAGTTAGCCAAGACCAGAAACAAGACGCTGGGTGGAGTAGAGAGCCCCCCGGGGGAGGGGTGGGGGTCTTGGCTCCTAGCCTGGCCCCTCCTCCCCTGGAAACTGCAGCAGAGAATCTACCGCGTCCTAAGGGTTCTGACGAGCACCCCCCAAGGCCCCGAGAAGCCGAGCACGTGGGTATCTCCATACATTTCCTCCGTGGACTGAGAGGTAGTAGATGTGGTCGTTGGGGAGAAAGGGGTAAAATGCAGGGAGTGAAGAGCAGGGCTGATTCCGACCACAGTGAAGGCTCCCGGGCAACCGGCCGAACCCGCAACAATGTCGCTGCCCAGCGCAGAGGGGTAAATCCTGACACATCTCCAATGTCACACAGAGAGAGCGGACCCCAGCGTTCTATGGCCAACACTCTGCCTACTGAGCTTCCTGTGCCCCCCAGGCCCCCCGAGCCCCCCAACGACACAGAGCGAGAAACGAGCGGCCGGACCTCCGCTGCGAGGGGGAAGAGTCACCCGCCCTCCGTCACAGCCACTTAAAGCCGCGAAGGCCCCTCAACGAGCCGGAGCTGACGGGAGGGGGCAGCAGCAGAGCTATGAAAGTAGGCCGCGGAGGGAAAGGGGGGGACGCGGCCAGCAAAGGCCAGGCTCCCCGTGAGAAGACGTCATAACTGAAGCATCAGAAGAAAATTCGAGAAGACAGGAGTTTCTTTCTGCCCTACAGCCCCATGAGCCCAGGAATCCAGCAAAACGGGGACTCGGAGATGAGGAGGGAACCACAGGACGGGCGGAGAAGGGAGATTTCAGATTTAAGGGAACAAATCAAGGACAAGGTCCTATAGAATGAAAGTATCACCTGGGAGTAAGGGCAGATGAGATACTGCTGACATTTGAATCATGATGTCCGGGGAAAGGTCATGATCATCCCAGTGAATGTAAATGAGAACAAGAAAGAAATGGATGTTGGACGGGGAAGAAGGACCATCGATGGGTCTGAGGGCAAAGATGTGTTCAAATCGTAGTCAGGTGAATTTCCTTGAAAGGAAGGGCTGTGTATGCAAATGAGCAGGAAAACCCCTGTTCCCAGAAAATGTAAGGCAGCAATGAGTGGGCTTTGGCGAGAAAGAAAAAGATCCTTCGGGATGCGCTGGGGGGGCTCAGTCGGGTCTTGACCTTCGGCTCAGGTCTTGACCCCGAGGTCCTGGGGTAGCGTCCCACGTTGGGCTCCTTGCTCAGCGGGGAGCCTGCTTCTCCCACTGCCCCCGGCCCCCGCTTGTGCTCTTTCTCTTTCTCTGTGTCAAATAAATAGATAAAATCTTAAAAACAAATTCTTCAGGCATCTTCACAGAAAAAGCAAACCACCCCAGGGAGCAACAGCAGAGGGGACTCTGTCTCCCACTCAGGCCGGGAGCTGCGGGGACGGGTGGAGCCTGGGAAGGCGTCCGTGGTCACTGGCTGGTTTAACCTCTAACTATCTGGCATGAGCTTGCAAACCGGAATGTGCACCTCGGCTGCAAGCCTACCGATTTCATGCTTGGCTGTTTCATAGGTTCTACAGCAACGGCTGCAGTCATGCAGGAGGTCAGGCCCAAGAATGTTTGTAACAGCACGGCTCGCGTGAGAAAACCAGAAACAAGCCGAGTCTCAGCTGAACGGGTAAGGACATGGCGGCTTTTCCCTAAATCCATACACTGAATACCCTCCCCAGAGCCGCGGTGACAAAGGAACCACGGCCGCACACATCGATGTCGCCAAATCTCAGAAACAGGCCGCCCTGAGCGTGTCTAAAAGCAAACAAAACAAGTGGTGTATCGCTAGAGGAAGATTTCCCGGTGAAAGAACCAGGGTGGCGATCTCCTGCGAGGACGGGGGTGGGGGGGTGTTACCACCGGGAGGGCGCAAGGAGGCCGGGGACGGGCTGGGAGGTGAGTTTCTGGGTTGTGCTCAGACGACGTACGGCCTATACGGTGTGCGTATGCTCGCAGGTGTCGATGTTTCCGGAGGGTGAAGGAAACAACATTCTAAACATTTCTGAAGATTGTTTTAACGACTCGGGAAAGAGCTAAAGGGAAAAAAGGCAGAGCACCGTCAAGAAAGTAGGACCAAGGAATGACGGCTGGGCCAGGCGTGCGCAAAGGGCTCCGGGAATGCAGTGCCCTCAGTGCTTCCTGAAAGACACAAACAGAACAAAACACAAAACCCCTGCTTGTTTTAAGATCAGACCTGCCGGGGAAGGCATGAAATGAAGAACTCAGAACAGACAGATCATCGTAAAGAGACTCGGGGAGAACATCGAATCCACGTAAATGTAGAAGTGTTGCTAAAAGGCAAAGAAAGGGACAGAATGATGGCAGCCCAACACAACGTTCGTGATAAGCCTGGAAGGGTCACAAAAACACCAACAGCAAATTTTCTGCTGGAAACCAGGGATGAGCTTTCCTTTCTGGCCACGTCGGAGGGCCAGGTCCTACAAACTGGCCGGCTTAAATGATTATAAAAGTGGGCAAGCACAGGAGACACCTGTTCCCAGGAATTGGACCACCAGCAACATGGGGCTGAGGTCCTGGAGAGCAGGGACGCACACAGGTGACCCCACGTTCCCCCGGGGTTCCTTCTCCTGGGGACACCCTCTGAGCCCCAGCAAGGAGAGGCAGAGACGGGGGTCTCGCGGAGCTGGGTGGGGGAAACGCAGAGGTCAGGGCTGCTGACGGCCCTGGAACTCGTGGGGCAGGGATGAGGAGAGGAGGGGCACCGAGCTGCCCGGCCCTCTGGCCGAGCGAGGTCTTGGACGGAGGGTGGACCTTAGGGGAAGGCCTGGCTAGGAGCGACCGCGGAGGGCCGAAAGCCTCCCGGAGACCGTCGGGGTGGAGCAGGGCTGCGAGCAGCGGGCCCTCCGGCTGTCAGAGCGGGACCGGCCCTGCCGAGCCCCTGCCTGCACCGCTGGCGCCCGGAGAGAAAGCACGCGAAGCGTAGGCGTCGAGGCCGTGGAAGCCGCTGACGCTCTCACATCTGACCTTGACGAAGCAAGATTGATCCCAAGGGCAAAACCTAGGTCGGGCGAGGAGGCACGGTGCTTCCATCAACAATCAGGAAGCGCACAGTGTGGCCGGAGATCGCGGCCAGCGGGTCACCCCGGGCACCGAGTGCTTTCTGTTTAAATGGCTTGTGTTTGGGATTTTCTTTCTAGGCCTCGTCCCTCCTTTCAGGGTCCCTCAACTACGAATGTCTACGTCGGGCCGAGAGCTTTTCGTCATCGAGCTATGTAATCTACAAGCACTACATATTTCCTCTTAACAGAAATAAATTGTCCATTTATTATCACGTCTTTTTAAAAATAGCCAGTCTCTGAAACACCGGTTGTAACCACAGAAACACGGCTCAGTTTACCATGATGTCCCTCCGTAGCGTTTGAAAATGAGTAAATAAAGTATTGTGAAAATACGGAATATGAGTTTGGGAAAATCCTAAGAATTCCTAGGAATGACGATTGTGCCTGAATCCCAAGGATGGACGCCACTTCTTTATCTGATGAAACCCTGCACGTTCTTCAAATTTCAGCTCCTGCATTCCCTCTTCTTTAAAATTCTCTGTATTAAAAATCAGCCAGAGGGCGCCCGGGGGGCTCAGTTGGTTGAGCAACTGCCTTCGGCTCAGGTCATGATCCCGGAGTTCTGGAATCGAGTCCCGCATCGGGCTCCCAGCTCCTCGGGGAGTCTGCTTCTCCCTCTGACCTTCTCTCTCTCACTTTCTCTGTCAAATAAATAAATAAATAAAATATTTAAAAAAATCAGCCAGAAATGTTCTGTATTGGCCAAAGCTGATGACTGCAAATGTCTGAAATCCAATATAATGTAGTCTAGGCAAAGGAGTGCTTTATTGGCTGCTGTAACCGGGAGTGGCTGTAGCTTCAGGTATAGCTCGATCCAGGCGTTTAGCACGCCATGATTCCTCTCTGTTTCTCTGCGTTTTTGTTTTTGTTTTGGTCTCTCTGTCCCTTACCTTCCCTCCCAGCTTTTCCTCTGACGTAGGTATAGTTTCTCTCCACTTACAGTTAAAGATAGTCCCTGGGAGCTCCAGGCATGCATTTTCCTTAAAACTCGTGATCCTAGACTGAGAGAGAACGAATGCTTTTCTGGGAGGCTTGACGAAAGTCCTCAGTAGCTTTCTGATTGTCCCCACGTGTGCCGCCTGCTCAACCCTGACACCAGTGATTGTCATCTGGGCTGTGGCTATTCTGGCCGGCCATACGAGGGTCACCTGCCCTCACCTGGGATCAGCCCTACTATGTGCCTCGTGCAAGGGATGCGATGCTCGGTGCAGGGGAGCCGTGGACGCCCGCCAGACCTTCCATCCTTCCCTCTTTCCCCAGGAGGGATCAGCACCTCTCTGCACCCCGTGACTGCCGTTCCGCCTGTGTTACGTTGCTCGCGGGCGTGCTCTCGGGCGCACGTCCGCCTCCCCTCCGTCCGCTCCCCGAGCGTCCGGCGTCCAGCGCGCGCCCGGCGAGCAGTAGACGCTCGGCGGCTCAGGCGCACCGGCATTGTTCTTGTCGGGCGCCGTCCGCAGCTCTCTACGCACTGCTTGTCCTTCCCAGCCGTACTGCGAGGGAGGAGTTATCAACCCCCGTGTGAATATTTACGGAATACGTGACTACAGGCAGGTCGTGGTTCAGAGACGTTCCAGACCGAGCCCCGCAGAGAGCCCAGGGGCGGCTTGTCGCCCACCAGCAGGCTGGCAGCGGTTGAGTCTCGTGGGCGCGTCCCAGGAGGCGGCGAGTCTGACCGCAGGCCAGGCTCGGAGGACCTCCCCCGGGGAGGCTGGGCCGGGGCCAGCACGCGGGCCCGGAGGCAGAGGGTGCCGGCTGCCCATCACCTCCGCTCCCCACAACATCATAAAATATCTGAGCTCCCCCGAGGCCCCCGAACAAAGGAACAACTGCCTGTTGGAATAAGTCGTCCCGACGCTGGACCCAGTCCAAGACGCACAGAAGGGATCCCTCTGGCAGATCCGTGGTGGAGCGACAAAGCCAGAGGGACCCAGGCCATCACCCGGGACTGCGCTTTTGTTTTCCAGATGAGGAAGCAGAGGCCCATAGAGGTTAAAGCCATCGTCCAAGGTCGCACAGCTGGTTAGTACGGAGACTGGAAGGCCCGGGTCACTTTCTGTGCTCCCCAAGGCTCCTCTCCCTGCAGGCGTCAGGGCCCCGGCTTCAAGCCCGTAGCCCTGGGCAGGCAGCCTCCATGCAGTGCGCGTCGTCCATGTAGATGCGTAGACACGCTCTGCAGGGGCCTTGGCTCGGGGACACTCAGAGGTGGGAGCCCCAGGACACAGCTCCGTAGCCTAGAACCTCGCATGCCCGGAGTGGGGGGACAGCGCGCCCAGGACCTGGATGCAGTCCCGTTGGAGAGAGGTCCGTGGCATTTCCTCCAGAGCGGGCGGCCAAGGGCACCTCTCCCGCCCCCACCGTGGCCGTCACATCGGGGCCCCCCTGCAGCTTTGGGACCCTCCCACTGCCTCTGCTGGGGTGGCTTTTCCCAGCGCTGGCAGGGACGGACGGTCGTTGGGCATTTCCAGCTTGATTCCCTGTGGGCGCTCCTCCCAGTCCTGAGCCCGGGCTCGGCCGGACCGGAAATCCCGCATGTCTGTGGAGCGGGAGCACAAGTGGAGCCCCACGCGCCGCGTGTCTAGATGGCCGAGAAGCGATGAATAACACCAGTAAACTCCTGGAGGAGACGCGCTCCACCCGCCCGTCCTGTCAGACTCAGGTTCATAGCAACGACGTTTTAAAATATGTGGAAAGCTATTATGTTTATGCGACCACAGGTCACCCAGATATCTAAGACATCTCGATTTAATTATTGTAGGACACGCTGGTGTTTGGCGATGGGCCGGAAGCTTCTAGATGAGTGACAAAATAAAGGCATGCCTCAGTCGCGTATTGTCACAGCATTTATTCTATGTAAATTGGGCTTTTAATTGATTTTATTTATTAGAGAGAGACAGAGGGTGGGGCATGGCCGAGGGGGAGAGAGAGAGAGAATCCCAAGCAGACTCCACGCTGAGCTCGGAGCCCGACGGGGGGCTCGATCTCACGACCCCGAGATCCGGACCTGAGCCGAAAAAGAGTCGGACGCTTAACCGACTGAGCCCCCCAGACGCCCCTCCACATAAATCGTGTTTACTGTCTTCATTTTAGCAACATTATTCATTATAATTGTAATTAGATGTTCACATAATGTGTTCTCCAAACAGTAGTGATCTAAAGAGTACATAACGGGAATAGTTCCGTTCAAAGAACACAAAAGTTTGATACATTTCCACAAAAGTACAAAGAAAATACAAAATTAAAAAAAATTAGTTGTCTCTTACAATATTTAAACTTAGGGGCGCCTGGCTGGCTCAGTCAGTAGAGGGTGCAACTCTTCATCTCTGGGTTGTGGGTCGAAGCCCCATGGCGGGCACGGAGCCTACTTAAAGAGCTAAATATATAAAATAAGAAAGAAATCTCTTCTAAAAAAAATAGAAAGTGAAACAATAATATATTGAACCCTGCCGATTAATAATAGACGCCAAACTGTAAATTATAACTCACGGATATAAACGTTTTGATCAACATCGTTTAAGTAAAAATGTTTATGAACTCTTGAAAACTTGATTAAATCTTACTACAGCTTTTCATAAAAGTAAAACCATTTGCGCCTTAGCCTTCGGCGCCCCGCTGGTTCATACGCTAGGAAAGGTCAGCGTCTCATTTCACACCAGACCATGGTGGTCACACCCGTTGGACCCTCCTTATTCACGGTTCTGGGTTTAGGGGTTCAGCCACCTGCTACCATTTTTGGAAGCCCCCCCAATCAATTCTTGCGGTGCTTCCCGGGGGATTTGCAGACACACCCCGAGCGGTGAGGACTCCGATCCCTGACGCACGTGTTCCAACTGAGGTTGGAGAAGATGGCCCTCGGCCTCCTTGTCCCACCTCCCATGTGGGGAACACACGTGTCCTCCCTGCTCTCCCTCTCTCTCTCTCTCTCTCGCACCACATGTATCATACTTTTCTGGGGAGGTTCTGCGGTCGGAGGTGGCCCCCGAGCGCAGGCGGTGTGCCGTCCGGCGGTCCCGAGCCCAGGGGCTGTGAGATGCCTGCAGAGGAAAGGCCGTGTTGCACAGAATTCCTTCGGGCACGAGTTCAATGTCCGCGAAACAGGCACGTCGTGAATAAGGTGCCTGCCCACAGAGACTCACGTAAAACAAGGTTACAGACTCATCGGTTGGCACAGACACTGTGGGCAGAGGCACGCGGGAATCGGACCCTGTTTTGCCCGTAGGAACAACGTTCGGTGTCGCTCACCCCATGTTTGTAGGGATTTCACAGCCCCCGATCCCTGCGAGTCCTGAGGCCTGCCTGTCTGTACGGACTTACGGGTTCTTTACTGCCGTAGGAGGTTCCGCCGGCTCGCACGGCCGTGGCCAGCACCGGCTCCGGGGCCACGCTGGGGAGCCCACGGTCCGTGGGGGCCCTCCCGCCACGTGCTGCTTCCCCGCCCGCTCCCTCATGAGCGCATCCCACCCACGCCGGGAAGAGGGCTGAGCCCCCCACTCCTTCGTGTCTGACCCACATTCTTCCACGGCTGCGATCTGTCCCCGGGGTTGGCTGTGACCCGGCGCCCAAGGCTGCGGCATTCAGAGGCAGGCACCTTGTGTTTAGGAAATACTGGGCGAGAGGAGTGGAGAGGCCTTTCTGTGGGGCCTGACCGTTGTCACCCAACACGAGGGACGTTGAGGGTTCCACATCCCGCCACCCCGAGCTCTGGAGCCCAGCGACAAAGCGTGTGTGTTGTTGGACGAGCTGCACTGTGTGTGCCCGCATGTGCGAGAGAGCATGGCCTGGGGACGTCCTCCCCCGCGGCCTGCCGCTCGGCGGGGAGCATCCAGACGACCTGGGTCCCCATCTGTCACCCAGCCCAGCGCCATCAGCTCCAAGGCTCCGGCGGGACCGTGATACGTCCTCTGAGAGTTTTTCCAGAAGAGTGTGTTTGTGTTAAATTGTCACTGTGGTCCCCTTTTTATGAGACAAAGTTCGCTTACTGTTTGGGAACAGGGACAGCAGATGGTTTTTTCTGGTCTCCCGGTAAATGGATTTTAAAACCTACAGTGTTTTGTTTCCTTCCTTCCTTCCTTCCTTCCTTCCTTCCTTCCTTCCTTCCTTCCTTCCTCCCTCCCTCCCTTCCCTCCCTCCCTCCCTCCCTCCTTTTCTTTCTCTTCCTTCCTTCCTTCTTTCTTTCTTTTTCTTTCTTTCGAGAAAGTGTGCCTTGCCTCACCCACTCCTTGCACTAGCTCTGTGCCCCATATTCTAGAAGATGAGGATTGCCGGGGAATCCTCACGTTTTTCCAGGAGGTGTTACCCTGCTGCTGTCTTTCTCCTCCTTCTTTCCTCATTTGCCTTTTTGCTTTGTATTTCCGTCTTTTGGGACTGGGCATCCAAGACGGCTGGCTGCCAGCTGCGGGCTTCGGAAGGTCCCTGGGCACCTCCGTTCTGCATCTACACAGTGGGGTGCTCGTGTGGCGGCCAAGGACTGCCTCTCTGCCGCGCGGGTGGGGGCGGAGCTGGGCACGGGGTCGCGCTTCCTCGGCACACGCTCCCCTCTATCAGAAGAATGTCCTGGAACCTGGAGCCCTTCTCAGGGCGACAAAGCAAAAGGAATCACTAGAGATCAGTGTTGCTTTCGTGTGATCCTGGCGGGCCTCCGCGCAGAGTCGGGAGAGACCAACGCTGACCGCGAGGGCTGCTCGCGATCCTTCGGAACCAAGAACGTCGTTCCTCCTTCCAAGCGGGGCTGGACGGTAAAAACGAAGCATAAGAGCTTATGAACAAAGGAACGGGGGTCTTGACCTAATAGCTTCTCCAGGCCTGGGGTCTGCCTCACTCTGCCTGGAGCGCCCCTGTCCATTCGCGCCGGCAGACCTGGAGAGGGCAGCGTCCCGGGGCCCCCAGACCTCGGGGCGGACGGGGGGCTGAGACCCGATGTGGGCGGGGCAGGGGGAGCGCACGGGAGCCGGGGGGATCCCAGCCAGGGGCGGCAGGGGTGAGATTGAGGTTTGGGGGGAGAAACGGGAAGAAGGACGCTGGGGGTGGGCGGGCGAGAATCTGAGACAGGCTGGAGATAGGGGTTTCCCGGAAGTTTAGGTGGGAGCTGGAGAACGAGGCTCGGGGCCACCCGAGGGGGGCGCCCACCCCATCCAGGAGCCGTCCACTTCTGTGCCCAGCCGCATTCACCGGGCACGGGGGTTAGGGCTCCCCAGATCCCTGACGCCCATCCACGTCCCCCGGGGCACTTGCACCCACCTCTGACGGACCCTGTGACTTAGCCTCCCTCCCCCACGATGCTAGGTCCTGAGTAGGACACCGCCGATCCCAGGTAGGTCCTTGCCCACCCGGTCCCCTGACCCGTGCCGGGACTCCACCAACCAGGGGGTGTTCGGCAGCTGGTGACCCTTGGGTCCCTTTGCACGCGTGGTTTTGGCAAAGACTTACTGAGCTCCCCCCCCCCCGCCAAGGGTCAGGTCACAGCTCCTGTTCTCAAGAAGCTTGCATTTAGGGGGGGAAGAGAAACCACCAGGCACGCTGCGCATCGGGAGCCAGATGGGATGAGCCAAGGTCGCGGCCTTGGGGCTGGGGCCTCCCAGGAGGGGTCTGCACCAAGCCCCCAGAGCAGGGAGAATGGCTTGGCCAAGACATCCGCTCCTCCTGATCGCAAGGGCACCGTCTCAGGTCCCACTCCTTCAAACTGGCTGCTTAGAGCCCTCGGCAGAGAGGAATTTCTGGACTGAATCACCCCTGCTGGGAGGGCGTGGGGTCGGAAGGGATGAGTGGGGGGCCGGGTGGCGGGACACCGCCTGCGGAATGACGGCCTGTCTGGGGGGTGGGGGGACACCAGGGAAGGCCTCCCTCTGATGCAGCAGACGCCCGTGACCGCGGCCAAGCCTGAGGCCGTCCCTATCTGCCCCCTCGGACCCACATCCATCTCCCGGAAGGGGATGAATGCATAATACAACCTACAGATATCACACAGGCGTGCTGTTTATTTATGATTTATCATGAGGAACTGGAATGGCTCACAGCAGGGTGGAGGCTGGGCAGTTCCTAGCTCTGCAGTCAGCAAGTTGAAGACCCAGGAGAGCTGAGGGCGTAGCTCCATCCAAGGCCGAAGGCCCGAGGAGCAGGAAAGCTTATGACAGACGTTTGCGTTAGATTCCGAGTCCAGGGCAGCAGAAGACCCATGTCCCAGCGCAAAGACACAAAGAGGGTTAGACACAACCAACTCAGCCCGTTAGCGCGGTCAGGCCTTCAACTGATTAGACGAGGTCCACCCGCCCCGGGGAGAGCCGCCTGCCTTACCCAGTCTACCAATTCAAATGTCAACCTCATCCGGAAGCACCTTCGGAGACACGCCTAGATTAACGGTTAGTCATGTGTCTGGGCACTCGTGGCCCGGCCGACTTGACATATGAAACCTACCATCGAATTCTCTCTGCTTCCTAAAGTCATCTCCTCTGCCAGCCACACATAAGCCTATACTCTGAGCTCGGCTTTTTGGGGCCGCCCAAACTGAAAGGACAGGGTTTTCGCCAACACTGATGCCAAGTAAGGACTATGCAAGTCTTGCAGGACTATGGAAGGCCGCCTGCCGTGGAGAAGTGTCCACACGTTACAGAACATCTAACATCCCCAATCACCGCGACAACCCGAAGAGTCCTGCGCATTTCCAAAATGCCTCACAGGGCGGGACCCCCCCGGCTCTCCCCAGATGGGAAACCGTGTGTTTGGAGGAGGTGAGCTTCAGGCACGGTTTCATCAGGGTTCCCGATGTGTTTTCCACCATTCGCTCAGCTCCACGCCCCCTGTGTCTGCCTCACCCTCAGCCTGATCTTCTTCTTGGAGGCAAGTCGGCTGCAGCTGTCTCAGGAGCATATCCACGTCCTGCAGAAGCCAGGAGTGCGAGCCGTCGGCCCCACATTTCCAGCAAGACCCTGGAGACCTGCCCGAGCTGGGTCAGGCAAGTCAGAGACCTAGCTCTCCTGATGGCTTAGTGGGAGTATGGAATTTTTTTTTTTTTTAAGATTTTATTTATTTGACAGAGAGAAGGAACACGAGCAGGGGGGTGGGAGAGGGAGAAGCAGGCTCCCCGTTGAGCAGGGAGCCCGACAGGAGGGCTCGATCCCAGGACCCTGGCATTGGCCACCCCCGGAGCCTGGACGACTCCCAGAGGGAGAGGCAGGGAGTGCATGCTGCCCCCCTCTTCTTATCGGGCACCTTCCCAGCCATGGAGCTTCTCCATAATGGGGACGAACAGGGAAGCCCTCTGGGGGAGTTTCGATTCCCGGGGCCAGAAAAGAGCAAACGGTGTTTCTTTGGTCTGCGATGTGTCAGCCTGAGGCTTTTCATTCCCCGTCCTGTCCCTCCACCCCACCCCCAGCCCTGGCGTTTTGGTCCTTCTGCTTGCACGAAAATTTATCCCGTCTTGATGCGGCTGAGACAATCCCCAGCACCTTCTTAGGGACAAGAGGAGCAGGAAGCCGCAGGAAACGGAGTCAGAATTTCCACTGGATGGGCAGCTGAACTTCTCGAGAATAAAATGGAGAAATCTGAACCCTCCCCCGAGGGAACCGGAGGTCTGCGGGGGCTCTGGTGTTGGGGCCAGGGCGCAGGCTGCTGGAGCCCCCCCAGGCACTGTCGGCGCTGCCCCAGGCAAGGAGCAGGAGGTAGGGAGGCAGGGAGGCAGGGAGGCAGGGAGGCAGGGAGGCTGGAGTCCTGATGGCCTCCAAATCCTGAAGATGCCTGGCCGTGGGCTTCATTCCTCATTTGCCAGTTTTTAATCCCGTAACAGCTTCCGGGTGTTGCTCTAAGTACCTAGGGGAGAGCTCTCGGTTTTGAGAGGCTCAGAGCTCTGGTTTTGGCTCAGGGCAAGGCCAGAGGGACGGGTCACGGCAGGTGGCTGCCACAGGCAGGGTGCTATTTGATGAAGACGGGGTCCTCTGGGGCCGGCGTCCCTGGGGGGTCAGGGCGTGCTTCCGCGCCCTCCAGAGGCACGACACAGGACAGCAACTGTTTGGCAAAGACTTTTGCTTTTGTTGTCAGTGCAAAAGGAACGAGCTGCCTAGCAGAGAAGGTTGCAAAAAGTGCTTGAATCGTATTCAATTCATGCCTTCATTCCGCCAACATTGCCTGAGCACCTCTCTGATAGGCGACAGGCCGCCCGGCCTCGCATTCCAAACATTGTCTGCCCTCCCCTACGCCCCCCACATCCGGGAAACCTCCTTCCCACGTCTCCAGACAGGGGACCCACAGAGATGAAATGTGAATTCCCGGTCAGATGCTTTGATGTGTAGGCAGAAGATGCAGAAAGAGGGCGGCGTGTTTGGGTCCCAGAAAACATTCTCTGTCCTTGGGGACCAGGCTCACTCTGGCTCTGACAGACCTGCAATTGTTTGCTTCCCTTTCTTCACCACCGGATTTATTCCTGACACACAAACCTCCCTCCTACGCGGCCTCTGTCTTTCACTGCGGCTGTCGTCAGCGGTCAGTGTTGAGCGAGGCGGGGGCTAGATCCGGTCAGAAGGCCTGGCCCGCACCGTGACTCTTAACGCTTCCCGGCCAGGCCTCCTGGCTTCTCGTGTCTGGCACTCAGGTTCCTCGTCTAGATCCTGGGGATAAGCTCTTCCATCCCAACTGTCTCACAAAGCTGTCGGAAAGTGGAGAAGCAAATGCTGGGTATAGTTACGAGGTTTTCCGAGCCCTCTGAGGGGGAGCTCAGCGCACTTTCCAGCTGAGGGTGATGTGGGGGGACGCGCTGACCTCAGGTGAACCTCGGCTCGTCTCCATGAGACCCGGTCTGTAAATAGCCAGACTGGCAAATATGTCCCTTTATGAGGACCTCGCTGAAGGCAAAGGGACTGGCCCCGAGGTCCATCAACACGTAAATGAACAAACTGCATTACTTTGGCAGGATGGAATATTTTTCAGCCGTAAGAGGGAGGTACTAATACGCCCTACAGTGCGGACGAACCTCGAAAACGTTATGGTGAGTGGAAGAAGCTAAGCACAGAAGAGCACATATTGTTGGACTCCATTTACATGAAATGTTCAGAAGAGGTGAATCCATGCGGACTTAACAGAGATCCGCGGTTGCCAGGGGGCTGGGGGGATCCACCCAGGCGCCCAACTTGTTTATGAAATTTTAAAGAAAACATTAGGTGGGACGGTGCCTTTAAAGATGAATGCGTGCACTGGTAAGAAATTATATTCATTCAGGAGAGCTTTAGACGTCGTGGAGATGTGCTGCTTGTAAAAATGAGGGTGTCCCCTCCCGGAGAGGGTTCATGGAGACAGTCATCCTCCTGTGATATTAGAAGCCTTCACACGCGCCCGCGGGGCTCAGTCGGTGAAGCGTCTGCCTTTGGCTCAGGTCATGATCCTGGGGTCCTGGGATCGAGCCGTGTCGGGCTCCCAACTCGGCGGAGAGCCTGCTTCTTTCTCTTCTTCTACTGTTCCCCCCCTGTTTGTGCTCTCTCTGTCTCTCAAATAAATAATTAAAATTAAAAAAAAAAAAGAAGCCTTCACAAAGCGATAGGGAGACAACAGCTCTAGGAAACGTGAGTGGATTCTACCCGGAGGAAGGAAGAATCTTACAGAGATGTCCCTGGAGCCAACTGGTCTACCCATTTCCTTCATTTCTCTGGTCCCTGGGGTCATTCCTTTCCCCTTCATCTTAACCCTTAACCGTACCCTTCTTCCAAGGACTGCAGGAGCTCCCTCTTCCCAGTCACCTTGTCACTTGCTGATGGCACCTGGCGGCACGCGCCGCATGCAGACGGCCTGCTCATGCAAAACCGTCACCTTTCCCGCGGGCGGGCTCTGCTATTCCACACCTTTCGGCAAAGGTGTGCTGCTGGGAGTTAGGACATCGCGTACGTTTTCTTGCTCCACCAATAATACGAAGGACGAAGGACACGCCAGAAGAAACCTTCGCTGCTTGGTTTTAAAAATTCTCAAGATGTGAGTAAGAGTCACTCTCATAAATGAGGACCCGGTGGGCCCAAAGCCAGGCTGCTCATAAATGCTCTTTGAAGGAGACCAAACTGGGCGAAAGAAGTGGCTGAAAAATTAGTTTCAACAGTCATCCGTTTCATTGGCTGCGTCAATGCCGGAAACTCTGAATTAAACGTGTTTCCACCAGTTCAGTCTTGTTTAAAAACTCGAGGTCAGATCACACGCTAAAGGAGTCATCCTCTAGGTCTGAAATGATTCTTGCGCTCAAATGAGAGTGATTTCTGAAAACTCTTCAGATAACGCCGTTTCCAATTTGTCATCAGAGAGCCTTGCTCCGTGAGTTTGCGTTAGGCCTGGCGGCAAGTCCCAGAAGCCCAGAATAACCGCAGCGTCAGTAAACTCGAAGCGTGCTTCCTTGTCCCAGGACACAGTCTGGAGGGGCCTGTCCAGGGATGCTGCCGCCCTCCACACCATCAGGGCCCCCGTCTCGCATCCTGCTGGGCTGCTATCTTGGCTTCCACTCCCAAGGCCCAATGTAGCTACTGGGGCACCAGCCATTACGTCTGCAATCCCAGAAGAAGAAGGACCGAAGGAAAGACAGACTCCCTCTTTCCAAGGGTTCTTGAGGAAATTGCAGACACCGTGTAAAGAGGGATTTCTAGCCCTTGTTTTTTGGTGCCATGGACCCGTTGGGCAGGCTAGTGAAGCCTGTAGACCCTTCTCAGAATGTTTTGAGGGTAATAAAATAAAATACGTAAGGTTACAAAAGAATCCAGTTGACGTATGGTCCCAACGATAAACTCTCGGAGGTCTGCAGACCCCAAGCTGAGAGAGCCTCCCTCCTGCGACATAGGAAGAAGGAGACAGTTATCAGGGTCTGGGAGCTGAAAAAGAAGGCCCTACAGAATGGTTTCGCGTGCTCCGTCAGTGATCCCTGAGCCCCGGGTTAAGCCCAGCCCCAGCCGTGTGTCGTATAGTGTGATGGACGCAGAGAAGGTCCGGGCTCTCGGTCATTCCCTGACTCCCGTCAACACTTACCAAACGGAAGTACGCAACGGACAAGAATGGGTACTTGCCCAGGAAGGGGCAGGCTGCCAGGGGGTCGCTGGGAACCGCAGGAGGGCCCCCAGGCGCTCGGGAGAAGATGGCTTAGGGAAAGCACTCGCACGTAGAGAATTACTGTAAGTTCTGCACACTGAAGGCATTAAAAGAACTGTCTCTCTGTGCACAGGTCGATATGCAAACATTGGCAAACTGGTCTAGAAATGCATTTCTGAAAGTGGTGGTTCTTGCTTCTGGGGAATCCGAAGGGGTGACAGTTTGAGGGACTGGAGTTTTATGTCCTTAAAAGTACAAAGAGGC
>CM052814.1:1101984-1120052 GCA_028533885.1 Nasua narica | reverse complement strand
ACACACTGGGTTACAATGCATTCCTTACTGTGGACCATGTCCAAAAAATGGGTGCAAGCCACTGGCTCCCCCAAATCCCGACCTTCCCTTATGCTTTCCACGCTGCCTCCTCAGAGAAAGAGACTTCCCGAAGCTTTCTAAGCCTCCTGGAAACGTTCCTGAGCATTTCTGGCCCTGATCACAGGGCGGGAGGTGCTGCGGGGCTGAGGCCGTGTGGACGGGCCCCACCATCCCTACAGGGGGTGGGGGACGGGGAGAGGAGCTCGGTCCCTCAGGGACGTCCCCGGGCTGGTCCTCCGCACTAACTGCTGTCTCACTCAGGTCCTCCAGTCCCAAGAGGTGCCCGGGGAAGCTCCATGGCAACAACCAAGAGAGGATGGAGAAACCTAATTTGGGATATCAATTAATAATCAAACGGTGGCAAATGATATGGGAAAAGGGACAGTGACCCCACGGACATTCTCTAGTGCCAGAGCCATGGAAATGCGCCGCCCCCAGAACCCTCAAAACCCTCAAGCATGTTAGCCAGGGGCCACCAAGACTGAAGCGGGGGGGGGGGGGCAGGACACACGGCGATGGCCCCTGTTTCCAAGGCATTCTGTGGCCCTTCCGCCTGAGACCAGACTCGTCACCTGGCATCTGTGACCCCCGTCTGAGCACCTGCTCTTGCGTCTGGAGGAGAGGGTGGGACGGAGAGAGGGGTGGGCGCGCCTACGGGAACAGCCCCACTCTGCCGACCGGCAGACTGGGTCTCGTCCCAGCTCTGACCCTTGGCACACGGGGACCCGAGCAAGTCACTTAGTCTGTGAGCACCAGGGTCTCCCCCCTCCAATGGAAATAAAAAGGATTGGCATGATTTTTTTCCATGTGTTTATTTGAAAGAGAGAGAGAGAGGGAGAGAATCTCAAGCAATCTCCTCACTGAATGGGGAGCCCAACGTGGGGCTTGATCTCCCGACCCTGAGATCATGGCCTGAGCTGCAATCAAGAGTCTGACACTTAACCAACTGAGCCACCCGGGAGCCCCTAAAGATTTGTACTATTTACAGCGTCACAAAGATTAGTGATGATCTCACAACCCAAGCCCATGCCGTAAACTCAGTTTAGATTCAAGGATGTGCCAAGGCCAGAAGTGAAGGAATGGAAAAGATCTTTCACCCAAATGGAGATCGAGAGAGCGGGGTGCTTCTACTTCCATCAGAGAAAACGGATTTAAGGCAAACATCACAAGAAACAAAGAAAGACTGTGTGTAACAATAAAGGGCCAATCTACCGGGAGATACATACTGATACACACGCCCCTACCCAATGGAAGCACACAGGGACAGAACCGAAGGGAGAGGCAATCCCAAAATCCCATGACGGCAGGAGACTTCACAACCCCACTGTCAATAAAGGATAGCATGTCTAGAAGATCCGTAAGGAAACCGAGGACTCGAACAACACTGGACCACGTGCCCCTGACAGGTTCGCAAAGAGTGTCCCCCCAACGGCACACTCATCTCTCTCTGGAACCGGCAGCACGTTACAGCACAAAACGAGTTCTGACGCGTAGGAAGGAGACGCTACCAAGCATCTCCTCTGACCACAACAGAAATCAAACTAGAAGTCAAGGGCATATGGAAGAATGGGAAATTCACGAAGAGGCAGAGATGAAACCAATGCCTGCATGGAAAAAGAAGATCTCGAGTAACGACCTAACTTTAGCAGGAAAACGGACCAACCACGTGCGACGTTGGCACGAGAAAGGCACGACAGGTTCTACGGAAGCCCCCGCCTGGTCCCTTCTTCTCCAGCAAGGATCTTCCCACATCTTGTACTGTCATGCCTTGTTTTATTTGAGGCTCTTTTATTCACAAATAACTCAAACCGACTGGAACCAGTTTAACCAAAAAAAAAAAAAAAAACTAGAAGGCGGCAAATGTGCCGAGAGCTTGGGAGCCTCTCACAGATGGCGAGGCGGAGGCGGAGCCAGGCTCCGGGGCACCCGTGGGACATAAACCGAGAACCAGCAAGGTGTCCGGACCCACAGCACAGCTGTCCGTCTGTCCCTGGGGCCACATGCGTCTCGCCTCGTTCTCCGGGAGGCCGGCCTGCCTTTCCGGCCCCACCCTGGGATGCTGCCTGCTTCCCCGAGTTAGGGCAGCCCCACCACAGCGCCAGCACCTCTCAGACAGGTGGGCACCTGCTCCCTCCCTGAGCCCAGGCAGGGGCGGCGATCAGCATGCGGGGGGTCGGGCGGGAAGGTTTGACGGCTTTCCCTCTTCTATCCGCGAAGGAGGCGAGTCAGTAATGTCCTGTGTGCAAAGGGAACGTTCGCCTTCCGGAGGCCCGTCTTCCAGCCCGATGACAAAGCACAATGGGAGTTTCTTCGCTTTCCCGCAGATGGTGGCACCCACGCGTCCTGACAGGGTGCTCCCGCATCTCCTCCTGCACAGTGCCTCCTGGCCCCGCCAGCCGCAGTGCCCCCTGGGGTGGTGCCGCTGAATCTTACGCTGCAGCCGCCACACCTGCCGCACCCACACTGCCCCCCTCAAATGCAGAAGGATCCCCATCTCCTTTCCTTCCCTATTTGCCACCTGGACGCGGTGAGCCGTAGCCCCCGCGTGTCCCGTCACGACTCCCCGGACAGGTGCCCTTCCCACCACATGGCCCCAAGTCGCGTGCTTCTGTCGGGATTCTGACACAAGACAGCAAAAACCAGAACTCGAGCTTCAGCTGACTTCAGGGAGGGAGAGCTATCAGCTCATGACGTCAGATCATGCCACCTCGACGTCCCAAGTCAGGAGAGCTGAGATCAGGTCCAGCTGTATCCAGGGACCGAAGAAGGACCCACAGACCACACCTGTTCCACTTGTGCCTCTGTCGGCCTCATCCCAGACAGGACCTAACCACAGCAAGCCCCAGCCAGCTCCGTGTTTACATTCTCCTTTTAGCCCCCATCCTCAGCAGGAGACTCGAATCGTGTGTGGTCCCTTAACGCCCATCTCTCCAGCGCGGGAGACGGGAGACCCTTGCTGGCCAGATCGGGTCCCACGCTTGTCCTGGATCTTGTCCCCACAACTGCCAGTGGGTTTTCCGACCAGAACCTTGTGGAGTGAAAGGGGGTCTTCAAAGGAAAGTCAGGGGCGTCATCAGAAGAACAAGCAGAAAGAAGCTCAAAGGTCTGTTACCTCGCCCCCATTCTCAGGATCATGGTTTTAGGGCATTTTTCACACCCCAGAGCAAAGACAGCTACATTAAAGCTCAGCATCACTTCGGGGGGAGGGGGTCTCTCCACTTGGTGGGCCCCGAAACATCTGGACCCCCAGATAGACCAACGATGGAACATAAGCAGGACCCTGCACTGTCCCTGGCTCATATCTCGGACAAGAACACAGGTCTGTCTCCAGGCTTCGGTCCTTAGGATGGCGTTGTCTCCTCGAGAGTAATTTTATATATGTGCAGCTATGCTTTGCGATCCTGACTCAGAGAACAAGACCATCTGCTCGTAATTACAGAGAATTTGAGGGACTATAGAGGCCACCTAGAATATGTTTTGCTAGAATCCCACATAGGGGATTCTGAGCAAGCACACAGTAGACTCCGGTTTTTTCTCATTGTGCAAAAACCAGGCTAACTTGGGCTGTATCGTCTTATCTCTGAGCTTAGGAGGAAGTGATTGGATTTGCTTCCTAAGCCCCATTTGATACAAACACTTGCCCTGCCTACTGCACAGTGGGCTCCGAAAAGCAAATAAGAACCTGTATGTGAACGTACTTCGAAAACTATAAAGTACAATTCAAGAGCAAGCTGTTGTTATTATTAAAGAACAAATGGTTACTTATTAAATCATCGAACAGCTACTTTCTAAATATGTACTGTCTTTCGAGCATCGCGGCATCTTCTGGGGCTATGAAAATGAATACGAAGCTCTCCAGGAACTCGCTTTCTAGCAGGGAGCAGACCTGTGAAGAAGGAATTGCCGTGCAGCGCGACCAGAGGTGGGCACGGAGGTGCAGGAGCACCCCCGGCCGCTTGGGAGCACTCCCCGGGAGAGGAGGCATGGGAAGAAGCATCCAAGGACGGGAGTCATCCTTCCGGCTGGAAAAGGGGCAGGGATGGATGTGCTACCCAAGACACGTCAGGGACAAAGACCGAGCATGCACAATCTGGCACCAGCTGGAGATGCGTCAGAAACCTCCTGGCCGTTTGCTGGCTTATCCGCTTCCAGCTTGTGCACGCATCGCTCTTAGTTTCCTGCTCTTTATTGGACTTGAGGTCCACAAGGCTCAGTGTTCCTTGTCCCTGAACCTTTGCTGCCGCCCACTGTTTACTCCTCACTTCCTTCTTTCTCTTGTTTTTAATGTCCTTCCTCTTTCCTCAGAAGACTCTGTAGCCATTTGGCCCCGTCTGCTTTAAGGGGAAGACCCAGTTTTTCAAACTGGCTGCAGAACCGAACACGCACCTCGGGCTCGGGAGGAAGTGCGGGGCTGGGTGGCCCAGGGCAGCACCCAGTCCACGGCGCGCATCAACGATGAGCTGACCCGTGTTGTTCGCCCTGACGGTTCATATGGACGTCGTATGCAGGGGGGAGTAGGAAGGAGGGTGGGAAGGCGGGGTCCAGAGCGGCAGGAGAGGCCGAGGGAACATCCCTGGCGGTGAACGAGGGAGACCCCATGTGGGACTGTGCGGCCGGCCTGCAGGTCAACCCCGGCACGTCGGAGGAGGGAAGAGGAGGCAGACGCCGTCCAGAAGACACAGTTGAACGCCTGATGTGTGTGTGTGTCTTAAAAGGTTTACGTAACTGGGAAAGGTTCCATAATCGCGACAAGCTAGTGATGAGCACTTTCAAACCTAAGCCAAAAAGACCATGATTAGCTCTTGCCCCAAACCCCCCAAAGAGCCATGTCACCGAGGAGATGGAATTGACCAGGGTCCGCGTGGTCATAGTGATGTGAACCCTGACTATGGACTGGGTCAAAATCACCATAAGATGATCTCGGGAGGCGGCAGAGACGGGCGGCTTGCCTGAGCAGGGGCGGCGAAGCCTCACGTTCTCGTCTTCCCTGGAAGGAGGTCAGCACGTAGGGCAGAGACGGAGGCATCAAGATGCAGCAATATAAGCCCGACGTATAGAGACGGGCGACCCTCACCAGAAAAGCCAGAGGAGCTGGAAATGGTCGTCTCTGAGCTGGGAGAAGCGGAGGGAGGGAGGGGAGGAACCGCCCAGGTTTTGCAGCCTGCCGGGGGGACCCCGACCCTGTGCGTGTGGAGCATGGAGAGAAGAAGCTGTTAGACAAACACGAGTGGCCGTCGGAGTCCCCAGGCTGCCGTCATCGTGAGTCGGGCCGTGAGATAAAACAGGGAAATCCCATTGAATTGGAATCTCAGATGAACGTCAAATTTTTTTTTTTAAAATTTAATATGATTTTTTGGCAAGAAAAATTGTATATATTTAAGGCGCACAACGTGATGTTTCGATGTGTGTATCCGTAGTGTAATGATCTTCGCCAACAAGCTCACCCACGTGTCCATCACCTTTTCTGCATGTGTGCGTGCGTGCGTGTGTGTGTGTGTGTGTGTGTGTGAGAGAACACCTAGTCAATTTCAGGCATACAAGTCAGACTCGTCAGCTGTCGTCACCTCGCTGCAGGGTCGATCCCAGAACTCGTCCATCCGGCATGGCCAGAACTTGGTACGCTTGGCCAGCGTCTCCCCAGTCCCCCCCAGCCCCTTGTGTCACCGCTCTACTGTCTGTTTCCACGTCTGACGTTCTTAGATTCCACGCATCGGGGAGATCACGCCGTATCAAACAAGCTTTCGGTGTAATTTATGTCCAAAGTAGTTCCTGGGCCATAATTTCTACTAAAAAGTCATTCATTGCTTATCCGAAATTGAAATTTAACGGGCGGTCTGTATTTTTATTGGCTCACCCCGGCAACCCTCAGCGTGAGAATGTCCTCTTAGGGGCCACCTTGTTCACTCCAGCACAGAGTAAAGACACCTTGTAAAGAACCGTGGGGGAAATTTCTCTAAGGTCCCAGAAAGAGTTTCTAGTATCTTCTGAGCGACTAATTCATTTTTTCCCTTCGGTCCCGGACGAGAGATTTGTTACAAACACGTCGTCATTCCGATGACGTCTGCCCGTGGGTCTAAACCCGTCGGAACCACCACCAAGTGGGAGCTCTGACCAGCCGTAGACGAAGAGGAAAACAGTTGCATCAACCCAACAGGCGAACTTTATTAATAATAATAATAATAATAATAATAATAATAATACAAAAACCCAATAAACAGCAACAGCTAAAGCAAACGCCCTAATTTCCTAAGCCAGGCCGCTCCTGACGGTCTCAAGGTGCAAGGGGAGCCCATGGACATTGGCACCTGCGCCCACGCCACTGGCCAGCCCCTCGGTCGGCTCGCAGTGCATCGGGCCCAGAGCCCCTCGCCCCCTTCTCGCCGCGCATGCTCCACAGGAAGCCCCAGCTGACCCCTCATTGGGATGAGAGCATCCGTTGTTGGGGAGGTGATATCCTCAGCCGCGGGAGAAGGCGGACAAACGATCCCTGGCCTGGCATGCCCTGCCGGCTTGAAGCAGCGCTCATACCGTCTCAGAAGCAGCAGGGCAAAGGCAGGTTGGGAAGGAGGCAGGAAGTGGCCGCGGGGACGCTCATACCCAGGGTCTGATTCAGGGCACTCAGCCCACCCCATCCTGCTCTGAAGCTCTCGGCTGGCCTGGCTCCCTGTGTGACAAGGCAAAATGGAGCCTGCTGCCTGCCCCCCGGGGGTCAGCGGTCATGGTCTGGCTGGCCCCTGCTGATGGCCTCAGAAAGGGGGGAGCCTTTCTGCAGAGCTCCCTCCAAAGGCTACAGGGCAGAGTGTCGGGGCTAGAGGGCACTGTCTGCACTCAAATCCTGACTGTGCCACTTACTTATTAGCCGCGTTCGCCTTGGGCAAGTAGCCTCCTTAAGCCTCTGTCTTCTCATCTGTGAAATGGGTATGATGGGTCCATCTCTCCCCAAGAGATGGGTTTACCGTAAGGACGGCGTATAAAATGCCGAATGGTGCCCGGCATTGAGTCAAGGCTCGTCGGATGTTCTTACCGACCTGCAAACCCAGCCCTCTGAGCTGTGGTCTCCCCTCCACCTCTGCCGCCTTCTCAGCCCCGAGGAGGGAGGCCGAATGATCGATCGGTCCTTGCACGCGGTGGGAAGTCAGGTGGGTATGTCTACTCTGAGAGAATGCTGCTTCCAGGCCTCAGAGCAAGAGTTCGTTCGGGACACCTGCCTGGAGCATCGTGGGGGTGGAATCCATGGCTGCGGGGTCAGGAGAGGGCTCCCCACTCTAGGGGAGGGGGTGCACCCAGAAAGGATGGGTTTAGTCCAGGTCTGTTGGTCGCTTAACCACGGGCGTCCAAGGCCGTCTCCTCGTGCCTAGGACATTACATCTCACGGCCAGAACTATAATCTGCCACGCTACCCTGCATTCGCCTCTTCTGCCTTGTTGATAGAACCCCGCATTTTCAGCTGGGCACCATTTCCCCCTTCCCCTTGCAGTGAGCTGCGGCCATGGGGCTACGTGCTGGCCGATTAGATGGAAGCAGAGTATTCTATAAAACTTCCAGGAAACTGCCCTGAAACACAGCTGACTTTACCACTTTGCCACCTTCTCTCTTATTCTTGCAGACTAGATGGTGGATGTGATGACCGGAGGCTGAGCTGCCTCCTTGGGGCGCAAGTCGTAAACAGAGGAACCGAGACTTAGGCATTCATTTGCTCGGATACGGAGCCCCGTCAGCACTGCCCCTGGACCCTTGCTCAACCCCTTCCTCTCCTCCCCTCCCTCTGGTACCGTATTATCTCAAAGGACGCGTGTGTCCTGCCAGTTCTGTCCTTTTCCCTCGCGGTGGGAAATGTCGGTTTTAGGGCTCTGTTTAGGTCTGAGTGCATGACTGAGGCTTAGACCTGCTCCCACCTTTGAAGTTCAGATTGCCAAAGGCTAGTCTCTCCCTCTCTTCTAAGCTTAGAAGGCTGGTAAATCTCTCCCGCTTTTTCTTTTCTGTTTTTGCCACGCTTCGAAGGTTTTTAGATTTAACTCCTTACTCCATCAAGCATGTAGCTTCGTGTGTGGAATCAGGTGTGGGACTAGGATGTAGAACAAAGATGAACGAAGTCCTCTTTTTTTTTTTAATTTATTTATTTATTAGAGAGAGAGAGACTGAGAATGAGAGGGGAGAAGGTCAGAGGGAGAAGCAGACTTCCCGCAGAGCCGGGAGCCCGATATGGGACTCGATCCCGGGACTCCGGGACCACGACCCGAGCCGAAGGCAGTCGCCCAACCAACTGAGCCACCCAGGCGCCCGAACGAAGTCCTCTCGAAGTCCCAACCAGGGAACCGAGTTCTACGTGTCGCAGGTAATCTCCTTCCTAATGAGAGAGTAGATTCTTTGTCTAGAATAGAAAAAGAAGCAGTTTCCTCTGACACTTCCACACCCCCCCCCCAGCAAGTATTACTTCAGTGCGTGCTGTGTGCCCGGCTCTGTGCTAGGCTCCGGGGGCCCCGGGGTAGACGACAGTGGGTGACCACGCGGGTGAGCGAACCAACTCTCGCTGAGTTATAGCGCATCTCACGGCCGCGCTCTGCGACAGCTCATCGCAAGAGTAGACGATCGGTTCCCGCCGCTCTCTGAGTTTTCATATCTAACAATTCACCATCCCCTCCCTAACTCGCCGCTCCTCTCGCCTGTTTATTCTGCCAGGTGGAAGTAGGAATGCTTGTTTTTTCCCCCACTTAGGAAAATATCACATGGTACGATTGCATTAAATAACATGAAATAGAGTGATTAAATCGTAAAGAATTGACATTCGGATGTTCCGAGACAAGTCTATTCAAGTGGTCTTTTATAAAACTCAGGAACTTGTTGTGGCTTTATAGTTTTCTCCAAGTGCATTGCTCAGTTTCCCCAGTAGCCTTGTTTGTGGGCATTTCGTACTTTTTCTGCTACTGTAATCAGGATCCTGGCTTTTTTTTATGTTTTAGAACTTGTTCTTAACGTCAGAAAAGCAAACTATTAATTTTTATGTATTTACTATGTATTCCTCTGCTCTACTGAGCTCAGGAATTCCCATTTCCCCCCCCACCCCGCAATTTACCCATTTCAGTTTCCTACATATGCCTTCCGATCTGCAAACAATAGTCTCGTTCTCTTTCTTCACAATATTTAGGACTTTCTCTTTTTCTATCCGATTTGTATCAAATCTGCTGGACTGTCCAGAAAAATACATAAAAATAATGGTGATTATGGGCTTCCTTAATTTGTGCCTCATTCGGTGAAAAGTTCGTCATTATTTCACGGTTACACATGCTACTTTTTAATCAGGTTAAGAAAGAATCCCTCTGGGGGCGCCTGGGTGGCTCAGTGGGTTAAGCCTCTGCCTTCGGCTCAGGTCATGATCTCAGGGTCCTGGGATCGAGCCCTGCATCGGGCTCTCTGCTCGCGGGGAGTCTGCTTTCCCCTCTCTCTCTGCCTGCCTCTCTGCCTACTTGGGATCTCTCTCTGTCAAATAAATAAATAAAATTTTTTTAAAAAGTATCCCTCTGGTCCTAATCTTTAAAAGAGGTTTTTTATCATTTTAATAATTAATTAATATTAATAATTAATATTTAATTTTAATTTTTAATTAATTTTTTAATTTTAATATTTAAAAGGAGCAGGGGTTGGATTCCTTATCTCTGCGATCTCTCGTGTTGTTTCTTTTCTAATGACTATTTGTGAAAGATAATGACTTCCTCGGCTTCCTGGCAGCTGCGCTGGTCACCCTTGACGGTGCCGTTGGCTGATGTCTCTCGCAAGACGGCCGCGGGCTCCTTGGGTGCTCTGGCCTGGAGTCAGCCCCCCTTGAAGGGCAGAGACAGCCTTGGGGACTCGAGCGGAAGATACTCGAGGCTCCAGACGAAGAGACCCGAGCCCCAGCGGACACCCGAGTGAGGACCGCCGCGGAGCGCTGTGCAATCTCGGGGGGCACCCATTTCCCCAGAAGCGCGATGGACGGATCCGGGAATGGAAGGGGACTTGCACATTTCGGCGTCACACGGTGGCCGCCAACTTGGGGCACGTCCTCCTTGTGCTCTGCGGTGCTCCTGGACCTCTGTGTGGTTCGAGGTCTGGTGGTTCGGTGGGGGGGAGATGGCGAACATCAGCGAAATGTGAAATTAACCTTGGCCGTGACGTCTGGGTCTGGCATCTGGTCGGCGTGGCGCGGGCCTTCTGTGCAGCGTCTTCCTGCCCGGTGTTGGAGGCTTCTGGCAGCCGCGTCCAACAGCCCTAGCTCACTCGCGGGCAGTCCCTCAACAAACATTTACTGAGCGCCGCTCATGTGCCCCGCGCCATCAGTTTATGAGTTCATGTTGTTTTGAAAACACTCTAGTGTTTTGAAGTGTGGGTTTGATTGTTTTCTGGTGAGGCTGACGGATCAGGCGGGGACTGTCACGGACAAGATCGTCTGCCCCCCGCCGTGGTCCCCGGGAGGGGGGGCATGGTTCTGCGCGGGGCCCCACCGGGCGCACCGGGGCCGGTCTGTGGGCAGAGGGCCTGTGGTTCCCTGTGGAAACAAGGCAGGGGATGGGCTACTTGGAATGATTGCAGAGGACTAGGGGTGGCGGACCAGGGCCCGAGGAGAGGGACCTGAAGTGTGCGAGCCCCGTGAGAGCCCGGGCGCCAGGGGCTCTGGATTGCTTGGTGGGTGCATGAACATTGCTCCTACGGGCGGGGCCTGACACGCTCTAGGAACCAGTTATCCCTGCGAGGGGCATCCTCCCCGGGCTCTGCAGAGCCCCCCAATGTAAAAAGGTAAGAAAATACAGGAACTAAAAAGACGGGGTCAGAGCGGCAGAGCTTACAGGGAGAGAGAGAGAGAGAGGTGGCAAGCCACGCGAAAGGGTCAGAGAGATAACTTGAGGGAAATGCCGGTAAACCGGGCCGATACTCCACCGATGTCCTTAGTAGGGACGACAATAGGCCAGGCCACTGAGTCCTGGAATTAACAGAAGAATACAGCAAATATGGTGAAGAGTTAAGTGGACTCTCTCCCCTCCGGGGGCCTCACAGTCTCCTATTCCTCTACCTTCCAATTTTGCTTTTCCTGAAATGGATCAAGAGGAGAGACGTTTCCGAGGAGAGAGTGCAGGAGAGCTCATAAATAGGGCTGGACGGGATGGCCACCTCCTGACAACAGATCCTTCTTCGGGTGGCTCTCGGGGCACCCTCCCCAGCTCTCCTCTCCCGTGTGGCTTTAAAGGGGGGCTCGGGGGGGGGGGCGCGGTGGCAATCTACCCCCGGGGGGGGGCGCAGAGGAGATCTCAGGTCTGCCGTCTTTTCGGGCCATCAGAAGGCTGTTCTTGCTGTGACCTCATGAGTGGACCCCCCCCCCCCCAGGCCGGTCCCTGCCCAACATCAAAGTCCAGCAAACAGAGTTCGACAAACCAAAGTGTCGTTAGGAAAGAACGGGACCCAGCCACCCAAACGTTCGTTCAAAATAAGACATCTAGGGGCGCCTGGGTGGCTCAGTGGGTTAAAGCCTCTGCCTTTGGCTCAGGTCATGATCTCAGGGTCCTGGGATCAAGCCCCACATCAGGCTCTCTGCTCAGCGGGGAGCCTGCTTCCCTCTCTCTCTCTCTGCCTCCCTCTCTGTCTACTTGTGATCTCTCTTGCTCTGTCAAATAAATAAATAAAATCTTAAAAAAAAAAAAAAAAGACATCTAACCGAGCCTTAGGTGTTACTTATTTTTATATGCATTCGCGGGGAAGAACACAGTGTCCGCGATCCTCTTCGGGTTTACGGGCGGAGGCGCTAACAGGTACACCCCTCCGGAAACCACTATCAGAGTAAACACCCTCCCACGTCCCAGGTGGCCGACTGCCTGGTCACCCGGCCAGCCGCACGTGCAGCCTGCGGGCCAGTCCGCTCCAGCATCCGCAGGCGCGTCTGGGGCAGGGCCGTGCCGAGAAGGCGGAGAACCCCGTATCTGCCCGAGGCTGTTTCATCAGCGGGGCAAGGAGCACAGGTTCGAGGCTCAACCGGGCTCTTTTCCATTTTTAGCGCCTTGGCGCTAACGAAAGGGCTGGGGATCTGGGACCTTACGCAGTCGCAAGGAGGAGGGTAGCGCGGGGGTGTTGAAGGACGGTCTCGACCGATCATCCCAACGCGGGGCCGGCGTGTACACATGTTCTCAAGGACGACCCTCCTAGAGCCCACCCGCCCCTCCCCCCACTCCTGGACCTGGTTCTCTCTCTGTCACTAGACACAGGCGTCCTCGCTGGCGGGAATGCTCTGGCCTCCCCCACCAGGTGCTCCCACGAACGTCCCCTCGGGAGGAGGGGGGGAAGGACACTCAACGGGTTCTCTCTCCTTCACACTCAGGGAGGCAGTGCTGTCACTCCATAATTTAACTTTTTTTTCCTTTATGACTCTTCTCGTCAGTGTGGCAACATCGGAAAGGCTGAGATTAGGGTGTAGCTCTAGGAAAACGGCCCACGGAGCCCGTGGGGGTGTGAGGGCTGGAGGGGCTGGGAGAGGGACGAGGTCAGTCTGCAGGGGACGTGATCTAATTATCCGTGCTTCTCCGCAGCGACTCAGAGCTCGTCCTCTCAACTGCGAATCGGCCTGATTCTCATCCTCTCGACTCCTGTAAAGCTCGGTTTATCAGTAAATCCTGCTGAGGTTGCTTGGGCGTGTCCCCAGATCCAACGGCCCGATGGGCCACCTCGCGGGTCCAAGCCACTAACAACCTCCACTTGCGTGACCACATGGCAGACCCGCGTTCCTATCCTGTGGCTGCAGTAACAAACCACCACGACCTCGTGGCTAAAATCGGCACTAATTCATCATCTCCGGCGGATTAGCAACCCCGATGCCACCGGCTTCCGGCCCCCGGGTGTAAAACAGCATCTCCCCCGGTTTGAGGCTGAAAACACGGACGTCGCTGGGAGGCCCTTATTCGGCCCCTAACATGTCCCTTAGCTCCTCTAGCCTCTCACGTCAGTCTCTTCTCCACACAGAGCGGAAGGGACCCCAGGAAGCCGTTTACCACACTACCTCACTCTGCTCAAAACCCTCCCAGGAACCCGCCACCAGCCCCTGCAGTCCCGCACCCCGAGCACCGCGGAGGTCCCCCTGCAGTCCCGGCACCCCGAGCACCGCGGAGGCCCCCCTGCAGTCCCGCACCCCGAGCACCGCGGAGGCCCCCCCACCAGCTGCAGGAGCAGGTTTGCGAGCATGGAACAAATCCCACCACTCCTAGCGTGGACCTCACTGCACCCCAAGGAGCCGGACTGCGCCCCTGTGCTCCCAGCTTATTCACAACGTCTTCATCCGTGCTCCCGGGGGAGGCTGGTGTTTGCTTTCCGGTTTCTGTATTACTGCGCTATCTGCGTTATCTGTGTTTGGTTTTGCTTTGTAGAATAGATTGTTGGAAGCTTTGCACCTTCTCTAGCTCGCAGAAATATAAATAGCATAGACATCGCTTCTGCCTTTAAAATTCGGAAAACAATCCGCGCCTTTCCCATTTGCAAGTCTCAGTGGGCCTTCAGTTAGGCACGGCCAAGGGCAAGGAGCCCAGTGAGGAAGCCCCCCGAGCAAGCTCTCAGGAATACAGGCCGTTTGCCGTCATGCTCCAGGACCCCTCCCGGCCCGTGTATCCGCGTACTCGAGCCCAAAGGCAACGTAAAGACTCTGATCCCAGTGCTCCCTTCTGAACCGGCCAGTGTGGAGCCTGAGCCCCGAGGTGCTCCCCCCGCCGCCGGGGCTGCCAGCTGGCTGGGTGTCCAGACGGCCCACCCTGACGGCCAGACGGCGGACCCTGCTGCCGGGGCCGTTCGCTCGGGCAGACTGTGCCCTAACGGAAGGCCCGGGTCGCGTTCCAGGCTCTGGATGCGCCAGGAGACGCCGGGCCAGTCCTTCCGAGCCCGGGACCCCGCAGGGCCTCTGCCAGGCCAGCACGGACTCGAGGACTTGGGCTCTGTAACCAGGCACAACCCTGGGGCTCGAGCATCCATCCCTCGCATCTGGGGAGGCGGGAAATCCAAGGTCAAGGAACCAGTGTGGCTGCTTTCCGGGGGAGCTCTGCTCCCAGCAGCTCCCAGGTCCCGTCCTGACGACTCTACTCTCACCAACCCTCACTCTCTCCCAAAGGCCCCGACTCCTGATACCAGCACACTGGGGGTTCGTGAATTTGGGGGACACAACGCAGTTCACAGCAGATGGCCTTTCTTTAGTTAGGAGGAGGTCATTTCCATTTCAGTCCGCCAGAAGAATCGCTATTGTGTCACACACACGCACACACACACACACACACGCACACACACTCAGATGCCTTTATTTTAATTAGAAGCTACTAACTCGAAACTGACATACTGTTAATGTCCCCGACATCGTCTGAGCCAATATTTATAAACTCTCTCTGCGAGAAAGCCCCGTGAGGTCTGTTGGCAGAAAGAGCCTGAATCCGTTACAAGGGGGGGGGGTCTCACATCCAGTCTGTGACCGTGACCCCAGAGCAGAGCTCGGGAGTTCGCTGCGTGTCTCGGAACAAGCCTTTGCTGCCTGGAAGAGAGGACCAGAGTGATTCCAGAATCTTCCATTGCCATGTCATCCGGGGGTCCTTGCCGGCCGGCTAACCCGCACGCTTGCCATCAGTCCTGGGCTCCCCTCGTGCTTCTGGCGTCTGGGCCTTGCACGACCAAACCCCCGGCTTGTACTTCCTGCCACAGAAACCCTTTCAATCTCAGGGGAAGCCGAGTTCTCCAGTCTACCCTTGTAGCTAAGACGGTTTCCGGCCTACGTCTATCTTACTCTTCACCTTGTTTCTGATCCGGAGTCCGGACAGGGATTGGAGACGCTCCTTCCTTGGACCGAAGGCTCCAGGAGTCGTGCCCTTCTCAGGGGCGAATCCTCATCTTTACAACTCTCGGTGGGGCAGCAGGCTGGAGGGTCAGGGCCCAAGAGAGTCCCACCTGGCATAGCCCGAAGCTCGTCCCAGCATCCAACTCAGCTCCGGACCTTCTCAGGGGCGTGGGGGATGAGGTGCAATGCTGAGAAATGTCTGAGTGGGGGCGAAACCAGGTCAGAGTGGTGGGACTTAGCCCAGAGCACCCCCTTCTCACTCACCCCGCTTCCCCAGGCTCTTGGAATCAGCGCCCTGCGAATGCACCTGCTACCCGCAGAGCCCCACCCCCGCCACCTCCCCTGAGAAGACTCCCCAGACTCTAACCCTTGTGTGTATGCCCGGAGCTCCCACAAAGACGCACACTTCATCACTGTCTTGAGACTAACCTTCAGGGGTCATTTCTACATTTGGCATGAGAGAAGCTTCTAGGAATGTGTAGAACACAGAAGAATCCATAATAAAAAAGTCTCATTATTGGGGGGGGGGTGTCGGGGAATGACTATCTTATTATGTTTCTTGATTGTTTCGTGTTAATTTTATTTTTCCGGGGGTATTTCAAGATCTTTTAGGAAGGAGAAGCTTGACTCACTTATCTTGCTTCCTGTTTTTCTTTTTTCTTCTTCTTCTTTTTTTTTTTTTTAAGCCTTCACAGCATCTGACAGGGTGCCAGGGAACTAAAAAGCACTCGGTAACTACAGTCAGAGGCTGGTGAATGAATTCTGCATAGGGCCACCACCCAGCACAGCACCCCGCACGCCAGAGCTCGGCGGTGTTTGTTGAATGAGTGAGTGAGCATCCCCGCCCCCCTCCCCCCTCCGCCATGTCTTGGAAAAGGATCTGGCTTATCCGCTCCCCTATTTGCCAGCCTGGTGAATACGAATTCGCCAGAAACAGAAAAACAATATAAAAAGATGGCATGAGACAAAAATATACGAGAGTGGGATGAAATGCTTGGTATTTAAGTGATTTCTCGACTTTTTACCGGGGAATTCTGGCTCCTAGCCTCTCTCCCTCGTTGGCAGAAGGCACTGGGCGTATATTTGAAAGGCCCTTCCTCTGGGACTCGTACTGAGTCACCTTCCAAAACCCCTCCCCTCATTAGGTCATGGGAAGGCAAGCCACAAGAGGGGAAATTCACCATGAAGAACAGTCGCGTACATTTAAACGCTGGTGTGCGAGAGGAAACCTTCTGTGGGACTTTCAACGCTTTTAGCTGCTGTCGGCGCAGGCGGACGTTGGTTTACCGACGGCGGCTTTAGGGCGAAGTCTTCAGCTTCCCGCAGGGATCGCCGGCTCTGGCCGACATGCTGACCAATTTCCCTGCCGTGCTCAATTTCCCCCTAGTTTAGGGTGCTGTTCCCGGGGCTTCCAAAGAACCAGGCCCCGAGCTGGAACACGGAAACCTAACACAGGGACCAGACACATTCCACGTGAAGACACTCCAGCCAGGAAACCCTCAACATCACTCTCTCTGTCCCTTCATTTGTGAAGTAGGCACGTGATTCGGAATTAAACGTAATCACTCCTGCAAAACACTCAACCCAGGAAGTGTGAGCCCTGGCGGTCCCAGTCGCTGTATATACATTATTGTAAAGTACGTCGTCGTTCTCATCGCTGCTGATGCAGGGTTGGGGCCCGAGCTCCCGTGTGGGGCCGTGAAAGAGATCTCAGCTCCCGCCTTCCCAGCTCAGCTCCACTGGCTTCTTCCTCTCGGATGCTCACAAGGGTGAGTCGGTGCCCGTAAGTCCGTGCCCGCTGTAGCCAGCCTCCCCGATGGCCCACCACCACGCCTGTGTGCGGTCCCCTCCACCGCTGAACCAGGACCCAAAACACAAGAGGCTTCTCCCTCTCCCCTGGGTCGTCTGGAGGAAGCATGACCATGCCGCGAGGGGAGGCCCACGCTGTGAGGGGCCAAGAGCCAGAGCCCCCCACCCAGAAGCACTCAAGTCTTCTGCTGACCTCAGCCTCAAGAGACACCCGAAGACAGAAGGACCCAGCTAAGCCACCCCCAGATTCCTGGCCCTCAGAAAATGGACATTGGTTATCTAATGCAGCTAAGTTTGGGAGTGATTCATTATGTAGCAGGAGATAACTCATACGTGCCTTCTTGCTCGAACCAAATTGAATGCATGATCTCAAGCCAAGGCCCTTACTTCAAGAATGTTAGCTTAAGAAATAGAAAGGCAAATAAAACTGTATTAGTTGAAGTTTCTCATGCTCTTTTTCTGAGGCATGTAAAAGCTGACCCCAGTTTTAGGGCATACGACTCACCTGCCTATCTGTCATTTCCCATCCCTCATTCATCCATCCAGGCCATGCCTTAAGATAAAATATACAGAGATAAATAATACAGTATAGAGGGGGAAAGAATCCTTTTTCTTTCTAGAATTTCTTTTGGGAAGGTTTCTTTGGGAAACAGTTTCTGGGGATGCCTGGGGGGCTCAGTTGGTTAGGCATCTGCCTTCTGCTCAGCTCATGATCCCAGGGGTCCTGGTATTGAGCCCCGCATTTGGCTCCCTGTTCAGTGGGGAGTCTGTTTCTCCCTCTCCCTCTCCCCCTGCTTGTTCTCTCTCTCTCAAATAGGTAAATAAAATCTTTAAAAAAAGAAAGAAAGAAAACTGTTTTTGACCAACTAATTTGGGGTAAAAGTTGAGCCTCCAGGACATGATTTATTCAATATGAGACTGTAAAGTGTGTGTGTGTGTGTGTGTGTGTGTGTGTGTGTGTGTGTGTGTTGGGACCGGGAGGGTGGCAGGTCACATTTGTGTATCTTCAGAGGAAACACAAGAGAGCAATGGAGAGGAGGAAGGACAAAGGTTCCATGCTGTAGTTCTTCCCCCCTGCTCCCTCCATCTTATGTAAAGTTACTAAACTCACAAAGTAAGTGAAGCGTATGAATTATAGAGGCAAAAACCATTATGGCACAAGCTTCTGTGTTCACACCAATGCATTGGATTATGGACTGTCCAGGCACAGCAGCAGAGAGGAGGAGGAAAGTTTGGGAATACAGAGGAACTATGGAGGGCTTTCAGAGTTTCATGGAACTATAATATTGGGGGGTTGAACACAGTTGAATCTCTGAGGGCTGCTGAAGACCCAAGGTACCTTGGATGGGTGGATGGATGGATGGATGGATGGATGGAT
>CM052814.1:1073073-1101484 GCA_028533885.1 Nasua narica | reverse complement strand
TGGATGGGTGGGTGGGTGGATGGGTGGGTAGATGGGTAGATGGATGGATGGATGGGTGGTGGGTGGATGGATGGGTGGATGGATGGGTGGGTGGATGGGTGGGTAGATGGGTAGATCGATGGATGGATGGGTGGTGGGTGGATGGATGGGTGGATGGGTGGGTGGGTGGGTGGATGGGTGGGTAGATGGGTAGATGGATGGGTGGATGGGTGGTGGGTGAATGGATGGGTGGATGGGTGGATGGATGGATGGGTGGGTGGGTGGATGGGTGGATGGGTGGATGGATGGATGGATGGATGGGTGGTGGGTGGATGGGTGGATGGATGGGTGGGTGGGTGGATGGGTGGGTAGATGGGTAGATGGATGGATGGATGGGTGGTGGGTGGATGGATGGGTGGATGGGTGGATGGGTGGATAGATGGATGGTTGATGGGTGGATGGATGGGTGGATGGAGGATGGATGGATGGATGGATGGGTGGATGGGTGGATAGATGGATGGTTGATGGGTGGATGGATGGGTGGATGGAGGATGGATGGATGGATGGATGGAGACAGAGGCAGAGTAGTAGACAAGTGTCAGCTCCCTGAGGGCTGAGAGCTGCAGTTTCGTTTATTCATTTTTATACACTGAATGTTACACGTGACAGAGATCTCATAAAACTTCATGGAATAAATAAGTGTGTGAATAAATAACATACAAATGAGTAAACAGATGATTTAACTTCCAAGTGCTAATCTAATATATGCCCTCCACGTCTGCACTCGCTGTGTGGTTATCCTGAAACTCGGGGGTTTGTTTCCTAAGCTTACCTGTATTTCAAGGCTGTGGAAGGTCATCTTCAGCTCAAGCACCCTTACCACAAAGCTTACTGCTTCCAGAAGGTATCGCCTTTCCTCCTGGTCCACACACAAGCACTTACGATCTACCTTCACCTGCGGGATGCAGAAGGGACCCGGCGCACACGTCCAGCCTGAGCAGAGCGGAACCTCTCACCAACGGGCTGGCTTGTGCTCCTGAGTTCCGGGTCTCTTTCTCGGGCTTCTCTAGGACTCTGCGACTGGACCTGCCCACATCTGAGCTGCTGTCCTCACAGGCTACACATGAGAGCCCTCTGCCCACAGAGCCCCGGGGTGGCCACGGGGGCCCTGCTGTCCGCACACACACCACACGCAGCTCCGGGGGTCTGCGCTGCGGCAGCGGTGGCCACCAATCTTGACTCAGTTTGCTGGGTTTTTCTAAGAACACGGAGAACCTCACTGAGAGGGGATCATTGCAATGCCAGCTGTCAGCTGCCGCTTGCGGTCCTGGAATTACCACCCTGCAGGGCTTTGAAGTCCTCCTACGCACTATGTCACCGTTCTGAGTTCATCTGAACTTGGGAATCATTTGCAGAGACCTATCAGATTACCTTTCAATTCCATTGGAAGGAAATGAACTGGCAAGGAGACTGTAAGGACTTAGGAAAAGACCTCCCCATTCTTAAAATAGCGACTTCCTCTCTCCTCTGCCCTCCGCCCCCCTCCCCTCCCCTCCCCTCCCCTCCCCTCCCCCCCTCCCCTCCCCTCCCCTCCTGTTCTGCTACTGCCTTTCCCTTCTCATCCGAAGCTTAGACCAGCAGGAGACTGGAGGGGCCGATTGTGAGACGAAGTGTGTGTGTGTCTGTGTGTGTATGCGCGTGTGCGTACGTGCGTGTGAGGTGAGTATGCACAAGCACCTGACTTGACTCCCAGGACAGGGACCCCACATCTTCCTGCCCGCTTCCCCGCCCCCCACCAACACCCACTGCCGCGGGGGAGACTGGAGAAGCGAGCCTCGGGGACGAGAACCCACCACCAGAAAGGGTACCGTGAATACGATTATTCCCTGCTCCTTTTCTTTCCTCGTCCGCTCGCATGGCCCGGAGGGCTATTTATGGATGTCCAGCGCTAGCCCAGAACTTCTCCGTCCCGAGACCGCACCCCCCACTGCACAACCCCACGATGACCGACCGAGGGTCAGTCCGCACGGCCGCGGGAGGTGCTCCCGCACTCAGCGCTGCAGACGGGGGGGGGGGGGGGGGGGGGGGGGGGGGGGGGGGGCGCCGCGGGGAGAGCGGGGCCGCACACCTGAGCTCCAGGCCCGGGAGCCGCAGCGCGCCCTTGACCTCCCCGCTCTTCCCCCCCTCGCCCGCCGCTGACAACGCAGACAATCCCAAAGGCCTCAAACGGGCGGGGCCCCGGGGCAGAAGGCCGCAGCCTCCCATGAGCTCCCGGGAGGCCACCGGACCAGAAGCTTCTCCCTTGGACCATGACCCGAGCCAGATATTAGCGCCTCGTGCTTATCCAGGGTCTACCGATAACCGCGATAACCGCGCGCTTGCTTGCCCGGGAGGTAGGGGCTGGACCCACCCCCTACTCAAAATGCGACTTGCACGTTGAGGCCTGATGGTGCCACACGTGGACCAAGAGGAAGGAAGAGTTTATTACTGACGTGATGAGTCTCGGGGGGCAGGGCAGGCTCCCCGGGGAGGGCTGGAGAGTGAGGAGGGGTGGGACTAGGGTGCGGGGTCCCCCCCACGGGCTGGGTTTTGGGCGGCCAGAACTACCCCCCTCCCCCCGGGTGTCGAGACGCAGATGCCCCGGCCGTGCCCACGCCCCCTGTATGGCCGCTGAGCCCAGCAAGGAGCGTCCCGGACGCGGCTGCACGAGGCCTCCACGTTCCTCCCAGGACACCGGTTCCCGCGCCCGGAGCAGCTCCCTCGGCTTCCTGCCGATTCCAGACGGGATCCAAGATCTCACTCAACGTGTGTTTGCGGCAGCCTAACGAGGACTGAGCCCAGGTCTGGAGCTACGTGATGAAAGCCTGCCCTGGTGCAGTTTATAATCCTGGGATCCCGAATCCAGCCCCTCCTACCTTCTTCTGCACTTGAAACATGTGGATTCATTCCCTTTAGTACCGTCGTCCGATGTGGGGCAAGCCCTACTTTTTCACACTCATTCCCGTCCGTAGCCCCCTGTGTGGACCCCTCCCACCCACCCCAGTGCACGCTCGTGTCTCAGGCCGCCCTGGGCCAGTGGGCTCTGCCCCCATTGTCCCGCGGAGTCCCCAGGGCTGCAGGGTCCCGGGAGTGCTCCACAAGCCAGCCTCCCCCTGGAGGCTGGGACCGGAGCTCCCCGCACCCCACCCCGGGTGGGCTGGGGCCGTCTGCGGAATGTCCCACCCTGCGGGGCCCACAGGTGCTCAACCACAGATCTCTGCTTCCACCAGACAGCCCTCCACGCCCAGGGCTCTCTGCAGCCTGTGGAGCCCCGAACGGCACCTCGCCATCGCACTTCCTCCCCCTGCAGCGGTGGGAAAGTGAGACGGGCATCACGAGACCCGGGCCGGGAGGCCACTGACCAGCAGCATTTCCCCGAGAGTCTCCGGCTCAGTCCCGCTGTTCTCACTGCCGCAGTCAGAATGGACCGGCCTGGGGGCCTGATGGATGCATCTCATTATCATTTAATGTGGGGGCTGGTGTTTAACCGGTTCTCCTCCCCCAGGACCCCTGCTCTGAAATCTCAGCCGTATTCCTAGCGATTGGGTGATGCTGTTTCTCCGAGGGGCCAGGCATCTCCGGGAGGCCCGGGGTCTGGCACTCAGAGCCCGGTCGCAGCGCTGGACAGAGACGCGGTGGCGGTCTGTGAGTCACTGCCGGCTGCCAGTCACCCTCCGGGAGCCGAACAGCCTCCGGCTGCCGGTGTGTCTCTCCACCCAGAGACAGTTTTGTGTTTTTGCCCCTGAGGTACCTGGTACAGCAGGAGAGAGGCCTGCCTGGAGGAGGCGGCACGGAGGAGACGCAGCCCCGCGGCTAGCCGGGAGCAGAGACCACACTCAGCAGCCTACGGAGCCGAGCAGAGAAGAGTGTGGCTCCCGAGCTCAATCTGTGTGCAAAGCACACGGCAGGCCCCGGCGACGCCCCAGACCCTCCTCGGCCCCCGATGGGGCAGATAAGGTGTGGAGCGTGGTCAGCATCACCCCAGCGTTCGCACAGGACGGGAGCATCCAGCCGCAGGACCTGGAAGGCCCCTGGGACGGAACCCACCCTACGGGAAGGACGGCGGCCCCCAGGGTAACTCAGGGGCACCGGGGCCCAAGTTCGGAAGCACGTTCGCGCTCATTCTTTACGTTACGTCCAGGCCCTCGAGGCTTACAGCTGAGAAGTCTGATCACCTCTAGGGGACAAAAGCACCTAAGTGAGAGTCACCGGTGTCTCTGCCGGGGCGGGTGGCAGGCCCAGCCCTGAGGGCCCTGGACACTGGGCTCTGGTGCGCATGCCCTCTGCTGGGCCGGCCAGCTCCTGAGGCGTAGCCACTGTCCACGGGTGGAGGTGAAACCCGGGCACCCCGGGGGCCCGCACTGAGCCCTGGGGGGCCACGCGGGAGAGAGGAGGGCACGCAAACGCGCCCGCCGCGGCGGGCCTCAAGCTACCAGCCGCGCCCCACAGACACGCGGAAGTGCCCGCGTCCCCCGGGATCCCCCCGTGCGCACAGCAGACTGAACCTTACAGCACGGAGAGGCGCTAAATGTCATGGAGCACCTAGGAGGTGGTGAGCTCTGACCATACGTCCCCTTTGTTTTGCACAGGATGTATTTCACCGCGAGCCTACGAGAGCGGTTTCCGTGAGGGCCGTGGTCAGAGCAAGAGCCCTAAGAGACGGAGCGAGCGGCTCCCACAACCCAGCGCTGCGCCCGCTGGGAGGGAAGGTCGCACGGCGGCCGAGGGGTCAAACACAGGACGGCACTCCTGGGGCGCCCGAGCCATCTGGGCTGGGCCGAGCGGGGACAGAAACGGTCGAAGCCAGGTGTGGGGTCAATCCTGGGGGCCCGGCGCTACAGCCTGCTACCCTGCCCGGCTCCTGGGCGCAGGGGCCGCCAAAACCCAACCCGGGGCACGCCCCAGCGACCGCAGGGACAGCGGCCCTCTGCCTAAGCCTCAGGGCCCAGGTGGCGGCCGGAGACCCAGACCGCTGTCGCCAGCGCGCGGTTTAGGAAGGAGCAGCCCCCGCCCGGGAGCGGGAACCGTTCAGAAAGGGGTCTGTGCAGTTGTCAAAGCACCTGCCGGTTCTCTCGGCTCTCCCGTGGGAGAACAACTGCCTCAACGGCGACAGCTTCGGTCAACATCGGTGCAATGGCCAAGCCTGGAAATAGGAAGCAAAGGGGAGATCTTGAGAGGGCCGGGCTCTGTCCCCGGGTCATGTGCCGGGGACAGTTGGCCGCAGGACTGGGGACAGAAGGAAGGCAGCTGAGGCTCCATTCTGGGAAGTTTCCCTTCGAGTCTGCGAGGGCGGGAGGGGAGCTGAGCGCTGAGGACCAAGGTGGGCCAAGCCCTCAGCACAAGCCTTCTGCACGTGACCCACTTTGACGACGCAGCCACGCTCGCAAGGGAGGCATTCTCGCCCCACCTTGCAGAGGGGAAGGCTCCGTTTCAGAAAGATCGGGAAGTTTGCATGAGACCCCGTAGCTCAGATCCTCCCGAATGCCGGGTCGCGTACCCTGGGCTACTGGCTGTGGAGACGGGGAGCGTGCCCGCGTCCCCCGGTCTCCCTCCCGCATCCCTGCGGCCAAAGAGACGTGGGCTGGAGTCCTGGCTCCCTGCCTCCCCGGTCACTGTCACTCGCGAGACCTCCACCGGCGTCAGCATAGGGACTGGGAACCGGACCTGGGACGGCTCCTACTTCGCGATACTATCGTGGGTTTAGGTGAGACCGTTTGCACAGCGAGCTCTGCACGGGGCCCGCACGGGGCAAGTTTGGAGGGCAGCTGTCACGGCCGGAGAGCACGGCGCTGCAGAGCAGGGGCGGGACACCGTGGCTGGAACGAGGGTTCAGGCGGGCAGCTGGTCCACGTGACGTCCCAGCGAGGGGGACCCACCTCCCACAGAGCGGGGACCTCTTCCCTGGCTTCCCACGTGCAGGGCACTCTTCCTGGCTCTTTGAGAACATGATCGCATTTAACCTAACGAGTCAGGGGAGTGGGCATCACCGTCCGCCTGACTTAGCGACGTGAAAAGTAAAGGCTCCCCCCCCAGATCCCGCGCTGCCCCTTTGGGCGCAGCCAGTCCAACGCTCTGTGTCTCTGAGAAAATAGGAATCGGGTCCCCACAGCACCTTCCCTGATGCCTGTGCCCGAGAGCCTCTCTCCCCGATGCCCGGAGCCGTCCAGCAGTCACTTGGGGATGTGCCCAGCACACTGTCCCCTGCTGCGCCCTCCTCCCTCTCTGTGGTCATTTCCGTGGGACGAATAGTGACAGGCCAGTGTTACGTGGGGGAGGCTGTGGGCTTGGACGCTGGCCCCAGCTCTGCCCGCCCCTCCCGCACTGAGGGTCTCTGAGGTTCCGGCGTGTGCTCGTCTATAAGGCAGGGAGGATGTCGACCCCGCGGTGCTGCTGGGAGACGAGTGACCAGAGTAACGTCCGACCCCTCGATTCCCAGCTGGCTCGGTCCCCGGGGCAGACTCGCCCGCCGCGGCTTCCCTGGCTTCCTCGTCGCGAACGTGGGGTTAGAACCCCCCCCCCCCCCGCTCCATGGGGTCGCCGTGAATCAGGCAAGGTCACGGCCCGGAGCCGGGCACCCGGCACGGCTCTCACCCCCGTGCTCGTGATTAGCTCTCGCAGGACCGGAAAACTGGCCCACGGTCCCGACAGAGCAGCCGCGTGAGTCCCAGGTCACGGCTCGCGGCTCTTACAGCGCCCAGAGGGCCCTCTCGGGGGAGAACCCGCCACGATAAAGCAAGGCTCAGGCTCGTGCAGAAGAAAAAGAAAACGGGGCACTTCGTCTACGGCTCTGCATCTTTAAGGCTCCTTATCTCGAAAAGTTTATGCTAATCAACCGTCCCAGGAACCTAAGCTACTTTGCTGGCTTTCGGGGGATGGAAAGGACGTGGGGTTTTTAAAGTCGGATGACCTGGGCGTAGGGGTAAGTCTGTGGCTGCTGTGTGACCACAGGCAAGTCGCTTACCCTCTCTGAGCCTCTGCTTCCTCACTCAGACAATGGAAAAAGGAGAGTATCAACCTTCTCGGACCATGGGGAAGGTCAAACAGGACGCGAAAGCAACCTATAGAAGGTGAGGTTCGAGGTGAATGTGGGCTACCATTTACTGCAAAGAGAAGGCAACGTTCAAGGCTCGGTCTCAGGAATCAGAACTGTGCCCCCTTTGTGGGTCTGAATTCCCTACTTCCGTTTTAATGGTCTCTGTGTGCTTGCACCTGCTGCTACGAGCCCCTTCACATCTTTCTGGAAGGAGGCAAAGTTCGAAAGCAAACAAGACAGCTCTGGGGTGAGAAGTGGGGGCGGCCAGCCCGTTTTCTCAGAAATGGGGTCAGAGACGAAGCCAGCCAGCCCCCCAGCTGCCCAGCCTAGACAAAAGGGGTCTGCTCCCCAAAATACCATCCGGAATCCTCTGATTTTAGAGCTTCAGCCTCAGAGCAAAAAGTCTGGGTTTTGCCCTCTATACGATTTTTAGAAGCCAAACGCCTTCCGGAAACTTTGTTTCTAACGCACCAAGCACGCCAAGCCCGACGCAGCCTGTCCCGGGGTTTCGAGGAGACCAGCCAGGCAGGTGGGTGAGGCACTCGAGCTGCCGCCGCGTCTCCAACCCGGCGCACGGTTCGTCCCACCAACACATTCACAAACCTGAGTCACCGGCCTCCAACGGGAGCCGTATAAATAGCCTGTTTGTGCCAGATAGGAGACAGGAGACAGGAGACAGGAGAGCAGGGTCAGGGAACAGGCGGAAATCCCCGGGCCCAATTTAAACACCAAACAGCTTAGCCTTGGCACGATTTACAGCGCCCAAGAACAACTCCCACCCGGGAGGGGGAACGTCAAATGGGAAATTCTCAGCCAGCGAATGTCCCCGCGCGGAGCGAACAGGAGGAACGAGGAACACACGTGACTGCCGAGTCCCTTCCCGGCCGCGTTTTCTGGGCGCGTGGCTGCTCGGGGTCCTCGACACAAGGCAGGGGGACAAGGGGGAGCCATCCATCGGGGCTCGTGGATTCCGCGATGCTTTTGGACGGACGGCCGAAGAGTACAGTTCGTGGGGGCCAAGAACCTGGAACCCGGGAACGTTTTACAGAATCGTTCTTCCCTCGGATTCCCGCCTCCCCCGGACTCTGGACGTGACTCATGACGGACATACAGCCCCGGGGCGCATGACTGGCATGGCCGAGCCCGCTCTCCCACAGCAGAGCGTGAAAACAGGCGGCGTGCGGGCTCGGGGACGGTCGGAGCCAGAGGCAAATCCGTGCACGCCCCCAGGCTGTCCCACGGAAGCACGAGGCATGGCCAGGGGTCTGAAGAAACAGGAGAGGCTCAGGCAGCCCGCGACACCCCCGAGGCTCAGCGGGTCCGTTGTGGGCAGGCCCCGTGCAGCCCGCAAGCCGCCCCTCCTGCTGTCCGGGGCTCTGTGCGCACTCGGCAAGGAGCTGTCGGAGACGGGCGCCAGCTCGGGAGGCAGCAGTCCTCGCCCAGGAGAGGTCCCGCGGCCCAGGAGGGATCGCAGCCCGAGTGCAGGCTGGGCAGCGGCCCCTGCGCTCCGCGGGCTTGGCCCACCGCTGCTGCAGGAGCCCGCAGTCCACAGGCGTGTCTCACGCGTCCCCATCTGGGCCGGCGCCCGTGGACTCAGCCTCGGAGGACGTGCGCGGTCTGAGTTAAGAGCTCACTAGCGTGTAGATCATGCTGAGGGCAGAGAGAAAGGGAAGAGAAGGAGTGAGCGGGCACCTGCGAGGGACTCCCACGGACCCTCGCCCGAGGGTCCTTCCCCCAGCCGGACCCCGTGGCTTCCTTCTCCTCCCAGTTCCGGAGCATCTACCCGCCCGGCCCCCCAGCCCCGCTCCTTCCACCACGTGGGACTAACCCTCCCTCCTGCCACTGTCCGGCCGGCCCCCGGGGAGGGGGGGTTCCCTTCCCACCACCTGCCGCGTTGCCGCGCGGCACCCGCTGCGGGGGAGATGCCCGCCACCCCCGCTCCAAGGACTGACGTGGGAACGCAGGCCCTCTGGATTCCAAATCGGGTCTCTCCCTGTGCATTGAAAACGCCTCTGTTTTTAAGGGAGCCCAGGCGCTGAGCGCGCATTAAGAGTGTGCGTCCTAAGGTCGTGCCCCGACACTACCAGGGAAGGAGCGACGCATCCCTGTGCCTTTAGCAAGGGCTGCAGGCTAACTCTGCAACGTCAAGGAACGTCCCGTGCCGGAATGTACCACTTTGCTTTCCGGGCACAGAGAAAAACCACCACCTGTTCACATCAGAGAGAGAAAAAGGATCGTCTGAGAAACCAAGGGGAAGTCACGCTGTGTCACTTCTAACGCTCTCCTGCTTCCGAGGCCCGGAGCTCCTCTGAGCCACTCAAGTCCCATCTCAGAGAACCCGGTCCCCCTCGTGTCCGCCGAGCATCATGGGCCCGGCCAGAGCTGGAGGGTCTCCCTGCCCTCAGGGGAGCCGGCGGGGCGCGGGGGTTACGTGAGATGTGGATCCTTCGAGGTCACAGAGCCGGGGGGGCAAGGCAAGGCGCCGCGCCCCACGGTCATCACGTCCATCTCTCCTCCATGACACCGAGCAGGGTCGCCGATGCCCTTCACCCGCTCTACTCGCTCTCAGACTTGCGCCCACTCGTGCAGCATTTATTGAGCGCCTCCTGCATGCCAGGCCCCATTCTGGGTGCTGAGAGACGGTGGTGAGCGTGTAGCCTGACACCTGCTTCGAGGGAGCACGGACCCAAGGTGCAACGATAACGAGGAGCCCCTACTGTGCGCTGCACTCCGGCTGGGGCGCCGGAGGGGTGCCCGCCCCCAGGCGAGAAGATAACCATAGAGGGAGGGGAGCGAACGCGAAGGAGGCAGCTGTGGCCCAGACTAAGGGGCAGGGGGCTGCTGCTGCTTCCCCCGTGGCTATCTGGCGCGGGCAGACGTCCACACTGGATGCTGCCGCTAGTGTGCGTGTTCCTGTTAGCCAGGACCCACCCCAGGGAACTGCGAGCGTCTCCCGGTCCCCGGGGCACCTGCAGGGGTGGTAAGCGCACGATACGGGGAAGGGCCCAGGTTCTGGGGCCAAACCTGTCTCCGCCAGGGCCCCGGACACATTTCTTGATCTCTGCGAGGGCCTGGGAAATGGCAAGCATGCCTGGACAGGGTCCCAGCGGCTGTCACTTCAGTCCGTCCGCGTGCGTGGGTCCCTGTCCCCCTCCGAGAGTGGCCGGGGCTGACAGTCCCACCAGCCCCGGCTCTAGGGCCGGAGACGCGGGGTCTCTGAGGAGCGCTGCAGAGACCCAGGACACCCGGTGCAACAAAGAAGGGGGAGCCCTGGCCGCCACCCAAAGTCCCCGCGAGGCAGGAGAGGCAGTTCCAAGTTTGTTTAGCCCCGAGGTAATCAACAAACGCGACATGAAGGCAGAGCCGGACTGAAGAGAATCACAGACGGCCGAAGGGAACGTCTGGGACACGTGTTTATAGGATGGTCACACTCAGCCAACGGGCAGGAGGGCCCCCCACCCCCGCCGCCCCCTCGCGCCCCGGGGCGGACGCCCAGCCCCAAATCCCGAGTCAGGAGATCCAAGCCCAGGAATCCACGGTTTTCAGAAGTGCACCCACCCCACCGGAGCCCCGCCTCTGATGCAGAAAGCCCAAAGACCCCACCTGATGAGACTTTTCTAGATCTTTACAGATCCCGCGCTTGGGACCAGACTTGAGATGGGCTCTCAGCTGTGACGTAGGAACTCGGCGGCCGTCTGGGGTTCCATCCCCTGACTCGAGCCCCAGGCTGACCTGTCATACACCCCAAGCTCTTGGCTCCAAGCATGGCTCCTTTTTAAATGTGGCTAAACCCACCACTGCCCAGCCCGCCCCAAGCTAAAACCCCTCCCTCCTCTTCCCTGCCTGGGGACCCACGGCGCCCGGAGAGGGGACCCACAGAGGAACAGGAGGGAGACGGGGTAAGACCCGGCGGGCGGCCGAGGGGGAGCCGGGGCACTGAGCAGGGGAGGGAGCCCTTGGGGAAGGAGTGACCGGCGCATCTCACCAGCCGCCTCCCCAGAGGGGTGGGGACAGTGTGTTTCTCTGTGTTTCCCTACAGACGCGCCCTCCAGGGGCCGGGTCTCCTGCAGGGGTGACCCACGCCGCCGCGCACAAGCCCAGGCTCCCGACCGAGTCCGACGGCTGGCCTCCAGCCCACGCGGCTGCGACCCCCACTCTCACGGCCCCCCAAAGAGCAGGAGGCGCAAAGCGCCTACAGGACTGAGTGCCCAGCGGACAGACACTCACCAGTAAAGGTAGTAGAAGAAGGACAGGAGGTAGAAAGCCAGTTTGCACCAGGCTTCCTTCTGACAGTAGCTCAAGGTGTCCGCGTTCATGACCGCCGGCGGGTCGTAGGCGAGCTCCGAGCTGTCGGCCGGACAGTGGAAATACCTGCGGGGACAGGGGACACAGCATCGTTGGCCCTGGGGCTCGGAGAGGACATCCGAGGGCTCTGGGTCCGCGTCGCTGCCCGGCCCTGAGAGCCGCTCCCAGACACGAGACCTCCGCCCCACGGGGACGGCGCCCGCAGACAGAGCTGCCCGACGGGAGGAAACGGAGAAGGGCCTCCTCGCCCCAGGGCGGCGGGTGCCCCGTGGGGGTCAGCCCGGAATAGTGGCGCTGACACGCGGGGCGGCATCGCCACCGACCACGTTCTACCCTGGGTCTCACGCTGTCCTCCACGCAGACCCAATTTTCAAATCCGGAATGCTGGGGGAGGGATGCCACATTCCCGTGGGAGTGTGGTGGCATTCGGACGCTTTTCGTCTTGCTAGAAGGACTGGGACGGCCAAAGGGCATTGGCCACGGTGGGGACAGAGCAGCGGAGGGGGCTGGGGAAGCGAAAGCACAGGGCGTGGGACAGACGGGGACAGAAGCAGTCTTCGTCTCCGTGGAAACATGGAGCGACCCGCGGACCTCTGGGGAGACCTCGTTCCGCGGGGCCCGGCGGGGCCAGGCGGCCAGGCAGCTCGGTGGAGAGCGTCAGGGCTCTGCGGCCACCAGACCAACCTTCCTCCAGCCAACCACTGACCCCTCTGAGCCTCAGCTTTGTCTGTAAAATGGGGGCGAACGTGCGTTGAGACGACTGGGTGCGGGATGCGAGAGTCTACCGAGAATGGGGACCAGACTCTGACTTTCTAAGGACCCTCTGCTTCTCACTCCTGCTCGTTTTCTGAGCACTTAGGAATTGCTGGAAGCGGGCTAGACGGTCAGACAAGGCCGGTCCCCCCTCACAGCCGCCCCCGCCTCGCCCCCCGGGCCCCCCATGTGCTGGCGGAGCGATGGCCCCGAGGAGCAGGGCACCACCAGAGCCTTGTAAAGCCACGGGGCCGGGTGCCCAGGATGCCGACTGATCCATACAGAGGTGGGGCCTTCCCTGCCCCGGCTCAGCGACTCTGGGGGCGCTTTAGTCTTGTGAGCCGCCGGGTCCCGCCCCCGCCACGGGTGAAACAGAGAAGGGACCGCGGCTCGCCGGGCTGTGTGCACGCTGCCCAGAGCCGGCAGGAAATACATTCCAACGCCGCCACGTCTCCACCTGGCCGCTCTCCAAGCTCGGGCCGCAGGGGGTCACCCTCACTTGGGGGCGCCTGGGGGGCTCAGAGGGTTAAAGCCTCTGCCTTTGGCTCCGCTCATGATCTCGGGGTCCTGGGATCGAATCTCACATCGGGCTCCCTGCTCCGTGGGGAGCCTGCTTCTCCCTCGGCCTGCCGCTCCCCCTGCTTGTGTCCTCTCTCTCTCTCTCTAGCTCAAATAAGTAAACTAAATCTTTATAAAAGAATAACAGGACTTTCTTGTGTAGCTGAGTCATTTCCTTTTCTACCTAACCCGTGCTTTCTCCTCTCCCACTGCCCCGGTCGGTGCGCCCTCCCCTCCCGGCCCGCAGCATTGAGGCTGCCTCTGCCCCTCCCCCGGCACCTGCTCACCGGCCAAGGCCAAGTTCACCTCCACGGACTCTGTCCCCTCTGCCTTTCACTGTTCAGTCACACTGGGAGTCCAGTTCCGTTCTCCCTTCCCCTGCGAGTCCAGGGTGACCTCCTAATTCTGGATTCACAAGTTCACCTTCCTACCCACCCTCCTACCTTCCCAAAACTCGGCAGTGCCACCTTCTCCCCCAAGGCTTCCCAGAGCTTCCACTTCCTGCAGAACACGTGGATCCCCACGTCCCCAGCGGAGAGTTTCGGATCCTGGTCCACCCCTGGTCCTTCTGCTGTCTGCCGAGCCCACGTCCACTCACGTCCCTCCGGGGACCCTGCAGGCAGCCGCACTGAGCCAGGGCCCTTCCCCAAGCACCGAGCGCCGTCTTACCCCCGAGCCTGTGCCCGCGCGAGCCACCCCCCGCCCCGACCTGCTGACCTCGCGCCGTCCCCGGTGCCGGTCCAACTCACGTGTCCGTCTCCCCTCCGTGTACTCCTCACGTCTGCTAAGAATCTGCTGCCCTTTGCCCCCGGGGCGCACGCCCCTCTGTCTCACACCCACGTGGCCGTCCCCTCCGGTGCCTGGCGTGGGGCACGCCCCCCGCGGCAGCTCGACGAAGGAGCGCGCGCTCAAATGACCGCGACGAGATGGTGGTGGGACGGGAGCTCTGGGACCGAGGGGCGAAGGGTGGTTCGTTCACCCGCACAACTGCCTTCCGTGCCTCGGTTCCCCCTTCCTACGTCCTAAGTCCAGATGGTGACCGTGTTTTACAGGAAGCCCGAATCACGGGATCTGACGCACGGTCTTGACAGAGAATAGAACATTCGAAATCAGAAGTGTCCCAGAAAATCCAGCCCATCTGGTAGGTGCTTTTTTATTAAGATATGATTCAGGGGCGCCGGCGGGGGGGCCGTCGGTTAAGCATCGGACTCTTGGTTCCGGCTCAGGTCATGATCTCAGGGTCATGAGATGGAGCCCCAGGCGAGGCTCCGCGCTGGGGGTGGAGCCTGGTTGGAATTCTCCCTCCGCCCACCCCCCTCATTCTAGGATAAATAAATCTTTAAAAAAAAAAAAGATACAATTTATAGAGCAGGAAGTTCACCTTTTAAAAGTACACGATCCAGAGACTGTCGGTGTGGTCAGAGAATTTTCCGACTCTCTGTAGTATCTGGTTCAGCAGAAGACCCCTTAGCCGTCCTGGTCCCTCCCTCCCGGCCGCTGGCAATCACCCACCTACTTCCCTTCTCTTCAGAGCCGCCCACTGGGGACCTTTCCCATAAACGGCCTCTCGGGACGGGCAAGGACGTGCTGCGTTTTGATTACCCGTTCCCCTGCTGACAGCGATCTGGACGGTTCCCATCTGGGGACGACGGTGAACTCGTGACGCCAGTCCCTGAGGGACGGAGGCGGTGAGGAGGGCCGCCGTCCGGGAGCCGCCAGGGGAGAACGGGGCCCCGAAAGGCCAGGAGTGGGGGCGCTCAGGGCAGTCCCGGGAGACTCACCTCCAGAAGTGATAGAAAAGGAGAGGGACATTCAGCCCCAGGGTGAGCCACTCCTGAGCGCACAGGAACATGACGCAGAAGAGGCTGTGGATGGAGTATTCCGGAAGCACCAGCTGCAGGGGGACAGAGACACAGGCCTGCGTCAGCGGGAGGGAGACCGGCTCCTGCCCCACAGGCGGCCACCGTGCTGTGACCCACGTGCACCCTGGTCCCCACCCCGTCGGAGCCCGTGCGCAGCCTGGATGCCTCCGCGCTCCTCGAGAAACCTTTCCGGTGAGCCTTGCAGGCCCGTCTCCAACGTGCGCTCACGGCCCCTGCGAGGACCGAGCTCTCCGGGCGCCGAGCACGCACGCCTGCCGGCCGAGAAGCCCTCAGATTTCACCCATGCCCCAGCTTTTCCCGTCACTCCCCCTGCCCGACCCCCTGCCCGGGCGCCAGGTCTCGCCTCCTCGCGCTGGCGGACATTCCACCGGATGCACCCCGACCACGCCCGCGCCTTCCGCCCCCGCAAACCCTCCAGCTCCGCCTCCTCCGTGGCGCCCGTCCCCTCTCCCGTCTGCTTCCACATCTCACCGTTTCCCTTCACACGCGCGCGCTCGTGGTTGTTTCTCCCCTTTCCCCAGTCCCGGCCCTGCCTGTCTGGGTCCCTGCACCCCTCCCCACAGCCAGGGCGAGAACTTTCCGGCAGGTTTCCGCGCTCGCACGCGCGCCCCGGGTCCGGGAGAGCCGTCCTCTCCCCCACCCCACCCACGCCTCTCGGCTCAGCTCCCGAATCCACAAACTTGTTCTCCCGGTGATTTCACTCGTGTTCGAGGTGGTTTAACTGCATTTACGCGTCTTCCCGTTCGCTGGTGTAGACGTTCATTCCTGGCGTTGGCCACAAAGATGCGTGGCTGACTGCTAGCCCGAGGACTCGGGGAGCAGGGGACGGGGACGCTGCGCCTTTGTCTTCACTGCGGGATGCTAGGGCGCTCTCCCAGCCCGCACGCAGGGGGATGTGGCAGAGTAGAAGGATGGGACCCCAGAGACAGGGGGAGGGGAAGATGGTGAAGAACGAGCCTGCCCGACCGCTGTGCACCTGCTCCCGTCCCCACCGCACACCCCAGGCGGCCGGAGCTGCTGGTGTAAGCGTGCCTGGGACCGGACATCCTGGGGCCGCGCGCGGGGACTCCCACGGCTGCGTGCTTCGCGCAGGGAGTGGTAGCCGTGAGACCGAGGGTCTCCGTGGACTCAGACAGCAAGCTTTTCAGCTGGGAGCACGTGGGGCTAAAAATACCAGCCCAGGACCTGCAAGCCTTACATAAGTTCTGGCGGTTACATAATGGCCATAATGGCAGAGCGAGGCCGCTGACCAGCGGGGACTTTGCTCCCTCCTCTGGAAGCAGCAGCCCTGTGAGGCTGCTGGGGTGACCCAGCTTCTCCCCTGCAGGAGGCTGCTCACAAAGGCGGAGCAGCGTCGGAGGGGGAGGCACACCGTCGTGACGAACGGGACCCTCGCAGTCACCAACAATCACCCACTCGGGTGGGTCCCTTGTCGCTCTTACCCAGGACCGACTGTGGTTCCTGGATTCTCCCCCCCCCCCCCCCCGCCCCCAGGCTCCTCTGAACCGCAACCCCACCCCTGCTTAAACCAAGCTCCCAGCTTCTCCCAGTGGGGACAGAAACCAAACCTGCCTCTCCCACCGAGAAAACCCAGCCCTGCCTGTTTCCAAGGACACCAGACGGGGACGTCCTGTGTCCATCGGCCCCGGGGCTGGTGGGTGGGAAAAGGAAGGATAACGTCCTTTCATCTGATCCCCCCAAAACAAGAATCCCCCTGGGATGAGCAGAGAGGAGGCCATTTGGTCAGGAGCGTCCAGGAGGAAGCACCTCTGTCACTGGTCCCCAGGTGAGAACCACACCCCGGGTTCAGCTCAGGGGAGGGGCCGGGGGAAGGAGGGAACCCTTGGCCTGGCTCTGAGCCCTGCACAGCCAGCGGCAATCTGGGGCACCCGTCTCACGTCAGGGTCAGGGTCAGAGCCGCGTGGCTGCTCCCGGGGACTGGGCTCGGCCTCCAGGGACCCCAGTCCCTGATCACATCCCCCAGGAGCCCAAGGAGAATCGGAGGGAGACAGCAAGGAGAGGCCTGCTTGGGTCCCAGCACGTGAGGACGGAAGCATCTGCCTTCCGTGGGGAGGCCGGTGGTCAGCGAGGGCACAGAGGTGCCCCCGGAGCCAAGGGGCGTGGTTTCCAGCCCCCCACGTTCCAGCCCCATGGGCCCCCTCCTTTCCTCTCCTTTCCCGCCCTCCCTGAGCACATCTCCTGCAAACCAGGGGAGTCTCTGCAGCCCTCCTGCCCACCCACACAGACTCACTTCTCTGCAACGGAGGTTCAGGGAGAGAAGGTGGGGAGCGAACCCACACCCCCGCTGCCCGCTGCTCCTGGTTCCCCGGCGTGTGCACAGCCCACTCAGAGCTCAGCCCGGAGGCCCCCGGAGCGGGCTGCTCAGGCTCCCGCTCACCCTACCCCGGCCCCCCAGCCGCCCGGCCCTTCCTGCCCTGACCGCTCCTGGGACCAGCTCCCAGCCCGACGGACGGCCACCGGCTTGGCACCTCTGGCCCCACTGCCGCTCCCTGTGGGGTCTGCCCACCAGTGGGGACATCAACACCCTGGAGAAACCCCCCACTTTGATCCAGGAGGGAAGTATGCATGCCCACCCCCACGAGGAAGAAGTTTCCTTCCATCTGCATTCATAGGGGTCTCGGCTCTATTTCGGGAGGAGAGGGAAGCTGGGCCCAGAGGGAACAGAATGCACTTTGCTAAAGGCTCAGCTCCCTGCCCCTGCCCCTGCCTGCTCCCGCAACCCATTTCCTTAAGCCTCAAGCTTCTAGCAGGGCTCCTCCAACCTCAGCTGGGGGTGTTGCTAAAACACACACGCCTGGGGCCCACCCCCAGAGGCTCAGATTTCGTAGGTCTACGGCAGGGGGCGGGGGGTCCCAACCGGATCCCGGGACCCCGCTGGGAATGGTGCCCCTCACACAGTGCTCCGAGGCCCGGCATCACCAGCATCGCCTGGGAGCTCGTGACAGATGCAGAATTGGGGCTCCCCTCCAGACGGGGGGAACCAGAGCCCCCAGGGGAATCTACGCGCACATTCAAGTTTGCCAAAGGGCCCCTGAGCACCGACTCCCAGGATAGGGTCCGCCCGCCGCCTGCCCCAGAATGCACGCACGTTAAAATGCAGATTGCTAGGTCCTACGCCAGTCTCCCCAGGGAGACGCTCTGGGTCAGGAATCTGCATTTTTCAGGAGCAGCCCAGGTGATTTTGTTAAGCATTGGAGCTAAGGTTCATAGACCAAGGGCTCGAAGAGGACACGAGGCAGAGCCTTCCTTTCTGAAAACCCGGGGTCTCCATCCTCACCCCCAACCCCCAGCGGGACCCTGACGTCTACACTCACGGACTCCAGTCCTGGGCAGGCAGCCTTCACAGGTAAGAGCAGTGTGTCTGGTTCCCGGCCCCCCAACCCCACCGTGTGGGAGAACATTCTGGAAACAAACCCCAGGCTGGCCCCGGTATCTTCCCGGGATGGGGGCCGTCTCCCCCCATCATCCTTTACCACCCAAACCCCAGGCCCCGGTCCTGAGACTCTGCCTGTTCCTGGAAGGCTACCCACCCCCAAACCGGGCTCCTTCCACCTGTCTCTGACCTCCCTCGGGTCCCACTGGGCTTTCCAGTTTGGGGAGGGGCCTGGCTCCTTTGACCACTGCCCCAACCACACCTCCCAACCTGTCTTTGGCCACCATTTCCTTTGGGTGACTTGATTTTCAAAAGCCTCTCTGCCACTTCCTCACGCACTATTACCAAGTACCTAAGAGCCGGGGGAGGGGGAGGGGAGAATAAAAGCCCTCTCTCCGATGCCCCACTTCCAAAGGGACACACGCCTGGGAACCAGGGATCTTAAGCTCCCCACTCCTTCACTCCTTCACTCCTTTTCTTTAAGCCATGGATGGTGGGAGTGGGAACTGGGGTCAGGATACAGGCAGTGATTAGGCAAAAGCTCCGATTGTCTGAGAGGAGAGATGCCAAGGGGGGGAGGAGAATGTTCTAGAAGGAGAAGGGCAGAAGGGTAAGGATTTCACAAGCCTGCCTGCTGGTGCTGGAGAGCCCACTTGCACACTCAGCAGATCCGTATTGTAAGCACCGGCCAGGCGTGAGCGCAGAGCAGTCTGGTGAGCGGAGCCACGGTGTGGGCGTGCACGGTGCCCGGGAAGCAGGGACCGCGGAGTGGGCGCACGAGGGGCGCTTGCAGCGGAACCAGGGATCTCGGTGTGGGTGTGCAACGGGGCACGTGGAGCGGGCACTGTGCAGAGGGCGTGCACAGTGCGCCTGGAGCCTGGAACGGGACCAGACGGGATCCGAAGCACAGGGGGCAAGTTGCTGGATGCAGGAAGAGGGGAGACAAGAACGGCGCATTCTGAACGCGCTCCTTGGAGGGAACCCAGCTGAGGTCCGGAGGTCGCTGCAGTGGGAAGGCGGAGCGTCCAGGCAAAGGGCACCCGCGTGGGGCACTGGCATCAGCCTTCACTGCGGCTTGAGAGAGTCACGTTCTCCCCTCCATCCCTGGTCCTGGAATGACAGGACCTACAAATCTCCGCTGGAGGAGACATGGAGCCTTCCTACCAGCTTCTTAAAGCCCAAGACAGGGAGGCATGGCCGTGGAGATCTCTCCTGCCCAGGCAAGGCCACGTGACAGCTAGGGGGCTTCTGCCCTACTATTGTCCTAGGCCTCCCCGAGCAGAAAATGGGACGCGTGGCGGGTGAGTCAGTCTCCAGGTCGGACTCACGGCCATAAGGCCCCCAGAGTCTAGGCTCAGCGGCTGGCTGCGCCCCGCATGAAGGCAGGGAGCCCCAGCTCTCCTCCTGACTCCGGTCCTCTCCAGGGGACACTTCTATCCCAAATCTCTCCTGGAGCAGGCACCATGGACAGTTCCTTAATAGCGCTCCCAGAGGAGAACCTTTTCCAGAATAAAGACAGCCGATTATCCTACTTAACAGCTCTGAAGCATGTTAATTACCCGTTACCTCCAGCTGCTTGGAGACCCGATGCTCCGAATGAGCAAAGGAGGGTGAGGAGGAGAACAAGTATGGGGACCTAGGGCAGGAGAGCTGGGGTCTGGTTTGCTGCGTGCCCAACAGCACCCACGTGGGGAGGCGGGCTCGAGCCAGAGCCCTCAGGCAAAGACCAGACCGGTGAGCGCTGTGACCCCTGATCGACGCGGATAGATCCACCCGGGCCCGCTAAGACACGGGTTTCTTACAGCACGGGATGGCAGAAGTATCTCCTCCTCCTGTCTTCTCAGTGGCATTTTCTCTACCTCGCTTGACTGCAAGAATACAGTCTGTAATCTGACGGACCTCACGACGGTTGGCGCCCCTTAAATCCCGCCCCCACCCCCGACACCGCTGAGGGGTCAACTGTGTACACAAGTGCGTTTTCCAAGGTCTGGCAAAGGCGGACAGTAGCGGGATTGTGCCACACTTTACCGGGAATTTGATTGAGCAAGTTCACATGTTGGAGAAAAGGCAGACGAATGTGGTCACTGTGGCATCAGGAAGGGCTCGAGCGGCAATGTCTCGGCGGAAGCGGTATTCAATTCAGGAGCGAGAGCCGGGCTCTAGACCGGCCCACCCCGCGCCAGAACCTCGGGCGAGCTGTTTGAGGTCGAGGGGCTCAGTTTCTCCATCAATAAAATGCGGATAAGAATGGCGCTCCCACGTCCCTGCGGGTCACATCAGCTCATGTACGCTGCCTACTTTGTAAAAAGCAGCAATTCAAGCCTCTTGAAAACTAAACCGACGTGTCTTCCTTTTCCTCTCGGGTCCATTTCTGGTGCTTGCAAATTTTTTTAAATCCTCTCCCTCCGTGCACTTCTGTCCCCAGAAAAGACGTCGCTGTGCGTGTCACCGTTAGCTACTCTGAAGTCCTCAGGGGTGACGTCCTCACCCCTCCTGAGTCCCGCACTGTCCGTGTGCGTCTCCCTGGGTCTCTCTCCACTCAGCTCCACCAGCACAGCTCCTGGTAAGCACCGGCAAAGTCACCACTTGCTCACCCAACAAACGTGCGCTGAGGGTCCCCCGCGGGGCGGGGGGGACTCAAACACCGGGACAGGCGCTGGAGGTGCCGATCGTCGAGGCCTGCACTGCTGCTCCCTGGGCAGGTGCCAGGGACCCCGGCCGAACAGCAGAAGATGCACCATACTGAGTGGTAAGCAAGCCTGAGCCTCGGGAAGTGGGGAAACTGAGGCAGGCATGCAGCCCCGCCACAGGGACAGGACACACTGGGAGCCGGTGCCCACCACCGCCACCTGTCACAGGAGTGACGGCCACCGCCCGACGGGCTGGCCTCCCAGCTGCCCCCTTGGCCCGGCTCCCAGCCCACTCTCAGCAGGAACCCAGAGATGTTTCTGAAGTGTCAGTTAAGGCACGTGCCCTCTCTGCGCCACCCTGCAATGCTCCCTCCCTGCTTCTAGAACAGGACCCCCTCCTGACGACGGCCTCCACGGCCCGATGTGACCCGGCCTCCCTGCCCTCCTGAGCCCCCACCCACATCTCTTTCTTGCCTACGCACTCAAGCCAGACTCGTCCCCTTGCTAATCGCCACACACAGCCTGCCTGTCGCTACCTCAGGGCCTTAGCACACACCGTCGCCTGACCTCCTCATGGCGGGCTCCGCATCCGGGAACGCACGCACGCTCACCTCCTCAAAGGAGCCCGCCCTCCAGCTACCCTGGAAAACAGGGTGGAGATTCCTCAAAAAGTCAAAAATAGAGCTACCCTATGACCCAGCCATCGCACTACTGGGTATTTACCCTAAAGATACAAGTGTAGTGACCCAAAGGGGCACGTGCACCCAAATGTTTATAGCAGCAATGTCCACGATAGCCAAACTATGGAAAGAACCTAGATGTCCATCAACAGATGAATGGTTTAAGATGTAGTATATATATAAGGGAATACTATGCAGCCATCAAAAAATGAAATCTTGCCATTTGCAACAACGTGGATGGAACTGGAGGGTATTATGTTAAGCGAAATAAGTCAACCAGAGAAAGACAATTTTCATATGATCTCTCTGATATGAGGAATTTGAGAGGTAGGGCGGGGGGTCGTGGGGGGAGGGAAAAAAATGAAACGAGATGGGATAGGGAGGGAGACAAACCATAAAAGACTCTCAATCTCACGAAACAAACAGGGTGGCTGGGAGGTGGGGGGTAGGGTTATGGACACTGGGGAGGGTACGTGCTACGGTGAGTGCTGTTAAATGTGTAAGCCTGATGATTCACAGACATGTACCCTGGGGCAAATAATACATTATGTTAATATAAATAAATAAGTAAATAAATAAATAAATATTTTTTAAAAGAGCCCGCCCTCTGGGCCCAGAGTTGTTCTGTTCGATTCGATTTAAGTGCTTCACAGAACCTGCCATCGCTGTCTTAACATGTGTCGATCGCACATCTGTTTACTTGTTTACCGCTCGACGCTCCCGACTCTCTCCCTGGTGCCTGGACCCGCGGCCGGCATGCGGTGCCACTTTGTGCTGAGTGAACGGTCAGCATGCGTGCAAACACCGCGATCAGCGCCCCGAGCTGATTGCTCAGTGCGAAACCTGCCCAGCCGTCCCGCAGACACACTCAGCACTGACTCCACGGTCGCTCAACAAGCCTCGGGGTCAGCGGTCTGCCTCGCACACCCACAGATGGGAGCCCCAGCCCCGGCCGGTGCTTTACGGCACCTGCAGCGGGTCCCCAAGGGGCTGAGTAAAGCAGAAGGGGTGCAGACTCGATCATGGCTCAGCAATTCGAGCTCAGAGCATCCAGGGAAGCAGGGGAGACCCAGCAGGAGGCCAGGCCACGAGACCGGAAGAGGTGGGCGGCGACTTCCGTGACCACTAATCCCACTTCCGTGGCTCCTACTCATTCACTCAACAGTCACTGTATTCGGGGCCCGTGTGCCGGGTGGTGGTGGCACAGCAGGGAACGAGGTGTCACCCCCTCTGTAGGAAGCTTCCATCCCGGTGTGGAAAACGCGTGCTGGGAAAGGGAAGAACGTGACACCAGGAGTCGCAAAACCAGCGTCAGAGGCCAGGGGTCTGGGAGGGCTGCCCTGGGGGAGAAGGGTCACCTCCGGGCCTCACTCCTTCTCTGGAGGATCTGGGCAAGAGACAGGGGCGGTTGGGACAGGATGGGCAGAGGGGACGGAGTCCTGTGGATGGGCGAGAAGGACGGGCAGGAGGTCCCACCTGGTCACCGAGAGCCAGCAGCGGGAGAGGACGAACCTGTCAGTCCGAAGTCGTGCACGGCCGCTGTGGGCTCGCACACGGGAGGAGCCCTGGAAGGGGAGGTGTTCCGGGGGGCGGGGGCCGTGAGCCCAGCGTTGGCCCGCGTCACAAAAGTTTGGGACGGCTGGGCCAACGGGTCGGTCGTCACAACAGGGACCTGGAGGCTGAGGAAATGTGGTGAAGGAAACTCGGACGGCCTGGCTGGAGGCGCTGAGTGGAGAAGACGGGGAACAGAGCCCAGCGCTGGGTCCGGGGGCCCCAGACGGCAGGACGAGGAGAGGGAAGAGCCCTCGAGGCTAAGGAAGGGCAGCGTGAGGCCCAAGGTGGCAGAGGCTGGCATCAGGACCGGCAAGTTCACGTCGGAGGAGAAGGGACACCGGACTCGGCGGGGAGGAAGTGCACGCTGGCCTGGGGCCCCGAGGTCCCTGCCATGTCCCCGCCGCGTCCCCGGTGTCTGCGAGGGGCAGGCCTGGGAATGCGCTGGGGCCCGGGGCCTCCTTCCTCAGGTTTGCTTTCGCAAAGGCACGTGAGTGTCACAGATGACGCGGTGACCGACCGGTCCTGCCCCTCACCTCGCCCGGTGACACGGATCTCTGGGTCGCCAGGGACACTGAGCGCCGGCCGGCGGCTTCCGGATGAACTTCTGGAACGCGAACAGTGCGCACAGGCTGGGAGCTGCGCGTGGTCTCGGGGCCGTGCTGCCCGGGGTCCTGGGGTCCCGGGGTCGTACCAATGGTCACTGGTCCGCGAGCGCCACGGGACGCCCCTGAATCGGGCATCGCTGCCCCGCGGCCAGCGCCCCCCTCCGCCCACTCGCTCCACAGAGGCCCACCCCGGGGCCCACCCCTCTCGCGGGGGCTCCGAGGCCAGAGCGTGGGGGCCCAAGGGGCCCGGGGTGCAGCCGCCTTCCCTCCCCTGGCAGTTGGCCCGCCCCCGCGAAGCAAGGGTGCTCCTCGCCGAGAGCAGGAACCGCCCCCGCCCCCGCCGGCTCCCTGAAAGCGGCATGCGGTGGCGGGGGCCACGTGAGGAGTGTGTCGCAACGAGGCGGCTCTCGGTGACCCTCAGGGGTGGGGTCAGAGGGACAGGCTCTTGTGCAGCTATTTGGGCGGAAAACGCCGGAAGAGGTCCACTGAACGGCAGAGAGACCGGGGCCGCCCCCTGTGCCCCCTCCCGCCCCCCCAGGCGGTTTTCTGGACGCGGCCGTGACCTCAAGGAGCCCAGGCCTCCCTCGGAGAGGCGGCCCAGAAGTGACGGCACGTGAACGCTAGGTGCTGCGGACCAGTTAAAAGTTACGTCGACCAGGGAGGGGCGGGCCTGGGCCAAATCACGGCCGCGGAGGGCAGATCTCCTCATGGGGAGCAGGGCTCCCCTTCTCCGTAAAACCAGAGACACGTTCCGGAAGGCACCGTGCGGTGACTTGGTTCCAAACCCGTCCCTGCCGAGGAAGGAAGGTGCGCATCTTGCTGGTGAACACACCGTGCCCCCGACGACAACCGTGCCCTCCGGGGAGCTCGGGGAGACTCGGCGAGGAGCGAGCGGTGCCAGCCCCTCGGTCAGGGCGCAGCCGGGACACAGCGCGGCAGCCGGAAAACGCCACACAGTTTGGCAACAGGACAAAGCATTCCGGAGTTTTCAAGGTGGTTTCCAAAGCAACCTCGGGGACCAGATTCTAGAACGTTCTATTTTAAAAACACCCAGCTGATGATCAGTAAGCCAGAAGCGAAACAACGACACACATTGGCAATCCTCATAAAGACGAGCACGTTCTCAAAACGGGAAGAATTCCGTCTGTGAGCAGTATTTTGACCCTGGAAGCAAACGGGCCTCAAGGTGACGCCCCAGAGGCCAGATGTCCGCCTGCATTTTGCACAGAATATTAAAACTGAAAGGTCCGCTCTCACTAGGGTCTCCCCTCAACTCCTGGGTGCATTGCACGTTCCCTCCAGCTCTCAGGCCTCATCCCGTCACAGGAGCTCCCCGCGCAGGCGTGCAACACACGCTTGTGCAGAGACTGTCGCAATTCCTCGCACCACGTCCTGCCGGGGGCCCCAGAGGCCGGATGGCTGCGGACGCCACCCTGCCTTCAGGAAGAGGACGATCCAGAAGAAAGAGACACAAACACAACACAAGGTGGCGGGAAATCCCGTCGTGACTGCGGGGTTCCCGCCACGGCTGCACACCAGAACCCTCGGGTAGAACTAGACTGAAATGCAGATTTCCAGGCTCCAATTCAGGATTTCCAGAGGGGCCGGGGAGCCCAGGATCTGCAGTTAAAATGCTGTGCTCGCGACTTGATGAACAACCAGGATTGGAAACAGCTGGTGAGGGTGAGGGGGGAAGAGCTGACCCGGGTGACAGGCCAGGGACACAGGTCGGGGGCAGCGGGGCAGCTGGGAAGGTCGCGGCTCTCCCATGGAGGGAGCGCCACCTGGTTGGCCCGGGCCCCGGGGACAAGCAGGACAGGCCCTGGGGACAGGCCCTGGGGAGGGCCACGAAGGTGGGCAAAGGCCCCAGGAGGGGAGTCACACACACACACACACACACACACACACACACAAATAACCCAGCAGAGTTCAGATGCCGGGTCAGCACAAGCTGAGATCCAGTTTCAGAGAAATCAGTGAGCAAATCTGGGTCCTTAAAGAAAAGGGAGTAAAGCTCTAAGCTGGGAGGTGCCGGCGGAGGGTAGGGTGGTGGACAGTTGGTTAAGCATCCGACCCTTGGTTTCGGCTCAGGTCATGATCTCGGGGTCCAGGGATCGAGCCCAAGGTGGGGCTCCGTGCTCAGTGGGGTTCTGCTTCCTCCTCTCCCCACCCTCTGCCTCTCTCTCAAATAAACAAATAAATAATCTAAAGAAGAAAAAAAACCAACCCTCTAAGTTGATTGCAGCAGGAACAAAAAGCAAAAGATGAAGAAACAGTGTTGAACGTTTTTAGACCCGGCTTTATTTCAGAATGGATTGCAGGTGGCTCACCAATGTGTTAAGTAATCCTGACGTGTTTTTCTCTATGTGGCTATATTTAGCAGTACCTAGGATCATGTGTAATTTATTCGTGTTTTTAAACACTTTCCCTCTGGCTTTGTTCCATTTCCTACTTTGGAGAAAGTGCAGGGCTGTGACCACTCAGCGGTGGAGCGTCTCCTGTGCTAGGACTGCACGTGTGCCACGGGGCCCGCGGGGCCGGAAGAGACACAGCCCGCGAGGGGAATCAAACACACGGACCGGGCTTCAGTCTGCAGAACGACCTGGGACTGGGCCCTGCATCAGGCTCCCTGCTCAGCGGGGAGCCTGCTGCTCCCTCTCCTGCTACCGCTTCCCCAGCTCGTGCTCTCTCTCTAAGAAACAAATAAAAAAATTTTTAAAATAGAAAGAAAATAATCACAGAGCTGTCTCACACGTCTCTGTTCACAGTATTTGGCACCATCCTCGGCACACAGTAGGGACTCAATAATGCTGCGTGAGCAGAAAAGTGTTTGAAAGGAAGTAGACTGCCGTAAGGCGAGGAGACATCACAGATAGCCTGAGAAGCATGCTAAGTCTTGGTCACTTGTGCTCCGACGTTGGGACCCGGACAAGGCTTTGGAAAAAGGCAGTTGTACCTGATCAAGTTTTGCTAGAACACTGGCACAGGGTGAATCCGGGAGGAGGGCCGGAAAACAGACCAAAGGCCACGGTGGGGGTTGGGGAAGGGAACCCAGCTAGTAAGCTACTGCAACAGTCCAAGCAAAAGAAGAGGGTCTGAGCTCTCAAGAAAGGGACTCGGGGAAGGAGCTTTGTCATTCATGAAGTACATGGGAAACAGAACCCGCAGACAGAGGACAGGTGTGAAATTACACCTGAGTGACACGGAAGACAGCATCTCCGGTCACCAACACGGGTCACCTGAATGAGCAGGGTACAAGTAGGCGCGTTTACAGCTGAATGGAGAACTCGAAATCCTTCAACCTCTCTGCATTCCTGCTTCAACCAAGGCAATGGGGGTTCCCAGCAGCCATTTCCACATCTTGGGGAAGCACTAGGGAGGAAGCCCGTGGCCTGGCTTCTCTTGCTCCTGTCCCCAAATGGCACGCATTCTCTGTCCACACCTGCAAGCATGAGGCAGGTGCCTGAGGTCAGGACCTAGAGCAGTGTCAGCCCCAACACAAGCCTGAAGCCTGCCGCTCCAGGGCACTTTCTGCATGTGTGTCTGTGTGTGTGTGTCTCTCTCTCTCACGCTTGAAGGTACGCGTGTCCCGCCGTGACCGTCCACGCAGCTGGGGGGTGTGACACTGTATTTTAATCCTCACCTAAACTTTCGTGTCTATTCTCAACTGGTGCAAAGCCACAGAGATGGAGAAATGTGATTCTTTAGCACTTCTGACCCCAATGCACGATGTAGAACCAGGAGAGGTGCCCATTAGGGTCAAGAATGCTAGCCTGGAATTCCAGAGGGAGAGAGTAGGAGAAGGTATAGTCTGGGGGCCGCTGCAAGATGAATGAGGACAGGAGCCCCAGCGCTGGGGGAGGTGAGCCCCGAGGAGGTGGAACCTTATGCCCAGAGGCACCCGGTACACAGTGACTAGGGAGGGGAGGGTGCAGGGAGCCTGAGGAACACGCTTCCCCAGCAGAGGGCTACCTGAAAGAAAACGGTTCTAATATTGCCGGATCTTGTGCACCTTCTCCCAAAAGCAAGCTGACAATCTGGATTTTTGTGTGAAGTTTTCAGATTAAAATTAAAATATTAAATTAATATTAAATTAAATATTTAAATTAAACTGTTAAATATTTAAAATTAAGTTAAATTATTAAGCGGGTTGAAGAAGACAAATTTGCAGTCCATAGAGGATCCACAGGTTGCTGACTGCAACACTCAGTGCAGAACTGGAAGAAAACAAGGCCAAGGGCACAGCCCAAACAGACACCTGCGTCTTTGGCGAGGGGCTGGGGGGTCGAGGCAGACAGAGGTGTGTGTGCGCGGGACAGAGGGAGCCTAGAGTGCTCTCTTGCCGGGCGGCCGGGGGTGGGGGATGAGAACGAATGCGTCAGGCTATTGGAGTTGGTCGTCGAGACGTCACTGTCGAGACGTTGATACCACTTTCTGTGGAATGAAAGGAGCACCGTCACCCGCAGGGGATTCTCAGATGAGTGGGAGGAAGTGCAGGTCGGAGTGTTCGTGGATCTTTCCGGAACCTGGCAACATATGAACGAAGAACCACGGGGGCTAGTAGCACAAAGGGTTACCAAGGCCAGTGACATTTTTAGGACAAGGAGGACAGATGTGTTTGAAGAAAGAGCCGGAAGGTCCTCGGGAAAGAGAGAGCTAGTCTAGACACGCTCTGGAATGAGCTAGAAGGACACAGAACAGAGGGAGCTCACGGAAGGGGAGGCTGGCCAGTGCGGCAGGGAGAGCCCCCGCGAGAGGACCAGAGACGGGGGGCCCCCGCGAGAGGACCAGAGACGGGGGGGCCCCCGCGAGAGGACCAGAGACGGGGGGGCCCCCGCGAGAGGACCAGAGATGGGGGGCCCCGCGAGAGGACCAGAGACGGGGGGCCCCCGCGAGAGGACCAGAGACGGGGGGGCCCCCGCGAGAGGACCAGAGACGGGGGGGCCCCCGCGAGAGGACCAGAGATGGGAGGGGGCCCCCGCGAGAGGACCAGAGACG
>CM052814.1:1043950-1065850 GCA_028533885.1 Nasua narica | reverse complement strand
TGTGTGCGTGTGTGTGGCTGTGAGTGTGCGTGTGTGCAGGTGTGTGTGACTGCGAGCGGGCGTGTGTGCAGGTGTGTGTGACTGTGAGTGTGCATGCTGTGTGTGCATCCATGTGTGCATGGTGCGTGCGTGTGTACGAGCCTAGTCAGCTGCCCACCCCCTCAGCACAATGGCTTCCTTGGACGTGCGTGTCTACGTGTACACAAGCACAGAGAGATTTTCGGGGACCCGCTCACGTATGTGCTGGGGAAGTCCCAGTTCCGCACGGTGGGCCAACAGCCCTGACATCGGGGGCCCCATGTTGCAGCTGAAGCCTGAATCGGCTGTGGAATTCCCTCGTGCTTGGGCAGGTCAGTTTTTGTTCTGTTGAGGCCTTCAACTGATTGCATGAGGCCCACCCTCATAAGGAAACTGACCTGTTTTATTCAAAGTCCACTAATCTAAATATTAATCTGATCCATAAACACCCTCGCAGAAACATCTAGAATAATGTCTGGCCACATGTCTGAGGGCTGTGGCCCAGCCAAGCTGACACCTAAAATTAATCATCACAGGGGGTGGGCATTCAGGAATCCTTATTTTCAACAACCTCCCCAATGCAACGTGAAGCCCAGCCAAGTTGGGGGCCCCCTGTCGGTGATGCACCCCAAGGTCCCTGCCGGTGTCAGGGGCTCTCCCTCCACCTCCACGAGGGTCGCCGGACTTCCTCTGTGGAGTGGAACCGGTCGTCCTCACGTGGGGCCATGAAGACGTTCCCTCCGCGCACGGCCAGGACACAGGGGACCGGGGCTGCTCCTCGGGCCCGGGGCTGCCTGCCGACGGCCACCCTCTCTGGCTCGGAGCTCATCTGCCCTCCCCTTCTCCCGCAGCAGACAAGGTTCTCCAGCCCCTAGGAGCTCTTGCGAATCCCCAAGACACCTACAGACCACGCGGAGTCCCTCCGGCGTGGCCGCCTACGGGGCATCCACCAGTAATAGACAGGAGGACCCTCGCAAGCAGCGCGCCCGGCGGCCCCGCAGATCTGTCCCCTGCTTCAGCCATGTCTGGCCAGAAAAGACCCAGGGACACCAGCCTCCGACCACCCCCCAAACCGTCTCTCCAGCTGCCACCCTCGGAGCTACCCTGTGCCTCTGTGACCATCCGAACCCCTATTTTGAGTTTCTTGTTGCTCATGAGCCATGAGCTCCCAGATGGGAGAGGTCCTTTAAGACCCATGGCACGGATGAGGCCATCCCTTCGGTGGAAGCAAGCTAAGACCTCTGTGTGGTGGTCAGGAAGGGAAGAATAGGCAGAGACTTGGAGGAACGGTGTGGAACTCTCCTCTCACTCGCAGAGTCCCTGCAGATGGTCCGCCCGCCTCTCCTGCATCCACATGGAAAGACCACTCGCTTTGCCCTGGAGAAAGGCTGGTTTTGAAATAACCAAGGATCCTTTTCACAACCTGTGCCAGGAATTGCAGACTCTAAACGTGGCCGCCTCGTTCCCAGGCCTAACAGATGCCAAGTGGGTGTGGGGTTGTAGCCTGGGGGGAAAGACAGAGCTCACGCAGAGGAAATGCTACTCACAGTGAAATGGCCACTGGCATGGGGTAGGGACTTACCCATCCCAGTGCCCCGAGCTCGGCCCCGCAGAGGCACTAGTGAGCAAGCAAGATGTGGTCCCTGCCCCAGAGAGCTCACAGCTGGGTCCCCTTCGGTCCAGCCTCAGTGGCCTCAGACCCTCAGAGAGGGGACTCCCAGACACATGGCACTGATGTCACCTCACCACTAAGCCCTCGGGTCTCAGTTTCCCCATCTGAAAATGAGGGGTCTGGCCAGATGAACCCAAAGGTTAGCATCTCACCTCCTGGTCACATGCCACACATCCGCCTCGGGTCCCACATTGTGCTAGAATCTGGGCTCCTGAGGATGAACAAGACATGAGTGTCTACGCACACACCCTCTTTAGCCATCCATCCGTTGATGGACGCTCGGGTTGTCTCTGCGTCTCGGCTGTTGTAAATAATGCCACGACGAACATGGCGGTGCAGATGTCTCCCTGACTTAGTGTTTCCACTTCCCTTGGATATATAACCTGAAGCAGAATTGCTGGATTACAGGGTAGTTCTATTTTTAACCTTGGAGGTTCCGCCATACTGTTTTCCAGAGTGGTTGCACCAGTTTGAATTCCCACCAATGGGCATGAGGGTTCCCTTTTCCGTACATCCTTGCGACACTTGTTATCCTGTGTCTTTTTGATGCAAGCTCTTCTAACAGGAGTCAGGTGATGTCTCCTCGTCCAGACCCCCGAATCTTCATCCCCCTCGCACAGACACGTGGTAGATTGATAGCAATTATGGTGCCGATGAATGGCCTCACGATAGCCACACCTTTGCCTGTAAGTCTGTAGCCCCTCCCACTCCTGCCCTGGGTTAGGGGAGGTCACTGAGAGGACATGATCAATATTTGACCCTTAAAGTGGACCCTACTGATCAGGGCTCGCCACCCCCTCCCCTGTCCTTGGAATGTGGGTCCTGCTTGCCTTTCCTGCTCCCAGGAGCCGCCGCCGGGATGGCTTTCAGACCGAAGTGATGCTGGGACCGTGTGAACCATCCATGGGACTAAACCCCATTAAGGCTCTCTATAAACTTCTAAAACTCGGTGGGTGGATGCAGCGATCTACTCATCTCGTGGCCATGGCCGTCCGAGACAAGCCCCACGTGTCTGTCCCCTTGCTCGTGAAACAGGCCAACCCGGAGTGGCCTGCCTCCCTCCTGAGGCCCCCGCTGCCCTCTGCTCACCCTGGGACGCTCCCGAGGCACTCTCGCCAACACCCTGGCCTTGGCCATGTGACTCACTTCGGCCAAGAGGACACTAGTAGATCTCACGCAAACCAAAGCTCGAAGTGTTCCCACGTCCCCCTTGTCTTCTCTGTGACACCACAAGAAGGGCCCGGGCACGTCGCTGGGGGACCAGGCAGGAGAACACCCCCTTCCCCCCGTAAGCCTGGCCAACATGGGGGGAGCCACCCGGGTGACCCACGGACCCACCGGAAATAGAAATTGGCTTGATTCTCTACTATCATCGTAATGAAGAACCAGGAAGGACAGGGTCCATCAGCCGTGGGCCCGAGGAGTCAGAGCTGCTGTGGGCTCCTCTGCGGGTCTTGCCGGGCATTGGGGGCAGAGGGAAGGGAGGACAGGGCCCTGCTCCCCCCGCTGCCCGACTTGGGGCTCAGCACCCCCGTGAAAGCACCCATGTCCACACAGCAGGTAAAATGTCTCCTCTTCCCTCTGACTAACAAGGACTTTGCCACAGAAAGCGACTGAAAATGCATTATACATGAGACACAGTTTCTGAACTGGTTGCAAGTGTTGTTCCAGGATATTTTTACTTCCCTTCAAACATTCCCTCTAGGGGTGAACTAACCAACCAAGAAATTAAATGGAAATAGAAAAGAGCCTTGAAGGACTCCATCAGGCCCCATCCCGGCAAGCCAGCCCAGGATAGGGTCCCTGCGGCCGCCTGTGGCTCCGGGGACTCGTATCTTTCCTTGAAACAGCCCCGAGTGAAGTTACCGGGCTCAGGTCCGCAAGGCGCGCGTTTCAGAGAACCAACAATTTCCCCGATCTGGGGATTAAAAATGTGGATTCTGGTCAGACCTGTCTTCAGATCCAAGCTCCACCGACCCGGGAAGCATGAGACCCCCAAGGTAAACCTCTCCACACCCCGACTTCTCATCTATCAGGTGGGGCTCCAGTTCATTCCTCTAAAGGCAGACAGGGCTCGCTCAGGAAACGTAGACAGCTCTCAGACCCGGCACGCTTTAGAAATCCACCAGCCAACACAGAATTCTGATCTAGAGCATTTCAGAGTCAAGGATTGGCCTCTCCATGGCCACTGAGTTCGCGTGCCCCTTCTCACTGCATTAGGTCTCTCAAATAAAATACACCATTCCCTCCAGAACCCTGCAGGAAGAACCGCACCAGCAGCCAGAAAGACTGGAAATCAAGTCATCCCCTGTGGCAGGGATTAGAGAGAAAGGACCGTCTTCGATCTTCTTCCAAGTCGCTAATGCCCGACAGACATCGTGATCCCAAGGGATATGGGTCTTTCTCTTGGTTCCGGTCCATTAATGCATTCAGTAGCCTCCTCTGAGGTCAAAGAAATGGGGGCAGAGTTTGAAGCCGTCTATTTATAAATGTGTAGAGTCAGCAAACAGCTGATGTCCACAGGCAAAGGACACCATCACTTTTTAAAAAAAAGACTCTGCTCTTATGTAAGTAGCCATGCCTAGAGCATCAGTGAGCCATTGCCGTAATAATGCTGCATAACAAAGCATTCCTAAATTCCGCGATAATCATTCAGAACCTGCTCATGCATCTAAACGTCACGGGGGGAGGTCACCCCCCCACGGGGACCCAGTGGGCGTGGCTCTGGGCTCCAGGTGGGCTGGGGTCTGCGTCCCAGGCTCCTTGCACGCGTGGGTTGGCCTTGGTGGTGTCAGAAGTGCAAGAGAGCAGGGACACCCGGACTCTGAAGACCGCAGCACAGGTGGCCGAGCCCGACGTGAGTGCGGGGGAGGGGACGTGTGCAACCACATGGCAAGGTCATGGGTGCAGGCAGGGCTGGCTTCAGGGACGGGACCCGTGCAGCCGCACATGACCCCACGGGCTCTGTGGGGAATGGGTCCCAGCCGCCCCCCACCTCCTCCGATCCCACACCCCACGGAACCCACGTCCCGCTCCAGCGGGAGAGCAGCGTGTGAAGTGACTCTTGCCACGGAAAATGAATCCCACACGCACGTCGACGCGAGAATCCTGCCGTTCAGACAATTACCCGAAGAACACATTTTCTGATCATTAGAGAGCTAAAAATGGATCCACTCTGAAAATCCCTTCCCTCCTCCCAAGAAAGCTGAGGAGGTGGTTTAGCAACAATCAGCCGCGCAGATATATCACATTCCGGGTGTCTGGGGAACAAGTTCCAAGAAATTTCTTGGAAGGTACAGTTCCCAGAAGGTGGCGGTGCTAACCAGACCCACTGGCCCTCCCCACGTCCCCAGCACGGGCTCCGGCAGGGGAGGCCACAGGCCGGGGGCCCCCTCACCTGCCTCGGCCCCCGGCGTGTGCCCGGGGGTGTCCCACGGCGCTCGGGGCAGCCGCCGAGGGTCAGGATGCCCACGGGGACGTGCGCGGCGCGGGGCAGCTCCGAGCCGCACACACCTGTATCCTCTCGCCCAATCTCACAGCAGGTGCAGGGGAGGGCGCTGTGCTCACCGCCCCCACGTTAGAGGTGCGGCAAGGGCTGGACGGATAATCGGGGCAGGGGCAGCCTCCGGTCGCAGCAGAAGCCCGTGTACCCCACCGCCTCTCCCGTGGAAGGGAGCAGAGCTGGTGGGGAGCGGATGCCGGTCAGGTTACCCCCCAGACCCCAAGGGGGGCAGCAGGCGTGGTCGGGGTAGAAGAAGCTGTCAGTTCGGGACCTGCTGGGTCGCTGGCGAACACAATAGAGACTTAGGTGTGATTTTAAGATACAAATCTGATCTAAGTAGTAAATGTAGTAAAATATAGTAAATATACATGTTTCGGGCTTAGTCCTCGTGCAGCACAGGACACACGATAGGGCGCAGCTCGAACACCTAAGAACTTGAAGTCAGTGTTTCCTGTCCTCGGGTGTCTACCGTGCGCCCCCCTCCCGGGTGTTTCCCGCTAACGAGGAACAGCATCTGCGTTCACCGGAGCGGCATGGGGGGGGGGGGGGCGTAGGGGGAAGGACCACATGAAAAGGACAAGAAACCAAAAAAGATACTTGGAGTGTGTTTCCTGGAGCAAAATGCCTCCGCCTACTGTTTATAGAAACTTATGCAAACTATATGTAAGTTTGCAAACGGTAATGCTAATTCCTGCCCAGCCTCTGTTCTTTCGTGGCCTCAGCTTTGACCTTGGGCTGTAAGGAGGAGGCGGCCACTGGCCACTGTGCAGCCGAAGTCAGTGCTGAAGGGTGAGCCACACTCGTGCGATGCATGTGGATTACCGCCCCGCAGGAGAATCCGGGAGCCACATTCAGGACGGGGGGAGGGGAGCAATCATGATGGACACTTAGGGGTCAGACTGGAAGCTGAAGGGGTGACTGCTGTCCGAGATACGAGGGGGGAAAATAATTGACAAATTCATCAATTGTCCTTAATACCAAATGTCATGTGTTTTCTTACATCATCCTCTCCTCTCTGGATCGCTAATATTTTCACACACGTGTTTCTTATCTGACCACCCTTCCCGGCCATGACCCACAAGCTGGGGAACTCTACCACGTCGAGGGTCCAGGAAAACGCAAAAGGACAGGTCAGTAGCTGGGCAAATACATAACTGCTTGATTAAGCTCGCTCTTCCCATGAAAGGTGTCATTACGTAAATAGAGAACAAATTTCAAAAGCTCGCAGTTATTTTCCTCCATTAAAGGAGGGTTGGCAGGGTGGTTGTTTCTCTCGTATTCACCGAAGCCTCTGGGTTGACAGGTGGCCTCCCCAGGTCCCATGTGCTCGGGACAGAGACCAGGGATGTCCTTTGGCTCCAGGCTACGGGCCCTGCTCCGCCGACCTGCCAGCTGCTGTTGTTCCCTTCACTTTGCTTCAGAAAGCAGGCACGGGCCTGACCGGGGAGCGAGTCCCTCTGCCGCGGGCCCTCCCCCGGCTCTGTCACAGAGGCGTGCTAAATACCAAGTGTGAGTTGCACGTACACACGTGACCATGCGTGTGCACACCCGGGCTTCCCAGACGCACTTAGGGCCACTGTGACCCACCGCCCCTCCATTCACATCAATTCTCCCAATGCTTGGCTTCCCCTTCGATAACACGTCCCGTCCCAGCCCTAAAACACGCCCAGGGACGCTGTCCATCAGATTACAAAGCTGAGGGGCAGGCTAAAATCTCAAAGGAAACCCCGCATCTAGTTAAAAACCCTGAGCCCAGCGCCGGCCAGGAACAAAGGCTGCCAGGGAACCTGAGCTGGAAATGCCATCCATCACCACGTGAAGGGAAAGAACCTCGAAGTCCAACCAGAGGGCACTTGCAGATAACCAGCGCTGCCTGTCACTTTGATCGATGGCCACCCTTCTAATGAGCTCCTCTTGTATCTGGAGGTTTCCAGCCAACGCAAAGCTCACTTGCTCCCCCCCCCCCCCGTGCCCTCCCCTGCCATTTGCCTTTCCCGGGAGACTGCGTCGGGGCGGGCACTGAGCCTCGCCCGCCCCTTCCCCTCGGTGACCAGCCTCGCCCACGGGACCGTCCACCCCCGGGGCGTGGAGCTCCCGCACTGACCTTTCTCAGGAGGAAGCAGATGCGCTCGATGTTCCTCAGCCGTTCCCTCTATCGCGATGCACGGAAAGAAGAAGAGGGGAGGTTAGACGCTCTGCGGAAGGAACGTGAGCAGCCCCCATAGTCAGCCCCCGGGAGAGGAGGCAGAAGCCCCTAGAGGCCCGCAGGCTCGCACCCCGTAGCTCCTACCAGGAGTATTTGCTCGTAGAACTCAACACCAACGCGAACAAAAACAAATCATGTGAAAAAAACGGACAGAGGATCGGAACAGATATTTTCCCGAAGAAGACATACAGCTAGCCGCAGGTACGTGAAAAGGTACTTGTCACGGATGGTCCGGGAAGCGCAGATCAAAACCACAGTGAGCTATCACCTCGCACCTGTCAGAATGGCCATTCCCAACCCGACAAGAGACAACAGGTGCTGCCAAGGACGTGGAGAAAGGGGGGACCCTCGTGCGCTGTTGCTGGGAATGGAAATCGGGGCGGCCGCTACCGAAACATTAGGGAGATTGCTCAAAAAGTTAAAACAACAGAACTCCCGTATCATCCCGCAATCCTCCTTCCGGGTATCGCTCGGGAGGAAATGAAATCACTGCTTGGAAAAGGCATCTGCACATCTGTGTTCATCGCAGCAATATTTACAGTAGCCCGAGCATCCCTGGATGCGTGAATGGGTCAAGAAAATGTTGCGTGTGCATACATACATACACACCGTACTATCCTACATTGCAGTAGCCTCTCCCACACGGGAGCATTACTCAGCGATAAAAGGAAGGAAACCCTGCCGTTTGCAACAACGTGGAGGCACCCTGAGGGTTCTACGCTCAGCGAAAGACACCACACAGAGAAAGACAAGTACCGTAGGATCTCACTTCTACGTGGAATCTAAAAGCGAAACAAAACAACGGCAAAGCGAACTCACCGGAAGGGAGATCAGGTGTGTGGTTATGAGAGACAGGGAGTGGGGGAGGGGGAACCGGAAGGAGGGGCTCGAAAGGTACAAACTTCCAGACAACGAAGTCCTTGGGATGCCCTTGAGGCTGAGTCCACGCCCCTGGGAGCACCGCCCACTTTCTCCAGAGCTGATGAGGGTCTGCGGTAAGGGAAGTTCTCCGCCTGTTGAGTCTACGTTTCTAAAGTGAGCGCATTTAGAGGAAGGAATCATCACACTAAATGGGACACCAGCAGCGTCCCCGGGCTGAGACGTTTTGAGACGTCGAAGTCCGTCCCCGGAGCCTGGCTCAGGGCTGGAACAGGTGCCTGCGGCCGGGAGGGGGACGCCGGTCGCATCCCACACCCACTGCGTGCCTCCGCCCCTTCCCCGCAGAGACTTTTCTTGTTTTCCAACCCCCTCTGAGCGCAGCGGCGGCGTCTGCCGATGCTTTGTTACGAAGCAATTTGGTGGCCGTGGACGTGATGCTGAGGGATTTGCTCGCGGATCTGGACAGGTGGCCGGGCCACTTAGCTTCCCTAATTGAATCATACCGTGATTCCTGCGCATCCGCTAAGCCCCAAGGGAAGAGCCCACATCAGGACAAATTAGCGTCTACGTGGCTAGGAAGACAGAGCACGTCCTCTGCAGCAAACCCCGTGTGTATCCACGTGCGTGTGCCCACACCCTACACAGCACTGGGCAGCGAGAGTGAGGGGAAGGCATGCAGGGCCAGGCACGGAGAGGGCACACGCTGGCTCCTTCCCCGCCGGCTGGTCCCCTGGTGGCTCCCCTTACTTGACGGGGACACTAAAGGGCCCACTGGGAAAGGCAGGGGAAGGGCTGAATGAGAAGCCAGGAGGAGACAGGACCCTTCTCTTGCCTTCCAGCTCCTGGAAGGGGTCCACCCCGACGGCCCCGCAAGATTTAGAGATCTAGGGGGTCTTCGATCCAGACAGACAGTGGGCCTCGGGCTCGTTGGTAAGCTAAGTCCACCCAGAGTGGGGTCACCAACCGGTGCGGTAGCTTCTCCAAGCCTCCTGAGATAGAGACGCAGCTTCGGGGTGAGGGGGGGCTCCACGGAGCCCAAAAGACCTTGAAAGGGAGTTAATGAGACATTCAAATCACTTAACTTCCTGCCGGGGCCGAAATCGTAAGAACCAAGAAAATATGTCTAATACTCTTCCACAGAGGGTTTTAATGGATTTTTTTTTTTTTTTTTTTTTTAGGAATCTTGGAGAAGAGTCCTTTCCCGGAGGGACTTTGCTCTGTCCACGGGATGTCTGGCCGGCAGGGTCCAGGCTCCTTGATTAAGTCACCGCCCAGTTAGAAGCATGGCTTTCGTGATAAGAGTGGAGAGCTGAGACTTCAAGCTACACCTCACCCTGCAGCGCGCATTCTCCCTACTGGGAGCGCCTACTGTGTGCAGGCTTCGTTCCCGCGCTGACCTTCCCCAGAGGCTGCCACGGCTCCCGTGTTGGTCCTATATTCTCTGCTCCATCTGAACGACGGACTTCGCCGTGGCCAGAGGGGCGTGGCTCGTGGTTTCGCCAAACGCCTGGGCTGTACTTGCAGGATGAGACGGAGCAGCCCGGAGGGCAGGGGTCCACACCAGCCTGCGCCCGGGCTCATTTGAGAACACCCCAGGTTTATTTGGTGAGCTCCTCTGAACCCGCACAGCTAGGAGGAGGGGAAAGCAGGCTCCCCTCGGACTAGAGCCGCTCCGGGCACCTGTGGGCGCCGCCGGGCCAGGTGTGGCCCCAAACGCCGGTCCTCAGGAAGAAATGAGACGGGGGGAGGGGGTGAGGCTTTGGGCCTGGGGCAGCCAAGTCATCATGGGGGGGGGGGGGACCGGCAGATGGAAACAAAATGGATTTTAAGGCCAAGTACGGGTCACGAAGCCTAAGTTTTCAAGTGCATCTTAGGGAATCTTACAACTTGCCACGGATTTCAGCTTTACAGAACCAAAGGATGAGATGCCCAAGGATTATAAAATCAGGCGTTAGAAAATCAAATCTCTGAGACAACAAGGAGGGGGCTGCACTCCTGTCCCCTGCCCCTGCACCGCGGCCGCGCTCCACAGGCACTCCGGGGGGCACCCGGGGGCAGCGGCCGATGGAAGGGTGGGATGAGCGTGGAGCCGAGGACCAGCCCGCATCAGACTCCCCGGTGGGAGGCGGGCTGACGTCAGGCCGACAGAGCCTCTCAAGAGCAGCGCTGGGTGTGGACGTGGGCCCGGGGGCTCCGGACGTCCACCCACGCTGCGTGTCTCCCTCTGAGAGGCCCGGCCAAGCGCAGCGTGCAGACAGCCGCTGAGGGTCCCACACCCCGCCAGCAGGCTGGCCGACATGGACCCTCTCTCCTGGTTCAAGGATGAACAACCAGAAACACCAGCAGGAGGCCTAGAAGACTCTAGCGCCATAGCGAAGTTGACCTTTCCCACCTGGCCTCCTGGGGTGAACATATTGGACTTTGCAAGGTCCTGGGCGGACCTCAGGAACGAGAGGAGTCCCCGATGGCCCTGAGCCAGGAGTGGAGGCACTTTATCCACCCCTCCCATCAGCACAGTCCCTCCTCCACGGGCCCTGGCAGCCCCACCCGGAGACCTCGGCGCCTCCCCACCAACACCCGCTACTTACCGCGTGAACGGGGTTACACTGGTCTATGGGGCTCTTAAAATCCGTCCTTAACTCATCGAACGCAATGATCTGAAACGAAACGCACAGAACCGAGAAGTTAGTGCAAAGGTGAGTCAGAGTGCCGCATCTCCCTGTAGACTGGCTTCAAACTAATAAAAGAGGCAGGAGGAAGGTATCAGACTGGTGGGTGCCGTCAAAGCTGGTGGGGTTGATGGGCCTCCTCGGTCTTCCACGTGTGCTTAAAACTCCCCGAAGCAGGGAAAGGGCAAGATAAAGTTCAAGGGCATGCACCTGCCACGAGGAGACAAGGAAGTCCTAAAGACCTAATGCACAGTCTAGCGCATACAGACCACTGTACTCTCTAAACAATCTGGCCAAGAGACCGCTCTTAAGTGGTAACTATGTATCAGGACAGCGGGGTAGCTGATCCTACAATGGGAACCGTTCTGCAACATCCGTGTATCAAATTGATACATTGTATACTTAAACTTACACAATGTTGCATGTCAAAGGTATTTATCTCAAGGGTTGTGAAGCCACCTCAAGCTTCACAGGCTTCCGACGCTTTATAAAGACATGGAGCAAAATCCATTACGGTGAGAGGAGGTACAGGTGCAGACAAAGGCACAAGAAACTCAAAACTGCCAGCTGGCGCTTTCCACTTCTCTCCTTGCAGAAGAAGATGTTTATTTTCAATTTATTTTTGTTTCAGGCAGAGATGCTGACTGGAAGTGAGACGGACAGAAGGCAGGACAGAGGAGAAGAGAAAGGCAAGAAAGCAGGGTCGGCGGTAATGGAGAGGACCCGACCTCCAGTGGTCCATGGGCTGGATCATCAGCCGTCGTCTTTTTTTTTTTTTTTAAGCTGTTTTTATTTTCTTATTGATGATTTTTGAAAACTCTTTATATATTTTGGGTGCAAGTCCTTTGTCAGATATGTGATTCTGCAATATTTTCTTCTGCTGTGCAGACTGTCTGTCCCTTCTTAATAGCACATTTCTCAGAGCAAATGTCCTCTTAACACTTCTCGGTTTATCCAATATTTTTTTAAGATTTTGTTGATTTATTTGACAAAGAGAGAGAGATCACAAGTAGGTAGAGAGGCAAGAGGAGAGAGAGGGGGAAGCAGGCTCCCCACCGAGCAGAGAGCCCGATTTGGGACTCAATCCCAGGACCCTGAGATCACGACCTGAGCTGAAGGCAGAGGCTTTAACCCACTGAGCCACCCATGCGCCCCTCAGTTTACCCAATTTATCTCTCTTTTGCTGATCAGACTTCTGGTGTTGGATCTAAGAACTCCTAAGGCCACCCAGATTTTTCTGGGTTTTTTTCTAAAGCGTTTTATTTATGGGAAGGTTTATTATTTTTTAAAGATTTATTTAGAAAGAGTGTGTGCACAAGATGGAAGAGGGGCAGAGAGAGAGGGAGAGAGAGTCCTAAGCCCACTCCCCACTGAGCACGGAGCCCGACCATCTCACAACCCTGAGATCGCGATCTGAGTTGGATGCTTAACCGACAGAGCCACCTGGACGCCCCTCTTTATGGGAAGGTTTAAGCTACAACTTCAATTTCTGTAATAGATATAGGACAATTTGGGTCAACTCGAGCTCTGAGAGTTCGCAGGAACTGGCCATTTCATCAAAACTGTCACGTGTATAGGTGGTAATCGACCAGGGACTCTGAAGACCCAGGCTGCCGGGGGCCTCGCTGGGCTGGGCCGGGCAGACAGGGCAGAAGTGAGGCCCGGGGTGGAAATCGGAGGTTTGCAGGGACGAGAGGGAGACAGGAGGTTGGATGCCAGGACCTGGACATGTGCCGAGCTGAGGCTCAGGAGAGGTTGAGGCAGGCCGGGGAGTCCGCAGCCAAATCAGGAAGGAAGAGGGTCACGAGCAGAGGAAGCACGCGGTGCAAGGCTATTTCTGTGAATACCGAGCCCCGTCCGTGCTAACACCAGGCACCGAGGTCCGGCGGCCCCCCAGCCCCAACCTCCACAGGTCACGGAGCAATGACTCGCTGTCCACCAGAGCCCCCATGAGGGAACTCCCCCGGGCTAGAGATGCCCCCTGCCTGCTCCCGATGGCAGCGACATCGGCCCCAAGGGTCAGGCGGGAGCAGCCGGGACCCACCTCAAGAGGCAGGGAAACACAGAAATACTCCAGAAGCATCTCAAGGAGCCTTCCTTCTTCGGGCCCACAGCGTGGATAACCAGAAGATTAAAAATTACTGTGCTTGTCTGTAACAGTTATTTTGCTAAAAATAACCATGCTGGACTACGGCAAAGCCCTCTTGGAAGAGTAAGAAAGCGACTGAAATCACCACCGGCAGGAGCTAATGAGTCCCTAGGGTTGCCCCACTGAGAGCTCAGCCTCCTTTCTTTGGAACATTCTCTCCCCTGCCTCCACTGCACGGTGCCCTCTGGCTTCCAAAAGCTCTTACGTGGGCCACCTGGGCCAAGCTCCTCTCTTGATTTTTCCCTACTGTGGGCTGAACGATGTCCCCCCACCCCCCAAAGTCTGGTCCTCCTGGAACCTCAGACCTGACCTTCTCCGGAAGCAGGGTCTGAGCAGAGACATCAGAATGAGTTCATACCCGATAACAGACCCTAAAGCCAGGGACAGCGTCCCCATAAGAGAAAAGGACACAACACTACAGCATTGCAACTCCAGAGCAAGGGGCGGCGCGATTTCTGGGGACCACCACCAGCCAGGAAGACGCGAGGAGGGCTCTTCCCTCCTTGACGCCCCACCGTCACCTTGACTCCAGACTTGCAGCTTCCAGAACCGGGCGTCTAAACCCACCGAGGCAGTGGGAGCCTGTGAAGGCACTCCACTTGCACAACGTCTGAAAGTTCAGCTGTGACGTCATAGGGAAGAAATGGCTTTGGTGGCACCAGTGAATGTTGACGTGAATGATGTATTGCTGACCCAAAATAAATACCTCCCCAGGGAGGCGGCTTTTTTACACCTGTGGAAAGATGCCGCGTCTCTGACGCTCGACCCACTGCCCACCTCCTTTTCTAGAAAGGGTGCAGCAGAAGGGGGAGGGGTGAAACCTGCACTCAATGTCCCCCTTTCTCTTCCCTGTGCTTTTGCACCGGGCCACACAGAGGCTCCCCTCTTCCTACTAAGGGGTGAGAGCGGTTTACTGAAGCGCCCCTCGGTATGGGGTGCCCTGCTACGCAAGACACAGCGGGCTTAGCACCCACAGCCCTGGTCACTAAGGACTCCCCACCAAATAAATTCCTTAACCCTACCTGGCCAAGGGCTTAGAAAAGAAAACTATTCCAGACTGGCACAGGGGGTCTTGCCCTGACCTCGCCCCCATCTCACCCCCCTTTTCAGTCAGCGTTCCCGTGAAAATTGGCTCGTGCAGTTACGAAGGCTAATCCAAGAACCGCAGGGCGGGCCGGCAGCCTGGGGACACGGGAAAGCTGACACTGCAGCTCCGGTCTGAGGCCACCTGCTGCAGAATTCTCTCTCACTCAGGGGAGGTCAGTCTTCAGGGAGGTCGGCCTTCAGCTGATTAGATGAGGCCCATCCGTGTTATGGCAGGTAATCTGCTTTTACTCAAAGCCACTGATTTATTCTTATTTTCTTTTTAATTTTTTTTAATCCAGCATAATTAACGTACAATGTATTATCAGTGTTGGGTGTACAATAGATTTGACAATTCTCTACATTATTCAGTGCTCATCAGAAGTGTAGTCCTAATCCCCTTCACCTGTTTCACCCACCGCCCCTCTCACAACCACCAGTTTGTTCTCTAGAGTTAAGAGTCTCTTTCTGGTTTGTCTCTCTGTTCCCTCGCTTGTTTTGTTTCTTAAATTCCACATATGGGTGGGATCATATGGTATTTGTCTTTCTCCAACGGACTTACTTCACTTAGCATTATAATCTCTAGCTCCATTCATGTTGTTCCAAATGGCAAGATTTCATTCTTTTTTACGGCCGAATAATATTCTATGGTGTATATACCACATCTTCTTTATTCATTCATTTGTCAGGATGAACACTTGGACTGCTTTCATATCTTGACTATTGTAGATGTTGCTGTTGTAAACATCGGGGTGCATGTACGTTTTCCAGTTAGTGTTTTCGTATTCTTTGGGTAAATAACCACTAGTGAAAATACTGATCGTATGGTGGTTCTATTTTTAATTTTCTGAGGCATCTCCATACTGTTTTCTACAATGACCGTGCCAGTTTGCGTTCCCACCAACCGGGCACAGGGGTTCCCCTTTCTCCGCCACCTCGCCAACATCTGTTGTTTCTTGTGTAGTTAATTTGAGCCATTCTGACAGGTACAGGGGATTTGCATTTCCCTGATGGTAAGTGATGTTGACTTTTTCACATCTTTTCATGTGTCTGTTGGCCACCTGGAGGTCTTCCTTGGGAAAAATGTCTGTTTATGTCTGCTGCCTATTTTTAATTGGATTGGTTTTTGGGTATTGAGTTGAATAAGTTCTTTATATATTTTGGATACTAACCCTTTATCAGATATGTCATTTGCAAATATCTTCTCCCATTCTATAGGTTTTCTTTTAGTTTTGTTGGTTGTTTCCTTTCTGTGCAGAGGGTTTTTTATTTTGATGAAGTCCCAGTAGATTATTTTTGCTTTTATTTCCCTTGCCTCAGGGAACATATCTAGAAAAATGTTGCCACAGCCAATGTCAGAGAGATCACTGCCTGTGAGATTACTACTCTTTTGGGATTTTTATGGTTTCAGGTCTCACATTTGTCTTTAATCCAATTTGAGTTTATTATATGGTATGAGAAACTGGTCCAGTTTTATTCTTTTGCATGTTGCTGTCCAGTTTTCCCAATGCCATTTATCGAAGAGATTGTCTTTTCCTCATGGATATTCTTGCCTCCTTTGTCAAAGGTTAATTCACCATATCATCATCAGTTTATTTCGGGGACTAGTCTGTCCCATTGATCATCTGTGTGTCTGTTTTTGTGCCAGGAAGTACTATTTTAATTACTACAGCTTTGTAATATAACTTAAAATCTGTAATTGTGATGCCTCCAGCTCTGTTTTTCTTTTTCAAGATTGCTTTCACTCTTCGGACTCTGCGGTTTCAGACAAATTTTAGGATTGTTTGTGCTAGTTCTTTGAAAAATGCTGTTGGTATTTTGATAGGGTTTGCATTAAATGTGTAGATTGCTTTGGGTAGTAGAGACATTTTAACAATATTTCTTCTTCCAGTCCATCAGCATAGACGATCTTTCCATTTGTGTCATTTTCGATTTCATTCATCAGTGTTTCATAGTTTTCGGAGTAGAGATCTCTCACATCTTTGATTAGGTTTATTCCTAGGTTACTATCTTTGGTGCAACTGTAAATGGGATTATTTTCTTAATTTCTCTTTGTGCTGCTTCATTATTAGTATAGAAAGGCAACAGATTTCTGTATATCGATTTTGTATCCTGTGACCTTACCCAATTCATTTATCAGTTCTAGCAGTTTTTTTGGTGGAGTCTTTAGGGTTTTCTATATATAGTATCATATCATGCAAATAGGGGAAGTTTTACCTCTTCCTTGCCAATTTAAATGACTTTTATTCCTCTTGTCTAATTTCTGTGGCTAGGACTTCCAGGACTATGTTGAATAAAAGTGGTGAGAGTGGACGTCCTTGTCCTGTTCCTGACCTTGGGAAAGAAGCCCTCAGTTTCCCCCATTAAGGATGATATTCGCTCTGGGTTTTTCACAGATGGCACTTGTTATGTTGAAGTATGGCCCCTCTAAATCTACTTTGTTGAAGGTTTTTATCAGGAATGGATGTTGTACTTTGTCAAATGCTTTTTCTGCATCTATTGAAATGATCATATGGTTCTTATCCTTTCTCTTACTGATGGGATATATCACACTAATCGACTTGTGAATGTTGAACCACTCTTGCATGTGGGAATAAGTCCCCCCTTGACATGGTAAATGATTTTTTAACATATTGTTGGATTTGGTTTGCGAATATTTTGTTGAGGATTTTTGCACCTATGTTCATCAGGGATATGGGCCTCTGGTTCTCTTTTTTGTGGTGTCTTTTTCTTTTTGGTATCAGGGCAATGCTGTCCTCACAGAATGAATTTGGAAGCTTTCCTTCCTCTTCTATTATTTTTTAATTAGTTTGAGAAGAATAGGTACTGACTCTTCTTTAAATGTTTGGTAGAGTTCACCCAGGAAGCCCTCTGGTCCTGGTCCTTTCGTTTTGGGGGCGTTTTTAAATTAATAATTCAATTTCATTGCTGGTAACCAGGCTGTTCAAATGTTCTATTTCTTCCTGATTCAGTTTTGGGAAGTTATATGTTTCTGGGAATATATCCATTTCTTCTAGGATACCCAATTTGTTGGCATATAATTTTTCATGATATCCTCTTACAATCCTTTGTACTTCTGTGGTGTCAGTTATTTTTCTCTTTCATTTCTTATTTTGTTTATTTGAGTCCTTTTTTTAATGAATCTGGCATTATTGATTTTGTCGTTCTTTTCAAAGAATCGGCCCCTGGTTTTATTGATCCGTTCTGTTTTTTTGGTGGGGTTTTTTTTAGCTTCTATTTTGTTTATTTCTTTTTTATTTAAGATTTTATTTATTTATTTGACAGAGTGAAATCACAAGTAGGCAGAGAGGCAGGCAGAGAGATAGAGGAAGCAGGCTCCCTGCCGAGCAGAGAGCCCAATGCGGGGCTCGATCCCAGGACCACGAGATCATGACCTGGGCCGAAGGCAGAGGCCTCAACCCACTGAGCCACCCAGGCACCCCTATTTTGTTTATTTCTGATTAAATCTTTATTATTTCCTTCCTTCCACTGGTTTTGGGTTTTGTTTGTTCTTTCTCTTTTTAGGTGTAATATTAGGTTGTTTATTTGAGATTTTTGCTGCTCTCTGAGGTGCGCCTGTATTGCTATAAACTTCCCTCCTCCAACCACTTTTGCTGCACCCTAAAGATTCTGGACCATGTGCTTTCCTTTCTCATCTGTCTTCATGTATTTTTTAATGTCCTCTTTGATTTGTTGGTTGACCAATTCCTTGTTTAGTAGCATGTTATTTAACCTCCAGGTAAGTGTGGGTTTTTTTTCAGATTTCTTTCTTGTGGTTGATTTCTAGTTTCATAGAGTTGTGATCAGAAAAGACACATGGGGGGTGCCTGGGTGGCTCAGTTGGTTAAGCAACTGCCTTCAACTCAGGTCATGATCCCAGAGTCCCGGGATCAAGTCCCACATCAGACCCCCAGCTCCACGGGGAGTCCGCTTCTCACTCTGACCTTCTCCCTTCTCATGCTGTCTCTCACTCTCTCTCACTCTCTCTCTCTGTTTCCTAATAAATAAATAAAATCTTTAAAAAAAAAAAAAGAAAAGACACATGGTATGGCTTCAGTCTTTTTGAATTTGTTGAGACCTGTTTTGTGGTTTAATATGTGATCTGTTCTGGAGAATGTTCCATGTGCACTTGAAAACAATGTGTATCCTGCTGTTTTAGGATGGAATGTTCTGAATATATCTGTTAGATCCATCTGGCCCAATGAGTCATTCAAAGCCACTGTTCCTGGTTGATATTCTGTTTAGATGATCTATCTATTGACATAAGTATGGTGTTAAAATCCCCTACTATTATTGTATTCTTATTGATTGCTTCCTTTATGTTTGTTATTACCTGCTTTGTGTATCTGGGTGCTCCGATGTTGGGTGCATAAATACTTACAATTGTTATATCTTCTTGTTGGGTTGTTCCCTTTATGATTATATAATATTATTCTTCATCTCATGTTAGTCTTTGTTTTAAAGCCTATTTTGTTTCATATCAGTATTGCTACCCTTTATTTTCACTTCCATTTTCATAATAGGTGCATCCCTTCACTTTTAATCTGTACACATTTTTAAATATGAAATAAGTCTCTTGTAGGCAGCATATAGATAGGTCTTATTTTTTCTATCCATTCTGTCACCCTATGTCTTTTGATTGGAGCATTTAGTTCATTTACAACCAAAGTAATTACTGATAGCTATATACATGTCATCATTTTGCTACTTCCTTGATTGGTTGTTTTTGAGTTCTTCGCTGCTTCTTTCTTCTCTTACTTTCTTCTTTCATGGTTTGCTGGATTTCTTTAGTCATATATTTGAACTCCTTTCTCTATTTTTTGCACATCTATTACCAGTTTTGATTTGTGGTCACCATTAGGTAACATCTTATGCATATAGCAGTCTATATTAAGTTGATGGGCGTTTATATTTGAATTCATTCTTTACTCCTCCCTCCATTTTAGGTATATGGTATCAAACATTACATCCTTTTGTGAATCCTTTGCTGATTTTTATACTTATTTGCTGCCTTATGCATCTTTTTATATAAAAAATACACTTATTTTTTTACTTCTTTGCTGCCTTGTGCTTCCTACTGTTCTGCTTATAGTCTTTCCTATCCACTTAAAAGGTCCCCTTTAATATTTCTTGTACGGCTGATTAAGTGGTCATGTATTCCTTTAACTTTTGTTTGTCTGGGAAACTCTTTATCTCTCTTTCTATTTTGAATAAGAGCCTTTCTGGACAGAATATTCTTGGCTGCAGGTTTCTCCTTTCAGCACTTTGAATATAGCATTCTACTCCCTTCTGGCCTGCAAAGTTTCTGTTGAAAAATCAGCTGAGAGCTTTATGGGGTTTCCCTTGTATGTAACCACTTTCTTTTCTCTTGGCACTTTTAGAATTCTCTCTTAATTACTGCATTTTGCCATTTTGATTACTATGTATCTTGACGTTTTAATTACTATGTATCTTGGGTTGGTTTTGGTGGGAGCTCTCTGTACCTCCTAGATCTGGATTTCTCTTTCCTTCCTCAGATTTGGGAAGTTTTCAGCTATTATTTCTTCAAATAAATTTTCTGCCCCCTTTTCTTTCTCTTCTCTTTATGGGATCCCTATAATGTGACTGTTATTATGCTTGATGATGTCACTGAGTTCCCTGGCTCTATTCTAATTTTGCATAATTTTTTTCTCTCACTGCTCAGCTTCATTACTTTCTATTACTCTGGACTCCAGGTGGCTGATCCATTCTTCTACTTCCTCTTGTCTACTATTTATTTCAGATCATTTGTCTTTAACTTCATTTATTGAGTTCATCATCTCTGACTGGTTATGTTTCTTATCTCTTTTTTGGCATCTCACCGAGGTCGTCCACTCTTAAGTCTAGTGTTTATCTTTATGACCTTTACTTTAAATTATCTATCAGACATATTTCTTATCTCCATTTCACTTAGGTCTCTTGCTATGATTTTGTTCTTTCGTTTGGGACACATTCCTCTGTCTCCTCATTCAGTCTATTGCTGTGTCTGTTCTCTGTGTTAGGAAAGTCAGCTATGTCTCATGAACTTGGAAGTAGTGGCTTTATGAAGAAGAGGTCATGCAGTGCAATGTCCTGTTCCCCAGAATCGGGCACTTCAGGGGTGTCTCCTATGTGTGTTGCCACAGGGGTGTCCTACTGTTGTGGCGGAGGAGCTGTGTTTGCCTTCAGTCCTGCCTGCAATGGCTCTCTGCCTGGTGTAGGCAGAGTCTGGTCCCTGTGGTGTTAGTGGGCCAGTCAGGGGCTGCCTTGGGCTTGAGTTGAGTCAGACCAGGCATTTACCAGAAATGAAGCAGCACCAAGCTGCAGGCACTTTCCCTGTGTTGTCCCTTGAGCTTTTCATGGTGGGCGGGGCCTGCACTCAGACCAGCTGCCTGCCCCCAGCCCACTGCTGGGGTCACAGTCGGACTGGTATGTGGTCCTCTTCCTCTCGCCCCAGAGCAGGACTCACTCGAGTGGAGCCGGCCCCCATCTGGGCTGCCTGCACACTCACTCTGGAGCGGGGCTGGCCCCCACCTGGGCTGCCTGCACACTCACTCCAGAGCGGGGCCGGCCCCCATCTGGGCTGCCTGCACACTCACTCCGGAGCGGGGCCGGCCCCTGTCTGGGCTGCCTGCACACTCACTCCGGAGCGGGGCTGGCCCCCATCTGGGCTGCACACACACTGCCAGGTTTATGATACTGCTTTGGATGGGTTGTACAGGGGTGTATTTGAGGGGGAGGTGCTCTGGAGAACGCAGGGGTGGAGCACAAAATGCCAGCGATATGCTGTGGGAGGCAACCTGCACTCACCCAGGAAAACTGCTGCGGAGGCTGGGGTAGAAGGGGCAGGTCTGAATATGAGTGTGGGGGTGGGGTGTGCTGTTAGCAAGCTAGGTGGACAGTGTCGGTGCTGCCATGGTTCCCACAGGTGTCCTGTATCTAGGCGGGGGGGAGGGGGTGGGGAGAGGGAAATGGCTCATAAGCCTCCTCCTCATATACCCCAGGTGTTTTTCAAACTGCTGCTTCTGTGCAGTATCTGAGGGGCTGCTGGGTGTGCTGTCTCTTTAAGGGCAGGGACTCAGCAGCTACCGCCTCCCCCCCCCCCCACCGCCGTGGGTCTCCCAGAGTTTGCTCTCTGATTTTTAAAGTTCCAGGTGTTAAGTCCCACTCACTGTAAGAACTGGTAGAGCTGGGCCCCCCTGGGTTTCAAAGCCAAACACTCGGGATTTGTCTTCCTGGTACAGGTCCCCCGTGGCTGGTGTGCCTGGGTTGGGGTCTGCTCCTCTCCCCTGCCTGCACCTGCAGGTCCCTCCCTCCTGCGGACAGTCTTGGGCCCTTTGGTTTCCAGCTGTCTCTGCCCGTCCTACCCTCTTTGATGTGGACTCTTGTCTACCTTTAGCTGTGGAGAGGCTGTTCTGCCAGTCTCCAGGTCATTTTCTGGGTCATTTAGGGTGATGTCGGTGTGATCTAGGTTTACCTGTGGGACAAGGTGAGCCCAAGATCCTCCTCCTACTCCACCATCATCCCTGGAAGTCCCTCAGAGCCACTGACTGCTTTATTCATCTCATCTAAAAACACCATCCCAGGAACATGCAGAATAACATTGACCACATACATAACTGGGCCCCACGGCCCCACCAAGCTGATGTAAAATTAAGCACCCAACCCCCCAGTAGCTGGGACTGCTGCAGGCTCTGGGCCATGCTGGGGCCAGGCCGGGGGCTG
>CM052814.1:1009692-1043450 GCA_028533885.1 Nasua narica | reverse complement strand
AAAAAAAAAAGTGGAGCTCGCTTGTCCGAGGAAACAAATTGCCTCCCAACACACACACCTGCTCATGGATGTTAACCCAGCAGAGGACACAGCACAGAACCGGGAGTTAGACTTTCTACTGGAGCCTCCCTCAACAGCGGCTGAGAAACAGCACCAACGTGTGGTCCAGAAGAAACAGCTGATGGGGGAGGCAGGGTCTATGCACTTCCATAATCTCCCCCACCCTACCTCCCCGCTAGGGGCCACAGCAGTCGGAGCACGAGAGGAGGTTGGGGTCCCCAGCAAAGACCAGGCTTCTCTCTCCTGCCTGGACGTCCATTTTCCTTCCACTCGAAGCTGAGTCTCCATATATCCCTCGAGACACCTCTCGGCCCTTCTCCCTCCTGTTCTCCAAAGAGTGCGCCACTGGCCCTCCTCGACGCTGGCTGTTCGTCACTTTAGGCCAATAGGAGGCGCCCCTGGGAGACCGCAGGGTCCCAGGGGGCACCTATTCCCCATTCTCTTCCCTCTGGACGGTGGTGGCTCGGGGTCTCTGCTCCTCCGGTCAGGGACCCCCCCACCCCCATGGGCACTGCCCCCTCCCCTCGCCCCTTCGCACCTGCAGTGGGAGCCGCCTCCCCCTCGGCCACACCTGCTCTGTAAACGACCTTGGGAGCTCTCCTCGATGGCCCCTGGGACTGTGCCCTCTGTCTTACTGGGACCCCTAACTGAGGCAGGAGCCGAGGGACCTCGGGAGCAGGCCAGCTGCCTTTCCTAACAGTCGAGAGAATACAGACTCCGGATACATCCCGGCACGTAAGCGGATGACTGGTCCCTGCCCCTCCCCCTGCCGTGTTCCCACTCTCTGTGTCAAATAAATAACTAAATAATAAAAAAATATTTTAAAGAAAACTTACAGATTTTATTTACTTGACACAGAGAGAGAGAGCACGAACAGGGGGAGGGGCAGAGGGAGAAACAGACTCCCCGCTGAACAGGAAGCCTGACGCGGGGCTCGATCCCAGGACCCCGGGATCGTGACCTGAGCTGAAGGCAAACCCTTCACTGACTGAGCCCCCCAGATGCCCCCTGTTTGTTCTGTTTGTAGAACAAGATTTCAGACAATGGCTGAGTGAAGGGTCTATTAAGGCCACTCCTCGCTTAGGACCAAGAGGGAGAGGAAGGAAGATAAGTCAGAGCACACAGAATAGGCTCTTTTCTTAAAAACAACAACAAACTGCAGCACGAGGAGGCAGGCCTCGAGATTGCCTAAAAGGAGCTCCAAATCTCTGAGCTTCGGGTACAAAAGCAAGAGGGGCTATAACACAGGAGCCTTACTTTGATCGAAACGGGTATCTGGCCTGGCCAGAGGCCACGCTTATGTGCGGCACAAATCATCAACACCGAATGTTACCACGGAGCTCGCACAGCTTTGCGTCCACAGAGGGGGGACGGTGACAGGTGCGCTCCTGCGAGAAGTGCGTACAAGCGACGTGTAAAAACGTAGACACGCCCGACACCCAGCTGTTCCCACGTCCAACCCTGATCTGAGAAACGCAGACCCACGGATCGAAGGAAGAGACACACGGAATGCCGGGGCTCAGGCTCATAAAATAGCCTCCACTTAGTGCCAGGGTCCCCCCAGTTTGAAACGTGACGGCCAAGCTGTGATGCAGGAGGAAAACAGTTGTTTGTTTCAACGGCCAGTATTTCCCTGGTCGCTCAGCTGGGCTGCCACGGAATGTGTCACCTTCTTCCACTTGGCCTTCGCCATTCTCGAGGAAGGAAAGCTCTGGGGGGTCCTGCTTCTGCTTCGTGCCCACGCCTCTGCCTGGTCGGCCCAGGAGGACGGGAGCCAGGCGGCCCGCAACCCTCGTGGGCGACACAACGGACGTCGGCAGCCCCAGCCCCGCCAGCTGGTGCACGCTGGCTTGGTCCTGCTTCCTTGGGTCTGGTTTCTGGAAGTCCCGAGAGATGTCCCCATGGGGGACTCTGCTGTCTTTCCTGCTCCCTCTGCATTGATGGGCTTCGTACAGCTGGGGTCCCTCCTCAGTCACCCGGCCCCATAGTGACCACAAGGGGCTGGCGGGCAACACGGCTTAGCCCTTGTCTACTGCCAACCCCCTGGCCTTGAGTCCATCCCCCCGCACCCCCGTCCTCCTGCAGGGAACAAGTGGTAGAGCCCAGCCGACCACAAAGGGACAGATGGCCTGGGCGGGTTGCGGGGGCCAACCTCCCCGCTCAACTCATCAGACCCGCTGGCGGGGGCACAAGGATCAGCCGGCAGCCCCTCAGGGACCGCAGTCACGCTACTTCCCGCCACCTCACGTCCAGTCCCAGCCCGGGAATCCCAAAGTTACCCCCACTGCCTTGCTGGTCTGCGTCGGTAAGGACACCGTCTACTCCAGCCCCTGGCCGTCGGCCGCAGACCGGGAAGAGAGGTCTGGGTGAGGTCGCGGGCCGGCTCTCTGCTCTCCTCCCTTACTCCTGCTTTGCAGCGACAGCCAGCAGGTCAGCAATTTCATGAAAATTTCACAACCACACCAACAAGCTAAGGAATGCAAATGCATTCTATGTGTATCAGATTGAAAGGCCAATTTAATTGTGCTGCACACGGCTGTCTGTCGGGGACATGGAAATGAAGGCTCCACCGCCGAAGAGCAGATGTCCAAGCGAAACACGGGCGAAACGCTGGAGAAACAGTAAGTGCCCATGAGCAGGAGGCGGAGGAACAGGCCGTGGCAGGCGCGCAGCCTGGGGTCCGAGCCACGCAGAGCCTACCCCGGAGGGGCTTCCTGGCTGCTACTCGGTGAGAAAAGCAAACCACAGAGAAATGGAAAAGCAAAACCAAGACCCGCCCTAAGTATTCCTGTTTGTAGATGAGCAAGAGGAAGGCTGTGAAAAACGAACGCCAGGCCGTCCCCACTGGTGCCCGGGAGCACGGTGCCAGGGGCGGGGATGCTGGCGGCCACTGTGGCGGGAGGGGGCAACTACACAAAACAGCAACAAAAACCACAGCTTAAGTCGTGGTAGAAAACACAGAACGAATGTCACCCCATCTAATTCCATGTATGTGCAATTATGCACGCGTGCGCACAGAAGGCTACGCGGAAGTCACCGCAGAATGCTGACAGGGGCTGTCGCTGGAGAGTTTCCTCACCCCACCCCATGCTGTTTGCATTTTTATAATAAGCATAAAATATTCATATAATCAGGAAAATAGCCCGGAAAGCTCTTTTACTGGGCTTTTTCATTCCCCTGCTTCTCCAACTGCTGTCGCTCCAAACTCACCACTTCCAAGCAAATAAACTGCAGCACAGCAGTAGCTGCTGCCAGCACTGGGCTCCCGGTCGTCAATTCTGAGCTGTGTGCATGTGTGTGCATGTGCACGTGCGTGCCTGGGTGTGCACGAGTACATGCCTGCCACGGTGTGCGTGCACGTGTGTGTGTGTGCCTGCTCTGTGTGCATGTATGTACATGTGTGTGCGTGCATGCCTGGCTTGTGCGCACGTGTGTGTGCACATGTGTACAATCTCCCTCTCTCTCTCTCTCTCTCCAGCCCGCCACCATCTGACCAAGCCCACAGACGGCTGAGGGCTGGGTACCAGAAGGACCCCATCAAGTCGGTGCCTCTACTGAACACATGGGCTCCACATCCACTGCCTGGCTTGCCCAGGGAGCCCAGAGCCTCAGCTGGGCTGCTGGGGAGCCGGGCCAGGTCCTCGTGGCACCAGGGGGGCTGCACCAGAGAGCCAGGACTCTCCTCCTCGATTATGATCTCAGGAGCTGGGTTCGGACAGATTTTTTCCTCGCCTCTTATGTCCAGGACGACGGTGTATGCGGCCCCTGAAACCCCACACAAACAGCAAACTGTTGATGAACAGCAGGCCAATTTGCTAGAAGAATTTTGCTGTTGTGGCTGCTTAAACTGGAACAGTCTCCTTCGTGGCCCCCCCACCCACCCCCGCCCTGCACGCGCCGACACAACAGATGGAGCCCAGAGCCACAAACGACAAAACGCAAGGGCAGCAGGGTCCCAAGTAAGGCGGCGGTGGGGCCCGGGCCACTGGGCTCTGGCGCTCAACTGCATATCGTTTTGCATAAATGCAGATGTGGGCCTCCAGAGGCCCAATTCCAAGTGTTGAGAGTCCAACTGATTCGTCTGTGCCACTTCTCGGAAGCAGGCGTCCCGTGAGCCTTCCTGCTTGGTCGGGGTTCTGGGACACCCTCCACCCTCTGAGAAGCGCTGCTCGGGCAGGAGACCCCAGGCCCATGCCCCGGACACAGCGTCCCGGGCAGCCCCCCCGCCCCCGCTCAGCCCGCAAGGATGCCCTCCTTGATTACATTAGGCCCTTCCCCATCTCAGCATCCTTAATTTAATCCCATCTGCAAAGTCCCTTCTGCTACATAAAGTGACAGAGTTTAGCAGGTGCCCGGGACCAGGCTGTGGGCATCGCTGGGGCCGTCATCCTGCCTACCACGCCGGGCAGCACAACATTCAAGGGAAGGCCACCCACTTCCGGGCTGGCTGCATGGCCGGTCTCTCCCCCCCCACCCCCGCCGCAGCTCGGCACCATCGCGGGAGCTCTCTGCCCTAGGGGTAAATAATGTCAACGTGAATCCTCGAGTCCCGTCCCCGATCCTTGTATCTGCATCTCCTCCAGAGACATCCCAGGGGAGGGGGGAGGGGAAATGCACATAATCCTGCTGCGACAGCTCGAAAATCCCGTTAGCAGGTGAACCTCTCTCCCTGAGCCTGAACACTGCTCTTGGCTCCTAACTGCCTATCGCTGAACCTGGCGCCAACAGACATTGGATGGATGGGCCAATGAAGGGAAAACCCTCTACGATCTTTCCTTCGGCGAACTCACCCCTTCCCCCTCATTCCACAACCGCCTCTAGACTGATACGTCCCAGCCGGACATCTGCACTCCGTCCCCACCTTCCTCCAGACCTCAAGGTCAGCATGCCTGGAAAGGAGCTCATCAACCTTCCTCTCCAAAAGCCCCTGCCCGGCCCCATAATCGGCACTGCTCAGAGGAGCTCAAAGACCTCAGAGATTTTTAACTCATTTCTTATCCACCTGCCGCTGATGCCCTGAGCCAGGCCGACCCGAACCCCCCCCCCCCCCCCACCAGGCCCTGCACCTGCAGGCTCGCTATGTCCATCTGGGAGCTCTGGCTGATGCTCTCGCCTCTCCTAACACATCCTCCCTCCCCCGACACCGGGCCACCCCTGATTTTCTGCTGCTACAGCTTTGCCGTTCCAGAACATCACCGGATGGAGCCTTTCCGGATTGGTCTCTTCCGCTTAGTAAGTTCTTTCCTTGTCTTTTCGTGGCTTGGTGGCTCATTTCTTTCAAGTTCCCCCAAGTGTCTGAGCTGCACCTTCTCCTGGGGGCTCCGAGGCAGCTCACTGCTTTGGTTCCTGTCGTGACCTTCAGTCTTGGGTGGAAACTTCCGGCCACCGCGCGGGCCACGCCGAACCAAGTCCCCAGCAGCCATGTCTAGCCGCCTTCTGCTTCCCCGAGGGCTGCGGGGGTCAGACCTCCCTGTTTCACCTCCATCCCTACTCAGAGATCATATTCCCCGGACGAGCCACGCCACGGCTTATTGCTGATGCGTCCCCCCGAATGCATCTGGACTGTCTGGACTCGTCCGTCTGTCCTTCACCTCCCGTCCATCCAGCCAGATGCTGCAGCCCACATAAAGGCCACCTCTCTGTGCGCCCCCAGTCCGATGGGACCTCTGTGTCCTGGATGTCCCAGCAGAGACCAATGGGTGCTCAATGCAGAGACATAAACTTAAGCACGACTGGTTGGCCCGAGGACTGCCCGGCACGGGGCGGAAAATCCGCCACGTGTGGCCAAGGGCGAGGGATGGTCTGACCGGTGCTCTCTTGTGCGTCCCCCACGGCTTCCCGCCGCTGGGCCCTCCCAGTCTGACAGGCTCCTTCAGGGAAAGCGAGAGGCCTCCCGTCGGCAGGAGTGAACAGGAGCGGGCTGGGGCGTGCCAGCCTTTAGGAGCTGGGACAGACGACACGCGGGGCAGCCTCAAGGGCTCCGAGCACGCTGCCCCCTGCCAGGGCGGGCCTCCCCAGGGCCTGCCTGCCCACCGGACTTTGGAAATGGGCGCATCGGGAGCACAGAGAGAGGATGTCACGTTGCCGGGACTTGAGAGCGGGCTGGAAACGTTCCCGGCTGGTCGCCCGCAGCCTCGTCCCTCTAGTGGCGGCGGGGGGCGCTGCAGCCTGGGAGCAAAGCCCGGGTCTCAAGCCGACCGCGCTGTGGACGAGGGTCAGGGGTCGGCGCCCGCAGCCCAGAGAAGCTTAACTACAGGGAGGGAGAGCAGAGCCAGACGGGCGGGGTTCTCGGGGTGCCCCTCTCCCCCCGAGAGCTGTCGCGTTGGCTTCAAAGCAGCACCTGCGTCCCGGCGGGCGTCGGAGCTGACAGGCCCTCGGACGTCGTGGGCCCCCCACCTCCCAGCGTCTGGCGGCCAGCTCCACGGCCACCACGCGGGTGCCCAACCGCCCAGGACAGGTGGTCGCCGTGCCCTCCGCACACTCGTGTCCCCGGGCCGGCCCGGGCCGGGAGCGCACGCGGGTCCTGCTTTCGTGGGGTTTGCAGCCGCAGAGGTCCCAGGGTCCGCAGGCTCGCTCCCATCCAAACACAGCACCAGAGTCACACGGCGACCCCAACACCCACCAGCCGGCTTCGGAGACGCCGGGGTTCCGGCCCTGACTGGGCTCGCCCCCACGTGCCCCGAGCGCCCGGCCGCAGCATGGAGGCTGCCAGCCGTCAGGAGGCCAGGCTGCCCTCTGCTTCACCAACCCGCCCCCGCCCCGGCCGGCCTGGGCTCACCCCTCGGCTCGGGCGGGACGGCTGCGGCAGGAGGAAGGGCACACGAGAGCGTGCGAGCTACAACGCAGTGCGCACAGCACACACACGTGCCGGCCGCCGCCAGCGGGAGCGCGGACGGCCTGCAGCTGCGGCCGGGCCCACCACGGAAGAGGGCCGCTTCCTGACTGTGCGTCCAGCTGCCCGGACAAGCGTCCCTTCAGAGCCCTCCCGGACTTCCCAGCCCAGAGCAGCACCCGTTCACAATGTGTCCCTTCTCCTCCTGCCTGAACCCCCAGAGGGCCAGGCTTTCTGGGCCACGATGAAGGGCCGACCGCGTCTCACTTCCCTTTCCCTGGAACTACTCACACACGAGCAGCCCCGGGACCACGAGAAATCAGAGGCGCTAACCCTTCTTCAAAACAAACAAACGGGCGTCCCGGAGGCTCAGCCAGTTAAGCGTCCGACTCCTGATTTCGGCTCAGGTCATGATCTCGGGGTCGTGGCATCGAGCCCCGTATCCGGCTCCGCGCTCGGGACGTCGGGGGGGGGGGGGGATCTGCTCGTCCCTCCCCCCACTCACACGCTCTCTCTCTCTAAATAAATACACCATTAAAAAAATAAAATACATTAAAAATAAAGCAGACGAATCTCTAGCTATAGAGTCCAGAGAGCTTGAAACAGTCCCAGCAGGCGGACCACAGGGAGGGGAGCAGCAGCGCGTGGCCAGGGCTGTGCAGGGGGGCAGGCGGCCAGGCAGGGCGGGGGAGGCAGTCCCGGCTTGGCCACGGACTCCCTGCGCAGTGCCTCCATTTCTCAACTGAGCAGGTAAAGGTAACCCCAGGATCTACAGTAACAGAACGCTGGGGACGCGGGGTCCCTGCCAGCAGAACGGGCCCCGGAGGGGTCAGCGCTCCCCCAGTGCCAGCGACCTGCACGGTGAAGCCCGCCCTCCCCGCAAGGGCCCCAAACGGCCACATAGGTAGAGCACCTCGGACACGTTCCTGTGTCCAGACGGCACGGCCAGCCCTCCTGCCCAAACCACGGGCCCACGGGCAGGAGTGGTCGGAACTGGGTGCCGGGTTCCCGGGGACGCGCTGGAGCCCCGCTGGTCTAGGAGGACCAGGGGGAGCACCCAGACGCAGGCGGCAATACCCCCTCCAGCGAGCGGGCGGGAACGAGCGGCAGCCTCCCCAGGGAGAGCCGTCTCCCACCGACCGCGCACCACGGACAGACAGACAGACAGCGGCCGCAGGTGTCCCCGCCGGCGGGCGGAGCGCAGGTGCGCAGCCTTCGGGACAAATCGGTCAGCACAGCCCGGCTTCGCCCCTCCGACAACCCGGTTTCTCTCCGTTAACTGGTCCTGGGGAAGGGAAGCGGGAGCCTGGCGGCCTCGGGAATCCTCAGAGGTGGGGACAGGCCAGTACCCCATCCCGTGAGAGATGCCAGAGTGTGACGGAGGAGACGGCAGGGGTGCGGCGGGCAGCGGCCCGCAGCCTCTGACAGCCGGCCCCCTTCGCTGAAAATGGGCCAGCACTCTCAGCAGACCCTGGGATCCAGCAGAGGCCCCGAGACACCGCGCTCAGCACCCTGTCTCCCCCTCACATGTGGTGAGTGCCGGGCTTCCTTTGGGGCCTCAGAACTCGGGGTCCTGGGCTGTGCTGGGGGCTGCATCGGGAAACCAAGGCGGGAAGGTGCCCACAGGGCCCCGAGCCTCCACGGATGGGACCAGGGTCGGGGAAGCGAGGAGGCGCTGTCCAGGGTGGCTACAGGCCCGGACACTGTCCCCAGAGGACACGCAGTGCACACACACGTGCACGTGACAAGGCCCTGGGGCCCCGCCGCCCTCACACTACCATGCAGAGCGGCTGCAAGCGGCAGGCAGCACACAGCGCTCCCACGAAGCCCCCCACTCCTACACAGACCCAGAGGGCTTGGGGGGCGGGACCAGGGGACCCCACCCAGGAGTGAATCACAAAATCATCAGATAGTAAAACGTCTTCTACTTGAAAGTCAACTTCAAGGGGAGGGCGAGGCAGCGGCCATTCCCATTGAAGACAGAGGTCAGAGACCAGCGTTGTTCACGGAGCCTCCTATTCGGTCCCCAGGGTCCGCATGGGGAGGGGCCGGGAGGGGGGTCTTGAGGGGGGAGGAAAACTCACAGACCAGACAGCCAAGCGAACACATTCCCGCAGCACGACAGTGGGCTCTGTCGTGTGGTGAGAGGACACCGCCTGGAAGGAGCCATGAGCTGGGGGGACACGCGAGGGACCAAACCACCGCCCTGAGCGCCGGTCCTGGAGAGGAGGGGTAAGAGCCAGAATGTTCTCGGAACACCGCCTGCGAGTCCGAGGCCAGACCCGCCCCACGGTTTCTGAAGGGTGCCGTCAGGCAGCCCCCGGAGCCCCAGGCCCCGCCACCCCTCCTTTTCGGAGCAGGAATCAGAGGCTGGTAACAAGGAGGGGAAGAGAATCCACTGGCTGAGGGCACAGGCGCCCTGGGGGCAGGGCTGTCCCCAGGCCCCCCGGAATTTCCCGGTGTCCCCGACAGGCACCACGGCCCTGTCTCGGGCCTCCCCGGGACAGGCCGTGTGTAGCTTCCCGGGTTCACGGAGCCCCGTTCCCAAATGAGAAGACTGGCCCAATGACCTCAGGTCGGTCTTGCTGTCGGGATCTCAGCACTGCCTGATTGCGTGACTCCAACCCGAGCACACCGGCGAGCAGGACACCGAACCCCCCATCTGCCCCGAATTCAGAAGGGGCTCGCGGCCAGGTGCTCCTCGGTCCCCGGGCCGTATCCTGCCCTTCCCCCCAGCGCTCGGAGCGGGACGTGGCTTCTGAAAACAACAGGCCCCTCCCAGAGCCATGGAAGAATCCGGCCACACCTAACTTCATCTGGCTCCTTTATGACGACTCTAGAATGCCGAGGAGCTAAATCTAAGAGGAACCAACGCACAGCCTCACTGGGAGCCAATAATAGCGTCACCTGTCCCCTTGGGAGACAATTGATGCTGCCTCCCGTTTACAGAGCGAAACAGCTTACTCCTGTGCAGTGGCGGAGGTTGCCGGCTTCGCTAATTATGTGACAGTGGCTCCTGGCGGGAACGCAGAGCGGGTACATGCAGTGGCAGAGACAGGGCCCGGGAGGGGCCTCCGCGCTCGGCTCTGCAAGGGGCAGGGGACGGACGCCGGGACGGTCGGATGCGGGGGTGGGGGGCATTTCTCAGGAAGAGGCGGGAACGAGGGGTCAGGGGCTCTTCTTTTCCAAGACGAGAAGGAAGAGCTGGGTTTCACTTTGCCGTTTGTCCTCCAGAATTTGGGGCCAGACACGTCTCTCCGATCCCTGACTCGCAAACCTGCTGCTGCCTCCTTCCAGGTGACCGCGTGAGCTGCTACATTCCTGCAAAGCCTCCTCCAAGCGAACCCTATGGAAGCCGCGGGCTCAGAGGGCCAGCCGTGTGCCACGGAGGCATGTCACGGGGCCCCCGGGGCTCGCTCCAACAAAGAGACAGTGGAGACGCTCCTGAGGGACAGTGGACGGTCATCACTGGGGTGGTCTAGCCATGTGGCCGGAGTGGAGCCGCCGCGCGACCCGTGGCTCGAGCCCCCTGGCCTAACACGGCGCGGCGTCCGTGGCCCCAGGAAGCCAACCTCTGCTTTAGGGACGAGCTCGCTTTCTCTGAACCCGGGGGAGGGGGCAGCAATGCTGGAGGGCTCAGGGAGGGGACATCATCCCATTGTGGTCATCCAGCATCCACGCCACCTTCCACACCGGCCTGATTTCCCGACCAAGCACCGTCCCAGCGGGAGGGTGAATCCAGGTGCCTGGAGAGCCCACAGCACTTCTCCCCTGTCGGGGCCGCCAGCAGGGGCACGACCCCAGCCGAGCCTAGGAGACTCTCCGTCCTTAGGAGTGGTGATTCCAGGACAGGAGGCGGAGGGCCAGCGACCTAACTCCAGGGGATTCTGTGTCTAGTCTCATTCTGCAGACCTGCGTGCATTGCATGAGCCCTCCCCTCGCCCTCCCCAGAATCCCTTTGCTGCTTACGGGGGCCAGAATGGATCTCTAGAACCTCAGCCGATGCGTCCCCTACGCGGCAGGCCGTCAGGAAAGAAAGGCCACAGTCGGAGGACAGCGAAAGAACAGGATGCCGACGGCAGGCAGCAGGAGAGCCAGAGAGGACCCCCGACCACTGCATTTGGCACCTTCTTTTTACACGCACGTGTCACACACCCACATGCTCACACACGTGCATACATACGCAGGCACACACGTGTGTGCACGTGTGTACGTACATGCACACCCATGCACGCGGCCCGCGGCGGCGCAAGGACTGGGCGCCCGCATAGCAGTGTGCGGGAGAACGCCGCTCAGCGGCCGCCCCCTCTCTGGGGCGTGACTTTTGGGTCTCAAACTGCCAGCCAGGGATAGGGAAAAGGGTGTCAAGACCGAACACGCGTCTCTCCACTCATTTCCCTGCACTCGGCACACATGCTTTGCTGGCCTGCTCTCAATTCCCTCGGCACCCTCCAAGAAACCTCACCCCGGGAAAGTCACGCTCCAGGAACGACGAAGGGGCTCGAGGTGCCGCGCATCTGGTTCCAACCCAGCCCCGGATAAGGACTCCGCGGGCTCCAGGAGACCGCACCCCCACAGCCGCCGCTCCCCGCTCCCGCTCCGGGCTGTCACCGCGAAGCCCTGCGCCCAGCAGGACCCCCACCCGGTGGCCTGCCCAGGACGGGCGACAACGGGGACAATCAAAGCTCTGTAAGGATTTCGAGCGGGCCCGCAGGATTCACAGGGCCTGCACCATTTCCCAGCAAACACACAGAAGGAAAGCAGGGGAGTGGGATCATCTGTCTATCCATTCAGTGTAGAACCGAGAAACAGTTGGCACAGACGTGTCCTCTTTGGCCCTGGTCGGCCTACAGCTGCCACGAGCCTCCCCAGCTGGCCGCGCCTCGGGCCACGGGGCTCGGTCTCCGCGCACGCACGTCCGGACCGGCCCCTCCGCCCGCAGCATGCCCGAGGGGCAGGGGGCGCGGCGGGCACCCTGGAGCCGCCTCCCGCACGCTCGGGGTTCCCCGCACGTCCGGCCTCGCACCTCTAATTCCCGCTTCCTCGTCTCTGCACTCCGCGGGGCTCGAATCGCCGGCCGACTCCGCGCCGGCAACCTCTGCCGCTGCTGATTCCTTCTCTCAATCGGCTCACAGAACACATTTAAATATTTTTTTTATCCAAGAGACAAATGTCTCCATTATATAGGGGACCATCTGGGCTGCCATAGCTAGCTGGCTATGTTGCTATAGACTCTTTTTTTAGGGTTCATGAATCAGTTGCCAATAAGAAAAAAAAAAGGAAGTCAGCTCCAAGATTCTGCTTTCCTCCCCTGCATTTTTTCCCCAGCAGGAGAGCTGGATCCCAGCGTCCAAATGGACCCCGGGCAGGCGCGAACAGCGGAGTTACCTAAGGCTGCAGCTCTGGAAATGTCAGCCCGCCGCTCTGCTCGCCTCGGGTGAGGGAGGTGGTGGCAGCTAACTTCCCAGCCCCGGGGCCGTCCAGCTGGGCTAAGTAATATTGTGTAGCCTCCGACAGATCTAGGCTCTATGCCAAGAAGGAACAAAAGGAGGTCAAAAGCAAGAGAGGAAGGAGGACGGAAGGAGGGAGAGAGCCTCTGGTCCAGGCCTGGGAGCCCCCCAAGCCTGGGACTCTTCACCCAACACACACCTTGGGGCAGCCAAGCCCACGGGAGCGCCTGTGGGGGGCACGGGGGAGCCGGGCTCAATCCCGCAAAGAATATGAATGGACCGCCAAGGAATGGAAGGAGGGAGCCATATTTAACGGGGATTCCTGGGGCCCTGGCCTGCGGTTCCTCCCGCGGCGGGAAGGCAGGACGTCAGGTGTCACTCAGTCGAGACGGGTGCCTAGCGCCAAGGACCCATTACAGCCCCAGGCTGGCCGAACGGCATCAACCGCACCCCCGACTCGGGTAGTTCCAAGCACCTGCAGGCAGGCCCGGGCTGGGGCTCTGGGCCACAAGCCCCCGGGTGCGGAGAGAGTCGGGGGAATGTATGTCCCCCCTGCCCCCGCGAAGGCACTCGGTCCAAACTAGACTCACCGCCCCCCGCCACCAACCCTTCCCCAGGGCGACGGAGAAAAGCAAAGCCATCCTCCCCGAAGGTCTGGCCAGGGAAGTGGGGGTTGTCCCTGCTATGGAGTATTTTGGGTGGTCGCGGTAACTGTGTGCGGGTGAGAGACAGAAACACAGACAGACAGATAGAGAGAGGATAATTACATTTTTACAAATCTGGGTTTTTTAACCACTTTTGTGACTCAAGGCAGCTCAAAGGAGCTAGAAAATAAAGCCATCCTGTGACTCGGCCGTGAGCTGACAGCCTCCTCCCCCCGCCCCCGGCCCCTCCTGGCCCTGGGGACCACCCCCGCCCCCGGCCTCCCCCCCACCCCCCAGCAGCCACCAAGGCCAGCGCGCCTTTGTGCCTCGCGTCGCGTGACAGCAGAGATGCAAATTGGGTTTTATCGAACAACAAAATTTTCACCAGATCCTTTGGCTCCTCCCTCCGTGCTCCCCCCAACCCCCGCCCCGGTTCTCAGGCAAATACTGTGTGCCCCCCGGGCCCTCTCCTCAGCAAAGCCAAGAGCAAAGCAGAGACTTGAAGACAGTCATTACCAGCTCGCCTAGAAGACTTGAGGGCTCCAGAGTAACGAAGCAAAATAGAGCGGGTACTCCAGGCCACGAGTTCACCAGGGCGGCCGTGGCGGTCGTCGGTCCCCGGGCACGGCGGACAGAGGCCACCGGCAGGGGCCAGAGGTCAAGAGGGGGTCCAGAGCCGGCGCGGCCAAGGCTGAGGACCGAGAGAGCGTCTGCCTGTGGAGGTGGGGGAACCGCAGAAAGCAAACAGAATCCCCGCGGGGTCCCGCGTCTCTGCTTCGGGGTGTGCACGCAGAAGCAGGGGAAACGGGGAGTCAGAGACCCCCGGCCGCCAGTGCTCCCCGCACGCCGCTCCCAGAAACAGCCGCAGGGGGACCCAGCAGAGGAAGGGATGAGCAAACCGGAAGACACACGACAGAATGCGCCCCGACCTCACGAAGGAACGCGAAGGCACCTGCCCCCGCGTGGGGTCTCCAGGGCACCGGCTCCGTGGGGCCAGCCAGCCAGATGGACGGACGGACAGGACTCACTTGTATAAGGTGCCAAGAGCAGCCACGTTCGGAGACGAGAGGCAGCACGGGGGCGTAACGGGGGTGCCGGGGCTGGGGGAGGCTGTGGCCAGGTGGGGGGGGGGGGTTCAGTGTTTCGTGGGGACAGGTTTTCACTTTGCGAGGATGAGAACGTTCTTTTTTTTTATTAGATTTTATTTACTTATTTGACAGAGATCACAAGTAGGCAGAGAAAGAGGGGGAAGCAGGCTCCCCGCTGAGCAGAGAGCCCGACGTGGGGCTCGATCCCAGGACCCCGAGATCACGACCTGAGCCGAAGGCAGAGGCTTTAACCCACGGAGCCACCCAAGCGCCTCAGGATGAGAAAGTTCTAAAAGTGGACAGTGGAGCGGCAGCAGAAGGACGTGAACACATTTAACGCCGGCGAGATGAACGCCTAAACGTGGTCGGAAAAGAGTCAATGCTATGTGACGTATATTCTACTACAATAAAAAAAAAATTGAAGTTAAAACATGAGGGGAGCTGGGCCACGCCTGAAGGAGAAACCGCCGGGCCAGGTGAGGTCCGTCCCCCGGTCGGGCAGCCAGGCCGACGTAGAGAAAGGCCAGGCACAGGCCAGAACCGCACAACCCCGGGGATCTCGACAAGGAAGCTGAGTCTGGGCCAGACGGTTCCATGAGGGCCGGGCTGTGCACGCCCGACGGGGGCCCGGCCAGTTCGGGGAAGACGAGGCTCACAGATCCTGGAGCGAGACAACTGCACAGCTCGCTTGTGAGCACGGCCTGGGGGGTCAGGTGGCGATGGGAGGTCCCGTTCTCAGAGCGAGGGGTGCCAGGGCCTGCGATCCCCCTGGACGGTGGTCGCGCCCGCCGGCTGCTGGCAGTCCCGGGACTGAGTCATGTCGGCCAGCGCTCCCTGCACCCACGCCCTTCCCGGGGCTGGCCGCCACCGTCCCCAAAGCCACAGGCTCCCTCTTCTTCCAGGGGCTTCTAGACTCACCACCCAAACGAGGCGACAAAGAGGTGACTGTCAGAGCCACCAAGCACAGCCACACTCCGCACCGTTCACCGCGTCCTCCGAAGTTCCACAGGTGTGTGACGGGGACGGCAGAGCCTGCCCTCTGTCCGCATCGACCTCACCGACAGCGAGGCCAGCAGCCCGAGCGGGGCACCAGCCCCCGGTCACGTGGGCGCGGGGGCCCATGAGCCCCAGGAGCTTTCCCGGGCGTCGGTCTGAGCCGGAGCGAGCGGCTTGACCGTGGCAGGACGGGGGCCACACGGTGGAAGACACGCAGAACTCTGATCGGCGAGGGAGGAGGGGGAGACACGTGGAGCTGGGCGCCGTGGGACCTACCCTACCCGTGGGGTGGGGCGTGAGATGGACGCTGAGCGCAGAGCCGTGCGGCCCCTTCCTGTGAGCGACCGAGCCCCCGGCCAGGAGCCCCCCGCCCAGACCAGGACGTCCTAACGCCCAGGACCCTGGGCCCCCAGAAATGTCGGTGGCTTCATTAGTGTCTACCAGCTTCCTCTTGATTTCTGTATTTTTTTTTCAGTGGTTTTTGTTCAGGCTTTATTTTATTCAGCGTGCAAGAATCGTGCTTGCCGATTCTATGTCAAATTAAAAATATTTGCCAGCCTCATTGTTAGGTTCCAGATTAGTATTCAGAGACCAATTCAGGATTTAATTGTGCACTTGGAGCTTTCAGTAACCTTTATGGGAATTAATGAGATTCCAAGAGCCGCTAAAAGATGTTCTGGCAAATCTCGGTTCCCCGTGGGGGTCCTGGCGGCGAGCGATCCCAGACGCGGACCACCTGCAGCCCCACAGAGCTGGGGGCACACGTCCTACACACGGCGTCAGGGCTCGAGCTGGATGCACTTGGCCTCTTCTCTGAACGGACACAGCCGCCTGTCCCCTCCGCCGGAAGATCAGCAACTCACCAGGAACCCAAACGGCAGAGACACTGGTGTGGAACCTCAGATCTGCCTCATCTAAGCCGCGAGGGGACTGTCTGCGCCCGGGCATCACGGGAGGGGAGAATGGCACATCTCACCACCATCGCTGATCCAAAATGGGTGTCTCCAGACACCGCGGGGCCGCTGTCTCCAGGCATAAATCAGCCCGGCCGACATCATCCCATCCGACTGCCTGTCTGATAGCCCATTCCAATGACAGCAGCTCCCTCCTCACCTGTGCTGCTCAGAACCCCAGCCCAGGATGGCCCTCCTCACCTGCACCCAGACTCGGTGCCCCGTGGAGCGTCTCCCCCACCCAGGGATGCCGGGCGGAGCTCAGATGTGTCCTTCCACCCCAGCGGGGGGGAGGAGCCTCCATGGGCCTCAAGCCGGGGAAACTGAGTCTCGGCTGGCGCGGGCAATCCCCCGGAGCCTGGATCTGTGTCTTCTGCCCTCCCTGGGCTCCGACCACGGGAACACTTCTGCGCAGGGGCTCAGGCTACAAATGAGGGTGGCGGTTCCTGTCCCGGAAGGGCTAACAGTCCAAAGCAATCCCCGGGGACGGACGAGTGCAACAGAGGGGCTCAGACCTGGGCGCCAGCACAGCGGGGTCAGGGACCAAGACAGTCTGGCGTCGCCCAGGACAGAGGCTGGGCGGGGCAGCTAAGCTCTGCTGAGTGGCAGGACGGCCCGCGCCGGAAGCTGCAAGAAACCGAGAACGTCTGGAACACGGGAGCCAAGGGATGGGGTCGAAGCGTGACCCGGGCCCGGACCCTGCAGTCCCCGGCAGCCCAAAAAAGTATTCAGTAGGAGGACGACACAGAGAGCTCCTTCTAGGAGCTAGAAAGGTCGCTCCTGGAAGGTGGGGGAGGGGAGTCGTTCGGGTGAGACCTGACCAACGGTCCCGCTCCGGAAGGGGCACGCGCTCGGAGAAAGGGCAGGAGAGGGCCTGGGCCAGGTGCACGTGGCAGAGGAGAGCGGATAGAAGCGAGCACTAACGGGGGAAAGACGAGCACCACGGACAGGTCACCGTGGTGGAGACGGGCACGACCCAGGCTGTGGGGCAGGCAGCCCCATACACGATCTACGGGGTCAGGGGCACCCGGCACTTTGAGATGGGGGGCAAGGGAGGAAGATTCACAAGGAGGACGTGGGCCAGCACCTCGAGGCCACAGACAGGCCACAGAGAGCCCTGAATGGCACTGGGAGACTGGCCACTAGAGAGCCCTTGCCAAGAGCAGGGCCGAGACGAGGGGAGACACAAGGCAGCGCCCACGATAAAACACATTGCCTTGGGTGCCTGGGTGGCTCAGTTGGTTGAGCAACTGCCTTCGGCTCAGGTCATGATCCCGGAGTCCCAGGATCGAGTCCCATATCGGACTCCCGGCTCTGCGGGAAGTCTGCTTCTCCCTCTGACCTTCTCCCCTCTCATTCTCAGTCTCTCGCTCTCTAATAAATAAATAAAAAATCTTTAAAAAAAAAAAAAAAACACATTGCCTTAAAGAAAGTGGTTAAGGCGCCAAAGTGGCAAAACGCTAACGTTTGCTGATTCTGGAAGACAGGAGCAGAAGGCTTTTCAGTCTCGGTGCTTTTCTGAACATTTGCTGCAAGAATAAAGAGGGACCAGGGAGGTAAAACCAGTCTGCGAAGGAAGAGGCCGGCAGCATCCGGAGGGCCCAGGACAAGGCGGCTGGCCTGTGAGCTCAGGGACACCGCGGACGGACCAGCAGAGGACAGCGGCTGGGGGCCGTGATGGGCCATGTCCCCGGGGAGCCCACAGGGGAGGGACTGGCCTCCGCCTGGAGAGACGCCTCTGGGTCGGAGAAGGAAGGAGAACGATGCCGACAGACTCAGCAGCTCAGGGATGGGCCGGGTGCCCAGGTGTCCCTGCCTTCTCTGTCAGCTGGGCGTGAGGTCTGGGAGACGGTAGGGGGCTTCAGGGGCTCCGGGGAAATGTTAAGGATCCGGAACAGCACCACAGGAGCTGAAAGAACCATCCAGGAGCTCGCTGGAGGGCCGGGGGCTGAGCCCGGCGTCACCCGCTCCAGCAGCCCCCCGCACAGGCAGACGGCAGACAGGGCCGAGGGGGTCCCTGGGGGCCCGTGGGCACGAGGGGCCAAGAGCCGAGGTGAGAGCTGGCTGGAGGTCGGTGAGGCCAGGGGCACGGGGTGGAACGCAGGAAACGGTCCCGGTCACGCGGGCCTCAACCAAGCAGCAGAGTGCGTGAGAGCCCTGCCCCCTCCCCTGGAAAGGCGGGAGACGCCGAGGGGGCCCGTGACCGGTGACAGACCCCAGGACCCCTGGGGGAGTGGCCGACAAAGGCAGACGACAGTCCAGGCACAGCGGGCAAGGGTGCTAGCCGCCCAGCACGTTGCCGGGGGAGCGGGGCGCCAGGGGAACTGGTTTGCCGACGGACTAGGAGGGGCAGCAGCAGAAGGCAGGCGCAGGGGAGACCCCCGTGCAGAGTCGCGGGCAGGGGTAGGGGTGCAAGACGGGAGTGAAGCCAGGTCACCGGGCCTCGTGATCGGGAGGGGACTCTGCCCAGCTGGCTTCAGGGGTTACCTGGCAAAGGTTTCCCAAGGGTCTCCGCCTTTACTGCCTGTTCAAGAATGCCGAAGTCAAAGTCACACGTCACAGTGGCCCCCCCAACATCCCACCCCAACCAGGCCCCGAACTTCACCAAGCAGTGGGGACGGGGGCCGGTGCCTCCCTGAATTCCGCACCCTCCTTCCTCTCTCCGGCCTGACTAGGGGGTGGGGGGGGGGACAAACCGGAGGCTGGAGGCCGTCCCCTGCGGGGACAGTCGTGGAAGACCGCCAGCCGACAGCCAGGTGACACGAGGCGGCACAGACGTCACCCCTTACCGAAGGCACGCTCTCTGGGAACAGCCAGGACTCGTCCCCCGGCTGTGCCCCGCAAGAGAACCCCCGGCATCGAGACGGGCCCCGCACTGCCCTCACCACCAGTCTTCTTCCATAAAAGCAACAGGTTCTAGAATCCCCAAAGGCCGCCGAAAACACATGTGACCAAACCACCCAGGGAACAGTCCTGGAGAAGTAGCCAGAAGCTAATTCAGGAACGAGTCACCGCGTCAGCCAGAAGAGAACAATCATCCCCCCGGGATTTGCTGAGCCCCTTGCACACGCCCAGCACCGTCCTTAGGCTCCGGAGAAGGGGGGGGCGGCCAGAGAAGGGGGAGCGTCCTTCCGCACCCCACCTCGGGCACGGGGACGTCCCGGGCGGAAGGCAGCCGCGCTGACCTCCCAGCACCATCCGCTGAGCAGACGAAAGCGGGGTGTTCCGACCCCAGGCAGCCCACCGTGTCCAGTAGACTCCTTCTCGTTTCCAGGCGGATAAGTGGAGAGAGCGAGAGGTGCACCGGGTCCCCGGGGCGGGCTCTGCGGCGGGCTGGGGCTGGCCGCGGGGCTCACTAGGACGCCGCCCTGCCCAGCAAAACTGCCCCCCAGTCAACACCATCCGTCGGGGCCCCTGCAGGCCCTTCCACGGCAAACGCTGCCGGGCGGCCAAAGAAATATCATCAACTATTCCTTTTATTTGTATCTTGTCAAAACTCGGAGGCCTGAGAAGTGACTCTGGGCATTAAAAAAAAAAAAACTTTGAAATCTAAAAACCCGAAATGAGTCTTTGATCTTTTCCAAGAACGGTTTCATCTGTATTTATATAAACACGACCGTCTGCAAAAGGCCCAACGAAGCCAGAGCTGAGTGTGTTCTTGCCAGTAAACAGTGCTCATTTTTTATTGGCTGGAAAGAGAAATCACTTCACATCTGACACCCTTCAGAACACCTTGCTTCCTCCTAAACATCCATATGCATTTTTTTTTAAATACACAGATACGTAATGTTTGGAAGAAGAAACCCCCAAGTCTTTTCTGGAGACTATGATTAGTGGTGATTTTGTGCCATATATGTATTTTCAAAATTTTCGGCAAGGAACCTGTATCATTTTATAAGCAGAAATACTCGTTTTTTAAAGACTGAACTAGGGTCGCCTCTCTTTTGAAAGGATGTACAATGTGCCCGTCATCTCTGTTGTTATAACTCCAATCAGAAATTCCGGCCCCAAATATTTCATTTATACAGAGAAAGGTAATCCGCCGCGTAAAAATATTATCTACTGTTCTCAAAGGTGAACAAGCCAGAGATAGTAATTGGGGTCAGAAAGACGACACGGGCACCCCAGGCTCAGACTCGGCTCAAATCCCCGCCCCAGCACACACCAGCTGTGCAACCGCGGGCAACTTTCAGAACCTCTCTGTTCCACAGTTCCCTGGATCTATAAAATGCCAGCTGTGAGGAGTGCAGGGCTGCCAGGGGCAGTAAGAGGCCATGTGCCTGAAGACACGCAAAGCCCCCCCCCACACACACACGCACGCACACGCACACACATACACACACACGCACAACAAACAAAAAACACACCCTCACTTTTATTCTGCATATTCCAGATGCGGCAAATAGCGGCTGATAAAAAATTAATCGCCAATTCCAACTCCCTTCGTTTGAAAACAGATGCAAATAAGTTTTCAAAGTAAAACATGAGACTTAAAAGCAGTGTGCGTATGGCCACATCCCCCCTTTCTCCTGGGCCTCCCGGGGAAGTATACACCCGCAGGGACATCGGGCAGGTCCTCGCTGAGAGCCTCAAACTGGCCTGCAGCACTCGGTCCTTAAGCGGCAGCTTAAGGAGCGGCATCATTCCCTCTATGAAGGCGAGCACCGTGAAGTGAGAAAAAGGTGCCGTCTTCCTGTCTTAGGGCCAACCCAGGACGACTGGCAGGCTTTTGAACTGCAGTATATTACCAAGTGCTCCAGGTATCCCCCGGGGATGTTAGCATCCGCCACGCAATTGATTACGGCTTATCAGATCAAAAAATACCCAAGGAAGACAAGAAGCCAGCAAGAAAGCAAACGCACAGCCTAAACTTTCATGGAAGTAATCACCACCCCATAGGCAACGCCCACATACACCTCGGGTGCATCAATTTCCCCTTTCAATGCTCGGGAGTCAAACCGTGGGGAGGCTCTGCGCTGTTGGATTCCGAGCCAGCGGGAAGGAAAAGACAAGGAAAGAACAGAGGCTGGAGACTTGGCCATGCCCTTCGTAATCGGAATTCAAAGAGCACAGGTTCTTTTTATTACCAGAAACTGGAATCTTGACACGCCCGCTGGGAAGCTGGCCCTTCAGCAGGACCCTTCAGCATTCGACTCCCCCCCCCCCCGCCCCCGGCCAGACGAGGGGGTGCGCCGGGAACCCGAGCGCAGGCCGACAGGGGATCACCCCACCGGCCGGCTTCGAGTCCCAAGTCTATTAGTCAACCAGCTGCACACACGGTCCATTTAATTAACCTGCTCTTGAATTATTTATTATCTTCCCCTGAGCGGGAGGAAATTCTTCCTGCTGGCTCCCTGCTCTGCTCCAGGGGCTGGTTCAGAGAACCCCAGGATGGCAGTTTGATGGCGCTCTCGGCCGCCTGCCACCCTCCGGCCGAGACAAGAAACAGCAGCCGGAAAAGAGGAGGCATTAGCCTTCTGGAATGCAAATGACTCCCAGACCCGGGGAAACACAGAAAGCTCCTCTGAAACACATGGGCAGGTATGCACTGCACTGTTTGGGTGCCATCTCTTCTGCGCCCCTATTTATTCTAAATTAGGTCACACTTCCTTCTCCCTTAACGATGTCAACAACCCCTAGGCTCCTTTCTGCAGAGCGAATTAGACCCAGGATCCTGGGACAGAGGAGGAGAGGCCACTCTTGGGGTCCCATCACTTGTCGCTGCCCGATTTTTGGTCAGCCCCGAAATTCCTGCCTCTGAATTTCTTCTCCAACCTCCTCCCTTCCTAAAGGGACTGATTCACAGACTTGCCCCATCTAGACTCAAGAGGAAGCCTGGGGACCACCCAGGTCAACTCTCACTTTGGGGATGTGGAAGGAAGCCTATTCCTTCTCCCGGCTAGCGGGGGGGGCGGGGGGGGGGGGCGGTAACAGGAGCCGCTCTAGCTTAGTTCCTTCTTGAGATACACGCTCACTCCAGAAACTGCTCCTACGAAACACCGGCATCCCACCCAGCCTGCAGCTCTTCCGCTGGGGCATCTGTCCTTGCAGACGCCGCTCCGCAAGGCAAGGCTTGCCGGGGAGACGGAGACGAGCCTCCAGGAACCCCTCCCAGGGTCCTTCCCCGCCCCCGGGCTCGCCGGGCGGTGAGGCTGGGCTCCGTCTGGAACTGCCGACCTCCGCTGTTCTACCCACCAGCTCCGGGCTGGCTGGCGAGGGCAGGGGGGCGGAAAACAGCCTCAGAGAAGGGGCGCCTGAAAGTGCTGGGCTTGCCAAGTGTGGTACCGATCTGGGCTGCAGCCTCCCCTCCTCCTATAGAGAGATGCTGCACGTCCTGGACCCCCGCTGCACCTGCAGAACCGGGGCCCACTTCGACTGCCCCCAGCCGGCGCAGCCCGGGGGAGGGGGGCGGCACGCCGGGGCGGGAATCTGCCACCTGCGGGGGGCCTTGCTGGGGGGCTGGGGGGCTGGCCCCCAGGGCGGCGGAGGAGGAGGAAACTCGTGGCCCGCCGGGGCCTCTCCCGGAGGCACAGCTCCCCTCCCCTCTCCTCTCCAGCCCGGCTCGCCGAGGGCACTCTCCAACGGCGCTCCCGCGGTGTTTCCGCTTTGTCTCCAAGCGTGTCTAAACGCAGCCCACCGCAGACGCTGACATTTTCAATGTTTAGTTGTTATAGTTACTTGACTAATTGCCGGGACGGCAGCGGCGCCGCTCGTTCGCTTCCCGCCGGCAGGGAGGAGCAGGGTAGGCGGGGGTGCCGCCGCGCGCGCCGCGGGCCCAGCACGGGGGCCTCGCCCGGGAACCGGCGCTCCCTCCGCCCCCCGCCAGCAGCCGGGCACCAAGGGCGCTCGCGCCGTGGGCTCGGGATGCCGCTACCGGTCCCCCTGCCGCGGGAAGGGGCCGGCTGAGGGTCCAGCACGCAGGTGCGCGGCGGCTGGCCTCCCGGTCCTCCGCTCGCGCCGTGTCAGGTGTACTTCAGGGAAAGCCGGGAAGAAAGGGGGGAACGGGGCGAAAGAAGAGTTAGAAGCCGCTGCCGGTTACTCACGTGCCAGATGGCGAAGAAGATGAGCGCGGCGCACAGCACCAGGGACAGCATGTAGCAGAAAGCAGCGAAAGTGAAGGCCATGGCCAGCGGCGGGGCGGAGCGCACCCCGGTCCCGCCGCACACCGTGAAGGTCCTCGGAGGCCAGCGCCCCTCGAGGACCGCACTCCCTCCTAGAGGGGCAGACCGGGGTAGGTCCACACCCTCGCGTCGAGGTCGGAGGCTGGGAGGAGGCAGGCCAGCAGGGGAGTCTCGAAGGTCAGGGGCGCCGAGCAGGGCCGGGATCCCGAAGCTGCGGCGGCCGGGACGGCAGCCCGCCCGCCCGCGGACACACGGCCAGGTGCTCCGGCGTCGCTGGCGGGAAGAGTCCCCAAATGGAGGAAACCAGTCAGTCGAGAACTCGTGCAGACGAGTGCAGCCGGAGAGCCCCCGAGGCAAACCCGCCGAGGGCCGCGCGACCAGCTCCGGCGCCCGGAATCCCCGGGAAGAGCCGCCGCTTCCCGCGCCCCAGCCGGTGGAGAGGCGGGCGCGCCACCCGGGACCCTCCCGCGCCGCCCAGCGGGCTCGTCCCAGATCCCAGAGCCGCCGGCGCTCCCTCCCGCGAGCACAGGTCTTCCGGGGGGTCGCAGGGGCGGGGGGCCGCGCGCGGCGACCCGAACTCCCCGGCAACCAGGCTGGACCGGGCGCGCACAGCTCCGGCCCCGCGGGCCTGCCTGCGCCCCGGCGGCCGCAGCGGTGGGTTTCAGGCCGGGAGCCGCGCCCGCCGCGGAGCTCGCTCCACCTGCTGCTGCCGCTGCCGCTGCCGCCGCCTCAGCCTCGGTCCCGGCCCCGGTCTCCGGCTCCGGCTCCGGCTCCGGCTCCCGCGAGCGCGCCCTCCCCGCCCGCGGAGCTGCGGCGGGGGCGCCGGCGCCGTGCGCGCCCGCCTCTCCTAGGACACCTGCGGCGGGCGGCGCGGGCGGGGACTCGGAACACGTGCGTCTGAGGAGGTGGGAGCTGCGGGAGGGGACCGTGCGTACTCGCGCCCCGCCGCGGTCGCCGCCCGCCGCTGCTCGCCGCGTCGCCCGAGTGGGCCGGGTGGGCCGGCCCTGTGTGGCTGGGGACGCGGGACGAGCCCTTGGGCCCCAGCACTGCTCCTGTAGCGCCCTTCACGTGGGGCCACGTGGGCCCCGCTGCCCCAGCCCTGCAAAGTCCCCCAGAGGTGGCTTTCCCTCGGAGCGCCCCCCCCCACCCCGCCATCTGACCTTGGGGGGGTTAGGGAACCCAGACCCTGTCTGGGCTGAAAAGGCGGCCACGTTGGCTACTATTGGTCAGTGGATCTGTCAATTGCACGTGCTTTTGGAGTCAGACCCCTTCGCAAAAGTTTCTGAACCTCTTTAAACCTCGGTTTGCTTATCTGAAAAAAAAAATTGGGTACGCGTACTCCCAATCTATGTCAAGGGGTTAAATGGGAACATAAGGAAAGACCCTAGCACGGGGCCTGGGCCTGGCTACGCGGTCCGGAAGCGGTAGGGTTATCATCTGCACACTTTGCCCCAGTGGCCCAGCATCTTGGAAACGCGCCATGCGTGCTTTGTAAGCGATTTCCAGTCATTTCCGGCGGTCTCAGGAGCCTGGAAGCATGTGCTGGAAGTGGATCTCAGAGCACCTGCTATCTTGCAGAGTGCGTGCTAAATAAATAGTTGATAGATTCTGAGCCCGCAGTGCTAACCGCCCTGCACAGTTGTGATTCCAGTGGCTCTGGGGCTGGGCGGGAGGACTGGCAGGGACACAGAGAGGATGAGACCGCTCGCTCCTGGCCTAGGGGGCTTTCCGCCATACCTCCATGTTCGTGCAGCTGTTTGGGCACCCCTCCCACTCAGAAATTAGGCGCCTAGTACTCTAAGTACGGAAAACAGCGACCCAGTGGATGGTGACAGAGGGTTCACCGATCAGCATCCGACTGCCTCTGGGTGAGGGCTGGCTATGCAGGACTGGGGAGGCCACATGCAAAATGGAGACGTGGAGTCCCCTGTTCAAAATTCTTAAGAATCTCAAGAGAGAAGCGGCAGAGCGTTCATCCAAGTTTGAGGTCCTTCTGGCCACAGGACCTTGGGCATCTGTGCACGTTTTGCATCTGTGAATCTAGCTCCACTCTGGGCTATAGTCTTTGTCACTTTCTCTTACTTGTATGTCTCCCAGTATAAATTCTCGTTCAAGAAAATTTGGAAGATGCAGAAATGAAAAAGGAGGAGACGGACACCGGAGTTGACTGCTCTCAGACACCATCAACGCCCTGGGGCTGTGCTGCCTTCTAGCTGTTTGCTTTGCGTTGTATATCAACCATTTCTTCATATCAGTTATTAAGGTGGTAATTATACCGGACAAGTTACGTGGCACCAAAACAGTAAGAAAATACCACAGGGAGATGCGATCGTTGAAGTATTTTGCGTTCCATGTGGCTCGATCTATTGTCTTTCGCTTCTGCTGGCTCGTGTTTATGGAGTCCTTGCTCCTCCTGTAGCCATATAGGCTATAGGCCTATATGACACTCCTATATAGTGTCAAACAGGGTGTGTTTTTTTTTTTAAGTTCTTTGCCAAATTCAAGGACTAAGCTGATGTCCTCTTTCTCCAACGAGGATTTTCTACATCTTCTGCCAGGTGACTGGGGGACACAAGCGTTCTAGAATTATCTTGTTCCAAATGCAGGGTTTGATTTTTCTGGGGTAACCAGACACCCATCGTCTGTTTCAGGGCTGGTTTTCTCCATTTATCCTTATTCACATGGAGTGGTCCTTTTAGATACCTGGCCAAAGCAGGTGGTTATCAAATCCCAAGCCCTCATAGTCCTTGGACCTTGACTTTTGCCCCAAGCCTTACAAAGCACTAAAATCCTAACTCAGACTCTTACCCTTCCTCCAGATTAGTAAATACTAATCTTTTGCGGAAGGGCAAAACTGTCTCCCAGTGCTAGGTCGACCTCTCTGGATCTTGCCTACTCTCAGATCCTGGCCCCAGTAATTCCTTACTCTCCGGGTAAGTCTTTGGTGCTTTTAAGATGGTTTTAGACTTTATTCAGCTTTTTAAAACTGTTTTTAGTGGGAGGATTGGTCCGAATGATCTAGCCCAGCATTACCAGAATCAGGAGTGTCTACATCCAAATAAAATGTCAAACAAACAAAAATTGAATCCGTTATCCTACCACTCTGACTTTTGAGGCTCCATACATACTTTAGCCTCTGTTCTTCTTGAGCTTTCCCCAGCCCTGTTTTATCTTGTGTCTGCACTTGCAGAATTACCTGGGGTAGTCGAATCTCAGAAAATAAGAACCGCAGGCAGTTACAGTTTATTAATTCAACAAATGTTCTTTAGTGATGGTGGGGAGTGTGAGGGACTTGAAAGATTCCCAGCCTCATTTGTGAGGCTGTAAATAACTCCTTCACAAGGGAGCGCTGGCAGAGGGAGGAGGAGAAGAACTGCCTGTGACACAGTAGAGGAAGGCAAGAGAGAAAGCGATGAGGAATGGATGTTGGCAGACCAACCTACATTATTTCACCAACTGTAGACGTTGCAAAGGCAATCGCTTTATTTATTTGTTTGTTTGTTTGTTTGTTTGTTTGTTTGTTTGTTTTTCCTAGCCATGATGCAGCCACAAGCAGCCCTTTGACACTATTTGAGCTCAAGCCATATATACTTCTCTTTGCCTGGAATGCAGACGTGATACAGGGAGATACAGCAGCCATATCGTGACAACGAGGAAGAAATCAACACATTAAGAATGAAAAAGCTAAGGGCGCCTGGGTGGCTCAGTTGGTTAAGCAACTGCCTTCAGCTCAGGTCATGATCCCGGAGTCCCGGGATCGAGTCCCGCATCGGGCTCCCGGCTCCGCAGGGAGTCTGCTTCTCCCTCTGACCTTCTCCCCTCTCATGCTCTCTCTCACTCTCTCTCTCTCAAATAAATAAATAAAATCTTTAAAAGAAAAAGAATGAAAAAGCTAAAAAAAATAGAGGAAGTACCGTTGACAACATGATAGAGCCACCAAACCAGCCCTGAATTTCCTATTCTCTGGCTTCTTACGGTGCGAGACAATAAAACTTCTGACTTTTTTAAGCCACGAGAGTAAGGAATTCTGTTACTTAGAGGTAAACACAATTCTTAACTGATAGCATGGTTTAATGTTGGGGGGGGTGGTTTTCCTGATGTGAGAGGAAATCAGATCATCAGTTCAGGGTTGGTGTAGCTGCTCCTTGACACCATTACTGTCCCCAACTCTTTTTACCCTCCTGACTTACTATCCTTAGCACATGGCTTTGGTTCTCATGGTCACAGGAAGGTTGCTGCACCTCCATCCACGTGGAGGTCAGGACAAAAGAAAAGAGCCAAAAGGTTTCAGCCCACAGAGGCATGTTTTTTCCGGTAAGTAATGGAAACCCTCCTGAGGGATCTCCTCCACTTGATTGGCCAGAATTCTGACACTCAGCTGTCATCCCTTGTTGCAAGTGAGTCTGAGACGATGAGCCTACTCTCATTCTGGCCTTTATCAAATAGTAAGGCAAAGAGAAAAAGGTTTTGAGTGGCCTCTTGGATGTCCACATTTCTTCCATACCCATTAGTGAGGTTTTGTCTCATAAAACTTTCCAATGTAGGGGCGCCCAGGGGGCTCAGTCGGTCTGACTCTGGGTTTTGGCTCAGGTCATGAGCTCAGGGTCCTTGGATGAGCCCTCGGTTCCGTGCTCAGTGCGGAGTCTGCTTCTCTCTCTCCCTGTGCCCCTCCCCCACTCATGTGCACGCTCTCTAAATAAATAAAGTCCTTAAAATTGTTTTCGACTATGTAGAGAGGTAGCAAAAGGGGGGTAGCGAACATTCGCCTCTCCCCCACATTCCACAACCGTCAACATTTTGCCACACGTGCTTCCTGGTTGTCCCACATTGTATTTTATAGCAGGTTTGTTCCAACCAGAAGGTAAAGATTTTCCCTCCACCCCTCACCCTGAGGACTTTTTAACCATTTCCTTGCGGGTAGTTTATCCAATACTAATTCTTTCTAAGCTGAACATCTGCCGTTGAGAGCTCCATGCTGAGCACGGTGACCGTATTCGGGGAGCTCCTGTCCACTGCTGTGCGCGCCCTCGTCTCTCGCGGTTGGCCTGTCCAACTCTGGACCACGTCGCCTTGCGTGGGACGCGTGCATTTGCATGGCTGAGCCAGCTCTGAACTACAGACTCGAGAGTGCTGGATCAGTCCCCTCTTCGTTTTCTTTATAACAACCGAGATCTAACCGTGCGTCCTCTTCCCACTTGACGAGCAAGGAATTCAGTATCACCGTTCACGGGGCTCCCCCTGAGATCTGGGGGGCTTCCCTCCACCAGACACCGGGCAGCTCCTCTCTCTGCCATTGGCCATCTGCCGCGCTGCTTCCTGCTGCCATCCCAGCTGGCTGCGTCCTGGGTCCTCTGAGCTCTGGCCTTCTGCTCCCTCCTAGCTGGAGTGCTGGGAGCCCCTGTGCCCGGCTGCACCCTTCCTGGGCACCGCGCGGCCCTGTCTGTGAGGTCCTGTGGGGTCAAACAGCAGATAGGGGTCCCCTCTCTTCCAGAACCCCAACTTCAGCCTCTTTCCGGTCTGCAGGACGTCGCTCCCCTACCTCCGCCTGGCCACTGGCAGAGCCATCCTCCCCCCTCCTCTCGCCCCAGAGGGACAGCTCCCAGAATCTCTCCAGAACCGGGAAAGGCCTTTGACTTCGGAGACCTTTAACTTCCCACCTCGCGCTGCATTCAGCCAAACTTCATTAGTGTAACTGCAGCGGGGATGGCCCTCTGGAAAGTTTCTGTTCTAGATGGTAAATAGCGCGACGACGGCTGGCGCTGTGGGCAGGGAAAGGAATAAATAATGAAGTTCTCAGTGACACTCATCTATTCAGGCGCATTGTCCCAGGCTGTGACAAGGGCCCTCGATGAGCGCCCGCCACAGGGTGACCCGAACCAGGGCGCACCGGCTCCGACTCCCGCATCTCTCCCTGGCGGGGAATCACCTGCCACGGACTCCAGCCAGTCGCTCCGTTTGTGTGAGGGGTAAATGCAGTGTTCCGGCCTTTCCGAATTTCACATTTCACACATATAATAGAAAAAGCGAACTCGTGAAAGAAAACCAAGTGTGGATGCGATTGTTACGGTTCACTTAAATACGGTGCATCTTGACCTTCTGAGTCGGCAGAGAACGAGGAGTGACACTGGCAACGAATCATGGCCCGGGGCCCCCAGGGACGGATCACGGTCCGGGGCCCCCCTGGACCACCAACTGTAGACGTTGCAAAGGCAATTGCTTTATTTATTCATTTATTTGTTTGTTTGTTTGTTTATTTATTTATTTATTTTCCTAGCCATGATGCAGCCACAAGCAGCCATTTGACACTATTTGAGCTCAAGCCATATATACTTCTGAATGAATCACGGGGTCGGAGCCCCCCAGGGATGGATCACGGGGCCGGAGCCCCCCTGGGATGGATCACAGGGCCGGAGCCCCCCAGGACGGATCAGGGCCTGGGAGCCCCCCAGGGACGGGTCACGGTCTGGGGCCCCCCAAGAACGAATCACGGGGCCGGAGCCCCCCTGGGACGGATCAGGGCCTGGGAGCCCCCCAGGGACGGGTCACGGTCCGGGGCGCCCCAAGAAGGAATCAGAGGGCCGGAGCCCCCCCGGGATGGATCAGGGCCTGGGAGCCCCCCAGGAAAGAATCATGGCTCGGGGCCCCCAGGGACGGATCACAGGGCCGGAGCCCCGCTGGGATGGATCACAGGGCCGGAGCCCCCCAGGACGGATCAGGGCCTGGGAGCCCCCCAGGGACGGGTCACGGTCCGGGGCACCCCAAGAAGGAATCAGAGGGCCGGAGCCCCCCCCCCCGGGACGGATCACGGGCCCGGAGCCCCCCCAGGGACGGATCACGGGGCCGGAGCCCCCCGGGACGGATCACGGGCCCGGAGCCCCTTCTGCAGCTGCGCACCAGGCCAGCCCGGCTCCCACCCTCGCAACAATTACTACAAAACCACACAATACACGAAATTAGGACAAAATAACACAACACTTCATAATAATTTGAGCATTTTAACAAAAATAGGGGCGTCTCATGGATGCCAGGGAGGCAAACAGTGCTCAGAGTTTGACGGCACGTCACATCCTCCCAAAGCTCCTGGTTTCATACGATAATTGTAATTATCGATAAGAAAAATCCAAAGATCAGTTTCACACAGCAATGCACTTGAAAGAACAAAACTGTCTAAATTTAAGTGTTTCAAGTGTTAATCAAATAACTAAAAATATTGCGACAATACCCTGAAAAATATGAACGCTAGCCAGCGTCTGCTTAAATACGATAGAGCTTTTCCAAACGTGAAATATTCAACAGCCATTTAAGAGAGAATACAGTCTATATAAACATACACTGCATTCTCTGTTCATGGTCTCACTTGTTGGAAAACACGTATCTACTGAAAGGAGAAAACAACTTCTTTGAAAAGTTATAAATCAAGACGGTACAATATTCATTTTCTACAAAACCTCGATGTTTTGCATAAAAGCATAGTAATAATTTTTCTTTTCTTTTATTATTAACCTAGAATGTCTTATTTGGTTCAGGGGTACAGGTCTGTGATCCATCAGTCTTACACAATTCGGAGCACTCACCATAGCACGCACCCCCGCCCCCGTGGGTGGGTGGGCTTTATTACCGGCCACCCCATCTCTCCCACCCCCCTCCAAGTAGTAATTTATTTTAAAATGAGAAATTTAAATTGAATCTTGGTGGTCTTGTAAGGAATCGTTTCTGAAATAATGACCGAACTTGATTCTCATGCTTGAGAAGAATGGTGTCAATGAGATAGATATATTTCTGTGGAAATCTTTTGTTTAGACGGGGCTGGTACCTCTATGTTAGGGAGAAAGTCTGACATTTCAGACAGCATTTTAGAAGGCCATTTGAACGTTTTAAATTTAAATTTAAAAAACTGACTAAGTCACTGTATTCAGTTATCCCCAGGTGATACAATCAAGCAAGTCAATAAATCACTTTAAATTTTTTCTTGATAAGCTTTGTATGTATTACTGTATTAGTCTGACCCCGACTGCCGTAACAAAATGTCACCGACTTTGGTGGCCCCAACAAGAGAAATTTATCTTCTCACAGTTCTGGATGCTGGGTGTCCAAGGTCAAGGTGCCGGGAATATAGTTTCTGGTGAGAGCCCCTCCCCCAGGCTGCCCACTGTGCCCCCACACGCCTTTCTTCTGTGCATGCACCCAGAGAGGAGGAGGGATCTGGGGTCTCCTCCTCTTCTTAAAAGGACACCGGCGCTATCTGATTAAGGTCCCCATTGTGACCCCACTTAACCGATTTCGACCTCCGTATAGTCCCCACCCCCAAATATACCCCACGCTGGGGGTTCGAGCTTCGACGTATGCATCTGGGCGGGACACAGGTGGGTTCACAACAACTGCCATACATCAAACACACAGAATTCAGTGGCACGATAATCTGGGGGTAAAGATTAAGAAGTGAGGGCCGCCTGGGTGGTTCAGATGGTAAGCATCTGCCTTCGTCTCAGGTCATGATCTCCAGGGTCCTGGGATCGAGCCCCATGTCGGGCTCCCAACTCAGCAAGGGGTCTGTTTCTCCCTCTCCCCCTGCTTGAGCTCTCTCTCTCCTTCTCTCTCAAATGAATAAATAAAATCTTTTAAAAAAAAAGATTAAGACTTGAAAGAATATCTGAATCTCGATGGGCCGGTAATGTTGTCATGCAAAAAGAATTTAGAGATTTTATTTATTTTTTTATTTTTTAAAGATTTTATTTATTTATTTGTTTATTTACGTACTTGCTTACTTATTTGAGAGAGAGAGCGTGGAGATTTTTTTTTTTTTTTAGATTTTTTTATTTTATTTATTTATTAGAGACAGAGACTGAGAATGAGAGGGGAGAAGGTCAGAGGGAGAAGCAGACTTCCCGCAGAGCCGGGAGTCCGATATGGGACTCGATCCCGGGACTCCGGGATCATGACCCGAGCCGAAGGCAGTCGCTCAACCAACTGAGCCACCCAGGCGCCCCGAGCATGGAGATTTTACATTCACTTTACCATAACCTGTAAAACAAGAGTGAACATTTTGAAAATGAAAAAAGAATTCAGAGACTAAGCCTTAGTAAACAAGACTCTAATAGTGATATTTCTGCTCTCTCACTTTACCAGAAATAAGTGTTTCTGTTAAATCAATCTAATTCAACACTCAATGAAAGTAATTAAGTTAACGATAAGTCAAAGAAACTACAGAGAAACAAAGAAATATGATATACCACTTGAAACAAAGCAAACTATAAACTCTAAAAAAGCTCCTGGAATACCTTAGTAAATTACTTAGTAAATTATTTAGTAAATTACTTGCGATGACACAAGTAAGAAGCATGATGAATTTTTTGTTGATTAAATACTGTGACTTTGCCAAACTACGTTTGCAAAGTTCCATGGATTGAAGGCGATCAGAAATTAATAAGAGTCGATCCGACTCATGAAATACGTTCCTTGAGGACGGAGAGGCCCTGCCGGGCCCCAGTCCCTGGTTGTGGGGCTCAGGTACCGCACTGGGGGAGAACTTCTTGGCCCTTCCAACCCAGCACCTCAGTAAGTGCAGCCAACGCGACGTGGAGCTGAGACCGTGCCCAGCGGAGCCCAGCGCAGAGCCCAGTCTTGAGCAGGTAAAGACTAGCTGCTATTTCAAGCCGCCAAGGTTGGGGGTTGTTGGTTGTGCAGTGACAGATAATTGCCAAAGTCCTTTATTCACCAAGCGACCTTTTTAATGTGGAGCCCACTGTGCACAGAACTCACAGCTTCCAGAAAAGGGCAAGTGTCCAATAAAGCAAACTCTCCTATAGTTTAGATAAGGTGTGCCTCCAGATCCCATAATTCCCATTTGCTCTAATTCCTGCAGCCCCCCCCCCGCCAAACCCCTTTCCAGACACACAGGGGACAAATTCTCTGGGGTCTGGGGCAGGGTGACCCATCCAGGCCACCTGGACCAGGCATGGGCTCGAGCTGCAGAGTACTTATCACCCTGTTTGTTTGGGGCTGGGGGTCTCGGAAAATATACATAACATAAAATTTACCATTTTAGCCATTTCTAAGTATTCAGTTCTGTGACATTACATACATTCACAATGTCATGCGACCATCCATTTCCAGAAATCTTTCATATTCCCCCAACTGAAACTGTCCCCATGAAACAGTAATTTCCATTCTCCCCTCCCCCAGCTCCTGGCTCCCACTATTTTCCCTTCTATTTCTATGTGTTTGATTATTCTGGATATCTCGTACAGGGGACCACCATCCTGTCCTATCCTACAGTTCAACTCTTTACGTGCTGAATTTCTAGCTCTCTCTGGAACCTGGGAGGTACTTGATATTAGAAACGCTTCCTTATTCATCTTTGAATCACCATTACCCAGAGGTCCGGAGAAGTTCGGTAACTTTGCCAGGGACACACAGCTAGTAGACCGAGGGGCCGGGATTATTGAAACCCAGGCCATCTGACCCCATAGCTGGTTCCGAAACCCCGCACCTCACAGAGGGCCTGGACTAATCCCGCACATTAGGCGTGACTTGGGATAGAGGAGGAACTTCATGGAGGGGCTGACCCTTGGACCACAGCTGGAAGCACAGGCAGGACTCAGGGAAGTAAAGGGG
>CM052814.1:974002-1009192 GCA_028533885.1 Nasua narica | reverse complement strand
TTTTTTTTTTTTTGCTAAAGTAGCAGCAAAGATCCTACTAGAAACCATGCTGTTTCTGAAAAATCCCTCTCCTTCAACTCTGATGCACTCCCAGGCACAGGAGACCCTGCCACGGGGCCACCGTCCGGGGCTAGCAGAGGTCCCCGACGGGACCTCACACCGACGTCCTCCCTAGAGCCACTGCTGTCCTCCCGGCTCCCTCTGGACAGCCCGACCCTGCACCCTGACACTCACGGTCCTGCCAAGTGTTCGTCCAAGGCAAAGGCCCTAAGAAAGTCTAGACACTGTTTAAAATTTGAAAAAAAAATGAGGGAGGGGGTCAAAGATACAAAGCTCCAGTTTTAAGATAAGGAAGTCCTGGGGAAGTACATATAGCCCGGGGAGTGTAATTAACAGCACTGTCTTGTATATTTGAAAGTCGCTAAGAGAATCCATATTAAAAGTTCTCGTCACGAGAAGAAACACTGTAACTCTGTGGCTAACCGTAACTATGATCGGTGTTAACCGATCTCCTTATAATGATCATTTCGTAGTATGGTACGTGTATCACACCTTATGTGGTCCACGTTGGACTCCCAGAGTGGGATATGTCAGTGATAGCCTGACAAAACTGGAAAAAATACAGAAATAAAATAAAAATTGAAAAATAAAACTTGAAAGAAAGATATTGAGGGAAAATGAGAGGAAATGCTATATATACGTTGTTGTTGTTGTTTTTAATTTCTTATGTTTAGGTAGTCGTCACCCTCCACGTGGGGCTCGAACTCACAACCCCGACATCCAGAGTCACACGCTCCCCTGACTGAGCGGGCTGGGGACACTTTGAACATTGTCATTCATGCAACAGACACTGGACGCAACCAGACTGCGCATCTGGGTTACCCCGTTACGTCTTGGGGACACAGCTGTCCCAAGAGGTAGAACACAGAGTTCACAGTTTAGTGGAGGAAGCAAACGTGGGAGGGAAAAAACACAGAATGGGGTAAATATTTAGGGGTAAGCAGACTTTATATACTAAAACTCAAATATGCAAAAACTATAAATATATTTTCTGCAGCCAGTCTTTTCTTGTGCTCAATCCCCAGTGACGACGCACACACTCCCAGGTTTTTCCGGGAGCCCGAGCCTCAGGCTCCCGGTGGCTGGAGATGTTACTTTCAGGTAAATATTCACTCACTTTCCAACTTCAGAATGTCTGCATCCTGTCTCCAGAGGTCTGGCCGCACACCCGCTTCCTTCTCACCTGGCTCCGGGTGCACAGGGACACGTCCTATCTTGACAGCATCCCATAGGGGCCTACGGTCCACACACTGTCCCCTGACCCCTTCTGGACACGGAGGTCCTACCCCGTGTCCCCGCTGCTGCGGGTCCCGCACAATGTCCTGGGCTCCTGTGCCTCTAGGGCTGAGGTCCTGGGGGGCTGGCCTTCCTCCATGGCCTCCCTGGTCCCGACCCCTGACTCGTCCCACACACCTGCACCCCCACCCGGCCCGCGGAGATTGCAGGACCCAAAGTAGCGCGTGGGCGCGGGCAACCAGAAATACGGCCCAGAGAGCCGGCCCTGCCCAGCGCTCCACACCGCGTTCATCTCCCAGGGCTGCCCTCACGAAGTCCCACAAACTGGGGGCCTTGGAACTACAGAAATGAGTTTTCTCACGGTTCAAGGGGCGGGAAGTCTGAAGCCCGGGGGAAGGGGGGGGAGCAGGGGGTCAGCAGGGTCACGCCCCCTCACGGTCTCTACAGGACCGCCCCCCCTGGCCCCCGGCCCCTTCCAGCTTCTAGTGGCTCTCGGCCCTCCCTGGTCTGCAGTGGTATCACCCCACCTCTGCCTCCATCTTCCCTGCGTCTCCCCACGCCCCAAAAGCCAGACTTTCTCTCCGCGGCCAGCAGCGTCCCAGGGAAGAAGAGAACTTGCCCTCAAGTCCCCAGACCATCGGGTGTCCCGAGAGCCCCTTGGATGCTGCAGGGCTCATCCCAGGGGGACCAGCAGATGGTTCGTAGGTCAACGTCCCTCCCCGGATGGGAGGCTTTCCCCGCGTCAAGCGGTTTCTGCGACACCAGCTACGTGTCCTACAGTTTAACTCAGTTCCGACACTGTCTCCCGGGAGGCGACGTCAGACCCCACAGGTTCCGGGCTCAGTCCCCCGAGACCCACCCCCCCCTCCCCATTTCGGACCCCAAACACAAGCCCACGGGCTATTGTTAGAAATCAAAGTTCCGCTGCATACATCGGAAGATCCAATCGGCTTTATTAACGCACTCACGAACCTGGCAGCACCCCCCTCTCCAGCAAGTAGAGGGGAGCTCTGGGGAGTTTACAGAATGGAAGGGTTTTATAGGCAGGAGGGTGGGGCAAGAACTTACGAGCAAGAGAAAAGATTGCTTCGGGCAGGGGCGCCTGGGTGGCTCAGTGGGTTAAAAGCCTCTGCCTTCGGCTCAGATCATGATCTCAGGGTCCTGGGATCGAGTCCTACATCAGGCTCCCTGCTCGGTGGGGAGCCTGCTTCCCCTGCTCCCCCTGTTCGTGCTCTCTCTCTCTCTCTATATATATATGAAATAAATAAATAAATAAATAAATAAATAAATAAAATCTTGAAAAACACCCTACTATGACATTTAGAGCTTTTGTCCTTCACTATGCCCACTGTCCACTGAGACATTGGTGAATCAGACACGAAGCGATAGGACAACCAGGGATGGGGACTTTCAGCAACAGAAGAACTGAACTGTGATTTCATGCCACATCTACTCTCTGGCTAAGGAGCCACATACGGGACCCCCTGAAGGGACCGTGTCTTGCCCATCTTCATTCTCATCAGCCTGGCACCTGGCATATGAAGGCTGCTCGTTCTATGTGTGTGGAATGACTGGGGGTCTGGAAGGCTTCTTGAGAGAGGTGACATTGAGTCAGGCCTTGGAAAATAAATGAGTAGGATTTTGATCGAGGCACATGTGCAGGAAAGGTATTATAAGCAAAGGGCAAAAGCCTGAAGGCGTAGAGGCATGAGAGAAAGAGGGCATCTCCTGGCCCGGGAGGACCTCCACGCGGGAGATGAGGCCGGAGAGGTAAGCCTCTGGAGACAGAGAGTTGGGATTAAATGGGAAAGAAACGGAGAGAAGTGATACAGACTGAAGACAGCGTGCTTCTAGGGTTGTTCGGAGGGAGTAACGCCTTACTGAAGGGTGACAGCGGGCTGTGGAAGCCAGTGAAGGGGTTCAGAGCAGGTCTCCCCAGAGTGCGCCACTCTGGCATGCGGACGACGTGGGGTAAGGGCCCTCGGGATGCCGCAGACTCAGGAGAAACTTCTGCCCCTCCCCTGACTCCCTGGAAGGATGTAAATTGTGGGTCCTTTCCAGAATCGGAATTATTACCAGAGATCGTTTCTCCCAAGCGACCCGTCTGAATGGCAGGGCAGACATCTCATTACCAAACCGTGTCCTGTGGATGGCGGTCCTCCAACCGGAGAGGCCCCAGGCCCTCTCCATCCTTAGCTCAAGACGGCACACGTGACTCAGTTTACCTTCTCTGTCTTGGAACCTCTCTGTATGTGGGGTTCCAGGAGGCACGAAATTACACTTGGTTTGTTGCTATTAATCTCTCTCCCGTCAAGGTGATTCTTAGACCCGCCAGAAGAAACCCTAAAGGGTGGAGTAAAATTGTTCCTCCCCAACACCAGCTTTTCCAGGGGTTCCTCCCTGACCTTTGAGGCAGCCGCCAGCAAGCCGCTGTGTCCTCCCCATTCCTACACGTGCCCCTCGCTCGGCCCCTGCCTCCCAGACTTCACGCTGGCCAGCCCACACTGACATTTCTGAGACTCCCATCGTCTTTTCTTACACGAAGGCTGAGAGCTGCACATGGTGAACCCCGGTCCACGAAGTAGGAACATTCCCAAGAAACACATTTCAGGACCAAGAACGGCCTGATTTTTTTTTTTTTTTTCAAAACGGTCACTGCAAATCAAAATGCTGACTCACGTAGCCAAAATATCATGACAAATGATAAATACGCCTGTTCATCGGATTCGAGTTCTGCCACCCTGATGACTGCAGAGTGAATATTTTTACCAGCCTTTCTTTGTTCCGTGACAAAAGGATCAGCTTCCCAAAAAGGAAGGGTGCACATCAGCACTTTTTCTCTGCCTTTTAATGAAACATTGTCTGCTTCAGCATTGAGGGCTTGTGACAGAACCGGGTAATTTTCTGCCGGTGCCCAAATGAGACTTCAATCCGGTTTGTGGGAGACGGAGCAGTCCCTTGCTGTCTTAGATAACACCAGGTTTCGCACTGTCCGGGAGTCGTGCGTTACCCAGAGGACAGTCAAGGACAAACTGGGGGTGCATTCTGCAAGGGGGTTACGTGTCTCTCTGCAACGGAAACTTGAGACTTTTTTTCCTAATGCCTTTGTTCTGCACAGAAGAACTCTTTCTCAAAAGAGAGAATTAGAACTGAAGTTAGAGGTTGCAGTAAAATAGCTTTTAAAAACATAATGGTGATGATAATGTCGGCAATAATAGCGCACAAAAATATCCTTTTGAAAAACTGTCCGCGAAGAGCTCCAACAACCGTGTATCCTGTGGAATTATCTCCCCGGAAAAAGCTGTTAGTGAGGTTCGCGCAGTCACGGCGAGTGAGGGAGACTAGTAGTGGCCGATCGGGGAAGGACGCGGAGAGTGGGGAGGGGTCTTTCCAGACGGGCCCCAGACGGAGCCACGCGGGCTAACACCACCAGCAAAGCAGTTTCCGGGCTCCCGGCTCTAGGAAGCTTGAACCAGTCCCCAAGGAGTGGCCCCGTGGGACCGCCCACCCAGGAAACCTCTTCCTTACCCCTCAGGAAGCCGCCCTCGCCTGAAACAGAGCATTCTCTGCACCCGATCTCCACTTGGGAAAATTTCTCCTTTGCTAAAGCCTGGGGGAGCTGCTTTCCACCTGCTGGACGGGATGTGGCTTCCACTCGGGGCCCGCAGTTCGGTTTCTGACTGGCCTGACGTCGCCTCACGCCCTCCTTGCTCCTTCACAGAGCCTTTCAAACGGACCCCTGCTTCCGTCCCATCGCCACTGCCCTGAGTCCTGCATCCAAGTTCTACTACATTCCAAGGGGGCTATTGCCATCAGCAACCTTTGCGGCGTCTTAAAAACAAAAATCCTTGAAGAGCATTTCCAAATACAGATTTCTAGGGCTCCTCAGGAGAGCTCCTGATTCACATACTCCGCTGGTGGGGTCCCGTCGGGGCTCAGAGTTCTGTCCCGGTGCCTCGGAGCCGTCTGGGATGAGGGATGGCTGACCGAACACCCCGGTCTCTCGCCAGGGGAGTTGACGGTTCGCTCCCGCCCACTGGTCCCCACTCGCAGTCCAGATCTCCTCCTCCCTCACCGTGCCACAGCTCGGCCCCGCTGGCCCCCTTCCGCCCCGGACCTGGGACTCACGCCACCCCTCACCTGATACGTCCCCGCCCACCCAGTGCAGACCCCTGGTCTCTCCCTAACAAAAACTCTCGGTCCCTGGAAACTCAGCTACGGGCCCCCGAGGTTACTCAGTGACTGTCCACGGCCAGAAGTGCTCCCTCCATGCCCTGAATTCTTGCGGCACTTGGGAAGGTAGGTACATGGCGGACGGGCCGGCAGCGTCCGGGACCACAGACTCGCGTGACTCAGAGCCGTGTCTTCAAAGGTTAATGTTTTTAACAGCGTGTGTGAGCTTTGAATTCTCCGCGATCTCTTCCCGGAGACCCCCAGTGCCCCAGGAAACGTGCCGTGTTCGCCCCGGACACAGGCGGTGGGCCTCAGAAACACATGAGCTGAGTCGCCTAGTGGAGCAGTCAAGTCAGGTGGGATTCTCGTCCCCTCCATCCTTCGGAGCAACGCGGGCACGGGGCAGTCTCCCAGCCCGCAAGCCTGCACCCCTGACAGTCTCAGCCTTCAGAAAAGCAAACCCTGCAGTTAGCGGGACTCACCCCTCTCAGAAGGCATTCACAACACCTTCGGGGGTTGAACACGTGCCTTGGGGTCCCCTGCGCTGACCTCTACAGGCTTCTCAAAATACTCCTCCCGAACGCATACTCCCTCTCTCCCAGAGGAGTTCGGGTGACTAAAAATCCCTCCATTTCATCACCTGCGTCTGTAAGGAGGACATTCTGTGGGATCCGGGCGCATTGCACAGAGGATTTTCCATATCCAGCGCTATTTTAGATGAAAAGCCCGTCCGTAGCTAAGTCGGAGAGAAAAGTGACATGTTTTGTCCTTGTCTATCTTCGTGGAACATGCTGGTCACAGCAAACTGCTACAGAAAAACCGGCCACGTCCGCCTCTCCCAGAGTCAGAAAATATTTGCCTCTAGAACTTTATGCTAACCCACTAACGGCGCTCCAGGGCCCGGCCGTCTATGCTGTGTGTTAACCAGAAATAGCAGTTCAAATAAATCAATCAACCCAGGGACAGCTGGGAGGAACACAAAGAGAGGGTAAAGGAAACCCCAGCCCTCGGCTTACCGGAGCCAAAAACCCAAACAGGATGTTAATTTTATGAATGAAAATACAAAGACCATCCAGGGAAGAGTCGGCTTCCCCAGTCCCCCCACAGCCCCTCTGCCTGGTTTTCCTGGCCAATCTTTATCCCTACTGCGTGCACACCGACCGCGTCGTCTGAAGCTTCAACCTGGCCCGTCCAGTCTGACTCCGGAGGTGGGAAAAGGCATCAGGACGGGCCGTCCAGCTTCTAAGAGTCATTATCCCAGCGTAATTCGGATATTACGACGTCTGTCTGTCTTCTAGGCTTCTGAGTGACTCAAAGGTTAGCCTGAAAGACCCCTAGCAAAGCAGATGAGCTAAATATGACCCTAACAGATCATCTCCCAAGAAAAGGAAAAGAACCCCATCTCCTTTAAAAGGCCAACTGATCAATAACGAAATAACGGCTTTGGGAGAATGACAATTCTTTTTCCCCCATGATGTGACCAGACCACATAGCCCTATTTTCAGGAGTAGTACAATCTACTTCTCCTGCATCTTCATATTAGGAGAGACTCAACATGCTCTGGGCTCTTCATGTTACCGTCTCGAGAGCAATGAGTAGGGGGTGCCTGGGGGGCTCAGTCGGTTAAGCATCTGCCTTCGGCTTGGGTCATGATCTCTAGGGTCCTGGGATCGCACCCCGCATTGGGCTCCCTGCTCGGCGGGAAGCCTGCTTTCCCCTCTTCCACTCCCCCTGCTCGTGTTCCCTCTCTCGCTGGTTCTGTCTCTATCAAACAAACAAAAAAATCTTTAAAAAAAAAAAAAGAGGGGCACCTGGGTAGCTCAGTGAGTTAAAGCCTCTGACTTCGGCTCGGGTCGTGATCTCAGGGTCCTGGGATCGAGCCCCATACTCAGCAGGGAGTCTGAGGAAGATTCTCTCTCTCTCCCTCTCTCAAATAAATAAATATTTTTTAAAAATTACCCCAAAAAGGATCAAAGAGCTAAACTTGAGCACTCAAACTACAGAACTCGGAAGAAAACCTAGAGGAAAGTCTCCATGACTTTGGACTTGGCGGTGATGTCTCAGATATCACACCAAAGACAAAGGCAACAAAAGAAAAAACAGATAATTAGGACTTCATCAAAATTAAAGACTGTTGTGCATCAGCGGGCACTAAAGGAGAGTGAAACAAACCCCACAGAATGAGAGAGCATATTTGCAAATCTTACGTCTGATCAGGGATTAGTATCCAGAATATATAAAGAACACATACTACTCGATAGCAATAAAAATAAACAGCCCGATTCAACAATGGACAAAGGACATGAGGCCCAGGGGCCATGGCGAGTGAAATCTATAAGAAAAAAAGCATATATCCCAATAGAAAACAGCTAGCAAAGCTCTTGAGCAGGCTCCCTGCATAAGAAATACGACCAGCTACATTCATATGAAATGGGCTCAACCCCATGCATGAGCGGGGAAAGCAAAATTAAGCCACAGAGAGACACCATTTCCCACCAGCAGACTGGTGAGAGCAGAAACGGGGACAAGCCCTTGGGGAACCACCTGGAATTACCGACGGGTGTGGAGATGCTCATGCCCGTGGCCTGAAGTCCAGGGTGATGCCCCGGCCCTCCTGTCCCTGTGCACCAGGCGGCCCGCACGGGACGACCGAGGTGGTGGGGGCAGTCCAGACATCCATCCGCATTAGAACGAATAAATGCATTCTTGTGCGTTCGGTGCCGTCCAGCAGAGAAAGGGAGCCCATTACCGTGACGCTGATGACACGGGTGAATCTCACGATCAAATGTTTCTGTGAAAAAGGGAAAGTGGCTGAAAACACATACAGTATGAAGTATGATTCCATCTCTACAAAGTCCAAAAACGTGCCAAACAACACAACGCATTGTTTGGGGATGGAAGGAAAAGTGAAAAGGTATTTTAAGGAGAGCGTGAATGATAAGCAGCATTTAGGAGAACGGCCGTACCTGGGAGGGGAAGTAACACACCGGGATTTCAACGGAAAGCTGCACTCTAGGATAATCCTTCATATGCCACATACATCTCGTGACTGTCCTTTGGAAGCTACTCAATATTTGATCAAAGCAGTTCAGTGAGATGATGAGCCCAAGGGCTGCCGTGTGCTCGGCGCTCTTCCTCTAATTCCTCTTTTGCTGTAGGTATCTCAGCGCAAAGTCGAGGGACACACAACAGTGGCGTCCTTGCACCCCCAGCACCGGCTGGAAGAGTGAAGGAGGCGCAGGGACTGCTCAAAGCCAAGGACTCACGAGGCTTCCCCGCCCCCGGACCCCCGTTCTCGCAACACCCAATGCCTGCTTTTCCATCGATCATCTTCTGGCCCCAAGGTTATAAATCCCTAAGGCAATCCGAAAGCATCTGCCCCACAAGAGGCCCCAGACCAGGGAGAGCTTCGAGCAGTGCTGACGTCTTAGGAGAAACGGCTCTGACATTGGTCTTCCCCCCACCGCTGTGATCCTCTCTTTCTAGACCTTGACGCAGCTTAAACGAAAGGCGAGCGGGCCGGGCCTCCAAGGACAACAGTGTGCATCCCCTGGCTGCATCACTGAGCACCGACTATGCCAAGCTGGCATGTGTGGGAAAAGTAAACAATCCTGCCCAAGGAGCAAAGGACGGTGTAGAAGCCAAAAGGGATAAACCGAGCGTCCTGTGCCTGGGAGACGCAGGGGCGGCCGCAGGGGCGCACAGCACCGGGCCTGGAGGCGCGGAGACCCTTCCCAGGGGCAGCAACTTCCAACCTGAGACTCCAAACAGGGCTGCTGCTGGCCTGACACAGTGGGGTGAGCAGGGGCAGGAAGCAAGGGGAGAAAGCCCCAGGCCGGCCAAGGGCAGGGAGCGAGCGCAGGGCACAGAAGGACTGTGCACTAGAGCACACAGCGGTGCTGGGTCCAGGCTCTCCGGGGCTCAGGGACCCCTGGACAAGCCCAGGCAGTGTACGGCCTTATCCCTGAAGAGCAGGGATTTACGGCTCACGCACCTTGCCTGGATTTCCCACCCTACCTTGTACTTCAGCAACAAGAACGCCCACTTGACCGCCGCTGCGGCGGGGGCGGGGAGGTGAGGCTGCGGCGGGGGCGGGGAGGTGCGGCTGAGCCCCGGCGCGGACCCCACGTACACAGCTGACCACAAAGACTTAAACCACCCTCATAAGGCTTGTTAAACATTTTTGCAAGAAGATAGCATTTGCAGTGAGCACCCCCGCCCCCCGCACACACACACTTGTAGGTCCATCGCTCATAGAAACATCCCCTTCCCCCTACCCGGGATGTGTGGAGAGGAGCCTCCAAGCGTTGCAGAATCTATCTGGGGAAATGGTGCCAGTTCCATAGCCTGCTCCTTGTTATTGAGGAACTCTGATGAGTCCAGTCCCCTGGGCCTGTCACGGCCCGATCGGCTGGCGCTCAGCGGGGGAGGCATCTGGGGTGAGCCCTGGAAGAGGGCAGGGGTGTGGGTCTGCTCACCACCAGTTTTTTGGTTTTGTTGTTGTTGTTGTTGTTTACAGAGAGAGTGCGTGTGTGTGACTGGGGGAGGGGCAGAGGGAGAGAGAGAACCCCAGAGTCTGCGCTCAGCTTGGAGCCTGACACGGGGTTCGAACTCACGACCCTGAGACAACGACCTCAGCCAAAAGCAAGAGCGGGCGGCTCGACCCACTACGCGCCCCGGGCGCCCCGTGGCCACCGCCAGAGTCTTCCACCCCGCCCCCCGCGTCCCCCGCCCCCCCCCCCCGCACAATGCCGCAGGCTCCCCGCATGAGACACTGTCACACCTGAGCTCCATCCACGCGGGGTCACCACGCATCGGTCTCAACCATAACTGCTTCTCGCGGCCGACGCGGGCCTCCCGGTACGAGGCAGAGCGGGGGTCCTCAGGATGCTGGCGGGGGCAAGAGGGCGGCTCTGCCCTCTGGGGCCGAGGAGGGGAGCCCGACGCCCCACACTTCCCCGAGCTAGCCAAGGGCTAACACCGCCCTCCCGTTCTGGCCAGCCCCTCCGGTCACGTGGCCTCTTCCAGTTAGCCCCTGACATCCCTCTCGACCTCGGCGGGAGGAAGAAGCTGGCTTGTCGGGGACGGGGGCTGAGGGAGGGAAGCAGGTCGGCGTCTGGTCTGTCTTCTGGTCTCCGCAAGCCCAGCTGGGGGTCCCCCTGCAGAGACGGTCCTGGCAGACATAATAGCGGATCATTCTCTCACTAATCGTGAACGCGGCGGTTAAAGCTAGCTCGTTCTCTGTCTTCGTCGTCTTAGAGAACCAGGTGTGCTCCCAGCTAGTGGTAGCCTCTACCGCTGTGGGCCACCCGCGCCCTGCACAGAGCGGCGGTGCCCACACGCCCACTGAGGCTGGATGGCGGACAGGCAGCACCAGAGCCTGCTCGTCCAGAAAAGGAAGCTTCCAGAAACCAAGGTCTAGACGCACAGGCAGGAACTACGCCGTCTGGGGCACAGCTCAACGAGAGGCTGCCCACGGGGGCCACCCCATCCCATCAAACACAGTATGACCCGCACCCCATGGACGCTTCCAATGCGGGGACCCATTCCTCCCTAGAATCCCACCTGCGGCTCCCCTGTGGAAAGAACCCAGGTTCACCTAACAGATTTGGTTTGAGAGCCTGTCCTCTTTGTGGGAAGATATGTGGAGACGTCACTCGGCAGGAGAGACCAGGAGGGACCAGATGGCTGGGAGATGAGAGGCTATTCTCAATCCAGGGCCAACGGAAAGCTGGAAGCCAGAGCCCAAATTTAGTTTGAAACCTGGTACCCAGCCGCATAAAGTTAGCAACTCCCTTGAGCCATCTGTCCATCCCTCGCTGGGAGAGGAGCCCCTCGGACCGGCGTCCACACCATCCCCATCCACAGGGCCTCGAGGCCACGGGACCGGCCAGCCGAGCACGTGTGGCAATCGGAAGGGTCTTCGAGGGCTCTGGAAGCTTTGGAAGCCACTGCTCTTCGTGCCACCAAATCCCCTTCTGGCCCCCCGGCCTGAGCGACGGCACACTCTTCCTCCTGCCGACCCAGCCACGAGGGTCCCTCCTTCGCACGGATGAGCCCCGTCCCTCCTCCTGTCCTGGGGTCTCCCCTGCGGTGACACAGTCGGGGCGCCCCACCAACTGTGGAGCGCTTTCCGCGACCCGCCCCAAGTCACGCTCCGCAGGGCCGCCCCGCCCCCGCCCCGCCCCCGGACCCCCGCCCCGCCCACGCCCCGCCCCCTCCCGGGGCCCCGCCCACGCCCCGTGTCAGCCTCCACCCCCTGACCTGCTGCCTCGCCTAGATGCGACCTAACTCATCAGTTCCTCCGCTGACTCTTCGGCCATTGGAAAGCCGGCCAGAGTGGGGCCTGGCACTGAGACCGCCCGGGAAGGGACACGTGGGATCCCCTCCACTGCTTCCTGTCCTCCCTGCGGAAGGGAGAGGGGTCCGGGGCAAATGTGCCAGCAAACGGTGGACGCCCGGGTCAAATGTAATTTATCGCGTTACTTTTCCCTCAAAACCCCCTGAATTGGCGTAGAGCTGAAGCTATCGCTGGTCCCGACCGCGCCCCCGCTCTGAGGCTCGGTGACCGAGTCCAACCCCAGAGCTGTCCTCCCTGCTCTGCAACCCCCCCAGCCACATCGGCCCACTCTTCCTTCAGAAAGCCCGGCCTCTCGGACCTGGACTTAGCCCAGCCTCTGTCACCCGGGCTCGCTTATCCAGGTCCCCCGTCCCCGGTCAGACAGGGCCTCCAGGAGGCAGATGCCAGGTCGGGGCTAGACACACAAGCATCGGGGGCCACGGGGCAGGTGCCCATGGAGGACGGTGGAGGGCACTGAGTGGGGACAGGAGGAGGTAGGGAGCCCTCAGACTGCAGTGCGGGCCTGAGAAAGCCTCTGATGACCGATGGCGGCGGTCTCCAAGCAAAGGTCCCACCAGAGTCCTGGTCTAAGTAGAGGGGCACAAAAGGTCTAGTTCCTGTGCCCTCCCTGTGCTCTCGGTCGCTAACTGGGGACAGCCTGGGGAATGTAATAGGGAAATACCAGAGTAATGGGGAAAGGTACTTTTTCAGTAAGGGGGAAAAAACTGAAACTTAACCCCCACACACACCATTTACAAAAATTGGGTCCACCTGGGGGCGTCTGGGTGGCTCAGTCGGTTAAGCTTCTGACTCTTGATTTTGGCTCAGGTCTTGGGGTCATGAGATCGAGCCCTGCCCTTCCTCAGGCTCCCCACTGAGCATGGTGTCTGTTTTTCTCCCTCTTCCTCTGCCCCTCCCCCAGCTCACACATTTTCTCTCTAAAATAAATACACCTTTAAAAAAATCAGTTCCTTGTGTAGTATAAACCCAACTATGAAAGAAAAAAAATTAACAGGACAGTAGACAACAAATACTGGAGAGGGATGTGGAGAAAGGGGAACCCTCCTCCACTGTTGGTGGGAATGCAAGTTGGTGCAGCCACTTTGGAAAACAGTGTGGAGATTCCTCAAGAAATTAAAAATAGAGCTACCCTATGACCCTGCAATTGCACTACTGGGTATTTACCCCAAAGATACAGATGTAGTGCAAAGAAGGGCCACATGTACCCCAGTGTTCATAGCAGCAATGGCCACAATCGCCAAACTGTGGAAAGAACCAAAATGCCCTTCAACAGATGAATGGATAAAGAAGATATGGTACATCTATACAATGGAGTATTATGCCTCCATCAGAAAGGATGAACACCTAATATTTATATCAACATGGACAGGACTGGAAGAGATTATGCAGAGTGAAATAAGTCGAGCAGAGAAAGCCAATTATCATATGGCTTCACTTACTTGTGGAGCATAAGGAATAACCTGGAGGACATAAGGAGAAGGAAAGGAAAAGTGAATGGGGAAAATCGGAAGGGGAGACAAAGCATGAGAGACTGTGGACTCTGAGCAACAAACTGAGGGTTTTCGAAGGGGGGTGGGGGGTTGGGTGAGCCTGGTGGTGGGTATTGAGGAGGGCACGTATTGCACAGAGCACTGGGTGTGGTGCATTTCAACCAGAGAAGCCAGAGAAAAGGCCAAGACACTGGCACAGGTGTCCCACAAGAGGACCTCCGAACTCACGGAAAATACTGAGTGCCGTTCATCAGGAGGGAAACGCACACGGAACCCGCAGTGACACGTCACTATACGCCCACCTGGGATGGTGAGCGTCAGCAAGACAGGTGACCCCAGCGCTGGAACGAATGTGGGGCGCCAGGAGCTCCCAGTGTCACTGGAGGGCGCGCAAAATGGTGCAGTCACGTCGGAAGCTGTTTGCGGTACTGACTGCTAAGGTCACCCTGTGGCCCCAAGATGCCAGTCTTGAGTAGGGAAGTTCCTAAAAGTCATTACATAACCGGAGACATGTACAGTGTCACGTGCGGGAGTGAGTGGAGCGAGGCGAGTGTCAGGCAGGAGACAAGTAGATAAACCGGGTGTAGTGTGTTCACCCAACGGCACATCCGGGCGGACGTTAATCAGAGCTGCACCCGAATGTATGATGAATCTCACAAATGCGGTGCAGGGGGAAATGCGCTCTGTGATTATGTGAAATTCAAAATCAGGTAACAAATACAGTGTTTAGGGGTTCATCCTCTAGTGGTAAAGTTACCGAGAAAAAAAAAAAAAAGCAAAGACATGATTACTGTGAAAGTCAGGATAGTGGCTGCTTCGAGGGAGAGGCAAAGGGTGTAATCGGAGGGGGCAGCAGGGGTTCCTGGGGTGCTGCCACTAGTCTCTTGTTCACCTGAGCATTGGCCTCATAATAATTTGAAAAACTTACTGTTATCTTTTAGGTATTTTTCTCTTTTTTACTTTTTTTTAAGATTTATTTATTTTAGAGAGACAGAGTGAGTGAGAGAGAGCAAGCGGGGGGAGGGGCAGAGGGAGAGAAACTCCAAGCAGACTCCCCGCTGGGCACGGAGCCAGACATGGGGTTCGATCTCAGGACCCTGAGATCATGACCAGAGCCAAAACCAGGGGCCGGTCGCTCAACCAACTGAGCCACTCAGATGCCCCTTATGTATTTTTCTTACCTGTGTTATATTTCACAACTTCCTTTTTATTTTTTTAAAGATTTTATTTATTTATTCATGAAAGACAGAGAGAGAGCACAAGCAGGGGGAGCAGCAGGAAGAGGGAGAAGCAAGTGGGACTCGATCCCGGGACTCTGGGATCATGACCTGGGACGAAGGCAGATGTAAACCGACTGAGCCACCCAGGCAAACTTTCACAACTTCAAATAAATAAATATACATGTATATTTATTTATTTAAAATTTTTTTTAGGGCGCCTGGGTGGCGCAGTTGGTTGGGCGACTGCCTTCGGCTCGGGTCGTGGTCCCGGAGTCCCGGGATCGAGTCCCATATCGGACTCCCGGCTCTGCGGGAAGTCTGCTTCTCCCTCTGACCTTCTCCCCTCTCATTCTCAGTCTCTCGCTCTCTAATAAATAAATAAATAAATAAATAAATAAATAAATAAATAAATCTTTAAAATTTTTTTTAAAAAGGAGGAGCCTACAGACACACCCGGCCCGTGCTTCTGAGGGCTTACACCCATTGTCTAACGGGTAAGAGGCGAAGATCCTGCCAAAATGTGGACATAAGGACCAGTGACAGGTTAATTTCATGATATGATACAGCATTTTCATCTCTCTCGTTCTGAAACCAAAGAAGTATTATTAATGGACACATCATCCACAGCAGAAGCGGCCCAGCACCCCGGCTGGACAGAGAGTGAGGAGGACCTACCTCGCGTCCTGGCCACTCGCGCCCGTCTCCTCTCCCCGCACCAGATGACTGACAGCACCCAGGTCCCCTCTGCGCCGCTGGGCATGGGCGCCTCCAGCGCTCTGCTCATGACTGGGTACGTTGGGAGGCCCTTTTTTACTCAAAGACATTTGTTTCTTAATGAAAACGACATGCAGATGTTAACATTTATTATGATTGTACTAGCTCACAGCAGTATCACCAACTGCCTTTTACAAGCTGAAAATGATGGGGCCACCCATGCAGAAGTCGCTGCATGGGGTAGAAATGAGACCAAAGAAGGACACTCCGTTCGCGGCTCCCGTCCAGCCTGGTCTCACCGTCTCTATCCGGGTCAGTAAATGACTCATGGGGCACCTGGGGGGCTCGATCAGTTAAGCCTCTGCCTTCAGCTCAGGTCATGATCTCAGGGTCCGGGGACTGAGCCCCACATTGAGCTCTGTGCTCAGCAGGGATCCTGCTTCTCCCTCTCCCGCTGGCCCAGCTTGTGATCTCTCTCTCTCAAATAAATAAATAAAATCTTAAAAAAAAAAAAAGATTCATTAAATGTCTACAAAGTGTAATAATATTATGTCAACCTCATTTGCTAAATTAATATGCATAACAATGTCATTACATCTAGAAACAATGACAAGAATTCCAAATGTGAATGAGGGATCACAGCCAATCACGAATTAAGCGAATTGTTCACAGCCAGGTTACTTCAAAGGCAAATTATTTTTAAAACACCGTGGAAGTATTTATAGCAAAAATTTACATTAATGTAGCATTTTATTTGTTTTAATGTTGTAGGCTAAGGCCGCAGAAATAAAGAGTTCCTTGGGTTTTTAAACAGGCCTGGTCAGTGTCGTCCTGAATCCACAAAGAAGGGCCACTGAGGCCATCGATAAGCCCAGCTCTTTGCACAATGACTAAAAAAACAGTGTTGGTCTTACTTAAACCGAAATCGCATTTGGGAGCCAAACTTCCATGATCGTGAGCATAGGATCCAGAGTTAGACGGCCTGGGTTCGAACCTTCGCTCCATACTTTACTGTGTGTCTTAAGGCAAGTCAACCTCTCTGGGACTCAGTTCCCTTCTCTGTAAAATAGGGAGCCTAACAGAACCCACTCCAAGAGCCCGGGAGAAGCAGCCGAGTTAATGCACGTACAGCACGGGTAAATTCCCAGGCACAGAGCGAGTGCGGAATAAATGTGTCATTCACGGAAATCTGGACCTGCTGTGGGACCCCCATCCCACAGCCTTGCCGTGTAAACATTTTCACGGCTTTCCAAAGCGAGTGTGCCGGGGGGTGACAGAGACGCACCTTCCGCCACGTTCCTCGGGACGCGGGGAGGGCGCACACGCGGGGCAGGCGGATCCGGGAGGGCGCGTTCGGGGCAGGGTACGGCGCGGCGCTGAGCAGAGAGCTAGACGTCGGGGGCACAGACCCGACCCCCCCATGGAGCGCCTCGCTCTGTTGGTTCTCCAGTGCTTTCCAGCTCCCCTGTGGTGGGCGATTTATGCCCACGGAGAGAAAAAGGAGGATTTTTGCAGAACTCCATGATTAATTAATCAACAGCTGAGTGGTTGATCTGCGGCAAATGGATGTTTCCTCCAGAGGAATCAATTACTTGAATGCCAGTTTAGTGTTTTAGAGGCCCTTCAAAGATCAAGACGATTCTTTATAAACATCCATTTTGGTATGGGGAAACCAAGGGAGGGAGGGAGAAAAGAAGGAAGGAAGGGAAACCCAGAACCAAAGAATTTGTACTATGAGCTCCTGCGTGAAGGAAAGAAACCAGACTCCACTCTTGTGCACGTTATGTGTACAAATACACAGAAGAACAGCCGAAAGAGTGCCCAGGACGGTTCCCAGGGCACCGCCTCTGCAGGAAGAGCGGGGGAGCGAGGGGATGCACGGCGAGCACCCCTGATCCCGCCTGCAAGGAGCAGTCAGGAGGCCATCGCTCCCCACCCCCGCCCCTGGGCAGAGCCGGGGAAAGAGGGGAACCAGGGGAAAGAGGGGAACCAGGAGAGGGCCGGGGCCGTGGGTGAATGGGATGAATGTCCACACAGCCCCGTCCCCTGCTGCCCACGCTCCTGGCTGCACCGCAGCCTCTGCCACACGCCGCACGGGGCATCACCCCACTGTTCTCTGGCCCCAGCATTGTCTGAGCTCCGTCTGAATACGCATGTGACTACTGACTACGGGCACACGCGGCTGGTCCCTAATAGAAGCCTGTGACCCCGCCCCCCCAAGAAGCTGTGGGTTCTGCTGTCGAGAGGCTTCGTTGAGAATGGGCGATAATCAAGGAAAGCTGCTCGCGCGCTCTGGGCAGTCGTCCTCCAGAAACTGGAAACTTTATGCTCAATAGACTTGTCTTGGCATTTTAGTAGTTATTTTCCTTCCCTCCCCTTCTCACTCACTCATGTCTACCTTCCCTGTGACTCCGGTCGCGCCTTATAATATCGTGCAGACTCAAATAGGTTTCCAAATCTCCTTTTCTTATTTTTTTAAAACTCTTAGTTATTTATTTGAGAGAGAGAGAGAGAGAAAGCGAGCGCATGCACACAAGGAGTGGGAGGGACAGAGGGCAAAGCAGGCTCCCCACTTAGCAGGGAGGGAACCTGATGCGGGGCTCGATCCCAGGACCCCGAATCTCTACCTGAGCTGAAGGCAGGCACTTAACCAACTGAGCCACTGCGGCACCCCCAAATCTCCTTCTTTTTAGACAACATGAGTCTAGATTGGGGCATTCAGGTGTCAAAGAACAGACAGAGGTCAGGGAATCTTTTTATTCCCCCTGACGAGTAAGCATTGAACATCTTCTCTGGGTAAGATGTTGTGCTAAACACTAAGTAGAAAGCAAGTACAATAGACGGACTCTCTCAAGACATGGACATTCGGAAGGAGTAAGACCACTTTACAAAAGGGAATAAGCAGAACGAGACAGAAACAAGTAACAAATGACAGCTAGACATTCAGAGAAAGAAAAGGTCATTGTCAGAGAGACAACGTCCACCTTCCCCCAAAGCTGAAAGTGTAAACTGTAACTCAGTTCTTAACAGATGAGATTCAACAGGTACAAAAATTATCCCAAAGATAAAGTATTCCTGGGGCCCAACACCGGCTAACCAAGTAAATTCTTGCTGCATCATTATGGAGCCAAAGTGGAAGCAGAGAAAATGACACAAAAATTGTAGGGCTCAGGTCATGATCCTGGGGTCCCGGGATTGAGCCCCTCATCGGGCTCCCTGCTCAGTGGGGGGTCTGCTTCTCCCTCTGCTGCTCTCCCTGCTTGTGCTGTCTCGCTCACTCTCTCAAATAAATAAATAAAATATTTTTTTAAAAAAACAGCAGGGATAGGATTAGCAAATGCCCAGCTTCCACGGCTGTCAGAGGCAGCTGCCCACTCCGGGCACCTGCGAGCAGAGATAACTTTGCCCAGAGACCCCGAGGGCGCACAGTAGGGACATCTCCACATCGCAGGCGGGTGCTCTGAACCAGAGCTCTCCAAGTATTTTAAATGTACAAGAACGCTTGGCGGGGATGTGGACGAGAAAAGGGAACCCTTGTGCGCTGTGGGTGGGAATGCAGACCGCCGTGGACAGCAGGATGGAGGGTCCTCAGAAAGAAAAATAGAGCTACCCTACGATCCAGTAATTCCAAACCCGGGAATTTACCCAAAGAAAATGAAAACACAAATTCAAAAAGATATATATACCCCTATGCAGTCAACTGCAGTATTATTTACAGTAGCCAAATTGTGGAAATGGCCCAAATGTCCATTGGTAGATGAATGGACAAAGAAGATGTGGTATATACAGGATAGAATATTACTGAGCCGTGAAAAAGAATGAAATCTTGCCATTTGCAACAACACGGATGGACCTAGAGGATATAATGCTCAGTGACACAGTCAGTCAAAGATAAGCACCACCTGATCTCACTCATATGTGGAATTAAGAAGCAACACAAAGAGAAAAAGAGAACAACAACAACAAAAACCCCAGACTCTTAAATACAGAGAACTGAACGGGAGCTGGGGATTAAGACTACACTTATCATGATGAGCCCTGAGGTTTGTATGGAATGCTGAATCATTATATTATACACCCGAAACTAATCTAATGCTGTATGTTATTGCCCTTGAATTTTTAAAAATGGTAAAAAAAAAAAAAAAAGTACAACTCACTCCCACAATCATCTTGCTATGATTGCACAGAAACTGCCCATTAAAATTTGACTTGTTGGGGCCCCCAGGTGGCTCAGTCGGTTAAGCGTCCGACTCTTGGTTTGGGTCAGGTCATGATTCCCAAGGTCGTGAGATCGAGCCCCGTGTGGGCTGGTCTCCTGGAGATGCTCCCTCTTCGTCTGCCTCTGCCCCTCCCCCACCACTTGCACATGTGTCCACGCACACGGGCACACACTCTCTCTCTCAAATAAATAAATAAAATCTTTAAAATTTGACCTGCTGTGTAAGTTTCCTATTGAGACACAACACACTGACCAGAGAACATCAGTGTCTTGGTCTTGAAAGGAGCTACATTTTTCATTAAAAATGAACAAAATCACGTACTAGATTCCTTATGAATCACTTGTGAAATTGGGCAGTAGGGACCCCCCCCTGGAGAGACTGAGCCCTTCTGGGTGTGCGGAGTCTGGGAAGCTAAGGGTCCAAGTCAGTGCGAACTCACCACGGTAAACGCCGTGAGCGCTCTGCCTTCAACAGAGCACTCTGCAATGAGGAGTCAAAATAATGAACTCGTGCACGGAGAAGCCACGGTATCAAAAAAAAAAAAAAAAAAAAACTAGTGGTAATCTGGCTTCAGTTAAACATAGAAACAAACCCTGGTAACTACAGTTATAATACATGATAAAAGCACCATACATCTTGGAAGAAGAGTTACATAATTCTAAAATAATAATAATTTGACGCTAACATATTGGGGAAAAATTTCACAACATGTCAAAACCAGGAGATTGAGAAGGGAGGTGCTGTCGGAGTCTCATTTTTTCACATTTCACAATGAGAATCAAGACACTGATTCATTTATGAAGATTGATAGGTTAGGAAATGTTTAAGTTTAATATATTATTTTAAGGAAAATAGGTAACTATAGACTGACTTCCAGCTCAGATGGAGAAATAGAGACTAGAATTACCTCCTCCGTGAACCAACTAAGGAAACAAACTTTATAAAACTATGGTGTTCAAGATACTGGAAGGCAGGCAATGAAGGACAGTGATCTCCGAGAGGCAGAATGCGAGTCCAACGTTGGCCTACCTTCCTGTCTTCCTTAAGTTTCCAGGCTATGGCTCAGAGAGTGGGGAGGAGGAGGGGGCAGAGACCCCTGGTCTCCCTGAGCTGAGGACACATACATGGGAGTACCGAGGGCCGAGATAGCTAGTGTTCACAGGACCAAGTACCAAAGACGAGAGAGTTGTCCACAGAAACAGCTCAGGGGATCTACAAAAAGTCCTCCTCCAAGCATCAGCTGAGTACTGACCAGCTCCTACATGTGAAGGAACTAAGGCTGGGGAAAGAAACTCAAGAAAAGCTTAGAAAGAACAATCCTTGCAGGTTCCACAATGACAGCTGTTCTTACCAGCCAGAGTGAGAACTCGTGAGAACTCACAGCACCTCAGTAGAGTATGCACAACGTCTGTGTCAGTACTGGGGAGAAATGCTCCCCAGATTAAATGCTGCTCTGTCCCACTTAACAAATATTGAAAGAAGACTGGAAAGTATCTAACTGATAATTTAGCCACATCCCAAAATAAAGTTCAATGATACTTAGAGGAAATACAAAAGGATCCAAGATCCAAGAAGGTAAAATTAAGTGTCTGGCATCCACAGGAAAATATAATTTGTAACAAGGAGAAAAATCTATGAATGGAAACTGATCCAGAAATCACAAAAATGATAGAATTGGTGGGCATGGCTATAAAAATACTTGTTATAATTTTATTTCATATGATCGAAAAGAATCCTTTCCTATATACACTGATCTAGAACCTTCAGAATCCTTCCCTCCATATGCTGATCTAGAACTCACAGAATCCTCCCTTGCATATGCTGCTCTAGAACTCTCAGAATCCTTCCGTGCATGTGCTAATCTAGAACCCTCAGAATCCTTCCCTGCATATGCTGATTTAGAACCCTCATAATCCTTCGCTGTATATACTGATCTAGAACCCTCAGAATCCTTCCCTGCATATGCTGATCTAGAACTCTCAGAATCCTTTCCTACATATACTGATCTAGAACCCTCTGAATCCTTCCCTGCATGTGCTGATCTAGAATTCTCCTAATCCTTTCCTACATACACTGATCTAGAATCCTCAGAAACCTTCCCTGCATATGCTGATCTAGAACTTTCAGAATCCTTTCCCACATACACTGATCTAGACCGTCAGAATCCTTTCCTACATACACTCTCCCAGCTCATGCCAGAGAATGGTGTGGAGGTCTTGTACCTCCTTCGGAGTATGGTCCCTTTCCTCCCTTAGCAGACCCGTCACTTCTCCCACCCAGGCTATGGTAGGACTCAACCCTATTTACTGGCCTGGTGACATCATCTTGAAGAGGGAGTGCTAGCCTTTAACAGAGAGGAACAGGTTACTTCTGTGGGCCCAGAAGGTTCAGAGGGACCTAGAGATTCAAGATCTTACTGACCCAGATGTCCCCACTGCATGCCTCAGGATTCCACTCTGCCCCACTCAGGGCCCTGACCTTGGTGTAGTGGAGTTGACAGTACTGATAATTTGCCCCTCTCTCAGATACCTGTTACTCTTCCCATGAAGTTCTGGGCCATCTGGCGCAGCCTTCATGCTTGGCCTTAACTGGTGATTACCTTTAGCCTTCATTGTCTTTCCTCAACACACTGATTACCCCTGTCATCGACCCTCCGGTTCTAGCTTCCTTTTCTAGCTTACTACTTCCTCCTTCACTGACAAATGTCTGCCATCTTACCCTGGCCAGTGTGTTTCTTCCAGCTGACCCCAGTTAAAGTTTTGATGCTTCATTACTGCAGCACCCCAGGGCCAATCCAAGCTCCCCCCGTCAGTGACAGGCATCTCGTGGCCAATAGGATGGAGGGTGATCAATACAGGTAAACAGATGGTGCATAAGGTGTATGGCTGATTGGATGGATGGAGTTCCATTGAACCCCGCCTGGTTAGCCCGAGAAATAACTGAACAACACTGGCATTTCCTAGCCCCAAATTTTCATTTAATAAGAGCAGTAGGCAATCAACAGAGATAGAAAAAGCAATTCTCTTTTTTTCCCAAAAAGATTTATTTATTTGTTTGTTTAAGAGAGAACCATGAACAGGGAGAGGGGTAGAGGGAAAGGGAGAGAGAATCCCAAACAGACTCCCCACTGAGCCCGGAGCCTTACGCGGGGCTCAGTCCCATGACCCTGAGATCACAACCCGAGCCGAAATCAAGAGTTGGACGTTTAAGCCACTGAGCCATTCAGGTGCCCCAAAAAAGCAATTCCTTGGGGGACTTCTGATTTCTCAGTAATTAACAGTGAATCAGTGACGTCACAATTAAAATGAACAATTGTTGTTGGGTTTTTTTTTAAGATTTTATTTATTTATTTGAGAGACAGAGAAAGTGAGAGAGAGCATGAGAGGAGAGAGGTTAGAGGAAGAAGCAGACTCCCCGTGGAGCTGGGAGCCCGATGCGGGACTCGATCCCGGAACTCAAGGATCATGACCTGAGCCGAAGGCAGCTGCTCAACCAACCGAACCAGCCAGGCGCCCAAAATGAACAATTGTTACCCAAATATATTATGAGCATAAACCACTAATCTAAGTTCTAATAAACTTCAGTTAGCATCAACGTTGACCTTGTTTCCTCCAGGCCTGGGCACCCAGAGGGGCACACGTGTCTACTCTCAGCACTGCCTCCTTTAGGATTTATGGTGCAAGGACCAGGCAAAGTCCAGGAAAGAAAAGGGAAAAGGTGGAATTTCTTAATATCGAAGCCTCTAGCATTGTCTCCAGACCAATTCAGAGTTACGGGGCCCCCTCTTTTCTTCCCTACTCATTTGTCAAATTGCCAGAGAAGTTGAAACGAACTCGGTGGTTAGGAAATATCGCTGTTCTGAATTTTGACAATGCTTTGTTCATTCAGCCTTCAGCGTGGAGACGGCCTTGCAGGTGTGAACACAGGGAGGCCTGGTACTCGCCCATCCTGGGGCCATCGATGACTCCTTCAATGATCTGATTACATGGCTGAGGGTCTTCTTTCTGGCTGACGACTGTCACGGGCTCTATTGCTACGGATCTGCACTCCGTCTAGAGCTATGCCATGCCCCGCATCCAACGTGCCCATCTCTGTCTCTTTGGGAAAGAAGCTCCATGGGGACCACGGGCGGACGATGAGACGGTGTCCCAGACTCCAGCACACTGACTTGTCAGAGCCGAGGCTTCTGCTGACCTTAGTTCCACGGGAGTTGGAGGACACGTCTGCATCGGGACCAGAGGAGAGAACGTGTGGAGTAAGGCGGCGTTTGCAGTTCGGCACGCACTCACTCACAAATGTTTGCGAGCGTCTGCGGCGTGTCGCAGCTGCCGACACCACACGGGCCCTGCCTTCTAGAAGCTTCTAGCAGGGAGAACATACGTGTGTACATATAAACGGAACACACGATAAACCGCAGGAAGATCTATGAGGGTTGAGGTCCAGGAAGTTCTGAGAGGGGGCAGAGCGTGATCTGCTCTGGTCTGGGAGGACCAGGAAGGCTCGCCGGGGGACCCAGAGCCTGGGCCGCGCACAACCCGTGGCCTCGCAGCCAACAGCCGCCTGCCCCACCTCCTCCGCACCCCAGGGCAGAAGCCTCAAGACTGCGTTGTCCGGACTCCTCTGCCAGCTGGTTCTGCGCTGGAAGGCACTGGAAGGTGAAGGGAAAGCAGGGAGAGGCAGGGAGAGGCGGTCCTCGCCGTGATGCCGGGGGGGTGGCAGCTGAGCAGCAGGGTGGCCGTGGGCTCGGGGCAACCCCACGCCCTCGTCTGTGCATCCAGCCGCAGAGGCGCACGGGCTTCCAGAAACAGCCAGCGTTTGAATCATTCCTCCTTCCCCTTTCTGCCTTCCCACTGTGGCAAGACCTTTGTTACCAAATTCCCTCTGTTTAAGAACCTAGAGTAGTTTATGCTCCCTAACGAAACTAACGCTCAGCTCCTGACACAGCCCGGCAGACGGACCCAGAGATAGGAACCGGGATTGGGTACCGGAGGCGCCTTGGCTCGCGTGCCGGCGGGAGACGCGATACTGGCGTCCGTGCTATGCGGGGGCTGACGGTCACCTAAATTGTCACCATGGGCTGCTTGGGAGGAAGTGCTGCGGAAGGCAAGGCTTGAGGAGAAGCAGAGTGGCCTACCTGAGCGTTTGAGCGGGGATGATGAACATAAAAGGCTCTGGACCGGCTGGCTGCATCTGAACAGCGAGTTCCCGGGGAGAAGGACAAGCTCCAAGCTTTGCTATCACAGCCAACGTCCAGGCTAGAGACCCATAAAGCGTTTCCAACCGTGAAAGAGAACCTCGTGTCCCTCATAGCCACGGAGCCACTCTACTAAAAAGTCAGGCCTCAAATCTGATCTCGTAGGGTGAAGAATTATAATTAACAGGCTCCCTGGGGCTCTTCTGTGAGCTGTGATCTAGAACCAACCAACCAACCAATTTGCTGTTCTAGGTCTTGGGTATTGAGGCGCACACGACCAGCAGCTCTCCCACCTGCAGAGAAGTCCGTGTGCGGATCTGAGGAAAGGCGCTCCCAGCAGAGGGAACAGCAGGTGCGAGGCCTTGGCAGGAAGCCAGCATGGCGAGTAAGAAGGCCAGGGTCAGGCCGGAGCAAACAAAGAGGAGCCCAGGGGGACAGGGCGCCAGAGAGGCCAGTGGGGATTTCCTTCGTTCTCGGACATTCTGGCTTAATATAATTAACCGCCCAGAGTCCGCGCAGACCCTCGGTTGATCAAGGGCACAGCCCCCAGGAGAGCTGTCATTACTCCAACACCTGAGGCCACCCATACTTCTGACCTACTGGGTAAAAATTCAGGGGTTTCTATGGCCCCCTCAGCTCTCAGGAAAGCTCTACACCTCTGATTACAGTTGCACATAAAGGGTACAAATCGGGACCAGCCACACGAAGAGCGGCGTAAAGCCGGGTCTGAGAGCATCCATATCCTATCCCCAGGGACGCAGGGTATGTCACCGAGCAGGGCAGCTCACCCGAGCCTCCGTGTCCACAGTGTCTGCCGGGCTTTCATCACCATGGGCACGGCTGATTGAATCGTGGGCCCCATGGATGAATGGTGTCTTCAACACCCCTCTCCTCCCCCAAGGGCAGGCTGACCTCTGTGGCTCGCAGCCGGACCCTCTGACCACGTGGCGGGTGTTTCTGACGTGGCCCACCCCTGTCCTGAGTCATCCTGTTAGCATAAACTATCAAGACCCACCATGAAAAACAATGGCACTCCCATCACTTGGGAAATCCCAAGGGTTTGGAAGCTCTGGGCTAGGAACCTGGGACAAAGACCAGAGGAATTCTTTGAGCAGAGCAGGAGAGTATCGTGCTCTGAGTTAAACTGCAGAAAGCTCCTTGCAGCCGCTCCATGGACTGTAAGTGTGACAGTGGAGCCTAAGGCAGGGCCACGAAACACAGACATCACTGCTGGGATCTCCTGCGCCTAAATTATTACAGGTAGAGCAGATATCCCAAACCCTGTTTCCAACAAGTACGGGCAATGCAGACAGCCAGGGAAGAGAAGGCACGAATTTCGAGAAGGAAACCGAGCTGATCCTGGAAGGGTTGTAGCCTTCGCCGAGAACGGGAAGGATTCAAGGCCAAGCCACAGCACAGGGATCTGAGAGGAGGTGGGGGGCATGGGCCTGGCCCGGGACGGGGAGCCCTTACGATGGAGGCGGGAGCCCTCGGCACAAAGGTTCAACTTGGCAAGAAAACAGGAGAGCACCAAATCTTTGTACAGAGAAGGGTACGATGGAAGTATTGTGGATTGGAAGTGATGGTGATGGAGAGAGAGAGAGAGACATTTTTAAAATAGGATACAGTAGTTTACCCTGTGTGGGAAACGGAAGGGAAATGAATCATGATTATACTTATAAAATTCAAAGTCACTCCCGGGAGAGAGTGGTAAGCCGCAAAGCTACAAGCAACCAACTCACGAATGTCCCGTGAAAAAGAACCGTGGGTTTCACGCCGTGTCCTCCCTGCTTGCTGCTGCAAGAACAGGCAGGCACGCTCAAATCTAACCGACGGCTTCTCCTTGAAGGGAAATGGGGCGTTTTTGCTGACTTGGCCCCCTTTTCCCAATATGGTAAATTTCTTTTTCCCCAACACACATGCATGCTTTTCAAGAACCTCTTCCTCAAACAGTATGGAGATTCCTCAGGAAATTAAATATACAGCTACCCTGCAATTGCACTACCGGGTATTTACCCCAAAGAAGCTGATGTAGTACAAAGAAGGGCGACATGTACCCCAATGTTCATAGCCGCAATGGCCACAATAGCCAAACTGTGGAAAGAACCAAAATGCCCTTCAACAGACGAATGGATAAGGAAGATGTGGTCCATCTATACAATGGAATATTATGCCTCCATCAGAAAGGATGAATATCCAACTTTTGTATCAACATGGACGGGACTAGAAGAGATTATGCGGAGTGAAATAAGTCAAGCGGAGAGAGGCAATTATCTTATGGTCTCACTCACGTGTGGAGTATAAAGAAAATCATGGAGGGCATTGTGAGAAGGAAGGGAAGGGTGAATGGGGGGAAATCGGAGGGGGTGTTGAACCAGGAGAGACTGTGGACTCTGAGCAACCAACTGAGGGTTTTGGAGGGGAGGTGGTGGTGGGGTGGGCGAGCCTGGTGGTGGGTATCGAGAGGGGCACGTACTGCATGGAGCACTGGGTGTGGTGCATGAACAATCAATCTTGTAACACTGAAAAATTAAAATAAACAAATTTGGGGAGAAAAAAAAAAGAACCTCTTCCTCTTTCCTCTCGCACAACTTGGGCCCCATTCCTGCAGGAAAACGTCCCCCTTTGCCTTCCTTTTGTCGCCATGTGCAAGCCAAGGAAACGGGAGCCCCGTCACGGTCCGCGTACAGACGCGCCGGAGGATGTCCACACGAGGAGGAGATTTGGGAAGTGAGATTTAATGTCCTCAAGAACCTCCAGCCTCCGTCTGGAAGCCTGGGGAAGGACCCATGTTTCCCCTGCAGACTCTCAACCACGGCTCCAATCTATACATTCATCCTCCCTTAATTAATCTTATTTTCCCACAGGCATTGTCATTGGGGAAAAATGAAAACCTTCCTTAATCAATTGGAGGCATATGAGAGACTAAATTACCTACATCAGTGCTAGGGAGATAGGTTTGGTTCTGTTTTGTTTACAAATTTTTCTCGCAAATCTACAACACGGCATCAACATTATGAGGTCTAAATGGCTTTCGTGGGCCAGCCCGGGGGCCCCGTTGCATTTACAATGGCATTCTTATGAGAAAGTGCAATAGCTCCTCACAGCAAGCAAACAGAATTTCAGGCGGATTTCTGGAAAATGCGGTGTTTGAAAGTCGATCACTGTTTAACGCCTAATAAAATACTCTTCTGAGAAATATGAAGTTATATAATTATTTTAAGTATAGTAATGGAGAATTTCCACACGCATGCGTAACGCATGAAACTTCCTTTTCTCACCCCTTAATTGGTTCTGGGAAGCGGCCAGTTCTTTCTTTGTTGTTCTAAAGCTGTCGCCATGAATTCTGCTAGCTCACGGGGTGGAAAAAACACAAGCTGGAGGTATGAGTGTTGCAGCATGAGTCTTCTAAATATATTTATTAATGCTCCTTAAATTATCCTCCAGGCTGGGCGTCTCTCTCAATTTAGAGCATCTCCTCACTTGGTTTCAGCACCACGGTCCTACTTCTGTAGCTCACACAGCCCGATGGAGCTGCATTTATTTACATTTTGTAAATGAATGAAACTCCCAGCATGTTGATACACCGGAGAGTCTCAAAGTGCCCCATTTACGGCTGTCCTGCCCACGACATCCGCACGGAGGGGGTGGGGACGGGGGCGGAATTAGCCCCACTTTGCCGCAGAGCTGATTTTCAAGAGAAAGGCTCGAGTGGAAACGAAGAGTTTCGAAAGCCTTAATTCGGGAGTGACACAGAAGAAACTACTTTGGTTGCATTTCAAGTTTCCAACTGAAATTCCAAGTCAAGGCCAGGAGACAAACCAGAGGGGGGCCCTGGAGAAGGGAAATACAGCCGTGTTTCCACTGTAGACTCTGGTAGGCTACGCTCCCCCGGTGACCGGATTCTCCTGTTTCGAACTTCCACCTACGGAGCAGGAAGCAGAAGCCCCGCAGCCACGATTGGCCCGTGGAGGCCAGCCTCCCTGCGGCCCCCACTGTGTGGCTTCAGCAGCCTTCAAGCACTGGCTGGCAGGTCCCAAGAGCACAGGGCACAGAAGTGAGTAAAACTCAGGGGCACTCCTCGAGCAGCTAGCAATCTGGGGGAAAAGCGAGCAGTTGTCATATACGGCATATTCGCCTCTCGTAGAAGAGGGATCAGAACGAACAACGGTGCGGGAAGGCGAAGTGGGGGCTGATGAATTCCAGGCCGGTGGCTTAGGGAAAGCTCCCTGGAGAGGTGAGTCTGAATGGAAGTGAAGAGGATCCCGCGGATGGCCAAGTCAAAACACGGAGGCACGAATGGCACAAGGTGCCGCGTGGCGAGTGGCGGGGACACAGACCCAGCAGGTGAGGCAGCTGGAAAGGCAGGTTGGGGCTGCATCGTCCAGGGTCCTGGGGCCACAACCAGGACTTGAGCCGCATACTTTGGGCAAGGAGAGCCACTGAAGATTTTGAGGGAGTAAAACTATCTGACCCGTTTCATAAGAGGACGAGGTGACAATGTCATGTGACGATGAAGAAAATGGGCTGGAAATCTGGTTGTCGAGAAGCTACTGAGATCTCCAGAGTAGAGTTAATAAGGACGTAAGTTAGAGCAGAACCATGGCCTTGGATTGGGGGACTCAGAGGAAGAAAACGCAAGGGGTGGCAACTGCTTATTTGGATCTCAGGAGGCTCTGGAGTCTAGAGAGAGCAGGGGACACGTGCGGGAAGCCGGCCGAGCTCCCAGCCCCAGGGACAACAAGGGTAGAAGTCCCAGGAGCCCCTTTTTGCAAGGTTGCTCTCCCTCTGTCAATGCCCCGCGACCCTTGAGCATTCGAAGAGTCTACACGACAAAGAGCCCACCATACTGGAGGCGTTGGCAGGGTTGTGCTCCCCTTCGAGGGGGTCCACACCTGTCGTCACGTGGCCTTCTCCATTGCGTGTCCCAGCTTTCATGTGGCACGTGGAATTACCTCTTCTTACAAGGAGCCTGGCCATGCTGAATTAGGGCCCACCCTGGTGGCCTCGTCTTATAACGTGATCACATCTCCAAAGAGCTGTATTTCCAGATAAGGTCCCATTCTTCGGTCCCAGGGGTTGGGACTTCAACGTTATCTTTCCAGGGGGCACAGTTGGACCCACAGCTGATGGGCTCCGAGGCCCAGGCTGGTAGGTATCTCTGATTGCCTCATTCCTGAGAAGGCCGAATTCCCAAAGTGTGTGGGGACCTGCCGACATAACAGCCGCACCTGCCACCGAGGGATCCGCACGGGGGGTCCCGAAGAAGCCAGCCTCCCGGACCTTCCTGCTGCAGCTTCTGTCCTACCCAGGGGCCGAAATCCCAGCCCCTCTAACAGCTGTGGGACGGTGAGAAATGGGACGGGTCCCATCCGCGCGAAGCTTCGCGAGGCTCAGCAGGGAGGACTCTGCCCACGGTGAAGCCGAGTAGTCATGAAAGCTGTATTTCCCCCCTGTCGTTCCCGAAGATGGCACCACGCTCACGCTGCTCTTACCGCTGGCTTTTTCCAGGTGTGCTCTCCCGAGTCCGTTCCCGCTACCGACTTCCACGCAGGAAAACTCATCTCCGAGACCGCAGGCTCGCTGCTTGGGTATTCCAAGCCGGCGACTGGTATTTTTAACAGTCATTTTTTTATAGACTCAAGGGACAAAATCCGGTGACATCTCCAGACAGACTGAAGATCTAAAATTCTTCCATCTCCAACACTAACGCGGAACTCTCTACCGCCTGGCCCCGCAAGTCAACTCGGCATCTCAGTTAACGATCCCTCCCACCCTAGACACGAACCGTCCAACTCCTCCACGGGCACGTGAGACCCTCGGTCACCGGGCTTAATCGTGCCCGCACCTCAGACCCAATCCCATATCCCTCATCCGTGTATGCATGCAAGGAAGAACTAACCACCCACTATCAGCTTAGCAGGTGCTACGGGTTGAACCGCGTCCCCCCAAAATAGGGGTACCTGTAAGAAAATGTACCCCGTGCCCGTGAACAGCACCTTGTTAGGAAATGGGATCTTCCCAGGTGGGATAAAGTTAAGATGAGGTCATACTGAATTAGGGTGCCCCTAATCCCACCTGACTGGTGTCCTAATAGGAAGAGAAGCATCAGGCACAGACACAGCAGGAGGAACACACGTGACGACCACGAGGCAGGACCCCAGTGAGACACCTGCGGGCGAGGGATGCGCCAGGGATGGTCAGCAACGCCCAGCACTAAGAGGAAGGCGTTGGAGGGCGCGCAGCCCTGCCAACCCCTTGACTTTGGACTTCTACCTCCAGAACCAGGAGAGAATTTCTGTGGCGTTAAGCCCCCCAGCTCGGGTATCTGTTAGGGCAGGCCCAGGAACCAAACGGTAGGTGAACCCCTCAGTGTAGCCAGATCGGGGCCCCTTTCTCCCCTAATACTTTAATCTCTGTCCCAACTCCGTGACTTTGCAGGAGCATCTCCCTCCATTTGGAGTGCCCTCTTCTCTACTCTCCTATCTGGAGATCGGTGAGATTTAACCTTCGCTCGGAGCCTAATTCAGGTCCCTCTGCCCTTTGAAGTTCCCCGGATGATTCCAGCCCACGTAAAGCTCCCCGGGATAGGTTGGGATCGTAGTGACTATGCAAACAACACCGCGGAGTCCTCAATTACTCCCTGTGCTGTGTCGTCTCTACCACCACTTCCCATCTGCCTGTCTTCCTGAGCCTCAGCTTTCTCCTCTGGGAGTGAGAGTCATGGCACGCAACGCCCACGGTGTTCGCGACGATCTCATTAGACGTGCGACCGTCCCATAAAACCGCGAAACAGCGCAACGTCTTCGGTAGAGCACTCGGTATACAGTAGGTACAGTTCGGTGGTGGTATTCCCGCTCCTCCTATTATTATTGGCTCAAATATTTTATCTCCAAAACCACATCATTTGAGAAGTTTTCAAAACACAGATGCTTCTCCTATCTGCCGCTGTGACCAGGATGGGGGATTCTAGTCCTTTTAATTTAGCAAACTATAGCTCGATAAACACCTGCTGGCTGACCCTGGGTTCCAGGCTAGACCTCAGGCCCAGAGTCCGAGCGCTCGCCCCGCCTCCGCTGCCACCACCCAGGTAAGAGGCTCTGTCCCCTCTCTCCCAGACGACTGCACCTGCTACGTCACCCCTCCTCTTTGGATCTTCCCTCGGTGTCCATTTCCAAGGAAGGTCTGAAGCCCTCAGAGCTGCCCCAGACCCTCTGTGCTCAGATCTCCTCTGGTCTGTCTGAGCCGCCCTCCAGACGCAGCCACGGAGCCTCTGTCCCCACTGGCCCCCACTCACGAGCTGCTCTCCCAGGGCCCTGGCTGCTGCTCCTACAGGAGATGCTGTTCAGGCCCAAGCCAGCCCACGGTCCTGACCCCTGTAGCCTCCTCCAACTCGGTCTTCCTGAAATGTACCTTAAAAGCACACATTTTCATTTTGCATCTACTACTCATTGTGTGACCCCCCCCCATTCCCCTTCTACTTTCCCTTATGGGGATATAGGCCCCAGGAGCGGGTTCCTTTGCCTTTTTCATTCTGTAGCCCAAGTGCCTTCGGCACACGGTGGACAACAGACATTGGTGGGGGGAATGAACTCCGTCTCCCCCAGTGGGCTCTAACCTCTCTCTCGGTTTTATTTACGCCGAACCCTCTCCCTGCCGGCCCTCGGTCCTCTGGACGTCTCCCCGTCCAAACCTCACACGTGTATTCGCCACAGTGCGGCTCAGAGAATACTCGGAAATTTTCAGTCTGATCAATGTCTCAGTCCTGCTTAAAATCCTCCAACTGTTTCTCGTTACTTTCAGGATAAAAACCAAAGTTCTCCATTGGCCTTTACAACCCGGTCCCAACCCGCCTCCGCTGGTCTACACTCCTCTCTTTACTCACTCAGCTGGACTGACCTTTCAGTTCTTGGAAGGCACCACATTCCACCTGGAGCTTGGCCAATCTCCACTCTCCCCGGGAAGCCCTAACAGACTCCCCGGGGTGGGGTCTCCCTGTTTTAGACCCCATGCCGCCTGAAGGAGCATGGCGCATCTCTTCCTAACGTTCAGTACAGCAGACAGTGACTTTAGTCTTCCCTGCGAGGCCCCAGGCTGCACGAGGGCAGGATCCACCTCCCCCTTATTCCCCACTGTACCCCCAAAACTAGATCGGCGCTTGGCGTTAGAGCATTTAGTAAGCGCTTATCAAATTAATGAGGAAACCGGTGTGCCTGCGAAGGGGCGGTGCACTCTGCCCTCCACCTCCACTCCTGCACCCCTCGGTCTTCCCCCCTGCTCTCTGAAACTCATCTTCACAGGAAGAAGGAAACGGAAGCCGGAGGGCTGCACAGGAGAGCTCCAGCTACACAGGGGAGAGCGCACTTGCCCGGAGGGAGGACAGCTGGGAAAGGGCACCCGGGGCCCACGCCAGGTCGCCGGGAGGTCGAAACTCCAGCTGCAGAGCTGTGTGGGGTTGAGTGCGTCCCACCCTCCAGGCCCCGCTCCTGACATCGGACTGAATAACTCAGCTGCGTTCGGGAATAGAGGCGTGCGTAGAAACTCCAGCAACGAAGTAAAACGATACGTAAATGATCGTTCATATAACCAGATTGTGCCTGGCATCTCCCCTTCCTCCCTGCATGACCTCGCCCCAAGCTCTGGACCACTGCCGAGGATGGGCTTGGCGAAAACTGTGCCCGAGCTCCAGACCAAGCCGAGGGGCCCAGCAGAGGGACTGCTTTCCGTGGACACACAGGCGCCCGGCCGGCATCGCCAGGCTGGGCCCCCTCCGTGGCTCTGCAGGCAGCGCTGGTCTGCGTCGGCATGCAGAAATTCGGGACTCCACCTCTAAGCCCCCATAAAGCCCATCACACCTGGAAGGCATGAAGGTAGGGTCTTTATCAGAAAAAAGTCTTACTTTGTGTGGATTAGGCATAACTACGTCGTGTGCAGACTCCCCCTCACAGGGCAGCGTAAGCGCAGTCTCTAGTCTCTCGGGGTGGAAACAACCGTTTCTTCTTGCAAAGATCAGCCACGTACGTAGCACTCCTGCCTTCTTTCAAGTCCCTGGCCTGATACAACGGATTCGTGATTACGCATCCCTCTTCTGCTCATACCTAAATCGGTTTCCTCTGCCACACTGTCTTCTGCATCCTTACTTTCTTGAAAACACGCTGATAGATAAATACACAGGCAAGTTGACAGAGACAGACGTGTCCAAATGGAGACACGGGGTTTCTCTGTGCCAGCGAGGGACGATCATCGGTGCCCATCGGGTCCCAGCGTTAAAACAAGCCAAGTGAGAACAAGACTTTGAAATAAAACGCCCTGGTGACCAATATTCATGAGGATGGGATGCACCAGACTCACCCCACTCTCCCGTCTGGGGGGAGCGGGAGGGCTGCCTGGGAGACGTCTCCCGGGACCACTGCCCTGCGGTTCCCACCTCCCCCCTGCACCGGGCACGCGTGCCACCAGGCAAGTGACAGCAGCAGTCTGTCTCCCTGGGGCCCAGGGACAAGGGCTCTCGGGAGGCAGCAAAGGCCCTCGGAATTCTCCAAACCTCATGTCCAAGCCACCCACTGGCTTCCTGGGTGACCATGAACTCCGTGGGTAGTCTCTAAGACACAGGGTATTGGGGACGTGACCCACGTGTGACAACATCAAATACCTTAGTACCATTTCTAGGTTTCAGCTCATTCTTTTTCAAAAACAATTTTTGCCTCCATATTCTGCTCATAAAATATATAATCAAGGAGAAATACGATATGTAATCATTATGGAACATTTGGAAATACACACGAACAAGATCCAAATCACCCATATGTCTTTGACCTAAAGAAAACCACTATTTACACGGGGCATTTCCTGTTAGTCTTGTGTGTGTGTGTGTGTGCATGTGTGAGTACGTGTGTGCGTGCATGGCTCGTGTGCATGGATGTGTGATGTGTGTGCATGTGTGTGCATGAATGTGCGTTGTGCGTGTGTGCATATGTGATGTGTGTGCGTGTACACGTGTGCATGGGTGTGTGGTGTGTGTGCGCACACACGTGTGCATGGGTGTGTGGTGGACGCGTGCTCTCCTGCCGTCCGCTCCCGTCTCAGCAGAACCGTCCCCTCTCCCAGGGCTTGCTGTCTCGGTGACAGCCGTCAGGCAGAGTCCACAGCGGTACGCGAGAACCGTTTCGCGGGTGCTCTTGGGACGCCGGGACGGCCAAGTCTCCTCCTGGAACAAACGGTGCTTGCTTTCTGTCAGGACTAGGGAGTCGTCGCAGCGGCTCACACGACGCCTGGAACAGACGACGGCGAGTAGGTGCCGCCGTGGTCACGGGGACAGCAGGGTGGCGCCCTCCCGGCCACCGCCGCCCCGGGCGCTGACTCGTGTCGCGTCCCTCCAGGCACCTGCCCCGCGGGCGGCGTGGGCATGCACACAGTGAGCAAACTCACGGGGCTTTCTGAGTCCCCACTTTGGTCTACACTGTGCCCGGCGCGGCTTCGGGGGGCAGGTAAAACACACGCACTCGTGATAGACCGGGAGCGC
>CM052814.1:926277-973502 GCA_028533885.1 Nasua narica | reverse complement strand
AGGCAGACGCTTAACCAACACAGGCGCCCCTGAAAACCGCGTAGTCTTAACTCTCACGGCACATCACAACCTCCTGAGCGCACCCCAGACCAATTAAATAAGAAGGTCAAGCCCGGGCCCGGGCCCAGGGGTTTTCTAAAAGCTCCCAGGTGGTTCGACTGTGCAGCCAGGGCCGCGATCCCCTCGTTCCTCCAGCTGCGGGGAGAGGGAAGTGGGGCGTGCCTGACTAGTCTCGTTCTCAGGTTAGCGCGCCACCAACACAACTCGAGCTGACCCAACCAGCAAGATGTAGTTCGTATTCGCTGCAATGAACTAGAAATAGACACCGTAATGAAAGCAAGGCCCAGGATAATTCAGCAATGGGTGATTTGTGTGGGGAAACATGGCAGAAATCAGCCGGGCGCAGAAACATTGAGCCCCTGCCTTTGGAAAGGATGCATTGCAATTAGAGGCACTTGGGGGCCAACCCTGACCTCAGCCTCCCATTGGGAATTAAGGCAGCACGGAGACACAGAAAGAACTGGAAGCCCTGACCCATCTCCATACACACCCCAGTCCCCCACTCTCTGCCCCAAGGGGCGAAGTGACAGTCACAGACCGCCCCCCCAACAAAACGCCTGCTGTTTCATGGGGGAGTCCCGTTTTCTCCTGGCGAGGGCCCCGGTTCGAGTGCCCGAGGGAGAGCAGGACGACCGCGCCAGGGAGGATCCGGAGTAGTCGGGACCTCGGGCCTCGGCAGGGAGCTCCCTCCCTGGCAGGTGTTGGTCACGCACGGGCCACCCGTCCCCAACCCTAGACGCTAACGGGCCTCCGAACGGTACTTCCCACCCTGCCCGCCGCTCGGCCTGCCTCGAGCCGAGTGTGTCCGGCGAAGCCTCGTGGCTGGGGCGCTGACGAGGCCGCTGCTTTTCACGGCGACAGTGCCTGCTTACGAGTCACCTGTTTGCCCGTCTTAATCCCTGCGCTAGGCCTCCTCCCTCTCTGGTCGGTATGAACCTTACCTCCCTGGGGTTGGCCAACTGCCTCGCCGTGTTCCTGTCTCCTGTCGTGGGCCACGTCCTATCAGGGAGTCAAAATGCCCCCTCGGGGACATAAACTCAGAGACCCCGAATAAAAACATCGGATAAGCCTCCGCTGGTCCTTCTTACTTGCGGTAAAGCCATGAGCAGCGTTCTCGGAGCGGGGGGACGGTACCCACCACTGACAGGCACGAGGTCATTCTGCTTTCTTCGTGTGCGTCACGAGCGAGAGCGAGCGATCAGCGGCAGCAAAGGCGCACATGCTCCAAGTCTGCAGGCTTCCACCCGAGCGCGTGTGGATCTAGCCCTCCCTCCCCCGCTCGCTCGCTCCCGTAAGCCACTTTGCTATTGCGGAAGACCTACATTAGTACCTGTTCTTGCTAACTGAAGAAGGTCCCAAGAGGATTTTCACCTTCATGAAAAAAAATGAGAATGCAGATCGTGCTCGGCATCCCTTTTGCAGCGAGCTCGTTACGGGGGCCGTGCCCGGAGCAGCGAGAGGGGCCCCCCGGGTCCTGCCCCAGGACCCACACTCAGCATCCCTGCGTCAGGCCGCTGGAGCTGCGGACCGTGTCTCTGAGCATCAATTTGTTTTATGCATCCATCAGCCTGATGTGCCCTGAGGGGTGTCAGAAAAGCCTAACGCAGATTATTTTTTGGGTCTGGGAATGCTAAAAAAAAAAAAAATTCCCTCCAAATCGATGCTAACTGCTTCTTCTCTATGCCATTTCGGCTTCTGGAAGTATCCACACTCCATTTTCTGATATTAGGGGACACCTACAGTTCTTTTTATACAATCGAATAGAAAATAAGTGAAGCTCTCTTAATAGTCACTCTAGGCAACGCCTTCCACGCCTTCACCTGGCGCGCGCATCAGCCACCGGCCATCGAGGCGCTGAGGGACCGGACCCCGGGTGACAGCGGTGACTTCCTCCCTGGGCCCTCCCTCTGTGCAGGGGGACCTACAACAGACGAGCCTCGGTGAGTGAAATTACAGAGCGGATCTAGTCGTTCACTGAACTAACCATCCTGGAAATGGGCAAGAGGCTGAAGATTTTTTCTGAAAGGGAACGAGGAGAACAGGCGTGGTGAGCGCTCGGCCAGCCCCATCGTCAGGGAAACAGCGATAACATAATCAGATTTCACCCGTCGGCCAGGAAGTGTCCAAATTATCGAGACCATCTGAAATGCATCTTTACATCGTGGGGAACAAGAAACCGAATCGGAGGCGGTGCCTCTGATGTTAGCTGGCGATCTCATTGCCATTAACGAGACGTCTGAAAGTCCCGTTCACCTCATCTTCTCCTGGTGGGTTCTGAATTTTTACGCATTCCTGACAACGAGAACGTACTTGCACCGTGACGTGCGTACGAAATTACACACAATCGAGCGCACCTCGGCTGGCGTCCACACTCCACCGCCCTAGGAGCCACTGCCCCGACGGACGTGGCCCAGAGCTGGCCCCGGGGTGCTTCCCGAGACTCCGTGGCTTCCGTGGCCCGCCGCAGGGCACGCCCTTCCAGAAGGAGGGGGTGGGGCCGGTCTGTCTGACCACCAGCTGGGAATCCACCTGTGACCGCGGAAGCGGCCAGACCCCCGGAAAGAGAGTGAGGAGAAGACGAAGGAAAACGGGAGCCTGAGGCCCTGAGGCTCAGCCGGGCGCCATCTCCGGGCACAAGTGTGCAGGTTTGGCGCCCCCTGCTGTCCCCTTCCTGCCTGTGGCTGTGTCCTGGGTCCGGTATTTCCCGTGTTCTGCCAGAGACACACGTCCCGACCGTGGGGCGTTGTTGGGGGGTGGGGGTTACTGCAAAGTGAGCATTTAGCAGTGGAGCGAGGGCACAACAGTGCAAAAATGCCCCCGACGCGCCAGCCACGTCCCATCCGCGATTCAGGAGCCTCGAGGGCACGAAGGTGGTGGCTCCACGCCCCGTCTCTCACCGCGACACTGCGTTACTGTGCGGTTCAGGGAGAGGCTGCAGAGCCCGGTGAGCGTCCTCGGCTCAACTGTCCCCAGGCCGCCCGGGGGGCACCGCCCCTTGCCCTTGTCCTTGCGGCGGTCTACACTGAGCCGGGAGGTGTTGTCAGTAATACAGAGCGTATTTAATGCAGGCTGGGGCGGGTGCCCTGCTCTCAAAGGGCTTTCCACCCGGGGAAAAAGGGCGGAAAATGGTTGAATCGTACCAGTTCCTTTATTGACCCAACCCCTTCAGCCTCATCTCCAACATCAACAACAATGCTGTAGACTAATCAATGCCAAGTTTCGGACAGGGAAACTGAGGCCCGGAGGCCAGAGGACCCATCCCAGAGGTGGCGAGGTGGGTCTTAAGCCCTGGCCTGCCTGACCCCAGACTCCATGTTCTGGGGACGCACGTCCTTCTGTGGCGGGTTCTGCTGTGTGCAGGGGGAGCGGCAGCCACCCGAGGTCGCACGCGGGCACGCATCCATGACAGGGTCACCGCGGCGGCTACAGGAAGGTAAGGGGCGGGATGGGGGGCATACAAATGTTTTATTTCCTTTATTTTAAAAACAAACTTTTGGGGCGCCTGGGTAGCTCTGTCGGTGAAGCGTCTGCTTTCAGCTCAGGTCCTGATCTCAGGGTCCTGGGATCGAGTCCCGCATCAAGCTCCCTGCTCAGCGGGGAGCCTCCTTCTCCCTCTCCCTCTCCTGCTCCCCCTGCTTGTGCGTGCTCTCTCTCTCTTCCTCAAATAAATAAAATCTTTTAAAAAATAAAAAATAAATTTAAGAAAAAGCACATAGAACTCATGATGCATTGTTAAATAAAAATATTGAGGTTGTTAATTGTAGAAGAAAACCAGTGTTTATTCATTCCGGTTGGGGGTACACGGCTGTTCGGCTCCACATTCTCTGGAGAGCTCCATATTTTAAAAAATGTTTCCTAACTAATATTTTTAAAGAAGGAAAAGAAACTGAAAGGAAGTAGCATCCTCCAAGAATCTGCATATGAAATCATGGAACCAGTCTACCCGCTTAGCGACCATGTGTGAGTGTGACTCTAAAAACACAGGTTCGGTCCTCATGGAGAAAATCCAGCTGTTTTTACAGCGTTTTCACCCGGGGACCTCTGAGCGTGTTGCCAACAGGAATTAACTGCCCCTCCCGTCACCTCCTGAAGGAGGAGGAGTGTTTCACAGACTGTTAAATCGCGCCTGGGGAAGGCACAGCGTGGATGGGGACTGGCGGTCCCAGGCAAGGCCGCAGCTGTGACCGCGACCTTGCCCCCCCGCCCCCCCATCCCACGCTGAGATGTGGCGCGCCTTTAACGGGCAGTTCCCGCAGAGGACGGCCTCCTGTCTCCGCACGAAGCCCCATCTGAAAATACCCTTCCACATATAAATAGAGCTCTTTTTCAGGGACAACCCAAACCACATCCTCTGGCTTTTATTTTATATAATCAGCCAGGCTTTTCCAAGCTCTGGGCCTCCTTCCCTGGGTCCCCTCCTCTCAGCAGACGGGGCCCAGGAGGAGCAGGGACACCTGTCAGCAGCGGCTCCAAAACTCCCCCGGCTGAGGGTCCTGGCACCCACCTAGTGTCACCGGCCGAGACGCTAACGGGGTCCTCCTCGATCCTCCCCTTATGGCCGGGCCTCCCTCCACGGCTTGGGACTGCCTCCTGCAGTAATCCTAGAGGACAGACCTGATCCCCCTTCCCCCGCCCCCCGCCCTGCTGCAAACTATGCCTCCCCACCTGCTAGAGGCGGGTCACCCTGCACACGGCAGCCTGGCCCCCGCGAGCCTCCAGCCTGTCCTCCCTTGTCACCCTTCCCAGAAGCAGGACACCCTATGGGGTATTTCCTCGGACACCCTATGCTTCCTCGGAGAGCACCCGCAGACTCCCCGAGGCCAGTCCAGGGAAGGCGTCCAGAGCTCAGCTAATAACAGATACAATATACTATCTATTCATACATATCCTGCTTTTCAAAAGTATGTTCAGGCACTTTGCCTCTAACGGAAGACCTACATCAGTACCTGTTCTCGGTAAGTAGTAGACATCCGAAGGCGATTTTTGCTTTTACAATAAAAGGCTTAAAACGAAAATCAAGTTCAGCATCTGTTCTGCAGCGAGCTGTTACGGGGGGGCAGCGCCCAGAGCAGCGAGAGGAGCCCCCCGGGTCCTTCCCCGCGACCCACACTCAGGATCTCCGCGTCAGGCCGTCGGAGCTGTGGACTGCGTCTCTGAGCATCGATTTGTTTTGTGCCTCCATCAGCCTGATGTGCACTGAGGTATCAGAAAAGCCTAAGGCAGGTTTTCTTGGGTCTGGGAATGCCCAAATATTGTATTTATTTGTTTGTTTGTTTTATTTGACGGACAGAGAGCATGAGCGGGGAGAGAGGGAGAAGCAGACTCCCCACTGAGCGGGGAGCCCGATGCAGGACTCAGTCCCGAGCTGAAGGCAGATGCTTTACTACTGGAGCCACCCAGGCGCCCCCATATATTTTCCATATAAATGAAAGGTAACTGCTTCTTCAATTTACACCCCTTTAGCTTCCAGAAGCTTCCAGAGGAATGCTCTGCTTTCAGATCGCGGGGAAAGCCTGCCTCCGCAGCAGAAATGGCAGGTAGACTGAAGCCACGCTTTAGAGGATGCTGAAATGAGGGTATATTTGTATATTTGGTACCGTTAGTAATGGGGAGCCATCGATGCTTGATGAGGAGAGCCGTCTGAACCGGGCTGTACTTGGGAGACTGAACTGGCCCCGCCCGTCCAGCGTGTCCGAGCAGGGAGACGCGGGAAGTGAGAGCACCCAGAGCTGCGGAGTCCCTGCCCCACGCAGAGCCCCGGCAGGGAGGGGCCCGAGTGGCCCGCAGCCCGCGCCACAGACCGCCAGCCACGTCCTGACCCTCACGCTGAGAACCACATCTCAGGAATGAAGACAGAGTCTCAGCACGAGACCCAACTGCACAAGCACCGGCTCCTCTGTCTTTGCCGGGAAAGCCTGTGCCCTCCAGGGCCAGGAGCCTCCACAGCACCCTCCACCCCACCGCGGCCGAGCCGGGGCCATCTCGCCAGCGTGCACCGGCCCACTCCGGCTTTAACGGCCATTGTCTAAAAGAAACATATCCGGAGAACTGGACAGGAAGGAAAGGCTTGTGTTTGGGGGGGGAAAGGGAGGAGGATGTGTTTTATCTCGGGCCATCTAGCTTCTATTTAATAAAACCTTCCATTGCCAAAGGCATGCCAGGCCAGGATTCTCACAATGCTCACACAGAATGGAAAATCAGGGCCTGAAATGGAAATGCCTCTTATTTGCTGCTCTGGCGTGGCAGATGGCCCTCTCCTGACATTCGGGGAAACGGACTTTGCTTCCTGAGAGAAAAGCCCATAAAACGCTGGGCAGCGTGTGCGGAAATGCTTAACCCTGGGCATGGGCATCGAGCGTGTCTGTGGCCCATGAAGGGCATTCCCGAGCAGGGACCCAGTGTAGCTCATCGCGCCCTCATCACAGGGCGCCGCACAGAGCCAACGCCTTCCAAAGATGAGCGCACATAAACCCCGTTGGATGAGCTGTCTCAGTCCCTAGGGTAAATATGAACGGGTCCCTCACACTGGGAAGCCTACGAGCTTCTTCAGTTCAGCAGGAATCCAACTGGGAAACAAGACACCAGGTACTCATTTCTTGCAGGCGGCACTGAAAAAAGAGCAGGGATGGAGGTAAGTTTTGGTATACCACAGTATGCTGTGATATGCTATAGTATGCTGTGTCATACTGTAGTATGCTGCAGTATGCTGTAGTATGTTATGGTGTTCTGTAATTTGCTATAGTATACTATGGTAAGCCGTAGTATGCTGTGGTATTCTGTGGTATACTATAGTATGCTGTGGTATGCTATAGAATGCCGTGGTATTCTGTAGTTTGCTGTAGTATGCTGTGGTATACAGTAGTATGCTGTAGTATATTGTAGTATGCTATAGTATGTTGTGGTATTCTATAGAATGCTATGGTATACTGTAGTATGCTGTGGTATATGATAGTATGCTGTGCTATGCTATAGAATGCTGTGGTATGCTATAGTGTGCTGTGGTATACTGTAGTATACTATGGTATATGGTAGTATGCTGTGGTATATTATATTATGCTGTGGTATGCTGTAGTAGACTGTAGTATACTATAATATGCTATAATATTCTATGGTATGCTGTGGTATGCTATAGAATGCTGTGGTATACTATAGTATGCTATGATATGCTGCAGTATACAGTAGTATACTATAATATGCTGTGATATTCTGTGGTATGCTGTGGTATGATATAGTGTGCTGTGGTATATGGTATTATGCTGTGGTATACTGCAGTATGCTGTGGTGTGCTGTAGTGTGCTGTGGCATGCTGTAGTATGCTGTGGTATGATGTGGTATAGTGTGGTATGCTATTGAATGCTGTGGTATACAGTAGTATGCTGTAGTATGCTGTAGTATATTGTAGTATGCTATAGTATGCTGTGGTATGCTATAGAATGCTGTGGTATACTGTAGTATGCTGTGGTATATGATAGTATGCTGTGCTATGCTATAGAATGCTGTGCTATGCTATAGTGTGCTGTGGTATACTGTAGTATACTATGGTATATGGTAGTATGCTGTGGTATATTATATTATGCTGTGGTATGCTGTAGTAGACTGTAGTATACTATAATATGCTATGATATTCTATGGTATGCTGTGGTATGCTATAGAATGCTGTGGTATGCTATAGTGTGCCTTGGTATACTATAGTATGCTATGGTATGCTGCAGTATACTGTAGTATACTATAATATGCTGTGATATTCTGTGGTATGATATAGTGTGCTGTGGTATATGGTATTATGCTGTGGTATACTGCAGTATGCTGTGGTGTGCTGTAGTGTGCTGTGGCATGCTGTAGTATGCTGTGGTATGATGTGGTATACTGTGGTATGCTATTGAATGCTGCGGTATTCTGTAGTATGCTATAGTATGCTGTGGTATGCTTTAGTATGTTGTGAAATGCTGTGATATTCTGTGGTATGCTGTAGTGTGCTGTGATATACTGTGCTATACTATGGTATGCTATGGTATATACTGAGGTATACTGTGCTATGCTGTGGTATACTGTGGTATCTGTGATATACTGTAGTATGCTGTGGTATACTATAGTGTGCTGAGGTATATTGTGCTATGCTGTGCTATATGGTGGTATGTTGTGATTGTGTTATGTTGTGGTATGCTGTGCTATATACTGTAGTATACTGTGGTATACCATGCTACGCTGTAGTATGCTATAGTATACTGTGCTATATTATAGTATACTGTGGTATGCGCTATGCTGTAGCATGCTGTGGTATACTATAGTATACTGAGGTCTACCGTGCTGTGCTGTGGTATACCGTGCTGTGCTGTAGTATGCTATAGTATACTGTGCTATACTATAGTATTCTGTGGTATGTGCTATGCTGTAGCATGCTGTGGTATACTATAGTATACTGAGGTCTACCGTGCTGTGCTGTGGTATACCGTGGTACACTGTGGTATACTATAGTGTACTGTGGTATGCTGGGATATGCTGAGCCATGCTGTGGTATACTGTGCTATACCCAAAGCCGTTAGGTTTAATGATGGGCCCCAGTTGGCAAGCCAGGCTGTAGTATCTCACGTTATGGGGATACATACATCAGAGAAAGATTCTAAATATATATGCATATTCAGCAAACACTTATTTAGAATTTATCACATGTTGGGCATTACCTTAATCACTTTTAAAATATGAATTTGTTTAATTTAATGCTCATAAAAAACCCCAAAGGCAGTTAGTATTGTGATCCTCATTTACAGAGGAGAAAACTGAGGCACAGAAAGGGTACTCAACCTGCCCAGGGTCACAACACCATGAAGTGACAGAGTCGGCACTCGAACCCACGTTCTGTGAGAACCACCGGCCTCACACGCGCCTCTTTTCTGGGTTGCTACGATTCTCCTGACTGACTCTATCTGGAGTGAGAAACACTTGATCTTCTGGGAACTGGAGCGTGCATGGTTTCACGAACGAGAGCACTTCTCCCGTGGACGCTGAGCGTTACGATGCAGTCGTCTTCCCCCCAGTCCTGCTGGCCTAGCCTGATGGCTGAACACGCATAAAATTCCAGCAGAGAAAGGGTCCGATGTAAAAACAACTCATTCCACGTCCCAAGGCTGGCCGCTAAACACAGGGGCTTGCCGGCTCCCCTGGGGACCCCACATTCCTCCCAAAGGGCTAATGGGGTTTGACCTCAGGGAAGGCCTCGGAAGAAGTGAGGCACAGCACGGCCGATCCGCCCCTACAGCCAGTGCCCACTAGGAACACAGACTCTGCACCAGGCCCGCGAGCGAGCGGCAGGGCACTGGCTGCCGCAGGCCCTTTGCTGTGGGGCCAGGAGGAGGTACTGCCGGGAGAGCCAAGCCGGAAGCGGAAGGAGCGAGACAGTACACATGGAATGTGCTAGCAGCGGAGCTCTGCCCGCGGCCCTTCACATTCCACTGCTCTTGCACAAGGCGCGGCGGCCGTGTGCGCCGTGAGCACACGTGTGGGTGACGGGCGCGTGGCCCGTGGCCTGGTGACCCAGAGCAGTGCCACCTCACCGCGGAGTTTTGTCGGACGCCCTCTGTCACCGGGGCATTTCATTCCTGAGATGCTGGACCCACAAGAGTCCTTCCCAAAAGGTCACTAGAGGTCAAAATTCCATGAACCAAGATTCCTTAAACTAAGGAAACTGGCCAGGGACCGAGGACACCAAAGGCTCTCTGATGGTCGCGGTGGGAGTGCTGCAAGCCAGCCGGTTCCCGAGAAATCAGCGACCTTCCAGTGCCGCGGGGAGCCAAGTACGACCTCCAGCTCAAGCTCGGGGCCGCCCTGAGTACTCCGCTCCTCCAGACTTTTTATAATCAGTGAGCGGTCTGCCACGTTCGCGAACTCCCAGAGTCTCCACGGTATCTGTAGAGCCGGTAAATGAGATTCCAGTTCCGCATCTGTCGCATCTGAGGTCCCTGCCAAGACTGGGACCAACAGGCATAGATGATGCCGATGGAGCTCAGCGAGGGCCCCAGCCTCAGTCGGCCAGCCGCGTACCCTGCACTCAGCCCCTGTGAGCCCTCGTTTCCCTGTTGGTAAAGCCGGGAGAGTTACACACACACACACACACAGACACACACAAACCCGAACTTGACGTTCTCGCAAAGTTAACGAGATTCTACGAGACGGTGCCGAACACCATTCCAGCTACATAGGCGGTGTCGCTGGGCCCTGGGAACTCCCCTGGGGATGGGCCTGATTGGGCACAAGCATCAGCCCACGAAATTCGGTTACGAGCTAACTGCGGTGGGGGGGAGGGCGATGAAGGTATTTATCGATTATGCAACACACGTATGCCGTGATGGGTGATGCGGTGAGAAGGCAGAAGACACAGCCTGCTTTTACAGACCCTCAGGACCGGGAAGCAGAAGGCTCCTTCTTGACAACGTGGACGGCGGGGACAAACCTCGACTGAGAAGGTACGAGGCGCCGAGCGCGCTGACCACTTCGGACGCAGGGTCTCCTCAGATGCTCCTAACGACCCCCGGAAGTACTTCCCAGGTTTGGACCTTGAACTCGAGCAGTCTGGATCTATGCGCACTGGCGGGCACGGGCTAGGCGCAGCCGTGTCTCGGGACGAAGACGGAGGGGTAGTCGGACCGGTGACCTAGCCTTCTCGGAGGAGCTGAGCAGAGTCCCAGAGGAAAACCGGAATTTGGACTGGCAGGTGCCGAGGTCGGCAGACATGTGGCCCCGGTGGGGTTTGAGCCCAGATCTAACTCTGGAAGGCATCATCAACCAGAGTCCTCGAAGCAGGGCAAGGATTGCTTCCCTTTCGTACATGCAGACGCGGAGTCTGAACGAGAGCAAGCCTGACTTTGGGACGTCTACACCCCCGGCGCCCCCCCTCCCAAATTGGGGAGCGCCTTCCAACCTTGCCAGCCCGAGGGGCGTGGGGCGCCCCCCGAGCCCCACCCCAGGGGCCGTTCATGCCTCCTGGGCTGGGCCTGTTCCTTCACTGGCCCTCCCGCCGCGGCTGCTGCCAGAGGGCCGGGCCGGCTTTCCTATCTCCTCTGCCACAGCTGTGTTTGCAACAGGGGGAGTCACCCCGCCTCCCCTTATGAATCCTGGGCTCCCTGCACAGCTGCCAACGTTGTGCGAGGATGAGATTAGGCGGGCGGGCCATTCCTGGGCCCGGGCGGGCCTGCCCATGGGGCAGGAACCAGGGGACGAGGGCAGGGACGCAGAGACAGGGGGCCGGAAAAAAGAAACACAGGAGGAAAAGACAGAGGGCTGGAGGGCCGGAGGGTCAGCACAGGCTTTCCAGCCGGGGTGGGGTCCTGGTCCCAGATCCTGCTTAATGGAGGTTACCCTTAACTATTCAAAATTCCATCCCAGACAGAAGTTGGCCCCTGTGGACCAAGGGGCATGCTGGGGCTTCACCCAAAATCGAGGCGGTCCTCTTGCATAGCCCCCTCCCCAGGGTGCTGGCTCCAGCCCTGCAGAGCGCCCCGGGGGCCTGAGCCTGGCTCCGGCTCCCGGAGAGCACCCCGCCCTACCCACACCTCCTCCCCCGCCCCCTCCCCGGTTCCTACCACGCCTTCTCCGTCCTTCACACCCTTCCCTCCGCCGGCCGGGCTCTCTGGCTCTATTCCTTCCTCGCCCTTCCCGTGGTTCTTAAATCCACCGCTTCCTTTCGGTGGTTAGAGAAGGGACGCGAGCTTCCCTTTTCTGTCTGCCAGTGTTTAAATTCCTTCTGAAAACATCTAGCAAAGACTTATGTAAAAGGGGAACAGCCTTTTCCAACGATGGCTCGAGTAGAACTTAGTAGGCCGCCTGTAGGTGGGTGTGGGGGTGCCCAGCCTTAGGGGCTCCTCCGGGCCCCCCAGCTCTTGGTGCCGGAGCTGCAGCCCCCTCCCCACGGCTGCCTAGACCAGGAGCGAGGCTCTGCCCTCCACACCCCCAGAGCCCGGAGTCTGCAGAAGCAGGCGAAGTGGGGGTGGGCCGCTGCTGTTTTCAGGGAGCTCCAAAGGAGGCCCCTCCCCCTTGCTCCAGGGCATCCATGTGGACCTTCTCCAAGCAGCAACTCTCCACGGACCCGCTGCCTTCTCAGAGGTCGCTTCTGGACAGCCCTGTAGCCCTCAGTTCATCTCCACGGGTGTTTCCGTTCGGGAAACGGAAACGTTCTCGAAGAACGGCTTGATCCCCGCTTCCGAGGACCCCGGGAGGCAAGGGCCTCAGTCTCTGGGTGCCACACTCGGCAGCACTCCGGGGCTCAGCCCACAGCAGCAGCCCGGAGGAGACCCTTCCACGGCAAACCACCCGTGTAGTCTCTCGGGGGGCTCCATGCTTCTCTGCGCCCCGCGCCCCCCGCTCTCCACCACTCACCTCAGTGGGACTCCGCTTCCAGGGAAGTATCTCTTGGCCCAGAAGTCTCAATATGCAACATGATCATGCTCAAGCACGTGAAAAATCTGGGCTCAAGTCTATAGTCCACCTGGGGACCGCATGGCCAAACTAAATGAGACTAAGTAGAACTTTGTGCGAAGAGATCTTTTTTTAAAAAAAAAAAAGATTTTATTTATTTAGTTGACAGAGAGAGAGATAGATCACAAGTAGGCAGAGAGGCAGGCAGAGAGGGGGGGAAGCAGGCTCCCCTCCGAGCAGAGAGCCCGATGTGGGGCTGGATCCCAGGACCCTGAGACCATCACCGGAGCCAAAGGCAGAGGCTTTAACCCACTGAGCCCCCCAGGCGCCCCTGTGCGAAGAGATCTTAACAAAGAGCCGTAGACGCAGAAAGCCCAGTAATGACGTCATCGCTACTCGTGACCATTTATTCAACGCTCGTGCTGGAAAACGAGCACGCTATGAATCCCGTACCTCAAGGTTCTTCCTGCTGAATGAAGAGGTAAGGTAAATAAACAACGGGATATAAAGCTATAGAATAGTAAGAAATATATGTATGTATCTTGGTCTCTGCCCCGTTCCTACTTCTATCTTGTCTTTGACCTCAGTTCCTTTGACTCCAGTTCCTCAGCCCTTCGGAATTTCCTGGGTGATAGGAACCTCTTTTGTTCTAGTGAGGGACTCTAGGGGGGCTCCTGGAGGGGGGGTGGGCAGCAGAAAGTCTAAGCCATGCTTAAAAGCTCAGGATGTCCCCCCCACCCCCACTCTCGGGGGAGGGGCGAGGGGCAAGGAGCTGGGGAATGAATGAATGATCGATGTCACCCTTGTGTCAAAGCCTCCATGAAAATCCGCGGAGTGCAGGGTCCTGAGAGCTTGCGGGCTGGCGGACGCACACGCGTGCCGGGAGGGCGGCACGGCCCAGCTCCGCACGGACAGACGCTGCTGCGCTGGAGACCCTCCGGACCTCGCCCTGTGCGCTTCTTCCTCCGTATCCTTTATCGTAGACTCGTGGGTGTAAGTAAGCGTTTCTCTGAATCCTGTGAACCATTTTACCAAATCATCAACCCAGGCAGGGGGTCATGGGAAGCCCAGTTTATAGCCAGTTGGTCAGAAGTACAGACAACAGCCTGGGACTTGTGACTGGCCTCTGACGTGGGACAGTCTCGTGGGACGGAGCCCTTAACCTGTGGGATCTGACGCCAGCCCCAGGCAGGTGGTGTTGGAACTGAAGCGAATCGTGGGACACCGGCGGGTGTCAGAGGACTGACACCAATGGTGCGGGGAAGAAAGCACACACCGGGGTCGGAGTGCCGAGTGTCAGGATACGGGGAAACGGCACGTTTTTCCTCAACGAATGCAGAATGAACAAACGCAGTCACACATGAGACGCAGCTCTGGGGGGGGGGGGGGTGGAAGGAGCAACAGGGATTACAGCGGGAGGACGGCAGGGACGTGGACGTGGCAGCGACGTGCCACCCGGGCAAGGCCGTGAGGCATGAGTGGGACTGTGGCCAGCGGGAGCGAGAGGGGACTGCTAAGGCTGCAGGCGAGGCGTGCGGGGTGAACACACGCTGGATGCTTCCTTGGGTTCGAGCTTTCCTTCCTCCTCCCTCAGCCCCAGTGTCCTCTTAGGTACCCATTCAGTTCTGGGAAACCCCTAATGTGAAGAGGAGGCTTGCAGCGGGGTGAAGATGGGCCAGGAGTGCTGGGGCAAAGGCATTCTCTCTTTCTTTGGAGACATGAACAAAGAAGCACAAAGCCCGAGAGCTGCTGGCAACCAACTTGGGACCATGAAAATCAGAGAGAAAGAAACTGAGTCCTTAAAGAAATTGCTGGGCTGCTGGATCAAGCCTTGCCTGAAGCTCACACTGATAATGGACATTTTTTTTTTAAGGAGCAAATAAATCCCTGCCTTATATAAGCCAGTTTGCGCTAAGCTAATGAAATGACCTGAAATCACACACAGCATGAATTGTGGAGGGATGGAGGGATGTAAACGACATTGAAGCTAGAAGGGTATTCAAGGATTAAGCCATGGGAGGCTTTCCTTGTTCCTCCCTAGGGTGTTGGACCTCAGGTAGGCAGCAGGGAGACCCACTGAAAATTGTTGAGGAGGGAGGTGGTGGGATGGAATCTGTTTTAAGAAATTAGCTTTCGGGCGCCCAGGGGGCTCAGTTGGTTGGGCAGCTGCCTTCGGCTCGGGTCGTGATCCCGGAGTTCCGGGATTGAATCCCGCATCGGGCTCCCCACTCCTCGGGGAGTCTGCTTCTCCCTCTGACCTGCTCTCTCTCCCTTTCTCTCTCTCTCTCTCACAAATAAATAAATAAAATATATTTTTTTAAAAATTCACTTTCATGGCAGAATGAGTGACAGACTGGAGGGAAGGGAGATTAGGAGGGGAAAAAAAAGTGATTAGTAATAGGTCTGGGAAAAGGACATTTTATCAAACATCCCCAGATGTCGGCACTGCAGGGAGAGGGGGTGTGGGTGAGCTGGCCAAGTCACTCCTGCAGCAGCCTCTCCGGGTATCAGCACTCAAGGGTTTCCCTTCACCCCAAAGAGCAAACGGCGCACAGCAAGAGGGTCCGAATGCTAATATCACAATACCTCCCAAGGCTTTCCAGTTGTCTTAGAAATTTCAAAAGAACAGGAGGGTCTTTTTATTTTAAAACCTAAAACAAAGTTCACTTTCATTAACTTTTAGACTAGCCATACATCTACACAGTGGGGAAAAGAATACGCCCAAAACAAGAAGCCATAACAAAGCATCCCCACTCCCAAAAGTTTGGTGAGTCACTGATCTAAATCATGGGGCTCCCAGCTCCTCTCCCCCGTGGGAGCACCTGTCCCGGCAGCAACCAGAGTACTAGAGCTTTCCAGAACCTTCCAGAACCTTCCAGAGCCTTCTGGGGCCTTCCAGGACCTTCCGCAAGAGCCTGCAGAGCTCACGTGGCTCCATGTCCACATCCACAAGGAAGGTAAGCATCTTCATTTCCTCCTACTGTGCCCAGAGAGCGCCCCGGCCGCCCCACGGGTCCGCACTGCCTGGGGCTCCACACCCCACATGTCAGCGCTGCCTCGCAGCCTCCTCCCATGGGCACACGGCACTCCCTGACCTGGCTGTCCCCATTCTCAGCCCCCAGAGCTTCCCAAGCAGCAGACTGCCACCTGCGTCCCAGGCCCACTGTTTAATTCACATAATTCCGATGGTTTTCCCTGCCAGCTTCCTGTTTTTGCAAACTCTTGTCTGGTTTTTTACTCTCCCGAGAGCCCGGCTCACAGCCGCCCTCCGCCAATCTGGTTCTTCTGCATCGAAGGAGACAGAGGGAGCCTCTATCTGAGGATTTCCCTTTTTGTTGTAGAAACAGGAGCTTGAAAACAGCCAGTGGTTTCCAATCCAGAGTTTCCTACAAGCTTTTGACTCCGCTGGTTACTGGCTTCCTGTTAGCAGAACAAAGTTTCGGGCTGAGTCACAGCCGAGAGCCCAGCCCAGCAGTGATTCACAAGTGTGGCTCACGGCACCCCTGCCACCACCAGCGGCCACCGTCAGCGCAGCCTCTGCTGGCGCTGCCGCGGCCCCCGGTTCTCCTGATCCTCGGAGCACAGCAGCCCGAGGCTGTGTTCCTGGTTTTCTCTTCCGGGTGGTGGAGGAGCGCCAGCAGCCGGCGCGGGCCCGGCAAGGCCGGCCTGGAGCTCAGGGACCAGATGGGGCCTGAATCGGGGCGGTCCCGGGGGCGCCCGGGAAGGCACCGCTGCTTCGGAATAATGTCCCCCCGGCCTGCCCTCCCCTGCATAGGGCTGAGGGTTCCTCCCTCTGAGCTCTCCTGGTCCTCCTTCAAGGCACAAATGGGCCACTCACACCCTAATATAATTAACGCGATGAGCTCACTTAGGAAAACACTCATCACTGCAGAGAAGCAGATGGGAGAGACGCAGAAAAAACCCGAAGCACGAGCAGGCCAGAGGCACGGACGCCAGCCACGTCTCAGGCTCGCCCGGGACCAGGCTTGGCTGCAGGGTCAGCGGCAGGGAAACCCCGCACCCTTTGCCAGCACTCAGTTTGGGGGTGTCTCCCGATGCCAAAGCTCTCTTGACGAGGCCTCGCCACCTCGCAAGCCACACGGAAGCTGCGCTATAAACACAGGGGTGAAACCAGGGGCTGGACACCGCGCCCAAACCATCACAACAAGGAGTAGTCCGCGGGTTGGGAGCGGGGGTAATCACGCACATCGTCATCCTTGATCTTCACAGACACGTGGGAAGTGCGGCGCCTCCTGATTCCAGAGAGGAGGGTGAAGAGGGTTTCTGACCCAGAGCCACGATGAATTTCTAGGTTTATGAAAAATCAAGATCTTGTCCCTTACCATGAAACGCACCATTTAAACCTCTGCGGTCAGCGGGCTGTAGCGGGTTCGCGGTGCGTGTGACCCCAGCACCGCGCAGCTCCGCGTCCCCGTGGCATGTGACCCGGGAGGACGTGAGAGTCCCTCCCTCAGGCCCCCGGGCCAGGCCGGGGACACCAGCGCAGGTGAAAAGCAGAAGCTCCAGGGCCCCGAGAAGGAACCGTCTGTGCTCGCTGAGAGGGCAAGCAAGCCCTGCGCGGGAGCGCCTCTGGAATTCTAGAGAATCTGGCCATTTCTCACTTCCCGGATGACGTCCCAGTCCACAAGCAAGGGGCGTCTCCCACTGCTCGGCTGGCATGTCTCTTGCCACGGGCATCTCATTAGCATCTTAAACTTGATGAAATGAGAGCAAAAATGCTCCATTTTTCTCCCCAAAGTCTGCTCCCCGGACGCCCGGCCCCATTTCTGTCCTCCAAACCTGCTGGCCTCCTGTCGCCTGCTGGGACTCGCTCGGCTCTCCGGCCCCAGAGACCCGGCACGGGCCGCACCCTGCCCTCCACGCTCAGCCCGGGCTTCTGCGGGCCCTCTCTGCACCCCCCAGCACCCAGCGCTCCCGGGACCTCCGGATCCCTGCCCAGGGAGCACCCCTCAGCAACCAGCCACGCCACCGCCGCTCCTCCGTGCCCTCCTGGCCGCATCAGTCCCAGCCTCCGGGCACGTGTGGCCAGGCACGTGCGGGGTGACGGCTTCATCAGGGTCCACCCCGCAGACACGCCGTCTCGTCCATGACCCCCGGGAGCTGGCACAACCCGGCCCGAGCAGAAGATACAGATCTGACGTACAAATGAAGTCAGGTTTTGTTTCTGTTTTTACTTACCTACTACTGACTGGGGCATCACTGACATACACAATGATTCCGTATTTGTATGTATGTTGTGAAGTGATCAGCCAATAAAGTCTCGCGAACATCCGCCACCACACACAGTCACTAAACACGTGGTGTTCTTGTGATGCTTAGGAAGAAGCCCTATGAGGGCTCTCGCTCAAGAGGCCGCAAAAAGAACCTCAGAAAGGGGCGCCTGGGTGGCTCAGTGGGTTGAAGCCTCTGCCTTCGGCTCAGGTCAGGGTCTCAGGGTCCTGGGATCGAGCCCCGCATCGGGCTCTCTGCTCAGCGGGGAGCCTGCTTCCCGCCCCCTGCCTGCCTCTCTGCCTGCTTGTGATCTCTCTCTCTCTCTGTCAAATAAATAAATACAATCTTAAAAAAAAGAAGAAGAAGAAGAAGAACCTCAGAAGGCCCCCGGCACCCGTGATGGAGACCAGTGTTTACTCCCATCGGGTTGCTTCCCGCGTTGCTTTGACCACAGGCAAAGGTTGGGCAGGAATGTGGCTTCAAGCACAGGGACCGGCAGGAGGACAGCTTGATAAACCGGTTCCTACCTTTGGTCTATTCTATCCTGCTTGCCTTCCTGCTTCCAGAACGCAGACTGGAGAAGGGCCCCGGTGGGGAGCCTGGCCCCTGTCAGGTGCGCACAGCCCCCACTGCCAGGGCACGGGCGGGGGAGGGGGACAGGGACAAGCCAGGGGGACTGTGTGCCAGGCAGACATGTGCGGACTCCGTTCCTTCTCATCCCCGGGAGTACACGGCATTTCGAGGGCTCGGTGACTTCTGAAATTTCGTATGAAAATGACGGGAGATCTCATTTTTCCAAGTCCCTTCAGTGAATTTTATCGATAAAGGATAGGAAATACCGACCCTGCGGATACATTATTGAGAAATCACATCATCACAGCTTTTGACCCAACACCTGGGATGAGACCTACTTCGAGGGACCGGCCCTGGGGGCTTCTAGGAGTCTGGGAGACATTATGAGTGACTTTGCAGTTACTTTGAAGGGCCACACCTGATCTGACACGGCCCCTTCTCATCGGATCAATGAGATACGCGGTACCAGCAAATCATCCCCAAATGACAACATCTTTACTATCACCGAAACGAATCCCGCGTCACACGCCCTCCGGCTCATCTGCACTCGTGGGGGAGCGACTCCGTAAGGACTTGATTGCTTTCCTGGAAAGCAAGGCACGCTGGTTCTCCGGCCCGCGACCACGCGTTCCCACCCCTGCGGGCGGACGGGCGGGTTCGGCCTCAGCTCAGCTTCTCCGTGGGTCCGCCGCACTCCACACAGAGCTGTGCTCCCGAAAACCTGCGTGCGTTTGGTTTTCTGTAAACGGCCCCACATTTGAAAGGTACTAAGGAAAGCTTCCTGTGCAAAGGAATTCCAGGGGCTCCTCTGCGCGGCTCAGGTCATGATCGTGGGGTCGCGGGGTCGAGACCCACATCCCGCTCCACGCTCAGCGCAGAGTCTGCTCGAGACCCTCTCTCCCTCTGCCCCTCCACGCCCCCGCGCTCTCTCTCTCTCTCTCCCCCTAAAATAAATAAATAGATCTTTAAAAAAATAACCATGGAATTCCACGTTAAGCAAATGTCAAAATTATGGCTACGAAGACTTGGTGGCAAAATGGAAAATGCTTATGAGTCAGAGTTAAGAGGAAAAAGTCCTAATCAAAACTGTGTGCCTTGGGGCTCCTGGGGGGCTCAGTCGGCTAAGCCTCTGTCTTGGGCTCAGGTTGTGATCTCGGGGGTCCTGGGATCGAGCCCTGCGTTGGGCTCTCCGCTCGGCAGGGAGTCTGCTTTTCCCTCTTCCGGTCCCTCTATGCCCTCTCTCTCTCAAATAAATAAATAAAATCTTTAAAAAATGGTGTGCCTTGCATGGTGTGTGTCCCTCACGTTTGTGTCTTGCTCTGTACTGGAAACCCTCCGGTCCCCCGCACCTCTTTGCCGATGTCTGCTTCTCACTGTGTTTACTCATGGCAATCACACCCCTTCCTTGAGCCCCTGGGGCAGGCGGAAACGGCTTCAGACACCAGCCCAGGTCTACACACTCACACATGCACACTTGCTCGCACACACGCACACACACACCACTCACGCTCGCACATGCACACGCACCACTCACGCTCACGTATGCACACGCATGGGCACCACTCACGCTTGCACATGCACACGCACGCGCACCACTCACGCTTGCACATGCACACTTACACACCATTCACGCTCACATGTGCACACGCACACAACTCACGCTCATATGCACACGCATGTGTACCACTCACGCTCATACATGCACATGCATGCACACCACTCACACTCACATGCACACGGACGCACACCACTCACACTCACATGCACACTTACACACCACTCACGCTCACATATGCACACACACGCACACCTCATCCTCACATCCACACGCACGCGCACCACTCACGCTCGAACATGCACACGCACGCGCACCACTCACGCTCGCACATGCACACTTACACACCATTCACGCTCACATATGCACACACACAACTCACGCTCATATGCACACGCATGTGTACCGCTCACACATGCACACACACACACCACTCACACACATGCACACGGATGCACACCACTCACACTCACATGCACACTTACACACCACTCACGCTCACATATGCACACGCACACCACTCACGCTCACATATGCACACGCATGCGCACCACTCACGCTCACACATGCACACACATGCACACCACTCACGCTCACACATGCACACTTAAACACCACTCACACTCACATATGCACACACATGCACACCACTCACGCTCACATATGCACATGCACACATCTCACGCTCACATATGCACACGCATGTGCACCACTCACGCTCACACATGCATACTTACACACCACTCACTCTCACATACGCACACACACGCACACCACTCAACCTCACATATGCACACGCATGCGCACCACTCACGCTCACATGTGCACACACGTGCACACTACTCACGCTCACGTGCACATGCGTGCACGCTACTCACGCTCACCCATGCACACACACACACGCGCACACACACTCACTCAGTGTCGAACCCTCCAGAGCCTCTGGTAGGATTCCCTGGCCTTTTGGTTTGTTAAGCACGACTTTAAAAGCTCCCCCCAAAAAAGGCTGGTAAACGTCCTTTACGCTCGGCAACTATAAAATCGCCACCTGTTACACAAGTCAGCTACCTACCGAACAACCTATTTATTACCCACCCTCTCGAGTTTATATACAAAGACTAACCAAATAACTCTCTACAAATTCCTTTAAAAAATAAATAGGAAGAAGAAAGATCTTATTTCTCAGCCCAATACCCTTGTCAACTGGCGACAAATGAAACCGGGGTCAGTGCCCGGGGGTCAGTGCCCCCACTCTCCAGGGAAATCACGGACTAAATCCTTCTAAGTTGATTGGATGGCTCCCTCTCCTCGGTTCTGACATCGTTGGATGTTATAATAAAAGAGCCAAAGGGGGCGCCCGGGTGGCTCAGTTGGTTGAGCAACTGCCTTTGGCTCAGGTCATGATCCCAGAGTCCCGGGATCGAGTCCTGCATGGGGCTCGCGGCTCCACGGGGAGTCTGCTTCTTCCTCTGACCTTCTCCCGTCTCATGCTCCCTCTCTCTCTCTCTCTCTCTCTCTCTCAAGTAAATAAATAAAATATTAAAAAAAAAAAAAAGAGCCAAAGCCATTCGGTCATGCCATCACCAGGCGGCGTCAGCTTTTTCCTTCTTCCAGCCTAAAGGCCTCTGCTCTGAGCTCAGAAATAAAATAGGAACTTTTGGGGATAACCTGAAGAAGAGCGGTAAATACAACCCGTAGCAGGCACTCCTAACTACAAGCACCACGGCGAGCAGACCCAGGCATGTGGGCTTCCCCGTCGGCGCAGACGGCCCGTCCCAAGCACCTGTCCCGTCCCCGCCAAGGCACCAAGTCAGGACCCCAGGGCTCTGAGCACAGACCAGGCGACCTCGTGAACGCAGGCTGCTCGGCCCGAGGCTGGCAAAATAAAAATCAATTTCCTGGGATTGAGCAAATGCATTTAATTGTGGTTAATGTTCTATTTTGAGTGGGTGCATGAGGAAAAATACTTTTCTTCCTCCTTTATCTCTAAGCTTCTGTTCAACATGCTTCCATAAACTGGAATGGAGCATTCTGCCAGTGACATAATAGTCCAACATCCCTCCTTAGAATTCAGGAGGGAAAAAAAAAACTTCTTATGAAAATTCATAGCATAGTGTTGAAGCGAGGAAATTATAGAGAAACTTAAATACCGATTCTGTAGGATATACGCGTAGACTTTACAAACCACCCGAAACAATGGTCACAATGGTTAAATGTTACTCAAAATGCTTTTACTAAGTTCCTTTACTTTTCATGATTATGTAATTATTTGCTGAGGACCAATAAAAATCCACCTTCTTTCCTGTAAGATTGAACTGGATAAATCAAACTCACAACCATCAGCAAGACACAAATCTCATTTAACTCAATATGGCAAAGCAGCTCTGGGACCAAGGGCTGTGCTTTATAGGTTGAAGGGAAATGCCTACAAGCGCTGAAATGTTGATAAGTGTTTAACAACCAGCTCTACAAAGGAAAGACGCTGCCTGGTCGTACTTGCCAATTTCTGTTTTATAAACACTCCCATCACAGCCAATGTCAACATGACGTCTCTGAGCTTGCGGCTGGGAGTGGACAGACCATAGCATATCATGGCCGAGGGTCTCCACCACGAAGATCCAAGAGACGCGAATGCCCTCAAGAGCGTACATGGAGAAACAAAATCTCATACGATAATTCAGAAGTATGGGTTTTGGGTATTCATTACCACTGCCTTAAATACAGTGCACTGGGGGCGCCTGGATGGCTGGGTGGGTTAAAGCCTCTGCCTTCGGCTCAGGTCATGATCTCAGGGTCCCGGGATCGAGCCCCACATCGGGCTCTCTGCTCAGTGGGGAGCCTGCTTCCCCCTTTGCCCCTGCCTGCCTCTCTGCCTACCTGTGATCTCTCTCTCTCTCTGTCAAATAAATGAATAAAATCTTAAAAAAAAAATACAGTGCACTGAATTGTAAGTGATAAAGTTAATAATTCCTAGTAACGGCCTTGCTTAACGTGCAGCTTACAAAATCCCTGCAGATGAACTCTGGCGAGCCAGGACGAGCCAGCCCCGGTATACTGCTCCCGGAAAACGGTTCTGGAACCTACTGCACGGCTTACAGAGTATCAGCTTTACAGGTAATAAAGCTTCCCTGCAGGCCTGGAATTTGACAAACCTGAGTGTCTCAGACAGAGGGTAACCCTTCCGCTAACCCTGACGGGCGACTGCAGGCAGACCCTTGGAAACAAACAGCATGGCCCTCGTTCCTTAGCTCAGGAGACGAGCTGAGAAGGGCAACGAAATCATTCTGGTACATTCTGTACATAAAAATTACAACTGCGGAGGATTTACAAGTTAATTCTGGAAGCAGAAGGGGCCTTGTGGTATTGACACGTAACAAGGATGCCGACGTGCGGATGGTCCCAGCCTTAGAAAACCCTTACTGGTTTTCAACTCTGTGACGCTGGTGCGCTTTCAGGAGAAAGCCTACTTCCGATTGTGAATTGCGCCCTGATCCAAGGCTGGTGATCCGTGATATTCTCGGGCGATGCTGAGCAGCGGCCCCCGCTCCCCGTCAGCCGGCGATCACAAGACTCGACACCGATTCACTTATAACCATTCCGCACCTGTACAAGCGTTCTGCTTTCACTTTCAGTACAAGAGTCAATAAATTACATGAGCTAGCCAGCACTGTATTATAAAACGGGCTTCGCGTCAGAGGATTCTGCCCAACGCTAGGCTAATGTAGGTTTCTGAGCGGTTTTGAGGTCCGCAAGGCTAAGCTGCAATGTTCGGCAGGTTACATATTGTCCGCGTATTTTCAGCTTACCGATATTTTCAACTGACAAGGGGCTGATCGGATATAACTCCGTTGTAAGTCGAGGAAGATCTGTGTATTAACGTCTCTTAGGCGCTGTGTAAATAAAACCAGCGAAATAAAACAAAACAGCAGTTGAGTTACACTGAATCGGGAAACCTCAAAGCAGTCTGTGAGATCAAATCTGAGCATCAGGGTGGGGCTCCAAGGAGAGCTGGCAAAGACACAACTAGCAGTCTGCTGACCCACACTTAGGGGATGCATGCACGCCCGTCCACTTTGCACCCAGAGACAAAACGATCAAACAAAATCGAAAACACAAAAACTGGCATCACTCTGTGTCATTCCGGACCCCCAAATAGGAAACCTTGAGCCTCTCCTGCAGGTTACTGACCCCCCTACGAAAACATCTCTCTCCTTCCCTTTTGCAATGTTGGTGTCTAGAGATATGCCTCTCCTTTGTAAGTACTGAAACCATGCCAGAAAACGATTTTCCTACCACACACAGACCAACTGTAAACTCAGAAATTTGATCATTTCTTTCAATACAATTTTTTTCCTAAATGAGCCTGTCTTTCCAAAGCCTGGAATCCCTTACAAACCTCTATAGAAGTTATTTTTATCTCTGAGTCTTTCTGTGATGATAGCTTGCTTATCTGTCCCAATCTCGTGGTCCTAGACGCCGAACAAGGTTCTCCTAGTCGTGGCCATGCGGCTCCTGTGAGACCCACCTTCCCACAAATAACAACTATCAACACTGGGCAAAATACAAAAACAACTCTCTGAAGACATTGGAAAGTAACCAAAAACAGGTGGGTAGTGGAAGGAAGTCAACACTTGGATGAAGGAAAAAAAAAAAAACTGGGTGCATTTCCCATTTTTTATGGCTTTTCTCCTGGGGTAAGTAAGGCCTCACTATGCGAGGCGGGTACAATTTGGAAGAAAACCCAAAGCCTTACTGACTTGGAGAACCAGAGCACAGAGTCGAGAGAGACACAGCTGCTGCAAAGCAAAGGGGGAAATCCTGAAAAGTGGAGAGCCAGAAAGGGGGAGCCCCAAATTGTGTGTATAAATTTTGCACATGTACAAAGAAGACTTCAAGCAGTCCAGCAAAGACTAAATGAAATGAGCAGAAATTTCGCCTATCATTCACAGCAGGGAAGACAGTTAACAGCCTAAATTCAGCTAAGTTAACTGCCTACTATCAAAACAAAACAAAACAAAAAAACAAAAACCTCTTCGGGGGAACACAGCAGAACTGAGAATCTCTACAACATATCATTCACAATGTCCAGGACAAAGTTCAAAATTACTTAACATGCAATGGGCGCCTGGGTGGCTCAGTTGATTAAGCGTCTGCTTTCAACTCAGGTCGTGATCTCAGGGTGCTGAGATCGAGTCCTGCATCGGGCTCCCTGCTCAGCAGGGAGTCTGCTTCTCCCTCTGCCCCTCACCCCGCTCATGCTCGCTTACTTGCTCTCTCTGTGTGTCTCTCAAATAAATAAAATCTTTTTAAAAAATTATTTAACATTCAAAGGAACAAGAAGACATTATCTATGCTCCAGAAAAAAAAAATGAAGATCAACCCTGAAATAATTCACATATTGAAATTAGCAGACAGGGGTTATAAAACAACTATGAAGCTCAAGGACGTAAAGGAAAGTATGCTTATGATGAATGAAAAATAGGAAGTAGCAGCAGGTAACTAGAAAGTATACAGAGAACTAAACAGACATTCTAGAGCTGAAAAATATGTATGTGAAATGTTCGAACTCATTGGATGGGTTTAACGGCAGAATGAAGACGACATAGGAGTCAATGACCTTGAGGACAGATTAACGGATTTCTTTTCTAAAATGAAGAGCGAAAGGAAAAAATCAATAGAGCTTCAGGAACCTGTGGGACATTATCAGAAGATTTAACATATGTACAACTGGAGTCCCAAAGGACAAGAGAAATACAATGAAGCAAATAAGATATTTGCGGAAATAATGGCTAAACATTTCCCCAAATGCTATGTCCCATCTAGATGGCAAGCTCAGTGAAAGCAAGAAATTCTGGGTTATAACCTCTTTGGCGGTCCACACAGCACCTAACGAAGTTAGGGCACATGGCAGATTTGCAATTGATATGTATGTACGCATTCAGCATCCAAAATAATCATCTATTGAGTGCTTACTGCATGTAAAGCATAATGAAAGGGACTAGAGGCACAAAGATGAAGTAGTTACAACCACTGAGCTTAGTGGAAGACTAAGATTTTGCAAAAGGGAAGAGGAAGAAGCCCCACTGTTTCTTTTTGAGGAAGGAAAGGGTTTCATGCTTTCCACGGCAATTCATCATGATTTGATTTGTTTGTTAACAGTGGTCCCTGCCAAAAGGAAATTATAACATTGCGAGAAAGGATTTCGAATCAGCAAGCGATGGTTACAGCTATCCCTTTCCGGATCCCCTTCAAACGGTCCTTTCCTCCCCTAACTTTGTTCGCTTAGGACAAGAGGGTGAGCCTCTCTACACAATTTTCACTGATTTTGCTGGCCAGCGCCTTTAGCTTTCAGACAGAATTTACACCTCTGAGCCACCTACATACAATTAACCGCAACATATTGTGATACTCCCGTAATATACAGGGAGAAATCTCTGAGAAAGACCATCTCTCTGCTTTGGAAAGGATACACAGAGGTGTACGAATATAAGATCAAAAGGACCGGGTGTGTGTGTGTGTGTCAGAGAGACAGAGAGGCAAAGAGACTCAGAGAGACAGAAACACAGGGAGAGAACCAGAAAAAGTGGGGCTCCTAACATCCCGTCCTCTGTGTGAAACCTTGAAGCATTCCCCTCCGTCTGCTTACACGCTGTCCACCGGCAGTCTATGATTCTGAGAAGCAGCCTGTCCACAAATAAACTCGGCGAAACACCCCAGCAGAGATGTATGGGACTGATCCGCTCATTTCCAGTATTACCGCGGATATAGGGACATGGGTTTGGGCATTGGGCCCAAAACCAGATGCCCAGACCCATAAATTTAGTAAATCCCCTTGAAATGAGCTGCTGGAAATGGCTTATTTCTGCTATAAAAAAGAACTCACCCATCAAGATACGAGCAGAAATTAGATTTTGGTGTGTGTGCAAGAGCCTCTGAGTCCAGGAAGTGGCATTTACGAGTTTGGTTATGGATCTGTCCCTGGCTCTCGGAGGGACTTTAGTCGGTATTTTAGTCTTGCCGGTGCCTGTGTAGCCAGCCAGCTGGGGATAATCCCCTCTGCGATCCATTCCACAGCCGCACCGCATCTGTCACAGTCGCAGAGCTGTCATCCACGGGGTCGCTCCCGTGCATTGGGCACGGCCGGGAGCGCTCTGCCCGCAGGATTTCTGACCCCAGCAATGCCCCTGCAGGTGGGCAGTATTCAGCTCGCAGATGATGGCGCCGGGGGTCAGGAAGGTCCAGCTGATTTGGAAAAGCCACACCAACCAGCGAGTAGTGGTGCCAGGATTCTATCGGACGCCTCTCACTACATGACGTTAGTTTGCTTTGACTCATTAGGCATAGTTGATATATAAAAGGACACTCTGATATATATATATATTATTAGATATATATTTCATATATTATACATTATTAATATAATTAATCATATAATGTACCATATGATTAATTATATAATTAATATATTACGTGTGTTGTGTATTACATTAATATAATTAATATAGCTAATTATATTAATGATTAATGTATACATTAATATATATTAATGTATGCATATATATGAATATATATGCATACATATACTCATAGAAGTGGAGGAAGAAGGGGCTCCTGAGTGGCTCAGTGGGTTAAAGCCTCTGCCTTCGGCTCAGGTCATGATCTCAGGGTCCTGGGATCGAGCCCCGCATCGGGCTCTCTGCTCAGCAGGGAGCCTGCTTCCTCCTCTCCCTCTGCCTGCCTCTCTGCCTACTTGTGATCTCTCTCTCTCTGTGCATCAAATAAATAAATAAAATCTTTTAAAAAAAAAAAAAGAGGAGGAAGAAGAACGCTTAGGAAATGCATTCAAGGAGCGTAAATCTACATGAATGAGGAGATACCGCCTAAATCAACTAGAGACTATAAACAACGCACAGAATGAAAGCTACAGGCGGCACTTAAGGGCCGTGCATAAAACAAAAAGTCCGCGTGTTTGAGATGCTTGGCAGGTCCCCTGGAAATCACTGGAGAGCCTCAGTTCTCGGGTTGTATGTACCCTAACCTGGATGATAAAGCAGGAGTCCGACCCCCACACCACACCGGACAAAAAGGGCTGCACATCTCCCACCACGTGATTCCGGATAGAACTTAAGAAATCCCTAACATTTGCACATGCACAGCATTAGAAAAACGCACTTGCACGAATGGACGACTTTTGATGAGGGCACGAGAGCTCACTGCACCATCATCTCTCTACCTGGGCTGGCTTAAAATCTCCCATAACTGAAGTTTTAAAAGAGACAAAAGAGAAAAGAGAAAGAAAAAGAAAACTGGCAGTCTGCCTGCAGTGGAAGAGAGATGCCTGAAAACAAAGAAGAAATCTTGACAAAATAAATGGCATGGGAAGAGGGTTCTTCTCCCTGTTGGCCAATAGCTATGGGGCGTCAAGGGGAAAGAACTCTGGGAAGAAAGAGAAAGGCCTCCTGTGAAAACCTGAGCATGTTCTTCCAAGAAGCGAGGGATTCTGAATGACCAAAAAAGCCCGGATGTTGGAAGAGCCCCCAGGTGGCCCCATGTGGCAGAGCTGGGAGCAGCTGCGTGCTGAGCTCGTGAACGAAGGGCAGGGCTACAAAAGAGACCTGTTTACAATGAACTTAACCGCATCCCAGCGCAAACTCCAAGAACATCACTAAGATATATTAAAATACACATATCGGGGTGCCTGGGTGGCTCAGTCGGTTAAGTGTCCGACTTGATTTCAGCTCAGGTGGCGATCTCAGGGTCGTGAGATCAAGCCCCACGTTGGGCTCTGCACTCAACAGGGAGTCTGCCTGAGATTCTCTGTCTCTCTCCCACCCTTCGCCCCTCCCGCTTGGGCACAGGCTCCGTCTCTCTCTCTCTCTCAGATATAATAAGTCTTTAAAAAAAAAAGGACACAAATCAAAGATATATCTATACCGATGTCTCAGTGAATCAGTCTGTTTAAGCACTTACCGGGGCTTCCAAAGTTGGTCTAGTCGGTCTTGTTTGCTGCCATTGGCATGAGATGACCAGCAGCTGGGGCTGGGATTCTTGTGCTTTTGTTCAATTATAAGTTGTAAACCAGTGATTCCCAATCTTTTTCAAGTTACCATTGCTTATTTGACTTTGTGAAAACTGTTCCTTTTTTTTTACCTCCCTAAAGGAAAAAAAAAAAAGCTTTATGACATATTTATTTTTTTAATAAAACTAAGCAAAAATAAAAAGTCTCAGTAATTCTTTTCCAAAAATTGTTTTTCGGGGCACCTGGCTGGCTCAGTCGGTGGAACACATGACTCCTGATCTCCAGGCCGTGAGTTCAAGCCCCAAGTTGGGAGTAGAGAATACTTAAAAATAAAATGTTCCAAAAATTGTTTTTCACATTAGTAGGAATACAAAAATACCCACCATTCAGTATGGTGACATTAACAATATTAGGCATCTAATCAAAAACTACTAATCATACAAAGGAATAGGAAAACCATACCTTCAACAAGGAGAATGATCAATCAAGATAAACTGACCCAAAACTGGTAGCCCCGGATGTTAACATTAACAGATAGGTACATAAAAATTGTCATTATAGTTGTATTAACTATGTTCAGTTGTATTAACTATGGCTGAGTATGGGTGGCTCAGTTGGTTAAGCCTCTGCCTTCGGCTCAGGTCATGATCTCAGGGTCCTGGGATCGAACCCCGCATCGGGCTCTCTGCTCAGCAGGGAGCCTGCTTCTCCCTCTGCCTGCCGCTCCCCCTGCCTGTGCTCTCTTTCTCTTTCTCTCCTTTAAATAAATAAATAAATAAGATCTTTAAAATAAATAAACACATAAATATGTTCAAAATTTAGGTGGACACATGAAACATATTTCTTAAAGACTCTTATCAAACTTCTAGACAATATAGAACAATAGAACGGACAGAGAGCCCAAACATAAACCCATGCATATTTGGTCAACTAATTTATGACAAAGGAGCCAAGAACATAGAATGGGGAGAAGTCAGTCTCTTCAAAAAATGGTGCTGGGAAAATTGGACAGCTACATGCAAAAGAATAAAATTAAACCCCAATCTTATGCCATATACAAAAATCAACTCGAAATCTACTGAAGACTTCAATGTCAGACCTGAAGCCATAAAACTCCTAGAAGGAAGCACTGGCCGGAAGCTCCTCGACGTTTGTCTTGGTGATGAGTTTTTGGATTTGACACCGAAAAGGAAAAGCAACAGGAGCAAAAACAAATGAGTGGGACTATGTCAGACGAAAAAGTTCGTGCACTGTTGGTAGGAATGTACACCGGTGAAGCCACTACGTAAAACAGCATAGAGGTTCCTCAAAAAATTAAAAATGGAAATACCACATGATCCAGCAATTTCACTTCCAGATATATATCCAAAGGAAAGGAAAGCAGGAAATCAAAAATCAAAGAGATGTTTCTATCCCCATGTTTCCTGCAGCATTTTCTCAACGGTGAAGATACAGAAACAACCTAAGTGTCCATCAATGAATGAATGGATAAAGATGTGCACACGCGTGCACATCTGGGTGGCTCAGTTGGTTGAGCAACTGCCTTTGGCTCAGGTCATGATCCCGGCATCTTGGGGGGATCACACACACACACACACACATGCAACGTACAATGGAATATCATTCAGCCTTGAGAACGGACATCCTGACATTTGTGACCTCATAGACCTTGACAGCACCACTAAGTGAAATAAGCCACACAAAAGACTGCATTACAATTCAAACGTAAACTGTGAAATTAAGACATTTTGAAAAAAGGAAAAAATCTGGAAGACCTTAGATTAGGAAAAGAGTTTAGACTTGACATCAAAAATATGATCTATAAAAGGAAAAGTTGACATATTGGACCTCTTAAAAATTTTTGCTCTGTGAAAGACCCTGTCAAGGAAACAAAATAACAAATTACAGACTGGAACAAAATTTTCAAACCACATATCTACCGAAGGGCTTGGTGTCTAGAATGTATAAAGAATTCTCAAAGCCCAATAGTCCAGGGGCGTCCGGGGGCTCAGTTGGTTGAGCGTCTGCCTTCGGCTCAGGTCATGATCTCAGGGTCCTGGGATCGAGCCCCGCATCGGGCTCTCTGCTCAGTGGGGAGTCTGCTTCACTCTCTCTCTCTCTCTCTCCCTCTCTCTCTCTGCTTCACTCACTCTCTCTCTCTCTCACCTCTCTGTGTCTCAAATAAATAAAGAAAATCTTAAAAAAAAAAAAAAAAAAGACAAACCAACAGTGCAAAAGCAAATAATACCGTTAGAAAGAGGGCTGAGGACATGCTAATGAAGAGAATATACAAGTGGCAAGTGAGTAAATGACCCAATATCAAACATCGGCAACCCAGGAAATATACGTGAAAACCCCAAACTAGGGGCACCTGGATGGCTCAGTCCGTTAAAGTGTCCGACTCTCGGCTTCCGCTCGGGTCATGATCTCCGGGTCGTGAGACTGAGCCCCGAGTCAGGCTCCGTGCTCAGCAGGGAGACTGCTTGAGATTCTCTCACTCCTTTTGCTCCTCCCTCCACTCGCAAGCCCCCCCTCCTTCTAAAATAAAGAAATAAAATAAATCTTTTTTTAAAAAGCCACCAAGTAAAAAATCCCAATGCTGGCAAGAATGTGGAAAACCTGGATCTCCCATACACTGCTGGTAGGAGTACAAAAGGTTACAACCGCTCTGGAAAATAATTTGGCATTTTCTTCTAAAACTCAAAATGCACTTACCATGCAACCGAGCATTTATCAAAGGCAAATGAAAACCTACAACACTCAAAAACCTACACAAGAATGTCCACAGCAACTTTAATTGTAACAGTCAAAAACTAGACTCGACAGGAATGTCCCTCAATGTGTAAATGATTAAATAAGTAAATTGTGGTACATCCAAACCATGGAATATTACTGAGCAGTTAAAAGGAACAAACTACTGATACAATGAGACCTTGGACTAGCCTCAAGGGAGAGCAAAAGATTATATACTACATGATACTACGTAAATTATTTCACTTACATAACGCTCTTGAAACAACTATAATATGAAAATGCAGAACAAATTTGTATTGCTAGATGTCATGGATTAGAGGAAGGGGGGCAGATTGACTATGAAGGTACAAGGGAGCCTTGTGGTAATAATAAAAGATACTATATGTCACTTGTGGCAATTACACAAAGTCACGCAAAAAGTAAAATTACACAGATATAAATACGTATTACAAATGAGTACATGTATAGCTGATGAAATGTGAATAAACTCTGATTGTCCCAATGCCAAATTCCCGGTTTTGATATGGTCCTATAGTTACGCGAGAGACCAACACTGAAGGAGGCACAGGTGAAGGGTACACAGGACCTTCCCATATGTTTCACTGCAACTTCCTGTGGATCTATAATTATTTCAAAATAAAAAGTCAAAAAGAAAAAGAAACTTACTGTTTAACATAAAAACAATAATATAGCCTAGGGTTTATAGTAAATATATAAGGAAAACATATGAGAGCAATGGCAAAAAAAAAAAAGCCAGGAGGAGAAAAGCATAAGTATACTCCATAGGCCCTCATACTACACACAACGTGACCTAATATAACTTGAAAGCAGGCTGATGAGTTAAAGATGATCCCATAAACCCTAGTGTAACCACTAAATGAGCAAGATGAAGATATATAACTAACAACACAACATAGAAGATAAAATAGAAACACAGAAAATATTCCACCCAAAAGAAGGCAGCAAACAAGGACAAAGGGAATAAAGAAGAGGTGAAACTAAGAGAAAACAAATATAAATGATAAATTTAAATCTAATCACATGAATAATCACTGTCGCCAATAGGAACAAAATACATTCAAGTGCACATGGAACATTTACCAAGACGGACCATATTCTGGGCCATAAAACATGCCTTGATAAATGTAAAAGGGTCTAACTCATACAAGGTATGTTCTGTGATCACAAGGAATTAAATTAGAAATCAATAACAGAAAGATGTCTGGAAAGATCTTGAAATGTCTGGAAATTAAATAACACACCTCTAAGTAACCCATGGGTCAACAAGGAAACCAAAAGGAAAATTAGGAAGTGTTTTTAACGAAATCAAAATGGAAATACAACATATCAGAGTTTACGGGAGTCTGCTAAAGCAGTTTTTACAGGGAAATTTATAGCACGAATTGCCTATATTAGAATAGAAGAACGGTCTCAAATCAGGTCCTCCCATATGAAATTAGAAAAAGAAGAAATGAAACCAAAGGAAGCAGAACATGGGAAATAATAAAGATCAAAGAGGAAATCAGTGAAACAGAAAACAGAAAAACACACAAAATCAATGAACTCGAAAGGTCATTCTTTGAGAATATCAGTAAAATTAATAAACTGTAACATCACTACAGACTCTAAAGATACTAATTAGGTAATAAGAAAATATCAGGAGCAACTTTATGCCTGTAAATTTGACAACTTAAGATAAAAGGAACAATTGAAAGATGCAGATTACTAAAGCTCACTCCAGAAGAAATAATTTGAATAGACCTGTATCTATTAAAGACATCAAATTTATGGTTGACTCCTTCCCACAAAGAAAGCTCCTGGCCCAAATAACTTTACTGGTGAATTCTACCAAACATTTAAGGAAAAAGTAATACCAATACTACACAAAGTCTTTCAGAAAATTGAAGATTGGGTATTTCCCAATTCACTCTATGAGCTAGCACTTCTCTGATACCAAAGCCAAAAACATTATAAAAACTACAGACCAGTATCTTCATGAATATGAATACAAAATTTCTAAATAAAATGTTAGAAAATTGAATCCAACAACTGTTAAAATGATAATACATTATGACTAAGTATGATTTATCCCGGGAATGCAGCCTCAGTTTAACATTCAAAAATGAATCTAAGTCATTCTGTTCCACAGGTTAATGAGAAACACCCGGTGATCATCTCACAGGCAGAAAAAGCATTTGATGAAATCCAACACCTTTTCATGGTAAAATGACTCAACAAACTAGGAAGAGAGGGGAACTTCCTCAACCTGATAAAGTGCATCTATGAAAAGCCTATAGCCAATACCATACTTAGTGGTGAAGGACTGAAAACTTTCCCAAGATCAGGAACAAGAGGATGCCCGTTCTCATTACTTCTGTTCAACAGTGCACTAGAGGGCGCCTGGGTGGCTCAGTCGTTGGGCAACTGCCTTTGGCTCAGGTCGTGATCCTGGAGTCCTGGGATCGAGTCCCACGTCGGGCTCCCTCCTCACTGCGGAGTCTGCTCCTCCATCTGACCTCTCCCTCTCTCTCATTCTCTCTCTCTCTCAAATAAATAAATAAAATCTTAAAAACAAACAAACAAAACAGTGCACTAGAGATTCTAGCCAATGCAATCAAGCAAGAAAAAGAAATAAAAGGCACCGAGATTGGAAAAGAAAATATAAAATTGCCTTTTGTCATAAACAATACGATCACCTAAGCAGAGAATGAGATATAATCTACAAAAAAAGCAACTAGAACTAGTGAGTTTAGTAAGTTTGCAGAACACAAGATCAATATAACAAGTTAATTGTATATCTGTATACTAGCAACACAAAATCAGAAACTGAAATTTTTTAAAAATAATATTTAAAACAGCATCCAGAAAAGGGAAACTAGGGATAAATATAACAAAGGTATGCAAACAGATACACTGAAAACTACAAAACACTGCTGAAGGAAATTAAAGAAGAGCTTTTTAAAAGGGGGAGAAATATATGTTTTTCTTAAGTCAGAAAACTCAAAATTGCTAAGACATCAATTCTTCCCAAATTGCTCTATAGATTCAATGCAATCCCAGTGAAGATCCCAGTGGGGATTTTCTGCATAAACTGGCAAGTTGATTTTAAAATTTGTATGAAAATGCCAAGAGTTTAGAATAGCCAAAACAACTATTTAAAAAAAAAAAGAAAAGAAAAAGAACAAAGTCAGAGGATCACGCTACCTGACTTCAGGATTTGTTTAAAGGCTATAGGAATCAAAAAGTGCGATTTGGTGTGAATAAGCAAATAGATGAATGGGAGAGAGTGGAGAACCCAGAAATACATCCATCCGTACATGGACAACTAGTTTTTGACCAAGGGACCGAGGCAGTGGAGCAAGGATAGTGCTGCATCGACTGAATACCCATAAATAACACGCAGCGGTGGACCTAAGAATATATCCAAAAACAAACACAAACGATCTAAAAACATAACATAAATAGCATAACATAAAAAAAACATAAATTCATTAAATTTCTTTTACTTGTGATCTCAAGTTGGAGGTAACAGGAAGTGGGAAGTACCTTCTATGTGAATATTTTTCTATAGAATTTCGGCACGATTCTCTCCCCATGGAATAAAAGGGAGTAAAAGTCATACTGGGTATGAAAACATCGTCCCTTCAAAACGTGTAATGACTCAGAGGTAATTCTGTATTAAACAGCTTTTGTTTAAAACATGCAATGAATCAAGGGTCAGGGTGTAAGCATAAGATCTGATTAGGAATAAAAAGTTAAGCACACTCCTCCCGTATGACCCAGCCATTCTACTGCTCGATCTATGCCAAGAGTAACACAGAGTCCGGCACACCAGTGCTCTCGGCAGCTCTAAGAGCGGATCCCAGAAATCACCCAAACACCCATGAACAGGGGCATCGATATCACGGTGCATCCACAACACTGTCAATGGGACAGCATTCCACACTAAAATGAAATGATACATACGACGAGATAGACAAAAACAAATTAAAAAAAATTTTTTTTAAATTATGCTGATACAAGACAGACCCAAAAAAAGAGAGTACATGCTATGCGATTGCATTTGCATAAAACTATAAGAACGCCAACTATGGCCGTAGCGACAACAGAAGGCAGTACGGACGGAGCCTGACATGGGGCTCGATCTCACAACCCTGAGATCATGACTTGGGCCGAAACCAGGAGGGGGTTGCTCCACCGACTGCATGCCCCATAAATAAAGCTGTTTTTAACAAAAGGGGAGTCCCGGATCAAGAGAGACCTGGGTCCTAGGGCTGGGACAAGCCCCAGCATCTCCGCGCCCCTGCAACGGAAGGGGGCTTTTCAGGATTAGGACCGGGGCCGTTCTGCCAGCCTCACATGTGCACTTCACCAAGACGATCGGAGCAGCCTGCCTCTCCCCGTTGCATCCTCTCCCCCCTCCTCCCCGCTCAATCCTCCATATTTAAACAGAAGCCCAGAGACACTGCGGCGTGCTTATGAAATCCAGGCGAGAACACTGAAAATCCCATAGTGCTCAGAACTAGAGCACAAATCCATCTTTTACTGTGTCCACACACGAGTTGTGGGGTTTCGTTCTTTACTGGAGCTGTTGGCCCAGATGAGAGCAGGAAAACAGCTGGGCATCACTGAGAGTCCCTGCATCTGGTCCAATTGAGTTGGGCTTCGTGTTAACGGGAAACCCGATCATCGACACGCCTGGGTTTATGCTTCTACTTTACTGGAGCCTAGAGATGCATCGTGGAGAGCAGCTCTGCGAGGCCGTCCGGGTCTCAGCCTTCTGCTGTCTCGCTGGGCGTGTGACCTCCACCCTCCACCCTCCACCGGCTCCGTGACACCTGTCAGAGACCTGCGATCTGGCCAGCAAGAGCAGGAAGGGGGGAAAGGCAAAGGGAGGCGCTCTGAATGTCCTGGAAGGCAAGAGGGGTGCTGCCCAGAGGAGGGAGAGGGCAATCACCAGCAGGTCAGGGACCCGGCTGTTTGGAGTCAGAAAGATGGCAGACACTGGAACCAATCCTGGGACAGCGCTCGTGCTATCTTGTACCCTCGAGGGCGTATCCTAAAAGAGCCGGTCACTGGAGCTGAAACACATCCTCTGGGTCTAGAGGTGCATTGGCCTCACCCCCTGGGTGGCGCCGGGGACCTGAGTGAGGGCTTGGCTCTCCACCTGGAGCCCCCGCCCCAAGCTTGCCCCCCTGCGCGGGGGCAGCTCAGGGCCAGCAGGAGGGTCCCCAGGGAAGCTGCCACTGGTTCCAGGACCAGCTTGCACTCGTGAGCAAGGTCAGAGGGAGTCTAGCCACGCCGTGCTCCCTCCGCATGCGTGGAGGCACCAAAGTTGCCCGAACAAGGAACGGGGAGGGACGGGGCCCCCTGAGGGAACGTCCTGCGCCTCTGGGCCTCCCGCCCCAGCGCAGTACCTCGGCTACAAGTACTAAAGTAACCCCTTTTTGTTTAAAAGAGATTTCGGAGAGAACCGCAAGGTACAGGGTCAAAGAAGACCACCCCCAACCAGACCTGGCTGCGCTGCCTACACAGTGCTGGTACATCTTTGCATAAATTTTCCGTCCCCCTGTATCTGCCAAAGAATGTTACTTATAAATAATCTGATTCATAATAATAACGTATAAAGTACACATTACATTATTAAAATTAGAAGGGGAGTGGCCGGGGTGGCTCAGTCATTAAGCGGCTGCCTTCAGCTCGGGTCATGATCCCGGGGTCCTGGGATCGAAGCCCGCATCGGGCTCCCTGCTCAGCGGGAAGCCTGCTTCCCCTTCTCCCTCTCCCCCTGCTTGTGTTCCCTCTCTTGCTGTCTCTCTCTGTCATAAATAAATAAAATCTTAAAAAAAAATTGGAAGTAGGGAAGCTACAGGCACTACGTATGATCCAAGCAGAGGGGCCGCCTCCGAGGGCGCAGTTTCCGGGACGGCCAGCAGGTGTCAGAGCCACCAACCGTGTTCCCACACGGAAGCTTCAGGAAGGGAAAAGTCCGGCTGGAAATGGGATGGGGAGACCCCCACTCACCCTTGTTTGGCCCTCTGGCCCGACATTTTGTCTCCTACTGGGGTTGGGGCGGGGGGAGTAAGGGGAGCTGCAGAAAGCAATTAAAGTCTCAGACTACACATGCCCATTCAGCTGGGGAGCCTCGGATCCTCGGAGAAGCTGTGGAAACACTGTAATCAGGCCTCCCCACCCCCCGGCTGGGCGGCACTTCTGGAAGCCAGGGGAGTCCCGAGGGGCGAGCGTGGAGGGGAACACGCAGGGGAGGGCTCTGCCATGGCCAACCCGGTCTCGGTTTCTATATGCGGGGCTCCCCCGCCTTAACCTCGGGGTCCCGGCCTCTCAGGCGCTCCCAGCCGAGCCCCACGCTGACCGGCCTGGCTATCGTCTGGAGCTGCTGACCTAGGAGGCCCCCGCCAGGCTGGAGCAGGCCTGGGGCCCGGGGCTGGGGGCCCCACACTTGGGCTCAGCGGACAGACACGCCGCGAGGGGCTCTGTGCGGCAGCCCCCCCCAGCCTCGCCCTGTAATTCCCGGACCACCTAAGCCAGGCCAGCACGAAGGGGATGTTGAGGCATGTACAACACTATCGGGGGCCTGGGGGCGGGGGGGGGGGGGGAGTTGCATAGCAACCTTGGCTCCAGACGGGCAGACCCCTTCCCCTGGGAGGGTCAGAAAGGAGGGGATCCTTGCCACATGTCTGGGCTGCTCCCGGGACCATACCCCACTTCTGGCCGTGGGTCCAGGGAAGGGCTCAGACAGGGTCCAGACCCGCAGCACCCTGGGGCTTTTCACCGGTGGGACTTTACTACGAGGAACGATGCCCGGCCTGTGGGAGGGGGTGGGAGGCGGGGTGCCGGGAGGGAGGGGGACGAAACAAGTTCAGCATCCCCGGGATGACGCTGCCGATAGTCGAGATTTCCACACATTCTGGCAGCCGGGTGAAGGCGACCTTGCTGTGTGACCGGATGACCTCATCTGCTAAACTGGTACATCCTACCCAGGCCCCAAGAAGCGACACTCATTACTTCACTCACTCTGCACCTCGCGTGTCGTCTCTGTCATTTAAAATGACACGCCTGTGCTGCCACACACATAATAAAAACGGCAATTATCATGAAAACACCGGCGGCACTCACGTCCAAATATGACCACGCATTTTGATGCTCGATGTTTCAAGCCTAATATGCAAGCCGAGTGCTCCATTTAAAAATAAACCAGGCTAACGCGCTGTCTATATTGGGATGCACATTCTTTTACCACAACTGGCACAAATGACCGCAGCTTTGAAGTCTGGCCTTTGAGGGGTTTTCTTCTGTGACCCTATTACACAGGACAGAAGACGTGTGGAACTGGAAGGGTCTCTCGTAATGCTAAGCAGACGACTCTCTCGATCATTTCAAAGGGAGTACTCTCTCTGAGGAGGGTCAGACGGAGCCAAGGGAAGGGGCCATGGAGCACCACCCTCATCTGCTCAAGGGAACCCCGTTAACGATGGGGCCTCCCCTGCAGGCACTGTGTAATGGGGTGACTACTGGGTAATCCTGGGCCCACTGGATTCCTGGTAAGCCAAAGAGCCTCCCAGGCCCCTGAAAAGTCTAACTAGTCCTCGCTAGTTCTGTCACCAGGCTGCTCACGTGACGAGGCTACACTAGGTCAAGACAGACTCCACGGGTCAAGGTCTATCTCGAGATCCCCAAGCTTCCAGGTCCCTGGAAAAAAAGCAACCAGTGGGGTGTCGGGGGATGGGCAGGGACGGGGTTCAGGTCCCCGCCCGCCTCGCTGAATCAAATCCCTGCTGGCCGCACGCCCCCTCCAGTTCGCCCATGCTTTGGGGGTTAGTCCGAGAGGAGGAGGGCAGTTGTGCCTGGTTTTGCCAGGTGTCTGGTCCCCTAATGGCCAGGACACCTCCCCCGACTTAATCCTTCCCGCCCGGGGACTCCACCTCCAAGCCCTGCGCTCAGCCAGGCGAAAGGCCTGATTCAGAACCCGTCTCCTCCCCAGTACCTGAGGCTGTTTCCCTTCCGTACAGCAGGTAAGGAAATCGCCCATGGGGACACACAAAACAGATCACTTCCTGAATCGCACCTGAGCTCGGGTGCAGAGGCGGGGCGCAGAGCAAGGCCAAGCCACAAGCTCGAGGTCACTGGCCATAATTATCCCTCCCGAAAGGGCGGCCTTCCTTACCTGTAGCCAAGCGGCTTCTGAGGCCATGACGAAGAGCCGTGCCCGTGGAAAGCCCGGAGGAAGCATTCCTCCGCAGGCCGCCTGGCACCAGAAGGGGAAACAGGGTAAACAGACTAAAGCCATAGAAGCGAGAGAGAGATCCGGTTCTCCTGCTCTCGAGACGGCTCGCGCCATTTCAGGTCTGTGCAGCACGACGTCGCGGAATCATTTTCGAACTTGATGGAGACCCCCGGCTTCGCAAAACGAATATTAGTGGGTGCAGTTGGAGGATGGCTGGAAGCCGAGACCGGAAAGAAGTTCACGGGCAGGGATGAGCCCACGACCGTGGGACGTTTGGGCTGTGCTTGTCTGCAATTTATTTCTCCAAATTGGAAGTGCATGTCCTCGAGGCGACCTCAGGGTCGAGGCAGCAAACGGCAGAGGAGCCCTGACTTCCGGCTTCCCCAGCAGCTCTGCTGTGGGGCGGGGGGAGAGAAGGGTCCCGTGTCCTCTCTCTGTTCCACTTTTCTCGATGAAAATCTCCTTTCAGAACTTGTCAAAGGCAGACCGCAGCCCCCCGGGTAAAAAGACGTGGCCAGAGTTCCTCCGACGATGATGGTATTGAGAGTGGCTCCTTCCAACGCCCACAAGGGCCAAACAAGCCTGTTTCATAATATCACCCTGAACTGTATTCTTCTGGCCCCGAAACACTTTACTTTTTAAAAATACCCATTCGTTGGGGCGCCTGGGTGACTCGGTGGGTTAAAGCCTCTGCCTTCGGCTCAGGTCATGATTTCGGGGTCCTGGGATCGAGCCCCACATCGGGCTCTCTGCTCAGCAGGGAGCCTGCTTCCCCCTCTCTCTCTGCCTGCCTCTCTGCCTACTTGTGATCTCTCCCTCTGTGTCAAATAAATAAATAAAATCTTTAAAAAAAATGGACATTTTTTTTTTAAAAAAAGAACAATCTCAAGTCACCACTTCGCTACCTCTTGCTTCAACGACTAAAGGCAGTCACTGGGAACAGAAGGGGCCTGGAAGCCAGGAACGCAAGCCTTCGACTCGCTCTGACACCTGGCCAAGACCCCTGGCCGTCGCCGGTCTCTGTCACCCTGGCCGAAAAGCTTAGAGGCCCAATAATTATCAGACGGCATAGTTATGTAAGTTTTCTAGATGGTCAAGTCCCACAAGAATAACTGGAAACATAATTAAAAGGGAAAACACCCACAGAAACACATCACTGGACCCTAGCAGGGGCTGCTACACCGTCTAGACACGGCCTCCGTGTGGCCGAGCCCCTGGGTTAACACGGCCACAGACGGGAGCCCTTCCATGGGGTCCGAGCCTCTCTCTGAGAGCCACCCCCCAACCCACCGAGGAAAAGAAAGTGTGGCTCTCCTCCCGTGTTATCTCGGCTGCGCTGGGGGGCACCTGTCTGCGAGACAGAGCTGGCGTGGGTCTCCTGCCCCTAAACTCGGGGTTCCAGGGGTCATTTGGAGTCGGGAAGGGAAGCTGACCAACGGGCTGTTGGGAGCCCCGACTTGGGCTTCCCGCGGTCACGCTTGTCCTTCCTGCGACGGGACGTGTCGCTGCCACACCGGGCCGTCTGCACGAGCTGGCTGTCCTCGAGCAGCGCTGTCACCGACCCCACGGCGACGGCCCCGCGGGCACGAGCCAAAGCCCTCGGCGGCACGGCAAGGGAAGAAGAGACAAGTCTGCTGGGAAGAGACAAGACCGAGGTGTAAGCTAAGGGCCTTCCCGCTGCAAAGGGTAAAAATCGGCGTATTTCCGTCCAAATAGGAGCACTCGCATTCTCGCGATTATTCGAAGTGTGTGCGCCTTGGGCAAAACGAAGGCCCCAAGAACAGGAGGAACCCAAACCGCGCAGCTCCTTCACTCGGGCCACCCTGACCTTACAGACTGACCGCCAGACCGACCGCCAGTATCCTGTATGTTCCAGAGAACAACTTCCCTCTGACTCCAAAAGCAGCTACGACCCGCTGGTCTCTTGGAGGTATTTTCTCGGCCTCGCCCTGTGACTGCCTGTTCGTTTCTGTCTTCCCTGCTTCCTTCTCACACTAGCACACGCGCTCCTTCTTCCAGCCGCTAGAGCAGTGCCTTGCATACAGCAAGTGCTCGGGGAGCACGAGAGGAAGGGACGGATGGCTGGCTGGCTGGCTGAAGGGGGGGGGCGGGCCAGCAGATAGACGCCTGCGGTTTGCGGGACAGGTGGGGAGGACTTGAGTCCAGCGGGGAAGGCGGACATTTACCCCGTGCTTCTGGAAGTGCACCGAGCTGTCTGCTCAAGACAAGTGTGAGAGCAATCTCTAAGGAAAGTGAAGGGCTGGCCGGACGGACAAAGGAGAGAAGAGGGGTGGCGGGGCAGGCCCCCCGCGGGGGAGCAGCACAACGAGGCGCCACGTCGGAAAGCAGGGCACGGACTCCGGCAGCCCCAGGTGCAGGCGTGAGGGAGACGGGGCCTGGAAGGAGAGACCAGGGCCAGTTCCTAAGGAGCTACCTCGACCCGTCTCTGGGCCCTGGGAGCCAGGCACGTATTCTTAAGGAGGGAAGTGACAGGATGGCTTTCTGTCTACAAAGACAATTCTGGAAGCAACAACGGCAACTAAGAGAGGAAAGAGCAAAACATGCCGGAGGTTATCATCCAATCCAGGTGAAAACGCATCTGGGATCGCAACTCCCAGCAGCAACAGAGGAGGAGGACGAGGAGACGGAGGGGAAGCCGGTAGAAGCATAGAAACACTGGGGCTCCCTGACATGCGAGATGCAGGAGGCGAGAGAAAGGACAGGGTTAAAGGAAATCCCATCAGAAGCAACAGTCTTGCCGCTGGGGGGGGGGGGGGGGCGGTGGGCGTGAAGCCCTGAGCTCCTGGTGCCTGTGACCCTGGCCCAGCTGGGAATCCTCGTCCCCGCGCCCCCACCGCTTCCGCAGTGCACCTGCTTCGTCAGGAAGTCTGCCGAGAAGTCCCCCTTGGTGTGGGTGCATCGAAGCTAGCACAGTGGTGAGTTCTCTGCTCCTAAAGCTACACGTGCTCCTCCTTCCCGCACGGCACACGCTGATCCATCACCAAGCATGACTATTGGTCTAAATATAGATGTACCTGTCACCTCAGAGAAAGAGCGGACCGTGAGTCCTGACTGCACTCACTCCAAGGAAATTCGCAGGGCACAGAATTGAAAAACAAATCCATGTAAGGTTTCCTAAGTCTGGAAATCCGATCGGAGGGTCAAATTACGATGACCTCACCTGCTTCACTTCTCTTGACCTTAGACTGTTAACTGGGCCCCCCTACAGCAGCCCCCCCCCCCCAGTTATTTCTCACAGCCCTCAAGGGAGATCTCACGCCGCAGGGGCCTCGCTCCATTCCCGCTCTCCCACTCTAGCGCCTCCCTGCCGACGTCACCTGCGTGGCCACATCCTGTCAACGGCACGGGCTCTGGGACCCGCCGCCTTGGCTCTGAATCCTGGTCTGGCCATCTGGGAGCTCCGAGACCCAGGGCAAGTCACCCAGCCGCGCTGTGCCTCACTTTCCACCCTGGCAAAATCACGCGACGATTCAGTGAATCGGTATCTGTTAAGTACTCAGAACAGTACCTAGCGCGTGCCAGGTAGCCCACAAGAGCAGTACCCGCTGTTCTGGGAAAGCCTCTGCTAAGTCCTACAACAAGAGAGTCAAAGCCACAGGAGCTCTGCTGTGAGGCACTCCTGGTGTAATATGCGGCCCGAGAGGGTTTGCCCCGTGTTTTCTGAGCTTATCACTAAAAGCGTTATTTACCAACAACACAGATGGACACAGGGGAGGGGGAGAAGACAGAGAGGATGGGGGAAACAAACCAGAAGAGAAAGACAGAGAACAAACTGAGGGTTGATGGAGGGAGGCGGGTGGGGAATGGGCCAGATGGGGAGAGGGTATTAAGGAGGGCACCTGCCGGGAGGAGCAGTGGATGTCATCACAGAGAAGGGATGAATCGCAGAATTCCGCTCCCGAAAGCAGGATGGTAACTAACTAGAATTGACATGGAAATTTGGGGAAAATATAATAATAAAAATAAACAGGTTCTTTCCATGTTTTACCCGCAGCCCTCCCTTCTCCACAGTGTCCTCCCAGGACTAAGACATGAGTTGCGGACATCCGGGCTCGAAGACAAATGAGTGACAGACGACACACGGTCTCCCTCCCTTGGGGAAGGGCTTTGTTACGGGGTCAAGTAGGTCCAGCCTGGCTCCTGCTCCCTTAAGATGAATTCTTCCAGGAGAACCCTTCGTTCCTCACCTAAAAAAGATTCCTGGAGCCACCCTCTCCCCAATTCTTCCAAAGGGAGAGTTTGAGTCTGATTCTTTAAAAGAATGGAAGGCCAACTGTACGATTAAATTATCCGTAAGTGGAAAGCAAGTATAAGCTGTAAAAACATGCTAAGGTTGAGACTAAAAAACAGTTCGGATATAGGACTTCGAATTTATTATTTTTTTAAGATTTTATTTATTTATTTGAGAGAGAGAGAGATCACAAGTAGGCAGAGAGGCAGGCAGAGAGAGAGGGGGAAGCAGGCTCCTTGCTGAGCAGAGAGCCCGATGTGGGGCTCGATCCCAGGACCCTGAGATCATGACCTGAGCTGAAGGCAGATGCTTAACAACTGAGCCAGCCAGGCACCCCTGAATTTTTTTTTTAAAGATTTTATTTATTCATTTAACAGAGAGAGAACACAAGCAGGCAGAGAGGCAGGCAGAGAGGCAGGCAGAGACAGAGAGAGGAGCAGGCTCCCTGCGGAGCAAGGAGCCTGATGCGGGACTCGATCCCAAGACGCTGGGATCATGACCTGAGCCAAAGGCAGTTGCTCAACCAACTGAGCCACCCAGGCGTCCCGGCACCCCTGAATTTATCTTTGATGATGAACTACCTGTCAATAATCGTAACAGTAGGACAGGGAGAGGGAAACAAAATTTTAAACGTGATACCAGTTAATTAGCACTTAAAAAAAAAAAAAAAAAACCCAACACATAGGAAGAAATCTGATAAAAGATGTGCAAGACCTCTCCAGAGAATCCAGAAACAATGCGAGGAAAAACTAAAGAAGACCTAATATTAAGGGGAAGGCATATGTGCTCCTAGGCACAAAGATCCAATATTACAAAGATATTTGTTTTCCCCAAATTGATCTATGGAATTTTATTCAATTCCAGTCAAAATCTCAGCCAATTTTTTTTTTGTGGAAATTGACAAGATGACTCCATTTTTTTCTATGAAATGCAAAGGGCCAGAAGGGCTAAGGCGATCGTGAAGAAGAAAAACACAGTCGAAAGATTTACACTACCAGATGGCAAAACTGCTTATAAAGTTACAGCAGTTGAGTCAGTATGGGATTAGCCGAGACTTTTGTCAGCAAGAGCGTAAAGATACCCAAACGGACCGACAGAACAAAGATAGACCCTCACGCGGCCAGGCCTCTCATTTTGGTTAATGATACCACGCTGCACGGCAGAGAGGAAGGAATGGTCTTTTCAAAACGGTGCTTGACCATCTGGGTACAAACATGGATAAAGAAATGAGCCTTGACCCCTACCTCACACCAGTTCCAGAACTAAATTTTAGGGGCGCCTGGCTGGCTCAGTAGGAAAGGCGTGCAACAATGGGTCTCAGGGTACGTGAGTTCCGGTCTCACGTTGGGTGTAAATATTACTTACGTAAATAAACTTAAAACCAAAACCAAAAAAAAAAAAAAACCCCTCTAAATTCTAGGAGAACTGTAGACATACCCTAGAAAGGCAAGACGCTGAAACTTCCAGACGATATCTTAGGAGCATATCTTCATGCCCTTGAGGACAGGGAATGACTTCTAAAGTAGGACACAAAAAGCACAAACCATAAAGGGAACAACTGATGAATTGGATTTCATTAAGAACTTCTGCTCATCAAGACACCATTAAGAGAGCGAAAGCAAACCACACAGGGGGAGAAGAAATTTGCAGTACATGTATCCAACAAAGCACTCATATTCAGAATACATAAAGAATTCCACAAATCAATAAGAAAAAGGAAACACAGTTTTAAAAGGAGGGAGAAGCAAAAGAATGGAAAAGGCACTTCATAAAAGAGAATATCCCAATGCCCCTGCTGAAAAACATTTTAAAAGGGCTCAACATGATTAGTCATCAGAAAAATGCAAATTAAAACTACAGTTAGATGCCGCCGAGGTCCAGGCAATGTTCTGTTTCCTGACATGGGTGGTGGGCTCACAGGAAACATTTCACTGAGTTGTACATGTAAGGATTTGTGCACTCTTCTCCATTTATCATACTTTCACAACAATGTTTCCTAAATGAACAGACTTGACAAATATCAACCAAATTTAATGTGTAGACCTTATTGGATTTTGCTGCACACAAGCTGTTAGGAAAAGAATTTGCGAGACTCGGGTCATCACCCGCGTATTTGATGATTGTGAGTAATTGTGCAGGTGATATGACGGGTTCGCATCAATGTTGGCAACAAGAGTTCTCATCGTGTAGAGCTACATACCGAAGTATAAATCATATATTATAAATAGAATAATATCTTGGCTTTGTTTCAAGATCGTCCAAAGAGGGAGGACAGTAAGACAAGAACAGAGGAGCTGATGGCGAGACAGCGAGTGCGCGGGGATCGCGGGACGGCTGACCCGTGAACGACGCCGCAGCTGGGGGCGCTGACTCCCCCCACAGTCAAGAATCCACGTATCACCTTCATCTGCCCCAAAGCTTAACTGCTAAAAGCCTACAGTTCGCCGGAAGCCTTGCCCATAACACAAAGAGCCGATGGACACATATTTTGTATGTTACATGCCTTGTGCATTGTACTCTTACGGTGATGGAAGCTGGAGAAAAGAAAATGCCATTACGAGAATCATAAGGAAGAGAAGATACATTTGCAGGACCGTGCTCGATTCATCACAACGAATCCGCATCTAAGGGCACCTGCACAGTTCAAGGGTCAACGGTGGTGTTCTGCTTCTGTGTATGTTTAAAATCCCGTATAACAACACTTCTTGAAGCTATAGCAGAGCCCGGGTGTTATGCTTTGGGGCTGTGACTCCTCTCTTCCACCCCTTCTCCCCTACCGAGCCAAATATCACAGAGCGACAATGGAAACCACCAACATGGCACCCCGAGGCTTCCGGGACCTCGAGAAGTCATCAAGACCACTCCTTCCTCATCAAGCAGAGGATCTGAAAACAGGAGGGCCCGCCCCACATCTGCGCTGAGCTGCACAGAAAACAGCGCGCCCGCTCTCAGAGAAGGGGTTAAATGAGGCAGTATGTCCCAGGGACCCGGATATGAGAGAGCCATCGGTCATCCACACCGTTTGGGGGGTATGCCAATGGAAGGTCTCTACGCAGCCCAGGTCTGGAAGTCCAGAAGCCTTCATGAGACAGACACAAGAGGTTGCTGGCATAACCCGGCCGGACCT
>CM052814.1:830673-918299 GCA_028533885.1 Nasua narica | reverse complement strand
GAACGTGTCTCCCAGAATATTCGAGTGGCCTCCTATTGCCTTCATTCTTCGTAATCATGCACATTTCACCCAGCAGCCAAATCCATAAGTAATGCCATACATTAAGCCATTTCTCTCCCTTTCTTAAGACTTCCCATCGGCTTTCTAGCACCTTTAAATCCAGAATCTCTGCTCAAGCCCGCGGAGTCCCTGACCTTTGCCCGCCATCTTTTCCTTCCTTCATTTCCTCTCTAGCGACACTAACGTTTCTTCTGGTCCTTAACTGGCCAAGCTACTTACACTTCCCTTTATCTTAAATGCTCTTCCCCTGATCTCTCCGTAGCAGGCCACTGGGTGCTTAGGTCGCAGCTCGGATGTCCTCTCCTAAAACCACCTGCCAGGCCTTCTCTTGTCACATCGCTGTGTCTCCTTTTGTCTTTATATCATTTTTTATCATACGATGCGGCCCCGGCCTCTAGAACAACACTGACTCATAATGAGTTTTCAAATACAAGATAACGGACAAAACAATGGACCCAAGGAGGCATGAGGTTCATTTTAGGGTTTTTGAGGAGAGGGAAGCTGAGCCTCGGAGAAGTGAAGGACCCAGTGGGCCTGGTGAAGCGGAGAGCCCGGCCTCCAGGCCTGGTCTGACTGACGGCAGAGGCCCCGGTCCGTGCACACGGCATCTGCCGACGGTGCCGCGTGTGTTACTTCTCTAGCGGACTGGCTACCTAGTTCCGCTTACCTCTCTGACAAGGTGTCTGATTTCAGGGTCACCCAAAGACCACTCGCGGGATGGATTTTTTCTTGCTCTGGTAACAGAACGTATAACTTAATCACATAGTTTCGATTCCAAAAGGAACTTCACCCGGTGTGTCCCTTGACTGCCTCCCATAAGGAAGTGGCCTAAAGAGGGCCAGATGTGGAGGGGGCATGAGGACCCAGGGAGTTTTCCCTCTGGTTTCCCATAAACAGACAGTCTTGTGAAACCCTTAAGGTGTAGTTGTGTATTTTCGAAAGGGGCAAAAGCAATCATAGGCGTCTTTTGCAAAACTTCAAAAGTGAACAGTTTTTCTGTGAAATTATCGATAATTTTACCCCCAAGAAGTTATTTTAGAAACCAATAGTTTTGCAATACCCGGCTTCTTTTATACTTCGTATTTTGAATCAGGTTATTCATGCTGTTGAAACAAAGTAAGTTCTCATCCGGTAAGACGCCATACGCTAAGTAAATAAAGAGAGCAGGTAGTTCTCTGCTCCCAGGTAAGAGCCGAGTAACTTACTCAGTGCTGAATGCAGTTTGCCTCATGCAGTTGGGAAAAAGAGGACTGAGAGGTTTCTCATACTTCTATTATCATTTATTAAGCTCTACCTGTATACCACGCAGTGGACCAAGTACTTCGTATACTCTTGGTTAATCCTCACTTCCCTATTTAATATCCTTTTTATAAGTGAGAAGAACAGGTCTGTCTGAGAACAGAGTACCAGACAAAGTAGCAGGAGAGGGACCGGCCAGGTCTTAATCTCCATGTCTGAATAATGCCTTCACTTCTTTTACTTTGAAAGCCAGTTCTTGGGGCGCCTGGGGGGCTCCGTGGGTTAAAGCCTCTGCCTTCGGCTCAGGTCATGATCTCAGGGTCCTGGGATCGAGCCCCGCATCGGGCTCTCGGCTCAGCAGAGAGCCTGCTTCCCCCTCTCTCTCTGCCTGCCTCTCTGCCTACTTGTGATCTCTCTCTCTGTCAAATAAATAAAAATAAAATATTAAAAAAAAAAAAGCCAGTCCTTCTGAGAAGAGCCCGAACAAGGTCAGGGTCACACTCCCAGCAGGGGCCTCATGTGTTCTCCAGAGCCCATGACTTTAGCGTTCACGCCTCCTACGGCACACGTAGTAATGAAACAGTTCCCAGAGTTTCCTCTTTGGGGTATCAATACCTTTCATGGGATGATCCAAGGGTGATTATCCAATTATACCATTTCTTGAGTGATGCTTATGATAAACTCTTGAAGGTATGTTGTTTTTGTTTAATTAACTTAGCATAAACGTCTTGGAAGGGTTTTTTTTGTCTTATCTGGGGCTTGGGGGGGAGTTTTGTTTTGCTCCTGAGACGCAGCTCGGTTAGTGTAGTAGAGCAAGTTTTGCGGCTACAAATGCCCGAGTTCATAGCCCCTTTTTTGCCTTTTAACCCTCCGCTGGTTGCTTGGGCTTCCTGCGCCTCGGGTGGTTGGTTTGTGAACCAGCCCGCCGGGACCAGCCTCATCCAGGGCGGTGGCGCCCGGCTGGCAGAGGACTTACCCGCGGAGCGCCGAGCCCGGCGTGTGGCGAGCGCCGCGTACGCATCGCGCCGTGTGCTGGCGGCCGAGGGGGCGCGTTCTACCTACGTTGATCCTGTTGTATGACACCTCAGTAATAAATACATCCACGTGCCGGGTCGTATTAACGAATTGGGTCCACTGCGGAAATTGCTTCTTGATGTGTATTTCTTAGTAAAAACTTGATACATGTTTCTTGGCACAAGTGGGGTCGATATTTTTCAACGATGAAAAATTGTTATGGTGCCCAAAGGAAAGGGTTTGCTATTTGGCGCTTTCTCTGTCCTGTTTTTAGGTATCTGATGTGTAGCCATGCAGAAGACCTACGTGCGAAAGCAGAATGGGAAGGCAAAGGAACAGCTTCCCGATCCAAACTGTTGGACAAACTGCAGAGTAAGGGTCTTACTTTTTGGTGTTTCTGTGCTTTCTCTTAATTAGAAACAGATACTACGAACACAGCAGAAGGACTTACATCCAGACACACTCTTGGTGAGCGGTTATGTAGGGAAGAGGGGAAAATCCAACAAACCCTTGATAAAGCAGAGGTTCCCAGACTCTGCCTGGCATCTGAGAAGCAGCCTACCTCCCCGTGAGTCAGAGGAGACGGCGCAGGTCCCGGGGCAGTGCTCCCTTCGTTTGTATTATGCAGTAATGCTCAGGTTAAGACTCTGTTTGGGGGAGAGAATACAGAAACCAGAAATGTAATCTACAAGTGTGTTAAATATTTGTTGATTTCAGTAGGAACGGCCAGGTTTTCGTACACTTTCCTCTCCACTCTCCCCCCAGCCACGTTATACGTAACTTCCAGATTAGAGCAGGGGATTTATTTTTGCACACAGAGAAGTTTTTTTTCCCCCTCTCGGATTAAATCACGTTATTCTGCGTGCCTCACATTGGGGTGTGGCGGTAGGGATCCTCACTCAGCCATGTGGTCAGGGAGGTGCAGGGCCCGGAAGGGTTGGAAGAGGTGACTGTCCGCTTCCACACCCCCGCCGCTCCCTGGGTTTTCACGGGATCCTTGGCATTAGGAGCAGTCGGATGAGACCTGGCGCTTGCCCCCACCCGTCGGCCGGCCCTTTGTTGGGGGCGGTTCCTCTTACGACGTCAGGGACGCGCGCGCTCGCTCCAGGACAGTGTCCTGCAGATTGGTTCTGCGTCGTCATTGGCTTTTTGGGGGGTGGTTGTTGATAATGGGACTTTTTGGGCGGGGGGGGGTTGCTTTGCGTTTTTGGAAATACACAAATTAAAGCCCTCCTGTCTCTTCCATTTGGGGGTAACATTGCCATAGCTGCTGTCCCCACCGTGTCCCCTCCCATCACTGCTCTAAGGGACATGAGATTTCTAGGGCAGGGGCAAGTGCAGCAGAAGGGGGCGGAGAAGGGTTATACTGTCTTGGTTTTTTAATGTTCATTGTTTCTCTTTTGAAAAATGTCTTCTCTTACAGCGTATCTGCCACCCTCGGTGATGCTCCCCCCCCGGCGTTTACAGACCCTGCTGCGGCAGGCGGTGGAGCTACAAAGGGATCGGTGCCTATATCACAATACCAAACTTGATAATAATCTAGATTCTGTGTCTCTGCTTATAGATCATGTTTGTAGTAGGTAAGAGACAAACTTTTTCTACGCTTTATGGGCTCGCTATGAAGGCGGTTAAAATGTTTCCTTTTGGGGGACTTTGTCCTGTCGCTGTGAAACGCTTCGTGTCCGACTTAGCGATCCCCGGGCAGAGCTAGAACCTCCTGACGTGGACGCTAGCAGAGAGGTTGGCTCGTGTTTGTGTAGCAAACCGCATCTCGAGAAGCGAAGCTGGAAGCCAGGTTTTCCTCTTGTCTGGGTGTCGCTGGTCATTCCGTCTGGCCATCGTCGTAAGGGCTTGTGTAAGGGTGTTGGGCAGGGGTGCCAGCCGCCGGAGCTCTGCTGTCCTCGGATGCCGGGAGTCACGGAGTGACCTTGTGGACGTCACGGCTATTTTGACAGTGGCCTCGATTATTTTCTGCCCATAAAGATCATGGAAGTACTTGGTTCATCATAGAAGGGCTGCTTCGTAGTAGAACCTCTTCTCTAAACTAAAGATGGTTAGAACAACAGGCAGTAACTCTCTGGCTTGGAATTCGTTACTATACCGGTCCGTGTCCGTAATGCAGCTCCGCGTTAGATAGCAGAAGTAATAACGTTCCCGCTGTTTCGGGAACGGTCTCCAAAATTCAAGCCGAACTTCAGTTTTTAAGATCCTGAAGAATTAATTCTGAAGTGTTGAGACATCAGAAGGGACGTGCTTGCGCCCGGTGAGCCACCCGTGAACAGTCGTAGTACACGTGCCCGGTATCTTGAGCGAAGACCACGTGCGCGGGCCGGACCCGAGTGTAGAGCACATGCAGCTTTGGGGACAAGGGTAGATGTTTTGTGCGCGAGCACCGTGACTGCAGGTGACGGCGGGGAGGTGTGTGCACAGACTGCTTCATGCGGGTCAAGTTGCTACCTCTCCCCGCCCTCCCAGATGCAGTGAAAACTGGAGGACGCTTGTTGGAGCTCCTGGCTTTAAGTGACTTAAGTGCCACTCATCTTAATGTACCGGCTATTTACGGGGCGCAGGTCAGGAATGTTCTCAAAGTCACGAGGGATCCTTGTCCTTTTTGCCGTTTGTGATTTTGTTCTTGACTTGCTTCTGAGAATCTTTAAATCTTTCCATTTGAGTTGAATTAGAGGTGGGAGATATTAGATTCAAAGGGTATATGGTTTCATCCTTCGCGGCTCCTTTAGGGAACCCGAGACCAGTGTTAAAATTAAGGCAGCCGTGAACCCAAACTGTGTTTTGGTTCGTCAGTGGGTTGCTGGTGGAATGCCTTGGGAAGTATTTAGGGTAGACTTCAGGGTTCAGGGGGTGTCCGTGGAAACTGAAATCGAGGAGAATGTGGCCCACGTGTTTCCTGCGTGCCTTGATTGCTGTTACAGTACCTGTGACAGGAGTGATGGAAAAAGCTTAGTCTGACTTAGAGCGCAGAACCGGGACCAGCATCCCCTGTTCTGCGTAGAGAAGCACCCCTGAGGTTTGCGTAGGAACAAAAGTTCCCGCTCCTCATGGCTAACCGCTGATGGGCAGGCCTTCCCCATAATCTTTTAAAAACAGAACAAAAACTCCGACTCTGTGCTTCTGCAAGTCACCACTACACGCCCTCAGACGCACACGCACACGCACGTCTCAGAGATTGCTGCCTAAGGTGACGCCCTGCAGTGCGTTCACAGTACCTGCGTCCCTCACCCCACGTTTCCGCAGCCAGCACGACACCACAGCTGGTGTCGGTGAGGAACGACTTCTTTACTAACTCCAGGGACTACTCTCCAGCCTGCATCTAGACCTTTCTGTAGCATTGCACCTCCGCACCGCGGAACTGTTCGTTTGACTTCGGAAACCTCGCAGACTCTGTTTCACTGTTGGCTCTCCTCGGGCTCCTCCTCTGTACCCGTCCCTTTAATAAGGGGGCTTCCAGAAGGTTTCTCTGTCTTCCCCCCTGCTCCTCTAGGTTCGCGTGTAGGCCTGGTCTCCTAAGCCTTCGAGCTTCGTACAGCTGTGTGTGTGGCTCGAGGACCTTACACGCTACGTGGCAGAAGTAGGACTCCCCTCTCCTCTTGCTGTCCCCCAAAGTCTGCTCTTCCCTCTCGGACTCGCGACCTCCACGAGGGGCTGCCGCCTCCCCCGCCTGTCCCGTCAGACCCCGAGGAGGGGCCTGTCGGGCGAGAAGCGAGGGTGCGCCGTCTCTGCAAATGTTGCTGAACTGGAGGAAGAAAAGCTGAGTGGGATTTAGCTCCTAGGATCCCCCTTCCAGCTAGAGGTCTTCAAAAGAATAGTTGATATTTCGTTTTGTTTTTTTAAAGATTTTATTTATTTGACAGAGAGAGAGAGATCACAAGTAGGCAGAGAGGCAGGCAGAGAGGGGAAAGCAGGCTCCCCGCTGAGCAGAGAGCCCGATGCGGGGCTCGATCCCAGGACCCTGAGACCATGACCTGAGCCGAAGACAGAGGCTTAACCCACTGAGCCTCCCAGGCGCCCCAGAAGTTGTTTTTTAATACCTGCTTTATTCCCTTGTGGAAATTAGATTAGCATCGAAACTAGAAAACTCTTATTGTCATGAAGTAACTCTTAGCGTAGAAATCTAAATACCCAGTTTTCGCTCTTCTCTCTGGAGAACAGAGAATTGATGATGAATAAGTGGACTGTAACTTTTTAAAACCTTAATTAGCACTGACAGGTTGTCATTAGATTGTGTGTTATTTGTACTTTTCATGGTGTATACATGTATTTGGTTAAATTTATCAGGGTTTTTTCACCAGGAACCAGTGGAAGGATGCTTCCGTAGGTCACTTTATAGTGTTCATTTCTCAGTAAAGCGTCGTCAGGAAATATGTATGGAAACTTAAATGTTAAGGTTCAGTTTAATTAAAATACGACAGTATTTAATTTTATTTGGGAAGATACCGATATTTTTTAACACCGTCTTGAATTTTAAATTTACTTGAAAACGAAGTCATCACCTTTTATTTGTATACATGTAAAATGAGGCTTTTAATAAACTGGGGCTGTTAACTACTCTTTTTCAAAGACTTAAGTGATAAAAATGTTAAATACCCGTTTAATGACTTTCAGTTACAAGTGATTGTGGGTAAACAGGATGATTTGTGCCCTAAGTTCTGATTATGACATGGTCCTTCCTTAAGGACATTTTGCTACTCTGATTTTAGATTTGTCTTTTCATTCAGGATCAGTTTTACCCAGTGGAATTATTGTGTATTTTGTGCCTAAATAGAAAGCGTCTCTCACTCAGTAAAGGACATCATTATCGATTACTCCCCATAAGACGTAGGCAAACATTGTTGATATTTGACTGAATTTTTTGCCTAACAGGGTCTTGAAAAAGTCAGTTAAAAAAAAAATGACACTTGAAAGAAAACCGGTATTGGAGAGTCAGCCGGAGGCTTAAACCTAATGTAGTTACCGGTTTATGATTCGTTAAGTTACTCACCCTCTTCGAGCCTCACGAAGCTGGAGAGGTAGTACTCGCCTTGCAAGGTAGTTTGGAGAATTAGCAGTACTGTTATAAGCGCAGCACAGGGCTTGGCGCATCTAGTAAGTGCTTAACGTCAGCTGGTATCGGTTCTGTTTGTAAGTTCACATATAAAATAGTGACTTAGGGCGCCTGGGTGGCTCAGTTGGTTGAGCAACTGCCTTTGGCTCAGGTCATGATCCCAGAGTCCTGGGATCAAGTCCCGCATCAGGCTCCCAGCTCCATGGGGAGTCTGCTTCTCCCTCTGGCCTTCTCCCCTCTCATGCTCTCTCTCACTGTCTCTATCTCAAATAAAATTAAATAAAATCTTAAAAATATATATATATATTTAAAAAAATAAAAATAAATAAATAAAATAGTGATTTAAAATTAAAGCCATTTTTAGACAATGTGAAAATTGGAAGTAGTCTCCAAATAGCCAAGCGCGTAGGTAGACGGTGCGCGTGCCAGGACAGGTAAATAATGCTAATTTAGTTTTGGATACGTATTAATCAAGCTAGTGAATTGATGAGATTAATTTTTAAAATACAGATTGGGGAAAAAGGGAAGAGCACTTTTCAGGACAGTCTTCAAAGCTTATCAAGTCACGGGGATGCCGAGTACAGCGCGGATAATGTAGGGGACGGTGCTGGGATGCGTCGCGGTGGTGGGCCGCGTGCACACAGGGGCAGCGCACTGCGGTGCGGCTGAAACTGATCTCGGTTCTGTGTCAGACAGACTTCGCTTCAAGAGAGAAGCCTTGGGGCGCCTGGGGGGGCTCAGTCAGTTAAGCATCTGCCTTTGGCTCGGGTCCTGATTGAGCCCCGTGTCAGGCTCCCTGCTCAGGGGGGAGCCTGCTTCTCCTCCCTCCCCTGGCTCTCTTTCTGTCCAATAAATAAAATATTTCAAAAGAGAGCGAGAGAGAGAGAGAGAGATAAATGGGACGTTTTGATGGGACGTCTGGGTGGCGCAGTCAGTTGAACGTCCGCCTCTTGCTTTGGGCTCAGGTCCTGATCTCGGGGTCGGGAGATCGAGCCTCGTGTTGGGCTCCAAGCTCAGTGCCGAGTCGGCTTGCGATTCTCTCTCTGCCCCTCTTCCCCCAAAGAAAGGAAAGTTTATCCACTGACGTTTAAATGACTTTTCTACGATCTCAGAGATTCTAATAGAGGGCTGTACTATCCAAAAAGCAGCCACTAATTACTTGTGGCCATTTAAATTCAAACAAAGAAATTAAAGTTACGTTTACAGATCCAGTTCCTCAGGTGTCCTGGCCACATTTCAGTGCCGGGCAGCTCACGCGCTCGGCTGGGGCTTCTGGGCTATTCCGGGCCAGACAGTCCGCCGCGAAGCCTTCCGAAGTCGGCGCGGGGAGCTCTCGGGGAGGCTGCTGCCGTCGAAGTTGGAGCAGGAGAGAATGGTTCTTGAAAGCAGGTGTACGCCTGGTTTGAAAGGTGCTTCCTGGGAACGGTGACTCTTGGGATCCCCTTTCCTCTCACAGCCGGGGTCGTAGAATGGTTGCCCTTAATCCGTAGCAGTGGTGGCCGCTGAGCTGCCAGCGGGCGCGGGGCTCCGCGTAAATGCTCCGCCCCCATCATCTCGTTCTCGCGCGTCATCCCGGACAGAGATTCCGTAAGGCAGCTGCCGTTCTCTTCCGATTATGCTGGAGACTTGGATTCCACGGGCTTCTAGTCAGTGGCTGAGCCGGCATTTGACCCTAGGTCCCTCCGGCTCCGCTGGCCCTGTTCTTAAGGCTTCACTCTTAGTCCTGCAGCCCCTTTGCTCTGTTGCACTTCTTCTCTGCTCGCCCCCCGACATCTCAGTAATCACTTGTATCTGCCGCGTGCCAGGAAATCGTAGATAGTCTTCTCGTCCTGAAAAGAACCCCGTTAGGTGTAGAGTACTCTCCTTTTCTAGATGAGGAGCGAAATGGCTTGCCGAAGACACACAAGCTTGTGACCCGAGCTTGTCCGCACGCGGTGCCTCGTCTCCCTCGTGTTCAGCCAGGTTGCTTTTATGTAAAGAAAAATGCACATTCCTCGTGATGCCAGCCAACTTATACACAAGCCTGAAACCCTGATTATTAGTTTTTATTCATATGAATTGACTTAATCAGACCAAAATATTCTGTGATGGACACATAGTTTTACTCTTGTTTAATCTTGAGAAAGGGGAGAGGAATAAATTGTACATTGAACCAGACTTCAGATTACTGATTTCCCCTGAGATTGCCTTGACTGGTGTCGTAATCATCTTTTTTCAACATACTGCTGTAAGCTTGAGTAAGATCTGCAAAGGCATTCGTATCTTATTTTTTAAAGTTTTTGTATCCAAAGAAGTTTTATTTGTCTCACCTTTTTCGTTATTAGACTCCTCTATTCTGAAAGAATAATTGTGTGTGGACTTCTTTGTCTTAGGAGGCAGTTCCCATGTTATACTCAGCAGATACTCACGGAGCATTGTAATGAAGTGTGGTTCTGTAAATTCTCCAATGACGGCACGAAACTAGCAACAGGATCGAAAGATACCACAGTTATCATATGGCAAGTTGATCCGGTATGTACCCCACTGTGTGTGTGTGTGTGTGTGTGTGTGTGTAGACTATGAAAAGGGAATTCGTCATCTAATTACATGGGTTTTAAGTGTGCATATATAAGTGTCTTCTTTCCTAAAAGCATTTCGCTTTCATTTTTGTCATGTCTTAACCTCTTCCGGTGTTTCCCAGATGGTACATGTAGGTATATACAGAGTGTGCGCTGGTTTAGTCCTCAGAATCCCTCTGTGGGATACTCACGTCTCCTGTTTTCACCCGGGAAACTGAGGTAGACGTGAAGTGCCCAGGCTCTCCAAGCTAGTGAGTGCAGTTAGCCCCAGATCCAGGAAGAGCTGTACCCCGGACCCGCTTGCTCTCCATGCCCCTACTAGTCTGTCCCTTCGTTAGTGTTCGACTTACCAGTCAGTCCCAGGGGAGGGAGGACTCGTTACCGTTTGCCTTCTGAAAGCTTGCATCATCTTGTGTGATTTGTGGAACTTCTGTTAAATACTCCCTCCACCTTATACACATAAAAGTCCTGTGTTCTGGATTTGAAATCCTGAGTGCCCTCAGAAATCAGATTTTTGTCTTTGTTTATAACAAGATGACTTACAGATTTGTAGAAATAAGTGTTTCTGTTTCTTTTAGCCAGTGGGACATTTATTGACCTATCACAAGAAGTATATGCCTCTGAATAGGTTAAGGAGAAATACTTGGTTTAAATTATTACTAAATAATCTTATTTTAAAACTTTAGAATTAAAATAGGATATTAGTCCCAAATAAAGTTGTGGACTTTTACATTGAAAAAAAAAAATAGACAAAAACAGGCCATAGAAGGAAATAATTTTAAAAAAGAATGGTGGGGGGGAGGTGCAGGGCGCCTGGGGGGCTCAGTCAGTTGAGCATCTGCCTTCACAACTCAGGTCACGATCTCACCGTCCTGGGATCGAGCCCTGCTGAGCTTGAGCAGGGAGCCTGCTTCTCCCTCCGCCTCTGCCTGCCGCTCCCTGTGTTTGTGCTGATGTTCTCCAACAAATAAATACAATGCTTAAATAAAAAAGAATCAGGGGCGCCTGGCTGGCTCAGTCAGTAGAGCATTTAATTCTCAATCTGTGGGTTGTGAATTCAGGCCCCTACAGTGGATATAGAGTTTACTTTTTTTTAAAAAAAAAAAAAGCAAATTTGAGACCATACTTCAATTTTTGTGTACCTGTAATACCCTATGAATGATGAAAGGTAAATGAGACCTATTCTTTGCCATGAAGCAGGCGTTCTTTTCTTGAACCGTGTAGTACTCTGGCAGTCTGATGACTCTGGGGAACCCCCCCAGAGTAACGTTGTTAAATACATACAGCAAAACACGTAGTAAATACACGTGGGATGATATTAATTATCTAGGAAACCCAATTATTGAAATATAGTTACTAAAATAGTATAAAAAAGAAAGCCAGTATAAGAATATGTTGCTCTTTTTTTTTTAAAGATTTTGTTTATTTATTTGACAGAGAACATGAGCAGAGGGAGGGATAGAGGGAGAGGGAGAAGCAGCCTCCCCGATGAGCGGGGAGCCAGCCCGATACAGGACTCGGTCCCAGGACCCTGGGAACGTGACCTCGCCCAGAGGCAGGCACTTAACCAACTGAGCCACCCAGGCCCTCCCACCCATGTTGCTTTTTTATTAACACATTAAACAACAAATTCTAGCAAGAGCTCTGACATCCATCAAGTTTTGAAGTAGTGATGAGCATAAAGATTTCAAGATAGCTGCAACAGCTCTAATATGGTGAGAAAATGTGGGAGAGTTCCTTTATTAACAGTCACCTGATCTCCAGCAGGCTGTGCACCTGCTGTCTCATCTACCGCTGCCTTGTTGATTGCCTTCATTCAAGACTGAAGGAAATCCTGAATTTCACCCTGTGGTTCATGAAAATAGAGATGTGCATTTGTCCTCACATTTAAGTTCAAGGATCCCTGCCTCCTCCCTAAGTGACTGCTTTGTAGGCTGCAGGGTAACGTCTGGGAAAGGAGCGTACGGCGTAGAAAGGGAAGTAATTTACACCCGGCAGTACGTTTCAGGCAGGATGCGCAGAGTGTCGTGAAAGTGCAGAACGCTGCCCAGGTGAGAGCGCCTGGTCTGAGCCTTGATGGGCACGACACAGGTGGGTCAGGAGAGGGCATCTGGGAAGGGAGGGACCTTACCTTGCCCTCCCCCACTGTCCGGTAAGAGGATAGGATGAGTAAGGCGAAGGGTGGGAAATCAGACTAGAAAAATAGTGTGGATCTAATTGTGGCCTCTGCACGGCGTTCTGAGGAGTTGTATTTCAGCAATTACTTGCAAGATGTCTGAACAGAAAGCATACCAAACTGCTTTATTACGATTTCTTTTGGCCGCAGTGTGTAACCGTGCTCTTCATTTAGCACATAGTTATTGAGCACAAGCTCATGTGAGGCCTTACCACGAACTCATGACAGCACCGTGTAATCGTTCTGTGCCGGGCCCTACAGGGGCTCAGAGAGAAACCCCTGGAACTGGAAAGTAAGACCCGTGAGTCCTAGCAGGAGGAGTCAGCTGATACCGAGGCAGACCAGTTAGTGCGGTCCCCTGCAGGACACACGGGAAAGGAAAACGTGCCTGGTGTTCGGACAGTCTCTGGGAAGAGGTTACAGTGCAGAGTAGGAGGTGAGCTTAGCGGAGTTGGAGGCCACCAGTCCAGGAGGGTCCGATGTACTTGGCTAAGGCATTTAGACCAGAGTGCCTCTGTCAGAGTCGGTGTTGGGAGTAAAGGGCTTTTGTAGCCAGATTAGTTTGGGAATGCAGAGTCGATGCTTTCACTCCAATCTGAGATGCCATGGATTTTAGAGTTTAGTACGCTAGTATTTTATCATGTTAAGTACCGGTTGAAAAACTTGTAAGAAAATTGGTGATCTTGAGTGTGTGTTTTTCGTGTGTGTTTTTTCATGGATAAAAAACAGTACATGGAAATGGACCTTAAGGTTTGAGGTGATGGACACACCTGGTGGCTCTCACTCTTGACAGGTGACGATCTCAGGGTTGTGGGATCGAGCTCCGAGTTGGGTCCCACACCTCCTTTAAAAAAAAAAAATTTGAGGGACGCCTAGGTGGCTCAGTTGGTTAAGTAGCTGCCTTTGGCTCAGGTCATGATCCCAGGGTCCTGGGATCGAGTCCTGCGTCGGGCTCCTTGCTCGGCGGGGAGCCTGCTTCTCCCTTCTGCCTCTGCCTGCTGCTCTGATTGCTTGTGTTCTCGCTCTTTCTCTCTCTCTCACTCTGACAAATAAATAAAATCTTTAAAAAAAAAAAAACTTGAGGTGATGTAATCCCAAAACGTGGTTTCTTTTAACAGGTTTTCTTACCTTTGCCCCACAAAAAACATTTTGCCCATCCTCTGACCCAAAATCTGAGCACAGTTGAGTGGATCCCATGAACATGGTATTTCCACTTGAGATAGATTAGTGTGGAAACACTACTTGTGAAGACCTAGCATTCGTAGCCCGTTTATTTTCAGCTTTAGTTTTTTGTGGTTTTTTAAAAGATGTTATTTATTTAGTTGACAAGAGAGATCACGAGTAGGCAGAGAGAGGGGGGGAAGCAGGCTCCCCGCTGAGCAGAGAGCCCGATGTGGGGCTCGATCCCAGGACCCTGAGGTCATGACCTGAGCTGAAGGCAGAGGCTGTAACCCACTGAGCCCCCCAGGCGCCCCTTAGCTTTAGTTTTTTACAGGATTATATTAATGTGCTGAATTAGTGTTTTAGTAAAGTACTTCTGAAGTCGCTTATCAGTTTAGAAGAGACTGTGGCTCCGAAGCACCACTGATTGAGCCCGTCCCAAAGCCCGGGCGTCCTGCTAAGCGATGGCGGCCTCTCTCGCACAAACCCCCCGCCCGTTAGCCTCCTCCAGCGAGGCGTCGGAGATAGTGACAGTGTTAGTAGCTCCTGTCAGACGTGGTGGTGGAATATGATCAACGTAAAGTCGGTACGTTAGACGCATCCACTTGTCAATGATGTTTCTAGCACAAAAATTCCCAGCCTGGTTTTATCGGAGGAGTTCCAGACCCACTTCTCTCTAAGATCTTGTTTGACGAAGAAAGAGGCATGAGTGGGGCAGGGGGCCGAGGGAGAAGCAGACTCCCCTCTGAGCGCAGAGCCCAACTCAGGGCTCCGTCCCAGGACCCCGAGACCATGACCTGAGCCAAAGTCGGGCCCAACCGACTGAGCCCCCCAGGTGCCCCCCAGACCCATTTTTCACTGCTCCTGGGTCCTCGCCATTCAAATGCCACAGGCACGGTACGGGTCTCAGTGCGTCTGACCGAAGTCTAACCCTAACTCATCACTCTCTGCCCCCTCCGGCCAAGTCCCTCTCGGTCTGTTTGCCGTGCGAATCCTTGCCCCACACAGCAGAAACCTGCGGGGGGTCTTCGGACGTTTCTCGTCTCATCCTGTCGTACGTGTTTTACGTCCCTAGTGTGTTCTGGTCTGACCTCTTCGGGTCCCCACTGTATTAATTTGGGACCTCATTTCTTGTCGTGGCCGTAGTGGCTCGTGTCGGCCCTTTAGGGGTGTCCCTGTCTTGCGTCCCTTCGTCCTGATTTCATCGTCCACATCGTCATGCAGGTTCTCCTCCTAAAACCTAACGCCCTTGTTATGTATTCACCAACTCAGAAATCTTCAGCAGCTCGCCCCTCGAGGGGAAACGGAGCCCCTCAGCCTCCAGCAGGGGTGTGCGCTGTCGCAGGAGGCCGGCGGCGCTCGCCGGGGGGGACTTGGTCTCCGTCCCTGTCACGTGGGGCAGGGGAGGGACACGTAGCCTTCGGGTTAGGAGACCTTGGCCGAGGTAGCGTTGGTGGCCAGCGCGCGTCCCAGGGCACACCGAGGAGGGGACACGCCCCAGCCGCTCGGGAGACAGCGGTTCCTGAGAACGAGTCGCAGGGCTGCGCAAAAACTTGGCCGCAGCCCTAGCAGCGTCGTGAATCGTAGCCGGAAGCTGGAGACGGGCCAGATGCTCGTGGGCTGCTGAGTGGGTCCGTGAAATAGACTGTCGGCCGGCGGAAGGGAGGGAGATGCTTACTCGCCAGCGCGGATGAACCCTGGAACGTTCCGCTGAGCCGGAGAAGCCAGTTACAGAATGGCCCACGGTGCAGGATCCCGTGCGTGCAAAATGTCCACAACAGGCGAATCTGTGGAGAAAGGAGTGTGGGGGATGGGAAGTAACTGCTAACGAGTGTGGGCTTTGTGGGGCGACGAGAAAGTTCTCAGCTTGGATAGCGGTGGTGGCCGCACAACCCCATGAACGTAGTCAAGGTCACGGGATTGCGTACTTGGAAGGGCGGACTTCGTGGTGTCTTAAGTGCCATTTCGGTCAAGGTGTTTTCGGAAATAAATAAGGGGTCGCTCTTGGTGCTTTCGGTTTCCTCGGAAGCCTGACGGGCCCAGAGCCTGTGTCGTCTCTGTAGTTGCACCCGGCACACCGTCCCTGGTGTAGAGCAGAGGCCCACGACATGTCTCGGCGTGAGCGAGGCTTCACGACGCGACCTGTCGGCACTTCGGGGCGGGGGACGTGGGGGAAATGTGTGAACACCTCCTCCGATTTCATCACGCCGCCAGAAAACATGCTTGCAGCTGTTTCCCTTCTGGTACCAGAAAACTGTGCAGTTTGGGGGCTCCAACCAAGTCGTGTTCTTCCCTCCTAGGATACTCACCTGCTAAAACTGCTCAAAACCTTAGAAGGACATGCGTACGGCGTCTCCTACATCGCGTGGAGTCCGGACGACAGCTACCTTGTTGCCTGCGGCCCAGACGACTGCTCCGAGCTCTGGCTTTGGAATGTACAGGTGAGCACGGTCCGTCTGTCCTTGGGCCTTCCGGTTCGGCGGGCCCAGTCCGGCCCGCACGCGCTCCCTGTCGCTCGGCCCTCGCCCGCCGGAGCCCAGGCAGCCACTTCGCCTCAGCGACCAGAGCGGGGCCCGCGCGGCGGAGCCCCCGTGTCCACGCTCAGCAGCCCCAAGGTCGTGCTGAGCCTAAGACAGTCCTTAAAACAAGGACGAAAGAGTATTTTCGGGAATGTTGTGCTTTGTGCTGTGGGATTCCTACTGTTTACATGGTACTTTAACTCCGAGCACATTTTCCCGGTGCTCTCCTGCTTGGGTGATTGTGCGTGAAACTTCACTTTTCACGTGTGCAGACGTCTGCAGGGAACCAGACCTCGTCTGGGGGCCGTCATCCCGTCATCTCCTTAACCGTTCAATGTGCCAATCTGGTCTAGGAAGTTAATGATGTTTCAGGGCTTTTAATGCTTCCTGTTTCTAGCCCAAAACTTGACCTTAATCCAGGGTCTTTTTTTTTTTTTTTTTTTTTTTTTTTACAAAAATTCGCATTTAGTTCCATTATTTTTGTACTATGTTTTAGAGACCTTATACTTCCAATTTAATTAATTTTTTTTGTTTCATTTCCTTCTGTAAGATGACTGGTTAGATGCTGTTCTCTTTGCCCCGAGGCGAGGGCCCGGTCCCGCTGCGGTCCGAGTGTGCGGGTGTGCATTGATGGGGTACAACTGTGGGTTCGGGGACCTGTACTCGAGTTGGTTTTTCCCGAGAGGGCGGAGCTAAAACTGTGCACAAGTGTGTGGACGACAGGGCGGATGCCAAGGCGGCCCTGCGGGTGAGAGGTCGAAATTCCCGCTCTGCCGCTCACTGACTACTTGGGTTTCAGCCCTAGCTTTTCATTAGGACAGTCGTCGAATATTAAGAAAAGTGGAAGAGTACAGTGGTGACTCCCTTGCCCACCACCTGGGATTCTGCGATGACCATCGTGTGTATTTTGGGTGAGCACACGTGCGTGCACACATGTAGACGTGTCTACGCAGACGTCCACGTCCGAACGTCCGGAAGGAAGTTCCAGATGGGATGTTTTACACCAAATACTGAAGCATGTACCTGCTAGAAAGTAACATCTCATTCAACAACATTCGCTGTCACTCTCTCATATGCAGTGTTCACCTCATAGTTGAAAATCCCCAGGTGTTCCCCAGATGTCTGGAGGCCATTTTCGTGAGACCGGGGTGCCATCGGTGTTTGCAATTGGGTTCGGGGGCAGCAGAACCCCGAGCAGGAGACTGCTTTCCCTCAGTAGAACAGACGGGCGTGAATCTGACCTAAAAGACCAAATGGGTTGTTTGTTTCCTATTAAAGCCTTTTGTTTTCCCCTCAAAGAGAGGATGTGTGGAGCCCTGATGGTGCAGTAGGAGCCTCAGAATTGACGGGGTCTGTAGTCTTCCTTTGGGTCCATTTTGGGTTCCTGGGCAGTTGGAGGGCATTGTCGCCAGACTAGTTGTGCAGCAGCCCACAGACTGGTCTCCCATCGGTTTGCACATTGTTCCTCCTCCCGTGAGGTCGCGTCCCCGTGAAAGACCCTCACACACCCGGTGTCGCCAGCGCAGCAGGAGAAAAGGCCGTTTCTGTGTGCGCACTTAGCGTATTAACACGTGTGTGAACACAGAACACAGAGGATGCAGCCGCTGCGTGTGGACTTGGGATTCTGAACTTCTGACTGTTTCTGTCTAGCAATCCACAAAAGACAGATCGATGAGACCTGTTAGCAGCACGGGGGAAGGTGGTAAAATTGCTTTTTTTTTTTTTTCCTCCCGGTATAAAGGGAGACCTCTGGCTTTCTGTTTTCGTGCTCTCTTTGCTTTTAGTACTTGGCCCTGTTCCCTGATCGTACACTTTGTTTTCGCCTTTTTTTTTTTCCTTTACTTTTGATTACCCATTTCTCACAGGAAAATTATGCCCATGTACTTGTTGTTATACCAAGGGCAGTTCTTACCTCTCAGGGCCTGTTTCTAACCCATGAACAAAATGGAATCAAGACTAGAGTAAATAGTATGTGTCTACCCTCTAAGTTCAATAACTTAGGAGAAAAAACAGCAGGAGGATATCTTCGGGTTGTAACCAGTAAATAGTCTGTCTTACTTGGGACTCCTTTAAAATGGCGACGCTAAACAGACAGAAGTCCCTCCTATCTGTACTTTTAGTTGGGGTGAAATTAGATACCAGAAAAATAGTTTTCATTTCTCTCTTCCCACCTCCCCTACTCCCTTTTGAGCGTCTCAGACAGGAAACGTCCCGCATTTGAGGACGGCTGCACCCTTGCCTCCGTTCCAGGCCCTAAGTCTCCTGCCATGGATCGTGTTCTTGAGCAGCTGACGGCGGCGTTGGGACTGCCGGGTTGGGGGGGCCGGGGACGAGGGCGTGTAGTGCCGAGCTGCTCCTTGTTGCACTTGGGGCCGATACGATTTAATTTACGAGCGATACTGAAGACGAGAGTTTTATCAGAGGTTCTCTCATCGCACCTGTCGTGGGAGTCGCCTGTGCCGAGCCTCGTTCAGCTCGCGGTTCTCCTAGTTCTTCGTTGTCCCCTGAGCGCTGCAGTCGGCTTGCTCTGGAAGGCCAGTTTGAGTGCTCGGTCCTCTAATTAGGAGCACCCAACTAACCCGATCTCTCAGTTACTGGGTTTTTTTTTCTTTATACGTTCCCTTTCGAAGCCTATCTTGAAGGTCTTAGCCGCGGTTTTATTGCTTTGTAGACAGGAGAGCTGAGGACGAAAATGAGCCAGTCTCACGAGGACAGCTTGACGAGCGTGGCTTGGAACCCGGATGGGAAACGCTTCGTCACCGGAGGTCAGCGCGGCCAGTTCTACCAGTGTGTGAGTACCGCCCGCCCGCTCCTTCTGTTGGGGTAAAGAACGCACTCGACTCGCCGTCCTCTGCGAGACGGGCTCTCTGAAGACCTGCTTAGCCATCTTCCCAGTGCGCACTGTCCGATAGAACTGCAGGGTTTTTCTTTCTGTGACCGTTTAAAAACGTTTAGACAAAGTCTAGACTTCGAGTTTAGGAAAACGTTAAAAAATTATCGTGCTAGGGCGCCTGGGTGGCTCAGTTGGTTGAGCAACTGCCTTCGGCTCGGGTCATGATCCCGGAGTCCCGGGATCGAGTCCCATATCGGACTCCCGGCTCTGCGGGGGGGTCTGCTTCTCCCTCTGGCCTTCTCCCCTCTCATTCTCAGTCTCTCGCTCTCTAATAAAAATAAATAAAAATCTTTAAAAAAAAATTATCATGCTAAAAAAAAATTATCGTGCTAAATATTTTGTTCTCATAAATAAGTTTCTGACGTATGGGATTGAAAATATTTAGCGCTCCCTTTGAGGCCTCGGGCTTTGTTTTCGATGTGGGCTGAGTTTCATGAGCTGACCGTCTGAGATACGTGAGGACTCGCGGTGGCGGTGGGCACTCCCGGCGACCCTTCCAGTCTTTATTGAAGTACCTTCTGATGCCTGTCTGCCCCGTTCCTCCCGGGCTCGTGGGATGATGACCGTAAGGACTCGGTGACCAGTCAGTCTTGTGACAAGGCAAACTGCCGTGGCCGTCCATCTGGTGACCGTGGCTCGCGTCCCAGCCCGGCCCGCTGCCAGTGGGCGCTTCCACGTGCGGCCTTAACAGTAAACGAGAGCGTGAATCCTGAGTCGTTCAGCGTAGCTAGAGATCAGCGGTCATAGAGGCCTCCGTGTGGCCACCGCGAACCGCCGGCGTCTTGTTAAGCTGGCTGTAGGACCCGTGGAACCTTGTGTCCTGTCCCCAAAACGGTTATGAGCCTTGAGTTCTTCTCTTCCCCCAGTCGTCTCAACACACTTTATTGGTCTACCTGTGATTTTCCCAATAGTTTAAAAAGTTGTTTCTGGAGTTTCTACCCATGGGCTAATAAACTGCTTGGATTTGTTACTTTTCCTTTGTTTTAACAGAGGCATGTTAGACGCTATAACATTATGTCAGCATCAGGTGTAGAACGTAATGATTTAATACTCGTGTGCGTTGAAAATGACCACAGTAATCACTCGTTGCCATACACAGTTGTGGTGGGGACTTCGAAGGTTTACTCTCTTAGCAGCTTTGAGATGCACAGTCCCGCTGGTCCCCATGCCGTACTTTCCAGCAGCGAAGCCATTTGCTCTTGAGTCCCTAGCTGCAAGATGACCCCGTGTGTCTCTGCTGAACCCCCCACCCCCACCCCCTGACCCTATGGTACTGACACCATCAGGACCCAGGACTCGGCAGCTCCCGCATCTGTGGAACAGAAATGGGGTGCCTCTTAGAGCTTTGATCTATAGAACACGTTGCAAATTTGGTGATGTTCTTAAAATGTCATAATAGCTCCTGAGTTCTGTAAAGCTATAATTAATGTTTTAGTAACGTTTTCCATATTCCAACTTCTGAAGAGTAGAGGACAGATCCCGGTATGATGCATATTTTTTTTTTTAAGATTTTATTTATTTGACAGAGAGAGTACAAACAGGGGTAGCAGAGAGAGAGAGAGAGAGAGAAGCAGGCTCCCGCTGAGCAGAGAGACTGGTGCGGGGCTCGATCCCAGGACCCTGAGATCATGACCTGAGCTGAAGGCAGAGGCTTTAACCCACTGAGCCCCCCAGGCGCCCCTAGTATGGGGCATTTTAAAGGAGCATTTGAATTCTTTCCCGGTAGAAGTGAGACCTTCACTTGGAACTGGGGATTCTTTCTTTCCTTGTGTGTATCTTACTTCTGTGGGCCTAGGTGGTTACTGAAGGAAAGACGGATTTCCCAGAGATTCTGTCCCCCTCCCCCTGGGGTATCGTTGTACAGAAATTGGACCTATAATACAGGACCCATAACATCACATTTTCGTGATGAAAACCATTTTATGGAACAATTAAGTGGAGCAGGAAAAAACAGACTGATTACTAAAGATACTCCCGAGAGGTTCTTTTGGCCCTTTGCTCTCCGAGCGCTGTTTGGCAGCGGGGCTAACAGTGACTCTCTCCGCAGGATTTAGACGGGAACCTCCTTGACTCCTGGGAAGGGGTGAGAGTGCAGTGCCTTTGGTGCCTGAGCGACGGCAAGACTGTCCTGGCGTCAGACACGCACCAGCGGATCCGGGGCTACAACTTCGAGGACCTCACAGACAGGAACATGTAACTGCTTTTCTCACCCGCTACGCAGCCGGCGCGCTCCGACGCGCGCTGGAACCCGCCCCCGGCGGAGAGCTCTTCGGTTTGGGTTCGGCTTTGACCTTAGTCACAGGGTGCTCCGTAGCCAGTACCTGATTTTTCTTCTTGACTGAAATGCAGTCTCATACTGATGATAGACGAGATGGCAGCGTTTAAGCTAGCCCGTTTTGTGTTTTGAGAAGTCGAATGTTCTTGATTCTTAGTACGTTGCTGCTGACAGGTTCTTTTCTGCTTGCAGAGTACAAGAAGATCATCCCATTATGTCTTTTACTATTTCCAAGAATGGCCGATTAGCTTTGTTAAATGTAGCAACTCAGGTAAGTTTATTACAATTATAAAGACTTAGCTTAGTTCAAGATTTAATATGATTCTTGTATAAATTTGTATAAATTTGTATAAATTTGTATAAATCCTAATACTTATGTAAGTATTTTTACAAGTTCCTGAACTTCAATGTGTGTGTTTGATCCTTAAGTTTGTAGAGTCAACCATAAATCTGTCAGAACGTCGGCATTTTGCGGGAATAGGAATTGAAAAATGTTCCATCAGGCACAGGGACATTCACAGATTACTGTTTAAAATTCTTCTGAGGACGAATAAGTGTGTCTGTTTTCTTTGGCCTGCAGGGAGTTCATTTATGGGACTTGCAGGACAGAGTTTTAGTCAGAAAGTATCAAGGTGTCACACAAGGGTTTTATACGATTCATTCCTGTTTCGGAGGCCACAACGAGGACTTCATCGCTAGCGGCAGTGAGGGTGAGTGCAGTGCGCGCGTCGGGTCGCGGGTCCGGGTGGCGTGGGGGCCGCGTCCTTGTCTCCGTGCGCGAGGGTAGCCGCGTCGCCGGGCAAACGCAGGGGCTTAGATTCAAAATTGTTTGAGTTGTATTTCTCCGGTACACTGTCCGTTTCCCCTTTTCGGAGCGCCTGAGTCTTCCGTTTCAAATCGAGATTTAGTTAAGGCAGTACTCTGGTGGTGCCGTGCACAGTGCAGGGTCGACGCAGTCAGGGTTAATTGCGACGTGTTACCTGAACTGAGACAAATTCGACTCCAGTTGGGATCTGCAGTGTTTCTCTAATGGCCAAAGAGAATAATGTAGTTTGAGGATTCTTCACGGTCTCAGAGAAGCTGAAACTCTAGAATTGTCTCTACTACTTACTGAGTACACGTACTCTCCAGTCTAATAACATCGGTATTCCAGGCAGGCCTGTTCCCAAAGTCATCAGTCTAATTTAAAATAGAAACTGCTTAAAATCGAGGGACGCCTGGGGGGCTCAGGCGGTTTAGCGTCTGCCTTCGGCTCAGGTCATGATCCCGGGGTCCTGGGATCGAGTCCTGCATCGGGCTCCCCGCTCAGCGGGAAGCCTGCTTCTCCCTCTGCTTGTGTTCCCTCTCTTGCTGTCTCTCTCTGTCAAATACATAAATAATCTGTAAAAATAAAAAAATATGCCAAATCTAGTTTTACAACATAGACCAAGGAACTGGATTCTTTTGCCAGTGTTCCATTTATCATCCGAAGTGTTGACCACACCTATCTTGACAGAAAACTGATCTCGATAGATCAGAGGATCCCAGAGTAACACGTGAGTTTTCCCTTCGTGTATAAGATGTATTTAAGAATTAGGACAGAGACTTTTCAGGAGATATGAAGCATAGGAATTTATCTGTCACTACTTTCTCTAAAAAAAAAACAAAAAAAAAAACCTGTCAGGGTTCCTGGGTGGCTCCGCTGTTTGAGCGTCCGACCTTCGATTTCAGCTCAGGTCAACCAGGTAGGATGGAGGAGAGAGGAGAGTTGGTTTGTAGGGGACACTTGCAGGAAGTGCCCATCTTCCCAGTTCTCTTCTCCCAGATCCTGCACCGGCTCCTCTTCTGGCACAGTCCGAGCACCCGAAGCCTTCCGCCTGCTTGTTAGGCGGCCTCCCTCTTCCCCCGCGACCAGGTCTCTCTCTCGAGCTCCGTTCAGCTCTGCTGCTGGTGGGCTCCCTTCGTGGTTATGTCCCCCCACCCCCCCGCCTTTCCAAACATAATGTAGACCCTAGAAGTGCTACCGTTGTCCACCACTAGTGATGTCAGTCCTTTTATTTTAAAGCCCAGAGTGACCGTGATCGGATGAATCATCATTAGTCAGACCATGTGTTCTGGTCAGGGCTAGAAACGAACCATGGGGTGCAGCCACAGAGGGGCTGTGGAGAACGGTTGCACCACCACGCAGGCATGGTGAATGCGCTGTGTCCCCAGACGGCCACGCTAATCCATTTGTCATTTGTTTGCAATGAATATATTCTAAGAACCTTCCCAATCGCCGAAGGCACGAATGTCAGTATGAAGTAGAGCACTTAGGAAACGTTTTCCCAAGAACGTTATGCCGTTGCTCGAGCTTTCTCAGGGGGCGGGCAATGTGTAGAAAACCCTGCTTTATTTTTTACCATCGCCCAAGCCGAGGGTTCCATGGACCGCGGTGGCCAGCCGACCTCGGTCAGCAAGCCTGTCGCTCTGACCCTGACCCCTTCGAGTCCTCGGCTGGCCGCCTCGGGCGGACGCCGTCCTTGGGGGGGTGTGCACGCGAGGCACCTCCTCCGGCGGCCAGCGGGTCCCCGCGCACTCACGCTTTTCACTGTGATTTTCCTTGTGAACGTCCTCGGTTCCAGGGGAAGCGTAACTAATCTGTTTTGTCTTTCTCTGGGATTTGTTTTGTTTTAAGATTTTATTTATTTGACAGACACAGCGAGAGAGGGAACACAAGCAGAGGGAGAGGGAGAAGCAGGCTTCCCGCCGAGCAGGGAGGCTAAACCAGGGCTCGATCCGAGGACCCCGGGATCACAACCTGAGCTGAGCGCAGACGTTCCACCGACTGAGTCACCTAGGCGTTCCCTTTTTTTTCTTTTTTTGCTTATTTGACTTTATGCAAGAGGAAATGACTGAACAACGTACACCTTCTAGGAAAGTAGAATTCGGCTTTCCAGTGTCTTGGCTCTCGCGTCCCATACGCACACATGCTCAGAGGGAGTCCCAGCCTTTCATCTTGACGTTAGACGCTTGGAAAGCAGGACGCGCTCTGCTGCCCCAAATGAGCTGCTCCCGGGCCTGCCGAGGTTTGCCCGGCGGGAGGCTCGTCCCCCGGGGGCTCCTGCGGGGCCGCCTGACCGCTGCACGTCTCCGGGCAGAGCACTCCCGTCCCTCCCGCGGTGTCTGCCTTGCTTGCCCGCTGGCACCTGCGGTGACGCCCGGGACATACTATGCCAGGCTCTTTCCAGAACTGGAAACACACGTTCGCCCCTCGCGCCGCGGTGGGGAAGGTCCGGTCCTGGGGTGCAGGTGAACCTCGCCGGCTCCGGGCCGCTCGGCCTGGGCGGGCGGCCATGGCGCTTTGGGCCCCATCCCCCGGAAGGGCCAGAGCACGGCACCCACATCACGGCAGCAGCGGGACTGAGCACGAGCACCCGGCAGAGGTCTGCCGCCGTTGGGTCGGGGCGCAGCGCGGCTTCGGCACTGCCCGTGGCCACAGCGTCTGTCGGCTCTGTCCCGAGTCTTTCCGCGGGGAGATCACCACCGGGCTCCGCCTCGGGGGCGCTAGAGGAAATCCCAGACCACGAGGACTCGAGGGCTCATCGGTCACCTTGACAGGGGAAACGTTTGCAGGGTTAAAAAGGCTTTTTCCGTAAGGTGATTGATGAAACTTCACGTCATATTAAGCTGTCGTAATCGAGTCCCGCGTTCCGCGTGGGACGTTGATGAATTTCAGATCGGTCGATGAATTTCAGATCGGTCGGTTTTGCCGCAGTCGAGCGGCTCCCTGACTTTCCTGTGAATTCCTGTTTGTTCAGATCACAAGGTTTACATCTGGCACAAACGGAGCGAGCTGCCCATCGCGGAGCTGACCGGGCACACGCGCACAGTCAACTGCGTGAGCTGGAACCCGCAGGTCCCGTCCATGATGGCCAGCGCCTCAGACGATGGCACTGTTAGGATATGGGGACCAGCACCTTTCCTAGACCACCAGAATATCGAAGGTAACGCCACCGCCCGCCGGCCCCGCGCTTCCCCGGGGTGACGCCTGCCCGGCCTGTGGGGGAGGGCCGTGCTTTCGAGTGTGGGGCAGAGTGTGTTTCCCCCTCACCGAGAGCGTGCGCAGTCCCCCCGGTCCCGAGTTACAGGTGTGTGTGCGCGTGTGTGGCTGTGCGTCTGGTGAGCGTGAGCGCGTGGGGCGTGACGCTGGGGAGGACGAAGGGGAGCGCGCCCCCGCATCTGCAACCCTGCAGCGGTGGTTTGCTCAGCTCGACCGGTCTTGAAAATCTCGCTTCGCAACACAGGAAGCATCTTCTACTTTGACACCCAGGAGCACTAGCTAATACTACAAACTTTCAACAACTTCCCGACAATTTGCTCTTACAAATAAGCCCCCGTAACATTGTGTGGCCCCCTGGCCCCCTGTGCCGGGCACGACGGGAGCGGAAAGGACCCCGCGATCCGCCCTGCGCCTCGGGGCCTGGCGGCGTGTCCGGCCGGCTGGCGCACGTCCTCACAGCCCGGTGGCCACAGGGTCCGCCCTCGTTTCCGTGGGGGAGAAGACGGGGTCGCGGGCCGGGTCAAGGGGCTTCCCCTTGGGGACACGGCTCGACTGAACCAGACCGCGGCGCTGGAGGGAGGACGCGATGGGAAATCTCACGGAAAGGACGCGCTACCCTTCTTTCAAACGGAGCCGGCGAAGTGTTTGGTTTGCTTAGAAGGAAGCGAGTCACCCAGAAAACAGATGAAGAGGCTTTTGTTCCCCGCGTGTCCCCGTAGACGTGTTAGCGGGAAGGAGCAGCTGCAGTCGGGCGAGCCTGGGACCGCTCCTCGGGTGGAGGAGCCCGGCGGGCCTTCCTGTGTCTGCGCGGCCCCACGGCCCGGCCCACCTGCCTCCGGGACAGCCGCTGGGACCGAGAACGTCGGCACGACGGGTGTTGCACAGACCCGTGACCGTGATTCGAGCTGGTTCTCTGGCTTTAGCGGTCGTTTGGAAGCGCGTTCTTGAAGGAAGCACGCTCGATCTGGAGACACGGGAAACTTCAGGCGGATAGAGAAGAGAGAGAGATACCCGGTAGGCAGGGACGCCCCAGCCCGGAGCCCGCGGCCCTGCCCGGTGTTGGCCACGCACGTGCGGCCCCAGAAAGACGCTCACGGGCAGCGAAACAGGAAGACAGCTCCTGCAGAAGCTACGTACTTGGCTCTGGGCCTTTTATGGAAGCGTCTCCGGGGTTCTTTTCCCCCCGACTTGAATTTTTTTTTTTTTTTTTTTACTAATTAAAATAATAGCTGTTTGGAATAGAAATTTTGGAAATCATAAATGAGGCTAAAGAAAACGATTCAAAAATCGTGACATCTTAAGATACTATAAGTCATTTAAGCAAAAATACTCGACTACCATTTCAAAAAAGAACTGGCCAACCTTTCATTGTGACAGTAGACTTCCGTACTGTGTCGTTTTGGGGGGGGGGGGGTGTAAAGTAGGTTAGGACCAGGCAGACCCACCGGCAATGCCGACGCTTCTCCGGAATAACACGGGAGCCAAGTGAAACACTCTGCACGCAGAAGGCCACTGAGTGCGACCCCGTTTCTGTGGAATGAGTGGGCAGGTCCATGGAGACTGAAAGGAGACCAGCGGGGGGGCTGGGGGCTGAGGGCTGAGGGCCCGGGGGATGGCGTTTGTGTGTGACTGCGGACGGGTGACGAGATGGCTGTCCAGCCCTGTGAGTGTGCCCGTCATAGCCGCTGGACCGTGGCCAGGAGGCTTGTCGACCCATTCCCGAAAACAGTGGGAAGACAGCGCAGAATTTCGGGCCGAGTGCAGGAGAGCCCGCGGTCCCAGGCGCCCTCCCACCTTGGAGCGCCAGGTCGTCCGCCCCTCTTTCCTTTTGTCATGTGTTCCTAAAGGTGTTCTGTCCCACAGGACCACTCGAAGGTTCATTTTTAAAGGACGAGCTTCCGATTTGATTATTCCCTGGGGTTCCCCGATAACCCACGTAACGAGTTGAGACTCTTACGGCGCACAGGCTCAGACAGGATACGGACGCGCTGTTCTCGGACGGCGGTGGAAAGAACCAGGGGCTGTGGTGTGACTGTCCCCCGTGGTCGTGCGGCAGGTGAGGTCACGGTGCTGATATTGAAACTCTCTAACCGGTGCCTTTTTTCTTCCCTCCCCTCTTCTCCCCCACCCCGTCCTCAATCACATCCCGTCCCGTCTTCGTTCAGAGGAATGCAGTAGCATGGATAGTTGATGGCGAATGTGGAGCTGACGACTTCTGTTTAACTTAAAATTAGTCGTATTTTAATGGCTTGGGATTTGGTGCAAACAAACATGATGGATAGCTGGACAGACATGCTCGTCATGAAAAAAGAACCATTTCTGAAGCCCGATTGGGGCCAAACATTTACACCTTGCTTCATAGTAACCAGTTGAGATGAAGCCCGTCGTTAGAACGTTGTTGGACACCATGTTGAATTACCCCCCATCGGTCGTGAAGAACTGTGCTACATTCAGGCTTACCCATTGGACTCAGTATATATGTTTTTCCCTCCTGCCTTTTGTCTGGTGGGATACCATTCTTGTTGCTTTTCTGTGTAATGAAGTTTAAATGCTTGTTTGGAAAACTTTATTTAACAGTTTAGAAGGCTTGATAGAAGGAGTGCATTAGTCTGAAGAGTACACATTGGATAGGAAAGAATTTCCTTCTTTTGTTTCTCCAAAATCTTTCCGCCTTATTTAGCTTGAGATCTTTGCAGCTTGGTTCATGGATTCTAGCCTTGCCCGTTGCGCAGTATATACTGATCCAGACGATAAACCAGTGAACTATGTCAGAAGCACTCTCAATATTACATTTGACAAAAAGTTTTGTACTTTTCACATAGCTTGTTGCCCCGTAAAAGGGTTAACAGCACAATTTTTTAAAAATAAATTAAGAAGTATTTATAGGATTAAAGTGACTTCATTTGTATACATTTGGAATCTAAACCAGCTTCAAAAAGTTTCCTCTCTGATTTAGACGTGCAGTAGAACCGAAGCTCTTCTAGAAAACCCCATGTGAGCCTTGCCCAGAAACAGTGCTTGGAAGGACCTTGCCCCGGACGTCCAGAGTCCTACCGTGAAGGTGTCCCCCCCTTTTGTTTTACTCCTGAAGGGACGTCACCACCTGATGTGGAAGAAATTCAAGATTCAAAAAGAGAATTTTAAATCTCTGCCGACAGGAGAGAGGGGTAGGCAGCTCAGGTTGCGGCCAAGCCCGTTGCGAGCGGCTCCCAGCCCGGGAAGGTGTCGTGCGATCCCCGCGGGAGAGAGGAGACGAGGCGAAACCCCGGGGCAGGGCCTAGTGTGCTAGAGGTGGTCAGAAGGACGCCGCGGGTTCCGGACAGACCGAGACCGGGTCGAGAACCTCCGTCCTTGATCTTAACGGCCCTTGATCTTCCGACCTGTAGAGATACGTAACCTGACCGCTCCTCCGCTTTCCCGCTTTCCCGCCACCGCCATCCCGAACCTCCTTCAAACTGGTGCTGGGGGTAGCCCCCGCTCCCCTCCCCCTTCAGCTGGAGGAAGGGTCTCCTTCGTGGGAAAGCACTTTTGAATCTCGAGAATCTCACGTGCAGAATAAGCCAAAAGCCTGATGTTCACGTTGTGCTTTTAAACCGGGTAAGCGGAACGCGGCCGACTTGGTCTCCCTCAGACCCCCTCCCCTTCTCAGCAGAGGCCCCGGGGGGACCGCAGCGGTCACGCTGGGAGGAGGAGTGGGGGTACCCCCGAGATCAGATTGTGGCGAAGAAGAGGGGCTTGTGCTAAGTCCCCTTTGGGGCCCGGCGCGGGGAAGGGCTTGGGTGTCAGGACCGTCCCGAGGGCACGGCCAGCCAGGGAGGGGAGAAGAAAGACAAACACGATCGGCCTTAAAATAGCACAGATTCTCCCAAAAGCTCAGAGTAAGAGAGAGTGACAGGCCGCGGTCGGCAGATTATTTTATCAAATTGGTATGTAACAGATTTCTTTAAGCTCCATTTTGCAGAGACCGCCACTTAGAGAATCAAGAACTCCTGTTTTGATACTTCTGAGTTACAATAAGTATATGTTACAGTCTATCTGGTACTTCATTTTTCTTAACTCACATTACTTTTTACTTTGAGCTTGAATAAAAGTCTTCATTGGTAACCGTATACAAGTAAGTGGCAACTTCTCTTTACCTCAGTGCAGTTAAACCCCACCCCCACCCCCGTGTTTTCCGTGAGTCCCCTAAACCCCGAAGCCGTCCCTGCAGCCCAGGCTCTAGAGAAAGGTCGGCCCCGGCGGTGGGCAGAGCGAGCGCAGCGTGGACGCTCCCCGACACTCCTGCCGGCTCCGGGCCCCGCCTGGCCCGCTGTCTGGCCCGGGCTGCCCCCAGCCAGCCCCACAGCGGAGTGCTTCCGTTAAAAACACTGTAAAAAAAAAAAAACAACAAAACAGAAGTGGCATAGAGGGGAGGCACATTTCACGGAGAGGGGGAACGAGGGTGCAGGGGCCCCCGGAGCGGCCAGTGGGGAGAGAGCGCGCCCCGGGGCCGGCCGAGGTCGTGGGTCCCCCCGTGCTAGGTGAGGTCACGGGGCAGAGACCCGGGGTGGCCCGACAGTGCCGTGGTCCACGGGCTGGAGAGGGAGGCCCCGGGCAGGCCAGCACGGGAGACTAACAAATGTGTAAACTGAAAAGTACCAATACTTTTTGCACGTAGATCAAAACAGAGTGGAGAATTTGGGCTCCAAAAATCAGGTTAGTAGGCTCTTTTCCATGTGCTGAAAAATGTTTTTGTTGTCGTGCGCTGATGGAGGGCTGGAGCGAGTATGAACTTAAATGGCTTTTTCCTCCAGACCGTCAGTTAGGGCTAGCGCAGCGTCGGACTTCGGCAGGGCAGGGCGGGGCGGGGAGGCCGGCACAGCTTCCCCCCTGGGCTCCGTTCCTGCTCCTGCCCTAGGCCAGGTAAACGTGTCCCGGAAACCAGGTAAGTCGCCTCAGCAGAGGACATTGCCAGGGGTCCCCCCAGATGGGCCCATTTCAGTGGGCGGGAGACCAGACGGGGTTACCCAGCTCTAAATCCGCACGAGGCGATGAAAGGAACCTGCCAGTTGCAAGGAAGAAAAGGCAAATCCCGGCTGTGGTTTTCCTCCGCACCCGCGCCCGGGGAGGGAGGGCGGCTTCTGCTCTGTGGCCGTGCTCTCCCCCCAGAAGAGAGAGAGCAAACCCTTCCTTCCCACCCCTCCCCGTCTTGCAATTTTCTTTTTTAGGCTCTCGTTTCCTGCACACGACCTGACCCTATCACCTCTGCTCAGTGCTAAATAGACCGCACATCCCTGGCGAGGGCGCTCTGTGTGTCAGTTTCTTTGACAGCAGAAGAATGGCTGCTTTTGAATGGGGAGGAAAGAAGACCTTTTTCTTAATATCCTTTGTGTCCCCTCCCTCCCGATTTAATTCTCCGGGAGCCTCTCATTTTTAGACTTGAGCGGCTCTCTTTTGGCCTTGTTCTCCAAAACACTGCTTTCTTTTTCAAAACCATGTCCGATTTCCTACAAACGGCTAACTTTCAAAGAAGAGGTGAAGCTGCATTTATTTACACTTAGACACTTTCTAAAAACAGGGTGAACTTAATTGAAATCTTCAGTGTTGTTAAGCTATTGTGACAGTAGCTGCCCTATAGTTGCAGAAACAAAAACTATAAAAGCCCACCCCCTGTCTACTTAATCCAGATAGGCTGGACTGAATGAAACTAATAGTATAAAAATGTGTGCGCGTGTGTGTGTGTGCGTGTGTGTCCGTGTGGGAGAGAGCGAGTACTTAATTCACCAAAAGTCCTAGAAACCGCTCTCTGGGTTCTTGTCGATTTTCCTAGTGTGCACTGTCTCCCGAGTTTAGGGTCTGGTTAATACTGGTCTATTTTTCTAAGATTGAGATGTGTCCCCATCTCTGACTCAAGCATTTTCGCTATCAGGGTCAACGTGCTAAAACCGAATCGTAACATTTTTAGGCACAGATGGAAAAAACTTGTCCCTGGCTCCTTGAAAATGTGCGTGCGTGTGTGTGTGTGTGTGTGGCCAGGGGACCGCCCCCCAGAAGCATGTTTGTACTTGCAAACCAAGCTGGAGAGATCCCTAAACTGGGCAGATTTCCATGGCGTTGCGGTGGGACGAGCGGACACTTTGAGCTTTTGGTCTGTAATAACTTTGCTGTGGACGGATTCCGTGTTTCAGAGGATTGTGTTCTTAAATTTGGGGGGTTCTGGTTTTTTTGTTTCTTGTTTCTTTTTTAACTGCCTCTCAGATTATATTTAGCAGTTTAAGTTTCTTTGCTTTATTATTTCATTAAAGCATAAAAAACTTCAGGTCTCCGATATTTATTTCCACTTGTTCTACTAATTATTTACAAAACACCCTGTTAACTTTTATTTTATGAATGTGTAGTATATTAAACGTCTTTAAAATTTTGTTCAATTGAAACTCCATTAACTTTGATTTGCTTTACTGGGATTTTTTTTTTTTTTTTTAATACACCTTTTCCGTGTCCATGCGTCGCACTTACCCAATCGTTTGTAACCCCTTCGGTCCAATAAACAGAATGAGTAAGACCTTGCGCTGAGTCCCCTCGTGTCCTTCCAACCTCGGGCGGCTCACTCCCACATACCTACCTGCAGCTCTCCACTTCATCGCGCCACGTGTCGGGATGTTTTTCCCATAGGGCCCTTGTGCCAGGGACGCCCGTGGAACACGTGACTCGCTCCTTGGGGTCGTGGGTTCGAGCCCCACATTGGGTGTGGAGATTACTAAAAACTTTTAAAAAATAAATAAGGGGCAATTGTGAAATCATGGATTACTTTAGGAAGATTCAGGGAACACCTGGACTTATATTTGGAAGAATTATTTATTCAGAGGGAGAGGGAATCCCAAGCAGACTCCCCGCTGAGCACAGAGCCCGATATGAGGCTCCATCTCACAACCCTGAAATCACAGTCTGAGCCGAAATCAAGAGTTGGATGCCCGACTGAGCCACCCAGGCGCCCCAGGAACTTGATGATAAAGGAATCACGTGCCTGTCCCATTTCGCTCAAAAATATTACTGTATCTGACAATATGCATTAGGGATTGCATACGTTGATTAATAAGGAAAATATACTTTGAAATTAACATTTATTTCCTACTGAATAATTATATAGTTCTTTATCTTTAAGATTTTATTTGAGAGAGCGCACATGCAGCAGCGGGGAGGAGGGACAGAGAGGGAGAAGCAGACTCCCCGCCGAGCAGGGAGCCAGTCCCGGGGCTCGAGATCCCAGGACCCCGGGATCATGACCTGAGCGGAAGGCGGATGCTGAGCCGCCTGAGCCCCCCAGGTGCCCCATTACATAGTTATCTATAGACGTCCTTGGAGACGGCCGCCAGGCTGGCTCGGCCGGCCAAGTGTCCAACTCCTGATGTCAGGGTTGTGAGTTCGAGCCCCGCGAAGGGCCCTGTGCTGGGCACGGAGCCTGTTTAATTAACACAGAAAGGCCTCAGAGAAAGCATTGAGTGTGTGCAAACCCACAGCACGTTTGCGTTTATGAAAAAAGGGAAAGAAAAAGCAGTTTAGGGAGAGTTTTTGCAGAAGTGAGCTTTAGGAGCCCTCCCGCTAGGAGCAGAGTCCTGCACGGAAGGACGCTCCCCCGTGAAGAGCCAGTGCCGGGCCGGCGGCTGGCGGGGGTCCGCGGCATCCTGAGGAACGGGGGGTTGGGGGGGGGGGGAGTCTTTCCACTTGTTTTCTTTAAATACTGCTCTACTCCACGGACTTGGGCGTGCACGACCACTCATCTACACCAAGCTCTCCCGCCAGCCCCCAGGACCTGGGATACGGAATTTCCCAGCCTTAACAAATCCCAGAGTAGGGGGCTGGGTTGGGGGACGGGGGAGAGAATCTCAAGCAGACGCCGCACCCAGCACCGAGCCCGATGCGAGGCTCTCACGACCCAGAGGTCATGACCCGAGCCGCCATCAAGAGTCAGAGGCTTAACCACTGAACCACGCAGGTGCCCCGGTAGCTGAATTTTAAAACACAACTCCGTTCCTCCCACTTGAAAGTGGATGATTTTTGGTTACATCGTTTAATGATGTCTTGGTTTTCCAAAAAACTTAAAACTCAAGGAAGGCCTTTTTTTTTTTTTAAGATTTTATTTGAGAGAGAGCGTGAACAGGTCAGGGAGGTGGAGGCAGAAGCTGGCTCCCCACTGAGCAGAGAGCCCGACGCGGGGTGCGATCCCAGGACCCTGAGATCATGACCCGAGCCGAAGGCGGATGCTTCACTGCCTGAGCCCCCCAGGCGGCCCTTCCTCGTGGGTTCTGAGCCACAGGACCGTGCTCTACTCCTCAGCCAGGAGCCCAGGGGTTAAAAGCAGGCGGACGTCTAGAGGGACCAGGCCCAGCACACACGCATCTGGCCGTGGGGGAGCATGGCGCACACCGGGGTTCGCCTCGGCGTCCTGGTCGCCGCTCAGCTGCGTGGGGCAGACACCCCGACTCCCACTTTACAGAGGAGGGCAGTGGGCTGAGAGGAACTAACTGGTCTGGGGGCTCCTCTAAGCGCCTCACGACGGCAAACTCCCCTCGGTCGCAGACGGCCGCGCGCCTCGGGCTAAAATCCCATCAAACTTGACCTAGAATGGAGAAGGGCCCGCTTTACCGACGCTGCTTAACTGCATAGGTCAGAGAAGAAAAGGACACTTTTTTGAAATTGTTTCGAGACCTTTGTCGCCATGATGAAAGCGATCAATAAAACAGACTCGTCGAGCTTTATAGAGGAAAGCCCCCACAAGAAATTGGAGTGTCTTCAAATCGTTTAGTGAATTCAGAGAGTACTGGTTCAAATGGTGGTTTTGGAGTCCTCGGGGCCGACTCGATCCTCTCGCTTGACGCGAGGCTCCGGGCACGTCCCCCCGACCTGGGCGTCGGCAGCTACAGAGGCCGCTAACGGCACCGGACGCTCGGCTCTGCGGCCTCGGCGGTAAACCGGCCAACGAGCTCTGAAGAGCGACCGAATCCAGAACGTTGGGGCTTCTACGCGACGAATGGTCTGGCGCCTAGGTCACGTGACCCGGGTTCTGCAACAGGTTTCGAGGAAGCCAGAGGGCGCCCAGCCCGTGCCCGGACGCCAGCCAGAGGATCAGCCAGAGGAACGGACGCGCCTCGTCCGGGTCCCAGGTCCGACGAACCAACCGCTGAGCCGAGGGGGACGTCCGAGCACCGCCTGCGTGCTCGGTCCTGAGAAACGCCTAGTTTGTGCGCGGTGCTGCTGCCGGCACCCCGGTCGTGGGGTTCCGGGACCCTCCTCTTACACAGACGTGCACGAAAATACGACGATATCGCAGGGGTGACGACATCGACGTCGGGGTGGTCGGGGATAAACCAGGAACGTAGCTGGTAAGAGCAAAAGGACCAAGCACCGTTACCGAGTCCTGTTGCTGCCTCCGTGGGGCCTCGTGCGGCCCGACCCCCCCACCCCCCACGGAGAGGACGTGTCCCTCCTCGTCCCTTCGCGTCGCGCCGCACAGGCCGTGCCTGCCCTCCGTGAAACAGGCGCGCTTCCCATCAGCGTCCGATCAGCCCTCCAAGGAGATCCGCTCCTCGTCTGACTTGATTTCACGCCACGTCCTCATGGAGACGATCGACTTCCGTGTATTGAGCTGTGGAAACAGACAAAGGAAGGACTCAAGCTCCTTCCCACTCCAGCCCCTCGCCCCAAAAGCGTGCGGTCCCCTGACCAGCCGCGGAGGGGAGGCGCCTTCCTGCGACGCGCGGACGCCTACTGCGCCCCCTCGCGGTCGCGCACGCAGGGCCCCCGGCGGGAGCGGGACCTTGTCTGCCAGGCGGACACTCTGACGAGGCGCTGACGTTCGGTGGGACCCGGTGCGGATGACAGGACTGCTCGGTCACGGGTCCCCGAGAAGAGTCCCGCCCGCCCGCACCGGCCAGCCTCCAGAGCAGCGACTGAAGACAAAAGCAGCTCTTACCCCGGCCATGGAAGAGCAGCCCAACTCGGGACTGAGTAGCCCGTGAACGACCCCGGGGACAGCGACAGTCTAACGTCTGACGCGACGACCGCGGATCGCAGCGCTAACCGTTCCGCTGGGAATGACCCTCGTTTGGGAATTCAGCTACTTCGGGACCAAAGATGTCTATTTAACTAGAGCGAAACACTCTGACCCCAGACTCCTAGAGTTCTCACAAGAGGCTCGGCTGAAAAGCACGAGGCCTCGTTGGCGAACTTTCCGGAAGCCAGAGGAGCCCACGCGACACAACCTCCGGGGGCCGGCATCCCGATGGTCCTCCCGCTCACTCGCCACTCGCTCGCCGCTACACACTGGCACGAACCCACCCAGCACCTTGTGGCCCCCATGCCTCTGGTTTCCGCCGTCACAAGGGCAGCAGGCGCGGTGGTCTCTGATCCCGGCCGCGCCGGTCTCGGCGGGACCGTCCGCCGCATGACGGGGGCCCGGACTGGGGCGCTCCACCGTGCCTTCCTTCCTTCCCGGGCGTGCTTCTTGTTGGAGGAGCCGTGGAGCCACACGTCAGACCCCCTTGTTCGTCCAGCAGCGGCTTGGGGCCTCTGTGCTCGAGGCCCGGGGTCCGGCGGCAGCAGCGGGGGACTCCCGGCCACAACCAGCTGACCTCGCAAAAGACACACTAGGTGCCCGCCAAGTTAGGTCCACGGGAGGCATCCTCCGCGCTCAGCCCCAGAGAACGGCCTCGGGGGAGGAAGCAGGTTCAGGCTCCCATGGCCTTGGTTGTCTGAGAGGCAGGAATGCTGCCAGAGGGGTGGCAGAGCTTGGAGGGGCGCTCGGCAAGGACAGGGATGAGGGGACAGGACCCGACGCAGGTGCAGAGGTCGCAGGCAGGAGCACCCCGAGATTCCGAGGCCACCTCCAGCCTCCCTTCCCTCTAAGTGGCAGGGAGACGGAAGGATCTGGAAGGTCTCTGCAGTGCCCCCCTCAAGGGAAAGCACAGTGCACGAATCCTTGGCACCTTAACCCCAGCTCTCCAAGTCCGTGCTTCTCCCCTCTTCTCATCGTTTGTAGAGGTGCCCCGAGAGAATACAAACACGAGCCACCCCCTCCCCTCGCTTTGATGCAGATGAGCAAGTCAAGATCGGGGGCTTTGTTCCTTTTCAACCACAGTCAGAAGCGGGGACGGCCCGGGCTCGCCACCTGCGCGGCTTTGCCCTCGCTTCCGAGAAGACTCGTGGGGAAGGAGCAAATCCTACGCCACCTCCGGCGGCTGGCAGCGACCTGTCTCTCGGCTCTCGGGATCGAAGTCCCCACACGGCTTCATGGCTTCAAAATCTTGAGCAGGTCCTTGTAGGCACTGGAGAAGGGGGAGAAAGCAGGTGAGAGATCGGTCTGTTTGGGTTTAAGGCGCAGGAAGGTGGCTCCAAAGGAAAAGGTAGGGAAGGTCCCCCCCAGTCACTTCCAAGTTACAAATGCTTGGCTCTGGGCATCAGCAGGAGGGACGCGGGAGGCCCCGGAGGCCGACAGCCACAGTTTCCCTCATCTGCCGGTCCCCATCCCGCCACGTGCGGCCGGGCGCTCCAAACGGGGGCCCTTCTGTCCGGGGACTCGGGCGCGTCGGCCTCGGGGCTTCTGCCCAGGCCGGACCGAGTCTCGGACCAAAAGGATGCACGGCGTCCGACCTCTTGGTGACCCCACACCTTGCGTAGTTGCCCACTTCTGCCCGGACTCTGCTGTGAAACAGCTGCGTTTGGCCTGGAGGCCAAGGCTCCCGATGGCGACTCCAGGGTGCGAAGCAGGACCCAGAATCAAGGGCCGGGTCACGTCGCCCGGCGACCGGGGCCCAGGAGCTCAGCTCGCGCCAACGGCAAGAGCAGCCCCGGCTCCGGGGAACCGACCGTGGCCGGAGAGCCCCACGTCTCCGGGTCGCAGAGCGGACGTGGGCACGGCGGTCAGAGGCGGCGCCGTGACGGCCTCCGGGGTCGCTCGGTGACCGGGCTACTCCTGCTCTCATCTGATGAGCGTCTTCCACCAAATCACCTATCCAAACCCATCGGGCCACGTATCTGAGAGACCGGAAGAGGCCGGAGGGTGATTTTGAAGGCAGTGGCTTTAAATGAGAGTTCTTGATAAAACTTTGCTTCTCTGATTTATTTTCCTTTCTAGAAGCAGGAGTTACATCGGACCTGGGCAAATGGCTTAGGGGGGTTCACAGATTCTGCAAAGACAGACCTGTTCTTTGAAATGCGGTTTTCTGTTAACATTCCCGTGAAAAGACTTTGAGCTAACAGTCCCGTACGTGTGTCGGCTGAATTAAATCTACGAAGCCGCCGCAAGAGGGGCGGCCTCTCTCTTCCTCTGCCCAGATTAACAACACTGCTCTACACTCTGCCTTCCCAGCAGAGCGTCTGGTGGGCTTCCCCTCTGACGGGCGTCCTTTGTTCCTCTGCCGCTACGTACGAATGACAATCTTCAACACACGGACGGTGAGAAACACGCCGGGGTTCGGGCTGAAGTCGAGAACCAGAAATCTACAAAAACTCAATTTGTGTTTTTTAAATACTTTATATGGTAAAAATACAGCAAAAATATTTTTTTGTTCAAAGAGGAAAAAATACACTGCTATGGTCACGGTTCTGAGGATGAGTCCCGCCGTCCGGCTCCCGGGCTGCGCGCTGCGGTGCGGACGGACTCGGGCCGCGGCTCCTCGGCTTCAGTCGTTAATCAAAGCTAAAATCATACTGCGGAGAGAAGAGAGCAGCGTTACCAGCGTCGCCGCAGCACGGGGCCTCCGGGGCCTGCTCTGGCCGGGCTCGTGTCTCCGAGGCTCGGCAGGGAATGCTCATCTGAGAAAAAACCACGGCCTGACACGTTTGTAAAAGGAAGAATGTCTACTCGGGGCCTCTCGAAGCCCTGGTTTTTTTCACGTAAGAAAATAAATAACTGGGGAGGGGGTGGGAGCATAACCTAAAACCAACGCTGGGCTACGGCTCAGAAGCCACGGCCAGGAAACAACACAAGATGAGTTCTCTAGCCGGACCTCGCACATACCGTCCCGAGGCCCGAGCCCTGCTCCCCACCCCCCTAGGACGCCCCTGCGCAGCCTGCACCGCGGCCGGGAGGGCAAGCTCAGGACTCGCCCCTGCAGGCCCTGAGTGCTGAGCTTAGCGGCCCCCTGGGCGCCGTGTGGGGCACACACTCTGCTAAAGCCACCGCGGCCAACGGCGGCGACCGGACCGCCGTCATGTCCTTGCACGGAGGTCGGCCTGGCCGTGCTGGGAGCAGGGGCCCAGAGCACACGGCACGAATGGCGTACTTACGTGTCCTCATTCCGCCGCACAGCACAGGGGAACGCTTCCCAGGCCAACGCTCTGGGAAGATGTTTGCGCGCTAACCTTAGGTCAGCGCAGACCCAAGTGCTTTACATGCGTTATCTCATTGAGTCCGGATCACGACCCACGGAGGAAGGTACTGCTTACTGTCCCATCTCCAGACGCAGAACCCGAGGCACAGAGAGCTTCAGACACTAGCCCTGGGTGGCACAGTAAGCGCCGGGCCCAGCCTGCACTGGACCGGCACCCAACCCAACAACGATGGCACCGGCTCCAGCACTAAGACGACGGGTGTTTCCCCTCGAACTCCGCGGGACAGACCCTGAGCACCCGCCGCATGGCGGGAGACCCGGAGACGACGGACTGGAGAGGCCTGCACGAGGCACCGGGTGCCCGGGAACGAAGCCACCGGACGCAGCAGCAGCAGCAGCCCCGAGTGGGAGACGGCTCCCTCGTCCGGGGCGCGAGCTGCAGGTGGCACCGGGGGTGAGGCCACAGCAAGCTGGCGGACACGACGAGCTCGGGAGGCGAGGCAAGAAACAGGGACGCGGCGTCTCCCAAACCAGCCTCGAAGGCTGCCTGCCTTCCTCGGTTGTGCGGGGTTGCCCTCAACCTGCCTCCAGCGGCTCCCCGGCCCCTCCACCTGCCTCCCGTCCCGTCGCACTTCCGCAGGGCCAACCACTGCCCACGCGGAGACAAATCCCAGGACCTGGCGTCTACTAGGCAGGATCCTCCCCCTTGATCCCACATCCCCCACCCCTGCAGCCACGCGGGGCTCCGCTGTGACCCACGCTGTTTCCAGCCCTGCCCGCAGCCTGTCTCTGGCGGCCCAGACACCGTCGCGTGGTTTCACGTGACAAAGTCAGAAAGGCCAGAAAACGGTGCGTCATCGTGTTACTAGTATATTTCTTTGCTCTTTGTTCTTCACCTTTAAAGTAAGGATTAAAGATGGGAGGTGCGGCACGAGAACCAGAAAACAATACCAATATGCTTTTTCTATCCCAGTTTCTACGTTACTTATTTTTATATTTAAACTCAAATTAGTTAACATAGATATCTATAGATATCAATATATCTATACAGATTTTTTTTTAAGTAACCTCTATGGCCCTCTATTGTCCCTGCTTTTCTGTATTTTATTATTATTTTTCTGTTTTGCTTTTCTGTATTTTAAAAACCAGGACACAGGCCCCTGGCTGGCTCAGTTGGTGGAGCGTGGGACCCTTGATTTTGGGGCCGGGAATTCAAGCCCTGTACTGGGCACAGAGATTACTTCAAAAAAAAAAAAAACACACTAATATACAGAAGAGCAAATATGACCCATAATGAAAAGAAAAGAATCTAACCTAATTTCAACCCAAATCCATGTTTGTGGACGGAATAAGCCCAGTGAAAGGACTTTAGGAAGCCCACTTTAGCAGGTAGAGGGATGGCTCTGACTTCGAAACTCTTTCGGACAAAACGGCAATTTTTTTTTTTAAGATTTTATTTATTTATTAGAGAGAGAGACACTGAGAATGAGAGGGGAGAAGGTCAGAGGGAGAAGCAGACTTCCCGCAGAGCCGGGAGTCCGATATGGGACTCGATCCCGGGACTCCGGGACCATGACCTGAGCCGAAGGCAGTCGCCCAACCAACTGAGCCACCCAGGCGCCCAAAACAGCAATTTTTTAAAAGTGCCATCTCTCTGCAGTTTCTAATTACTAGAACCCTCTGAATGACAGAAATTGAGTTCAACACAAGTTCTTCCTGAGAGTCCTCATGCCTGTGTGAGAAACTTAAATTTACGTGCAGAGAGGAATAGGCATGTTCTAGTTGCGCCCGCCTACGAAGGGTAAGCCTGACTCCCGGCCTCCCAAAGGCTTCGTCAAATCGTACGCGCACAACAGTCTTGTTTCCCTTCCTCGCCCTTTCCGTCGGCCTGCGACAGGTACGGGAGAAGGTGGCGTGCTTCTCTCTACAACACAGTTTAACACGGGACACACGGGGCGTCCCACATCTGAGGGCCAGTCCCCGCTGGTGGCCCTCACGTCCCGTGTGCCGCGACAGGAAGGCTGACGCAGTTGTCCCGGAACGGGCCACCGGGGACGCGGGCGAGGCAGCGCGACGCTCGGGCTCTCACCACCGACAAAGAGCGGGCCCTCGGCCCCCAGGTCCCAGGGAGCGCGGCCAGCACCGCCCATGACCGGCAGTGAGGCCTGGAGACGGGAAGGGAGAGAAAGCACGCGGACGGCCTGGGAGCCAAGGGGTAACGAGCGCCGCAGAGAGGCTCCACGGCAGGGCACACGGATTCCGTGACACACACAAAACGCACACAGCCGCCAGAACTCCGCGGGACCCTCGACGCTCTGCGTGGCCCACGCCAAGGCCCACAGGCCGGTGGCGCCTCACCTGCCAAGAGCCGGGCATCGCGTACGGGAAACGCCGCGAGGGCGCTAGACTCACCTATACAGGTACATGAAGAAACAGAGCAGGTGGAAGCCGAGCTTGATCATGGCTTCCTTCATGTGGGACTTCAGCTGCCCGCGGTTGTGGATCTCCGTGGGGTCAAACACCCCCATGTTCCCGCTCGGCACCATGAGGAACCTGCGGTGCACACGTCACAGGGAAAATCGGGTCATCGGGAGAAATGCGCAGGAGGAAGAACCCGACGAGGGCCAACCTTGAACAGTGAACCGATCGTGGCAGCGGTAAGTCCAGGCCAGATAGGGGCCAGGGCACCACGTGGTTCTCCTCTGAAAGAGACGACCCCCGTTCATGTGTGCTGTAATCTTCCGCCCTCTGAAAAAAAGATGGTGACACTCTGGTGGAGGGTATTTTACGATCGACAGCCTTTCACCCACCTACAGAAAACTCCTAAACTGGTCATACCTACAGCCGTTTTCCACCAGACACGTGGAGGGGACTCCAAACCAAACCGATCTTACCGAGTTCTTAGAAACTTCTTTATCCAGTTCTAAAATAATGCAACATCTTCTGAAAACAAGGATTTATTCATAGAGAGTGTGTGCGCACAGGCAAGCAGGCAGAGGGGCAGAGGCAGAACGAGGGAGGGAATCTCAAGAAGACTCCACGCTGAGCAGAGAGCCCAACGCAGGGCTCGATCCCACGACCCTGAGACCGTGACCCGAGCCGAAGGCAGAGGCTTTAACCCACTGAGCCCCCCAGGCGCCCCCAGAAATGTACTTTTTATAGTGGTAGAGGCCTGGCCACAGTGGGACACAAGTGGGCACCTCCTTCCAACTCCGAACCAACGCCACCCAGTGTTCCCACACACTCAGAAGAGTCCACCTGTGTTTAAAAAATCCCGAAGACACTATGTCCAACATAGCGTGGAGTCGTTAAGGCTTTCGAATTTATTTCATGTCACTGTGTATCTGCGGTCTTCCTTCCCAAACGACTGCCTTCCCCGGCGAGGAAATCGGGCCACCTCGGGAAAGCCCATTAGGGTAAGTCTGGGCGGGGACACCCAGACTGCGTCACTAGCGTGACAATGGGGCCTGCAACTGCACCGTCCCCGACCCCTTCCCGCCACGCATGCAGTTTCTCAACAATGACTTCTGTGAAACCAAGTGCCCGAGTCCCACAAATCTGAAACTCTCCCCCAAATCCTGCTGCCCACCTAGAGCTGAGTGGAGGGTCTGACACGTGAGTGTCCGCACATCTCAGCCCTGTCTCTGGTGACAGGCTTGTCCTCCTCTGCCGTCCAGGTGACCTAGCAGCACCGGCACCATCTGCCCGCTGGTCCTTACAGACTGTCTGCGCCCCACCCTTCACAGGCCTCCTCCCTCCCGGGGCCGCTTCCACGGAGGGGCTCTCCTCCGAGTTCCCGCATCCCGACCCCGCTCCAGCTGCACGGGCTCAGCCCAGACTCTAAACGGGCTTCCCTACCTCCTGGCTTTTCTCCACCGTCCAAGTGACGCTACACGATGCTCCCAGGAAAGTCTTCCCAAAGATACTCCATCAATTTACGTAGTCAAGAGCATACAAAGAGGATACGTGAACGGCGACTAAGCACATTAAAAGGCCCTCTAGCCCCCTTGGTCTTTAGGGAAATGTAAATCGAAACCACAGCGAAACCCCACACCCAGCAGGATGGCCAAAACTAAAAAGACACAGGGGTGCCTGGCTGGCTCAGTGGGAAGGGCACACGACTCTTGGCCTCTGGGTCATCAGTTTGAGCCCCACACTGGGTGCGGAGAGGATTTAAATAAAAACAAACGTTTTAAAAAAGACACACAACAGCAGCTTGGCGGAGATGTGGAAACGATGGAACCCCCCCCCCCCCACACACACACACACAGCCGGTGGGAAGGTAAATTGGCACAGCTGCTTCTGAAGGTCTAGACGGTTCCTCCAAGGGTGAAACGTAACGTTACCATCGGACCCAGCAAGTCCATGCCTTGCTGGGAAAAATGAACACGGTCATGCACACAAGCACACGCACACGAATGTTCGTGCGGAATCTCTAACAGCCCAGAACAGAAACGACGGCAATGCCCATCCAGTGCCAACGGACACACAAGGTGGCAGTCTACCGTACAGCGGGCTAGCATTCAGCGACACGAGGGAGGGAAGAATGGACACCTGCCACCCACGGTGAACCTGGAAAACCTGACCGAGGGCGAGAGAGCCCATCACCAGAGAGCGCGCACTGACCTCCGCTCTAGGACGCGCCCGTGCGGGAGAGGTCGTCCTGGGAGCCGGGACAGGAGAGGGGGGCTGCCGAGGGCCAGCGGAGGGGAAGGCAGGACGGAGTGGCCGCTAACGGGCAGAGGGCTTCCCTCTGCGGTGACGAACCTGTTCTAAAACAGACTGTGGTGCTGGCTGCCGGAATCTCCTTGCACCAAGATTGTCTGTTCCCACTCCTCATCTCTGCGGCGGCCGCCACATGCATCCTAAAATCTGCCTGGCGCAGCTGCCTCCTGCTTTCCCTTGCAGCCCTCCCCGCGTCCGCCAAGCCCAGGGGAATCCCTCGCCCCCCACACGGCTCCAGCGGCCCGGGCGCAGCCACGCACCTCTCCTCCCAGCCGGGGTTCCCAGCCGGGGTTCCCGCCACTCGGCCCGGCTCTCACTGAACGAGCACATTCTACTACTCTGGCCTCTTTGTCCCGGGGCAGAGTCCATTTCAGATGTCTGCATCCCCAAGAGCGTGTGAGTGCAGACGTCCGAAAAGAGGAAAGGAGCCATCTGTTGATTTTTTTAACCTTTTTATTTTTTATTTTGGTTTTTGAAAAGATTTTATTTATTTGACAGAGAGGGAGAGCGAGCATGCACAAGCGAGGGGTAGCAGCAGAGGGAGAGGGAGAAGCAGGTTCCCCGCGGGGAGCCCGATGCGGGGCTCGATGCCTGGATCCCGGGATCATGACCTGAGCCGAAGACAGCCACTTAACCGACTGAGGCACCCAGGTGCCCCAACTTTGGATCATTCTTTTTTTTTTTAAAGATTTTATTTATTTATTTGATAGAGAGATCACAAGTAGGCAGAGGCAGGCAGAGAGTGAGGGGAAGCAGGCTCCCCGCTGAGTAGAGATCCCAATGCGGGGCTCGATCCCAGGACTCCGAGACCATGACCCGAGCCGAAGGCAGAGGCTTTAACCCACTGAGCCACCCAGGCGCCCCACTTTGGATCATGCTTAACGGAAACCACACAAGGCCTTAGACATCACAACTAAACGCTCCATATTGTTTAAATTTACACCTGTAAATTTGTGTTTTTACAAGAGTGGCCCACGCAAACTGCTACTTGCCCAGCATACCAAAGAAAACAAAAACTTAAATAAAAACATATTGTGATTTAATGGAGCATTCTACGGTCATTCATTTCATGATTGGTACACATTTTATTGCAGAAGAAAAAGCTATTACATTTTTTTAAGTGTTTCTTTAAATTGCCGTGACACCAAGCCGTAAACAAACTATACTCACCGATATATATTCCAAGTGGCAACAGGCAAGTTGAGAAGGAAGATGAACCAGTGCAATGAAATGAGCATTAATACGGCGACGATGGTATGGCCAATCAACTCTGGGATCACCCACTGCAAGGGAAGAACACGGTATTACATCTGCCGGCTGCGCTCTTCCTGAATGCGCCTGTTATTTGAAGCCAAATCAATGAATACACAGAGAATTTACAAGCTCGCGTTTCAAGATTATTTTTAGACTCAGATGACCCAGATCGGCATACTGCAGAAACTGCCTACCTCATGCGAATACAGCAGGGCACAGCTTAAAAATAACGCCCTTAAATTTCAACTATGTTTTATCCCGAGCAAAGGTTTGGATTCATTCACGAAGGAGGCATGAATGACAATGGGGGGAAAATGGAGTATCATTTACTTTCTATTCCAACGTCTGTGCTAAAGCCTCTTACTCTAATTTGGGGTGGTTTATATCCAAATATATAATGCCTTGCAAGTCGGAATATTTTTTAAGATTTTATTTATTTGACAGAGAGAGATCACAAGTAGGCAGAGAGGCAGGCAGAGAGAGAGGGGGAAGCAGGCTCCCTGCTGAGCAGAGAGCCCGATGCGGGGCTCGATCCCAGGACCCTGAGATCATGACCTGAGCCGAAGGCAGAGGCTTTAACCCACTGAGCCCCCCAGGCGCCCTCAGAATATCAATCTTAAACATTTTCCCATCTCCAGAATCTTGAGGGAAATCACCTCCCTCTCTCTCTCTCGCGCGCTCTCTCTCTCTCTCTCTCTCTCGTACTTGAACAGCTCACGTTAAAGGCTCAAAGTTGAACCAATGTGGTAATGAACCAGGATGCTACTGGCTCTCCAGCACCCACTGCCCCCTGTGCTCCCCTTGTCAACTGTGCGACACTCTGGGGTCTCCTGTGCAAGAGCTTTTCCACAGGTCCTCCATTCCCCAGTAATCTTCCTCCCCTTTGGGTAGAGATTTTTCTTTTAAAGGAAGTTAATATATTTGTGCAGACTCGAACTGGTAATCCGCACTTGCAGAAATGAGAAAAACTCCGAGAGGTTAAGTAAATCGCCCAGGGTCACAAAGCTACTTAGCGGTAGAACAACACCATGTAAGCCCCAACACACCAGCCCCAGGGCTCTGGGCATTTAGACTTTAGAGACTTGTTTTTGTAAACAAAGAAGGGATTTGCTAGGCCTTAAACCTAATTTGCAATGGAAGGGAACTTTTTACATGTAATACAGATCTTTGTAAAGTGTAACCAATTGCTCCTAGAGACTCAAACCAGGAGTGGAATTCTCGCTCTAGCCTCCTGATGAGTTTAGCAATCTTAGGAAAGGTCCCCTCTCTGAGCCACTATTTTCGCATCTGTAACGCAGAGCTGATGATCCCAGCTGCACAGAACTTGCCGCACGCAGAGGTGAGCAACCCCGTAAGCCGTTAACCAGAGTGCGGTCCCTGCTCCCCTCTCTCCTCGCCCTTCCGCCCACACGGTGGGAACTTCCAAACTCTATTTCTTACCTTGTTTTCCACAGACAAACTGGAAGTGAAAGTTTTAGGAGGCGATACTTAACAAGATGATGCTTGCTTTGCTTACTTTCAACCAAGCCCTATGTTTTCATACTCTTCCCTCCATAGCGATGTGTTGTTCTTCCTCTAATCAGCACTAGGCTTATGGCCCCCAGAAGGAGCCTGGAAATTTCTCCTGTGGAGTAACTTAACAGCACAAGAGAGGACATGGACAAAACAACTGCCCTTCGAGAACCCCAACAAAAGTCCAGGAAGACACTGATTACCCTACAGTGGAGTCTGTCTACCAGTTGGCCCACAGCCTGGAACTCGCGTGGAGCTTCCCGGGAGGATTTCAGGGCCTTACCCTTGGGAATGGACAGACCGCCATGCACCAGAAATTGAGGGACACCTCCAATATGAGAGGTATGAGAGGGGAGAACACAGGGGGAAAGGGGCTTGCAGGGAACAGCGATAATGGAGGAAGCAGAAGGAAATTAAAAAAAAAAAAAAAACATTGTAATCAAGATGCTCAGTGAACGTGGGTTAAGCCTCTGCCTTCGGCTCAGGTCAGGATCTCGGGGTCCTGGGATCTAGCCCCACATCAGGCTCTCTGCTCAGTGGGGAGCCTGCTTCCCCCTCTCTCTTTCTGCCTACCTCTCTGCCTACTTGTGATCTCTTTCTCTCTCTCTGTCAAATCAATCAATCAATCTATCTTTAAAAAAAAACCTTAAATCAACATGGCAACAAGCTCTTAGAAACGAAAACCTAACATAAATGGTGTGCACCATTAGGAAATCAGGAGAGAGAGCAGAGGGAATGTTGAAACAAAAAGGTAGGAAAAAAAAACAGAAATATAAAAAATTTTAAAACAGAATAGCTGATAATCCAACAGATGAATTATCCAATTGTTGAAAGAGAAGGGGGGGGGCACATTATCAAAGAAAGAACCGATCTGCCAGGTTGAAAGAGCCATGAGGGGCAAAACAGCACATGAAAAAGGCCTCAGAGAAGGCACAGAAAGGTCAAACCCTGCAAAATTTCCAAATGCCAAGGATAAAAGAATGATTCTAAAAGTTCTGGAGAGAACAAGGAAAAGACAAGACGCGGGGGGGGGGCGCACATAAAAAGGTAAGAAATCACAAGGGCATCATACTGCTAGACCTGAACAACACTGGAAGTCGGGAGATGACTGACCAATGTCTTTCAAACCCTGAAAGAGAATCTTTGCTAACCTAGAACACTTTACTCAGAGAAACTATAGCCCCAAGGTAAGGACAAGGCATTTACTTTCTTTTTTTTTTTTTAAAGATTTTATTTATTTATTTACTTGACAAAGAGAGAGATCACAAATCACAAGTAGGCAGAGAGGCAGGCAGAGAGAGACAGAGGGGGAAGCAGGCTCCCTGCTGAGCAGAGAGCCCGACCTGGGGCTCGATCCCAGGACCCAGAGATCATGACCCCAGCCGAAGGCAGAGGCTTTAACCCACTGAGCCCCCCAGGCGCCCCAGGACAAGACATTTTCAAACAGGCAAGGCCTCCGAATTTAGTCCCCATGTATTGTATCTCAAGAAGCTACTCCAGCAAAACAGAGCAATAGGCCAGAAGGAAGACAAGACTTTCAGGGAGGGCCCAGACCAGAGGTCCCAGGATGCGGTCTGCGGGTCGGCCTGGAAACAGCCAGTCCATACCACAGCAAGAGGATGGGGGTCATAAGGAGAAAGGTCACCTGGAAAAGAGCTCCCCTGATAATTATTTTAATGTCTGACCCAGGTAAAAAATAGAAAAACTTTAAAGATGTGTCTGAAAAGATTTTGTAACAAGTGAAAACTAAGGAAAATTTTAAAATGTAGCAATTAGTGGTGGCTCAATCGTTAAGCGTCTGCCTTCGGCTTAGGCCATGATCCCAGGGTCCTGGGATCCAGCCCCATATCAGGTTCTCTGCTCCGTGAGAAGCTTGCTTCTCCCTCCCTCATTCCCCCACTTGTGTTCCCTCTCCCGTTGTGTCTCTGTTAAATAAATAAAATCTTAAAAAAAAAAAAAAGGTAGCAATTATTAACACTGGGAAAGAGAAAACTATCCAGAAAAACACAAAAGAATATGATCACTGTCCTATGAGGCTCAGTACTAAAAAGATTTAGTATGTTACTGTAACACTGCATTGTAACAATGTAAACACTGACTCAAAAAGGAAAATAGGAGAGGTGATGTGCAGGGAAGGAGGTACCTAAGAACTAAATCTATCATATTGACTCAGAAGTCAATAGGTGATACTTAAAACTGATAAATCAAGAAATAGCAGTTCCAGCATGTAAAAGAAATACAGACATAAATGTCAGAAAAAAAAATTAACAGGTCATGTGTGGAAATCAGTTGCCCCCAAAACATATGACAGATATGATTCAAAGGGAGTCAGGCAGGGACTGCTATTTTTCAGTCTAAGACTTATTGTACCTTTGACTAGTTGTGTGCAAGTATTACCTTCACAAAAATAAAATTTTACATTAAAAAAAGACTCAACTTCCAATTGAAGGGGCAATTTTCTCAGCAGAGGAATCCAGGTTGTCTTATCTTTGTGTTTCAATTTTTATTTTTAGAAAAGGCCCAATTAAATGCCCCCTAAAATACTGTATAAGCAAGAAATATAAAAATAAATACGACCCAGCTGGTAAGATATATATTTAATCATCCTTGTGAAGACGAGAAGGACTGAAACTAATATCATCTCAATTTTTTTTAAAGTCTTTAAGTAGAGCAGATGCATACAAATTCTTTTCTTTAAAACCTGTCGTTGTATGAAACCATGTTCCAGAGAATTCAAAATATAGAAAACAAGAAGAGGAGTATCGTTTACTAGAAATTTTAATTTTCCACGTATGACTTTTTTCCCCCCGTTAAGTAGATGAAGAGGTAAAAAGACACACGGGAATGCTGTCTAGGCCAAGCCAAAAGAACCTCTCAGTATTTAGTGAATTGTTACATGAACTTTTATCCAGAAAGCTCTTCTGTCTGCTCGGCCCATAAAGTGAATCAGGACTAACTGGTTTCCCTCCACGCAGAAAAACCCTGCAACTGTGAGAACTCTTGCCAACATCAAGTTCTGACTATACACCAAAGGTAAAATGGCCTTGAAACAAATCAACTCATTAATTCCACTTTTCAGCAAGCCAAGAAAAGAAGGTTGTCTTTTATGCAACAAAAAACACACTGAGGTTTTTTGTCACGAGCAGGGAGGGTGGGTTTAGACACAGAAGACAAATACTATGATTACTCTCAGAATGAGCCTTTCCCTCATAAAGTACTGGTAGGCACAGGGACAAGGAAGAAGCACAGTAAAGAAACAAAATTTCTGGGGAGGCTCTCTAGTATAGTTTCATGATCTAAAATACTGCAAAAATAGTGTGCCTGGGTGGCTCAGTGGGTTAAAGCCTCTGCCTTCGGCTCAGGTCATGATCTCAGGGTCCTGGGATCGAGCCCCACATCGGGCTCTCTGCTCAGTGGGGAGCCTGCTTCCCCCTCTCTCTCTGCCTGCCTCTCTGCCTACTTGTGATCTCTGTCAAATGAATAAATAAAATCTTTTTAAAAAATAAATAAATAAATAAATAAAATACTGCAAAAATACAGTAGCTCTACAAACTTTCCAATGAATAAGCAGCAACACGCACTTCAAAATCAAATATATATACGTTGGTTATCTACAAATAATCTCTGACGCAGAAAGTGCAGAAGCAGGCACCTGGGTGGCTCAGTGGGTTAAGGCCTCTGCCTTCGGCTCAGGTCATGATCTCAGGGTCCTGGGATGGAGCCCCACGTTGGGCTCTCTGCTCAGTGGGGAGCCTGTTTCCCCCACTCTCTCTGCCTGCCTCTCTGCTTACTTGTGATCTCTCTCTCTCTCTGTCAAATGAATAAATAAAATCTTTAAAAAAAAAAAAAAAAGAAAGAAAGTGCAGAAGCACCTTCAACGCCGGGAGTGAAGAAATGTCTTACCTTGTTTAATTTCGAGCAACATGATCTAGCGTTAATGTAATCACATTCTAAATCAGACAATGTAATTATCTGAGGATCAAGATAAGGAATTATAAGACTTCATTGAGAACAACAATTTTTAAGTTTCAAACAGAAACCCAACTGCAACACAGAATGAGATTTGACTTGAAAAAATTGTAGTGATTTTACTCATTCGACTGAGAACTCAATTTTCTGATTTCTGTTCCTTCGACAAATTGTTTTCACAAAATAACCTTATGCTCAATTCAATGGGAGTTCCTCAAAAATCAAACAGTGACTGTTAAGAAATGGAAAATAAGACCTTTAAAAACAATTTAAATGTGAAAAATCTAAATTCCCACTAGTAGGAAAAGTGTTTCTTTATGACAGAACCATAAACTGCCTTTGAAGATTCAAGATGTGACAAAAGAATAAGATACAAGGGGCGCCTGGATGGCTCAGTGGCTTAAAGTGTCTACCTTCGGCTCAGGTCATGGGTCCTGGGATCGAGCCCAGCATCAGGCTCTCTGCTCACCAGGGAGCCTGCCTCCCCCTCTGTCTCTGGCTGCCTCTCTGCCTGTTTGTGATCTCTCTCTCTGTCAACTAAATAAATAAAATCTTTAAAAACAAAACAAAAAACTATCGCTACAGGATGGTCCCATGTCAGCACTGGCCACATCTCCTTCCAGATTATCTGATTTCCTAAAACTTTTCTCAATTTCCGAAACCTTCCACATTAAACATACTTTCTACTAGAATTAAGCAAAAAATGGTTTTTAGTACCAAATGTAAACTCGTTGAGGGCGTGTGACTCAGAAGGAAAAGTCCTCGACCGAACGACACGAGGCCTGAGATTTGCCATGAAATGTCCCCACATCCCCTCCCCCAGGAAAGGAGAAAGCAAAATGCCGAAAATCACTGCTGGTGACAGAAACAGGGGGTTTATTACACTGTGCTCTCTACTTTTATGCTTGAAGATGTCCAATGAAAGAAGCAAAAAATAACTGTTCTCACCTACATCCCACACATTTCCATACGGATATTCCCTCTAACACCTCAACACAATTAAAGCCAAACGCATCACTTTCTCCAGATCGTCCGCCTCCAACTGTGTTTTCTTTCAGTCGATGACACCAGCACCATTTGCCCAGGCTCAAAACACGGCAAGTCATTTCTGTCATCTGTTTCATATCCCACAGCCAGCCTTCCGCAGGTCTGGGCAATGCCTTCCTCCTCACTCCACCCATGAGGCCCCCCTTTCACCTGCCCACAGTCAGAACGGTTTCAAACCCACAGGGGCCCATTCCCCAGTGGTCTACCTTCTAGTCTTTCCCATTTCCAACCCACTCTGCCGATTCATCTTCCTAATACTCCATTTGTTTATGTCAAAAATGTTCAGGGGAGCCTGGGGGTCTCAGTGGGTGAAAGCCTCTGCCTTCAGCTCAGGTCATGATCTCGGGGTCCTGGGATCGAGCCCCGCATCGGGCTCTCTGCTCAGAGGGGAGCCTGCTTCCCCCTCCCTCTCTGCCTGCCTCTCTGGCTACTTGTGATCTCTCTCTCTCTGTCAAATAAATAAATAAAATTTAAAAAAAAAAATGTTCAATGGCTCCCTACTGTCTAGAGGATAAAAGTGAAAGCCCTCCCGGCCTTAACAGGCAAATCCTTCAAAATCTGCTCTTATGCAGCCTTTCCCACCTGACCTACTACCACCAAAATCAAGCATGTCCTCCAGACGGTCTCTTCCTTAACCCGGTCATCCAGAAATGCCATGAACACGCCTGAATATCCACCTCAGCCCTTGCCTGATTTTGAATATCCCCCCGTTTCCTTTGTGTTTCAAAGTCGGAGGAAACTTCTATCCCTACAGGACTTCTACCCTGACCATATTCTATCTCTTGCCTCCAGAATTAAGCTGGTTCGGCTATCCAAAAATACAATAATATGCTGAATCTCACCACAACACACCTTAAATGTACCTGATTGTCTATGTCTAAGTCAAAGATTCCACCTAACATTTTTTCCATGTACATAAATTAACACAAGCCACGCTTATTTTAAATCAGCAAGGCTATTTTCAAACTGCAAATACAGAAATCCACGTTTCACTTCTCTGTAAGTCCCCGTTCCTTAGGTCACAAGAGGGACATAGGTCGTCAAAACCTAGGCCTGTGATTCTGCCCTTTCAGTCAGTTCACCACCAAACCCAATAAAACTCAAGGTTCTCCCTTGACTGACGGTCTCAGTTGGAACAGCACGTGAGCCTTGATCTTGGGGTTGTGAATTCCAGCCCCAGCCTGGCTACAGAATACTTAAAAATAAAATCTTAAAACCAACTCCAGGTTCTCCTCATTAGAATCCATCAGTTCAAGTAAAGAGTGTAGCTGAACTGGGGCGGGGGAGGCAGGCACCGTGCTGGGGGCTGAACCCTTGTTCTTAGGGTACACACCCAGAGCTGGGAGTAAAAGGTCCCGTTGTAAAGATAAGAAACCCCAGGCGGAGACAGGTGAAGCGCTGTGCACAGCAAACGTCTAGCGAAGCCAGGGGTCCCGACTGCACGTTCTGTCCCTTTCCTCTCCAACGAGCTGCCCGTCCACCATACAGCATGAGGTCACGCTGAAAGCACACGCTACCACCTCCTAAAGCCGGGATGCTCCGGCAAAAAGTTTACTTCCATCAGAAAGCACTACAAGTGAATTCCCAGAGAAGAAGAACCGCGCAATAGCGCCTGTTTGTTTCCTAACGTGTTAATGACTTAAACTGGAGGGTGCACTGCGCGACGACGAAGACTGGATGCTCCCTGAGAGCAGGGTGCGGGTCCAGCCCTCACGGGCGCTGGCCTGGACACCAGTCCCGAGCAAGTCTCCGCTGCGGGCGCCATCCGGCACGGCCACACGCGCGGCCCGCCCCGCACGGTCCCCCGCAAGGCGCGGCCCCGGCCCGCACGACGCCCACGTCCCAGGCGGGGCCCGGCCGCCAAGGCCCCGGCACGACGACCTGGGCGGCGGTGCCGTCGCCCGCAGCGCCCGGAGGCGGCACGTCGCGTCCGCTCGCCCGGGACCCCAGCGTCCCCCGCGGCCCCGCCAGGGAGGCCCGGCCGCTCGGGGCGGGGCCGGTGCGCAGGGGCGGGGGCGGCGGGCTTCCCGAGGCGCGTCCCCGGCGGCGTCGTCCCTCCCCGCCCGCCCGGCTACCCGCCCCGGTCCGGGTCCCGGTCCCGGTCCCGGCCGGGCCGCCCTCGCCCCCGCGCACCTGCCCGGCCCCGCCTCAGCCCCGTCCCCCGGGCGCCGGGCTCGGCCGGCCTCCGCCCGCCTCAGGCAAGGATACGAAGTACACCGAGAGGAAGATGAGGGCGCAACAGTCGAGGAGAGAGAAGACGAACACCACCGCCTCCATTCTCCGCCGCCGCCGCCGCCACCGCTCCTTCCGTCAAACCGGCTCCGACGCCCGCTTCGCCCGCCCGCCCCTGATAGGCCCTCGCTGGGGCCGCTGGGGCGCGTAGTGCGGGCGCCACGGCGCGGCCTGCCGGGACTTGTAGTCCTCCCTCGGCCACGCGGCCGCCGTAGTTCCGATGCATACTGGGAAGTGTAGTTCGTCAGCACCAACCTCCGCGCGACGGAAGGGCGGAAGTCTACGCTCGATCTGATTCGTTCTAGAAATTAGGGCAATTCCTCAGCGAGCCTTTACTGAACGCTGGTAATCTGCTGGACACCCGGTACAACTTGTTACCATGTGCGATTTTTCCTTTGGATTCCGCGCAGGGCCCACAGGATCCCCGACTTGGCAATGCTAAGACGTTTTCCCCCCGAAGCCCAAGTGTCCCCGCAACGATCGTGGGCTTGCAGGTTGAGACTCGCCCTCCCTGATCTCCGTTCCTCCGGAGGCTTCCCAGCCCCTTGCTTATTCCGTGACAGCAACGATTCTCTCCACTCTAGATTGTAAGACTTTTGAAGGCGTCGCACGTCATCTCATTCAACAACTACTTACTGACTCCATCCCCACGACATGCCCGGACCTGCCCTACTCCCGAGATACAGGAATGTGGGACGCAGACAAGGACCAACTAGCGACCAAATACAGGGACAACGTCATTTTAAAGGCACGTTAGGTGAAAGCCAGACATTCATTCATCCAATATTTTCTGAGCAGCTAGTATATGCCAGTTACTGGACCTTAGGGATACATGATGAATAACGGGGAAAGTCCCCGCAGTCCTGTGGCTCCCGTTACAGTGGGAGACACAGAGGACAACAACTCTGTATTAATGACAGGCAGTTATAAGTCTTTCGAAGAGGACAGGAAACAGTTGCGACAGAACCATCAGAGAAAGGCAGGCTGATGAACCGACATTTAATTTGAAATCTGAACAGCTCCCTGAAGAGTTGCAGGCAGAGTGTTTGCAAAGACTGGAGTGCTCACAGACACTTGTAGTCTTTAAGAACAGGAGAGAAGACAGTGCTGCTGTACTAGCATGAAGAAGACTGTGAGAGTTTTGAGGACATCAGAGAGGGCAGGGTAAGGTCACACAGGTCTTGGGGACCCCTGCCAAGGAGTTTAACTTTTATTCTAATGTGATGATAAACCACCAGACAGTTTTAAGTATAAAAGTACCTTGGTGTGGGGGTACCTGGGTGACTTAGTCGGTTAAGCGTCTGTCTTCTGCTCAAGTGAAGATCCTGGGTCCTCCAATTGACCCCAAGACACACTTCCTGCTCAGTGGGGAGTCTGCCTCTCTTCCCCGCCCCCTCCCCTGGCTTGTGCTTGCTGCTCTCACCTGTGCTCTCTCTCTCTCTCTCTCTCTCTCTGTCCCAAATAAATAAGTAAAATCTTTAAAAAAAAAAAAAAGTACCTTGTTCTGACTTACATTCTAAAAACATCCTTCTGTTTGGTGCACTAAATGTATGAAAGGGGGACAAGTTTTCAAGGAGACCACTTAGAGGAGAAGAGGATGAATAGGGGAATTAGTAGGAAGGCAGACTTAGGCCTGACATGGCATAAGTTCATAGGCTCATTAAGGGTCCATAGGTTAAAGCCAGGCAGACAGGTACCAGATTATCTATAAACCAGCTATTACTACGCTCCTAATGCACCTTGTCCATACCTCTACCAGAGTGCTCCCACACCACTCCTGGACATGCCCAGCTGGCCATGCCTTCGATTTCGGAAAAAAAGTAACAGATTTGATTAGATTTGGGCCCCCAGCACCTTCCATCCCGTAAATCGTTGGTATTTCAGAAATGTTTGCCAAATGAATGACCTATACTGACTGTAAGGAGAGATTTCATTAAAATTATTGCAGATTTTCTTTTTTAAAAAGATTATTTATTTATTGGGGCGCCTGAGTGGCTCAGTGGGTTAAAGCCTCTGCCTTTGGCTCAGGTCGTGATCTCAGGGTCCTGGGATCGAGCCCCGCATCGGGCTCTCTGCTCAGCAGGGAGCCTGTTTCCCCCCTCTCTCTGGCTGTCTCTCTGCCTACTTGTGATCTCTCTGTCTGTTAAATAAAATCTTAAAAAAAAGAGATTATTTATTTATTCAACAGAGAGAGAGAGAAGAGAGAGATCACAAGTAGGCAGAGAGGCAGGCAGAGAGAAGGAGGGGAAGCAGGCTCTCAGCAGAGAGCCTGATGCGGGGCTCGATCCCAGGACCCTGAGATCATGACCTGAGCCGAAGGCAGAGGCCTTAACCCACTGAGCCACCCAGGCGCCCCTTATTTATTTATTTTTAAGATTTTATTTGTTTATTTGACAGGGAGAGCAAAAGCAGGGGGAGCAGCAGAGGGAAAAGGAGAAGCAGGCTCCCCACTGAGCAGGGAGCCCAACTTGGGAATCGATCCCGGGACCCTGGGATCATGACCTGAGCCGAAGGCAGATGCTTAACCAACTGAGCCACCCAGGAACCCTGAAAATATAGGTTCTATTTTAAAAGTCCAAATTGAACTGTTTCGGCTTTCAGTCTGGCTTGTAAAGAGAGCTTAGAGTTACCGCTGGGTCCTAACAACAAATAAAAAGCCAAACACACTGAAAAATCAGCAGTTCTTGGATCTGTCAGAGAAGTGAGGTCACTGCTCCAGATAGGTAAGATAGACAGACTGACACAATCACAACCTACCCAGGCTGAAACCTCCTGGGAACCAGTACTGGGGCAGAAAAACTGAACGGTAACTGACAAGAAGTTGGAGGCTCAGTGTGGACCAGCCTGAATATAAGAACTCTAGAGTCTCGAGGGCTGGGACGCCCGAGTGGCTCACTTGGTTAAGTGTCTGACTCTTGATTTCGGCTCAGATCGTGATTTCAGAGTTGTGAGATTGAGCCCTGAGCCCTGAGCCCCATGTGGGGCTCTGAGCTGGCATCGAGCCTGCTTGGGATTCTCTCTACATGCCTCCCCCACCCTCTCTAAGAAAACCCAAAAACAATAAAGAAAATAAAAGCTCTGGGGCGCCACACTACTGTGTAGGATTGAAGGCGTTAAAATGAAAAATTCACTATGGGGTGTCAATAGTAGATTTGAGCAGGCAGAAAAATAATCAGCAAACTTGAAGATAGACTAACTGAAATGACATAGTCTAAGAGGAAGAAAGAAAAAACAAAGAATAATGGTCAAATCCTATGAAACCTATGGGACACTACCAAATACCAACGTATGTGCCAGAAAAGGAGAGAGAGGAGAGAAAGGAACAGGAAGAATATTTGAAAAAAATATTGACTAATATGGGGCGCCTGAGTGGCTCAGTGGGTTAAAGCCTCTGCCTTCGGCTCAGGTCATGATCTCAGGGTCCCGGGATCAAGCCCCGCATCAGGCTCTCTGCTCAGCGGGGAGCCTGCTTCCTCCTCTCTCTTTGCCTGCCTCTCTGCCTACTTGTGATCTCTCTCTGTCAAATAAATAAATAAAATCTTTAAAAAAATATTGACTAATATGTACATGAATCTACACATTCAATAAGCTCAATGAATGCGAAATATGAAAATTCAAACATGGCCACACCAAGACACAATATAATCAAACTATTTAAAGTCAAGGATGGGGGCGTCTGGGTGGCTCAGTGGGTTAAAGCCTCTGCCTTCGGCTCAGGTCATGATCTCAGAGTCCTGGGATCGAGCCCCTGCATCGGGCTCTCTGCTCAGCGGGGAGCCTGCATCCCCCTCTCTCTCTCTGCCTGCCTCTCTGCCTACTTGTGATCTCTCTCTGTCAAATAAATAAACAAAATCTTTAAAAAAATAATAAAATAAAATAAAATAATCAGGGACATGAACGAGGCAATCATCTCAAAGGAGGACCCACCTTCTTGGTGAACAGAATTATTAGCCTTTACCAGATAAAATAAATCAAAGTTTTTTTTCCCCCAAACCTCAGAAAACAAGGACACAGACTCAGTCTCTGGCTTCCAGCAAGCACACAACCTCCCTCGTGCACCTGGGTAGGAAATCTGTGCCATGCACACTCTCTCCCCTTTTCTCCATGTCCCTATTTTACATGGGGTGACATCCTTTTTTGTCCAGACTGGACCCTATAACAACTGGCTCCAGGTGGCCAGGACTCCATTAATAACTGACAGCGTCCCTGGTTTTCATCCCCACTTCCCATTTCAGGACCAGCCAGAGAAATCCAAATCTACTCCCCGGACTAGTTTACACAGGATGTCCTTCTTCTAGTTAGCGGTCCCGTAGCTTCCTCGGGCCAACAGCCTCTAGCCTGGGCCCCCCCACCCCCTGCCCCCAGAAGCCACCCCTGTTCCAGCCACAAAGCTCAGCCACGCTTCTGCCTGCCTTTGAGACTGTGCCAGAATGTGATGGCGGCGGCCTTTACTACCGTGAGCTCTGAATAGTCTTTGCCTGTTCTCATGTGGGTGATTTTCATTTATTTCCACAAATTACTGCACTGTGAATAGCTATGCTGCATCAAAAGGTAAAAATCGGGACTATTCGGAGACAGGACTAGACCTCAAACTATAAACACCCTTCAGCCGGGAAGCTGTGGGTCAGACAAGTCCTGGGGCAGCGGACGTGGGCAGAACGGAAGGTGAAATGTACCGCTAGGTGGGGTTGTATCCTTACAGACCAGAGGACATTTCCATTATTGCGGAAAGTTCTGGACATATGTACGCACTCATCTTTTTACATAGTCGGGCATCTTTTTGGTCTGGGTGTACCGAGGGGACAATCCGAACACTGGACTTGTTGGAATTTTATCTTCAGGGCAGTAATTACTAGAAGTAATTCCAGCTGAAAATGTTCACGCATAGCATTACTGATACTTAGTATTAGCTTACTTTCAATTAACTGCCTGCTGCCCCTGATGGGGTAAAGAGGTGAAAAACATACTATTTGCCCTTAAGAAACTGGCGTTCTGGAAGCTACTTCTGTATGGGTCGCATGATTTGCAAATTCTGGCCAGTGCAAAATTAAAATAAGGGTCCACTTCTTCAAAAAGTATTAAGAATTTCAAGGTGGAAACTCTATGTGGCAAGAGAAGAAAAGAAAGAAAAAGAGAAAGAAATCCTTTGATTCAGAACAATGAGGAATACTATATTTATTAAAAGTAATACCTTTCGGGGCACCTGGGGGGCTCAGTCATTAAGCATCTGCCTTTGGCTCAGGTCCTGATCCTGGGGTCCTGAGATCGCCTGCATAGGTCTCCCTGCTCAGTGAGGAGTCTGCCTCTCCCTCTCTCACTATCTCTCTCTGTTAAATAAATAAAATCTTTAAAAATAATAAATAAATAAAGTAATACCTTTCCTTGACAGCCGCACAAAATTTTTAAAAAAGAACAAGTTTAGGGGCATCTGGGTGGCTCAGTGGGTTAACCCTCTGCCTTTGGCTCAGGTCATGATCTCAGGGTCCTGGGATTGAGCCCCACATCGGGCTCTCTGCCCAGTGGGGAGCCTGCTTCCCCCTCTGTCTCTGCCTGCCTCTCTGCCTACTTGTGATCTCTCTCTCTCTGTCAAATGAATAAATAAAATCTTTTTAAAAATGCTATAGGGGCGCCTGGGTGGCTCAGTTGTTAACCAACTGCCTTCGGCTCAGGTCATGATCCTGGAGTCCCTGGATCGAGTCCCGCATCGGGCTCCCCCCTCAGCGGGGAGTCTGCTTCTCCATCTGACCTCTCCCTCTCATGCTTTCTCTCTCTCTCAAATAAATAAGTAAAATCTTTCAAAAAAATGCTATAAAAATTTTTAAAAGATTTTACTTATTTGAGAGAGAGTAAGAGGGAGAGAGAGAGAGCACAAGAGAGGGGAGGGTCAGAGGGAGAAACAGTCTCCCCACTGAGCAGGGAGTCTGACATGGGACTCAGGACCCCAGGATCATGACCTGAGCCGAAGGTGGTCCCCCAACCAACTGAGCCCCCCAGACGTCCCAAGCAAAATATTTTTTTTAAAAAAATACATTTATTTGTAACCCATAATACACATAAACCATAGGAAGAAGCAAGGACTGATTTGTATGGGGGCTGTATACTTTCTTTTCCTTGTGGTTCATAAGTGAGGCCCCTTTTCTGGCCCTCTTACCACCCTCCCATTTGATACTAGAGAGTCTTAGATCAGATACATGACTTTGATAATCTCAGGGCAAAGACACTGAGGACTCCCATTAGCCTAAACTTGGGGGAAAAAAAAGAATGAAAAGAATGTCAAGGTGGCCACAGCAGACCATTAAACCAAAGGTGGGGATCTTCTAAGCACTCAGGCCTTTGCGAAGGCACAGGTCACACTCCCATGAAGCCAGCCCTAAATGTAGATAGTGTTCCATGACAAATTACAGACTAACAAAGTATGCTGCTTCGAATATGTTGTGATGCTGCGGTCCCTTTCACATGCTCACAATTAAATTACGCTTAAACAATTAGGCATTGACTCTATCTGTGCTAATTACTGCAGGAAATCTTTGCTAGTTTAATGTAATCGTGTACATAAATAATCTAATAAAAAGGGGCCCCTGGGTGTCTCAGTGGGTTAAAGCCTCTGTCTTCAGCTCAGGTCATGATCTCAAGGTCCTGGGATCGAGCCCCACACTGGGCTCTCTGCTCAGCAGGGAGCCTGCTTCCCCTCTCCCTCTGCCTGTCTCTCTGCCTACTTGTGATCTTTCTCTGTCAAATAAATAAATAAAATTTAAAAAAATAATAATAATCAAATAAAAAAAGATGTTATAAAAAGGTACAGGTATAATTCTTTTGCTCTTCCTCCCAAGACTCAAGGATGGGTCAGGGACTGAAACTGGTAAGCACTCAATACATTATTGCTGAATATTCATTCAACGGGTGGAGATTTTAACAAAGGGAAATATCGGGAAAGGCCAAAAGGGAGATGACTAGCTGGGATTCTAGAGAAGTCACAGACTGGCCAGAAAGGGCATTGTAGACAAAAGGAAATGTCAGTGAAACCAAAGTGCCACGTATAAGTATTATCTTCCAGGAGAACTGGATGCCTCCTAGAAGCAGGGATCTTGTTTCTTCCTGGCTGGGACCAGCCCCTATGAACCGGCAGGCCCTCAGGACTGACCCAGTAAATGCAAGGAAGAAGAAGATGAAGCTGGAGCCAAGTTAACCAAAGTTTTGGGGGCGCCTGGGTGGCTCAGTGGGTTGAACCTCTGCCTTTGGCTCAGGTCATGATCTCGGGGTCCTGGGATCGAGCTCAGGTCATGATCTCAGGGTCCTGGGATCGAACCCCACATCGGGCTCTCTGCTCAGCAGGGACCCTGCTTCCTTCTCTCTCTCTGCCTCCCTCTCTGCCTACTTGTGATCTCTGTCAAATAAATAAATAAAATCTTAAAAAAATCCAAGTTTTGCATATCAGAGTGAGAATATATATTCAATGTACAGATAAGAACCATTTGAAGAGAGCAGTGATGTGATCAGAACTCTGAGGGAACAAACAAGCCCATGGTTTCCTTGATGTGGTTTTGGAATAGAGGCAAGGTTCCCCACGTGAAGTCCAGAGCCAAGGACCAAGAAATAATTCTTGAGACATCTTCGGCGCAAAAAAGGTGATTTTATTAAAGCATGGGGCAGAAAGAGCTGCTGCACAGGGTTGTGAGGAGTGACTGCTTATATACTTGGGGGCTGGGGGATGTAACTAAGGCAAAGGGAGGTTTCAAAAGCATTTTCATACGTTAAAGACTCACAGGATACCAGAGACCTTGCCACTGTCTACCTAAGGTTGTTTTTCCCTCTAGCAAGCCATTAAGATGAAGACAGTTGGGAACTTCCTGGAGGAATGTCTCACCTGTCCCACCCAGGAGTGTGTGTGTGTGTGTGTGTGCGTGCGGGGAAGGGGGGAGTTTGCAGGGTGTCAGCATGTGCTTTGTCCTCAGCGAGCATTCTGCTCTTGCTCCCTCATTACATCGTCCTGAGTAAGGAGACCGTTATGTGCCAACATCTCGCAGCTTCTAATTCTACCTGCCACCCCCCACCCCCAACCTTAATAAACACTGTTGTCCTAAGCCAGTAAGACCTCAGATGGGAATCCTGAACACACGGTGAGCCAAGCAAGCACAAAGAAACGGAATCCAATGACTGTGTGTCAATGTTACCTGTCCCGTTATCTGTGTCTTTACTGCATAATAAAGCCTCCCTTGCAAATACGGACGGTTACCAAAATTCTGGGCAGCTTCAAGGTCTGGCTGTAGTCCCGCCCTGGACGCGCTCCACAAGCTCGCGACGGAAAATCGTGCAAGATGACCCGCTTTCTGAACGCGGCCGAAGCCGGGGTCACCTGCGCACACCTTTGCGCACCTGCCGGCGGGCCCGGCACCCAGGTGGGGCCTCCCTCCGGAGCTAGGTGGCGCCGTGCTTTTACCCCTCCTGCATCGTCCCGGGTCTCTAGGTTTAGGGTTCCTTACGATCCCGGCCGACACTAACTTGGCACCGAGCAGGGTGTGACTGGAACGTGACCCAGAACCTATGTGGAGCGCCGCCCCCCGACGGCCCCCCCGCAGCCGCAGCGCGCATGCGTGTCCCCACAGCGGGGGAACAATAAAGTTGAGGGTGTTCAAAAGGGGTCCTTGTCATCCAGGGCCCGCTGGACAAGCCTGCAAAATAAGACTCCCAGAAAGTCCCTGGGTTTGTCAGGCGTCGTTGTTCTCGGGGGCGTCTTCCTCACTGGCGGTGGGACAGCGCCGGCGGGACTGCGCGGACGGCGGATGGACGGGGGCAGGAGGGGCGGCCGGCCCGGCGATCGCCGCGGGCAGCCCTGCGAGGACCCCGGTCCCCGTGGAGCCGGCCGCCCCGCTGCGGCCGCCCTGACGCGCGCGATGAAGCCCCGACCTGCGAGGTTCGTGGACAACAGGCTGAAGCAGCGAGTCGTGCAGGTGGATATTGTGCGCAACCCTTTCTCGGCGGCTCCCAGGCCAGGCTGGACCGGCCGCCCGTCACGGCCCGGGTCCTGGGCGGTGCGTCGGCCGCCCATCCGCCGCGGCGGGGCTGTCAGGAGACGCGAGCCGGTGCAGCGCCTGAGGAGCCGGGGAAGGGGCGGGTGCAGCCCCGGGGGAGACGGGACCGGGGTGGTTGCAGCCCCGGGGGAGACGGGACCAGGGCGCGTGCAGCCCGGGAGGAGACGGGGAAGGGACGAGTGCAGCCCCGGAGGAGACGGGACCGGGGCGGTGCAGCCCCGGGGGAGACGGAACCGGGGTGGGTGCAGCCCCGGAGGAGCGGGACGCGGGTGGGTGCAGTCCCGGAGGAGACGGGACGGGGGCGGTGCAGCCCCGGGGGAGACGGAACCGGGGTGGGTGCAGCCCCGGAGGAGCGGGACGCGGGTGGGTGCAGTCCCGGAGGAGACGGGACGGGGGCGGATGCAGCCGCGGGGGAGCAGGGACGCGGGGGCTGGGGGAGACGGGACCGGGGTGGGTGCAGCCGCGGGGGAGACGGGGAAGGGACGAGTGCAGCCCCAGGGGAGACGGGACCCGGGCGCGTGCAACCCGGGAGGAGACGGGGAAGGGACGCGGAAGGGACGAGTGCAGCCCCGGAGGAGACAGGTCCGGGGCGGATGTAGCCTCGGGGGAGACGGGACGGGGGCGGGTGCTTGGCTTGCATCTGACAGTGTAATAGGCTCTTTGCCTATGGGTTTTCATTTTTATGCTCATCTGTAGAAAGCGGCGTATGATAAATGACTTGCAGTGGCACAGTCTGCTGGCAGTCTTAGGAGGAGAGAGAGATTTCTCTTCACCCTGCACTCTGGGAGCGATATTTTCTCCTTTTTGCTTTGCCAGTGCTGTAGTCGCCTTTTTGGATGGGTCTCTTCCTGCCAAACTCTTAAGTGTTGGAAGTGCCCTGGGCTTCTGCGCTGTTTCTCTAGCCTCATGCTCCTCTCACCTAAGTCCTAGGTGATCTCCTCGAGTGTAAAATCTTTAAATCCTATCTATGTGTTACTATACATTCACTAAAATTATTATAAATATAAAATTCAATATAAATGTTTTTCGAGATATAAAGAAACTCAATGAAAATATATGTACATTTTATTTTTAATTTTAACTGTTTAAGATTTTATTTATTTGAGAGAGAGAGCATGAGTTGGGGGGGCGCAGAGGGAGAGGGAGAAGACTCCCCGCTAGCCAAGAGCCTTACTTGGGGATGGATCCTGGGACTTCAGGATCGGTACCTGAGCCTAAGGCAGATGCCACCCAAGTGCCTCTGTACATTTACGTTAAGTACTGTCCATATAGTCCAAGACTCATGTGTCCAGTGTGGATTTTATCTTGAATATCCATCTGCCTTCTCTACGTTTCCTCTTGAATGATGGGTATCTCCCACAACATATCCATACTGAATATTCTGCCATTTTTCTCCAAACCCATCCTTTCCCAGTGTTCTCTATTTCAGTAAATGACACTACCATCCATCTAGTTGTCAGGGCCAAAAACCTTAACAACCATTACTACTCCTTTGTTTGGCTCTCTGTAACCAAAGAATCAGCAGTTTATCCGACTTTACCATCAAAATAAACTCCAAACCCAGCCACTCCTTCCCCACTGTACCTCTAGCCCTCCTACCCCAAACCACTTTGATCTCTCTTCTTCTAGTTCTCCCTAAAGTCTGTTTTTACAGGGCAGCTAGGGGGGCCCTTTCAAGGGGAGCTCGGCACAGCCCTGCTCCGAAAACCCCTTTGGTGGACTCCCAGAGGATCTAGAGAAAAACGCATCGTAAAGAGTCTGATGTAGTCTGGCCCCTGCCTACTTTTTGGTCCTGTTTCCTTCTGCTGTCTCCCTCTCTTTCACTGTCCTCACCACACTGACCTCATACTAAGCACAGGACCTTCGTTCCGCAAGTCGCAGCTGGCTCTGGGTGTTCCCAACACTGGCTGTTTTGCTTCCTTCAACAGGTGTCTCAACACCTAATGGCTGAATCCAGTGGCCTTCACAGCCCTTCACCATTTCCCATTATCTGTTTTTCCTCTGGTGGTTTTGCTTTGGCTTATTGTGAAAGCGATAGGTTCTTATGGCTTAAAATAGAAGGGTCAGAAGGGCTTTAAAAAATAATTCCTTCATCTTCATTTCTGTCGGGGTAACCATGGCGAGTTTCTATTTTCTCTTAAAGTTTTGTATGCGTGTACGCACTTGCATCTATATATATTCGTGTGTGCGTATGTGTATGTATATTCACACGTATAAGCTCATCTGCGTCTATTCTGCTTGTTTTTTTTTTCCACTTAGTGGTATATTTTGAGGCCTTTTCGCACAAGTAGTACATTTGTCTCCTTTTAACTAGCATATCAACTGTTTATTGCTGCATAACCGACCACCCCCAAATGTAGCAGATTAAAGTGGTTGTACTTCTGCTGCCGTCAAGGAATTGTTTGACTGGTGGTGGATATGAAATGTACACAAATATGTCTAATTCAGAATTCACTGTAGTAAATGACAGCGTGGTCTAGCAGTCCAGAAGGGGAAAAGTCAGTATAACAGTCCGCTTTGGATACCTGGTCTCTCGTCCCTGGAGGCGTTTATGCCGAGACCATTATCCTGTGTTAGGGATTCTTTTTTTTTTTTTTTTAAGATTTTATTTATTTATTTGACAGAGATCACAAGTAGGCAGAGAGGCAGGTGGGGGGACGGGGTGGGGAAGCAGGCTCCCTCCTGAGCAGAGAGCCCGATGCGGGGCTCGAGCCCAGGACCCTGAGATCATGACCTGAGCCGAAGGCAGAGGCTTTAACCCGCTGAGCCACCCAAGCGCCCCTGTGTTAGGGATTCTTGAGAAGAAACTGCTGTCTGAAGTCAGGCAAGCATTGGAACATGGATGTTGGTAGACATTCCCTGTTTGCAATCTGGCCCTGTAATTTACGTGCTGCCAAGTAAGTAAGTAGCTCTTGAAAGTCTCTTTGAGACTTTCCCATCTATAAAGCACGGGAGACTAACATCCCTCCTGGGACGGTGAGTGCTGCCAGAAGAACGGGTTAGAGGCCTGCAGCAGGTGCACGGAGCCCTCAGTTTCTTGGGAGTTTTTCATGGTGCCTCCAGGCCAAGTAATACCTACTGGGTCTGTTTATTAAGCAGTTAGGTTCAAGCCGCTTCCTGACTATTTAATCCAAGTAACTTAGTAGCTTTTTGAAAAATTGATACATAAAAATGGGAGGAAAATTAATACTGTTGTGTTTCATTCTTAAATAATCACGAGTGAGGGCGCCTGGGTGGCTCAGTTGGTTGAGCAACTGCCTTCGGCTCAGGTCATGATCCCGGAGTCCCGGGATCGAGTCCCATATCGGACTCCCGGCTCTGCGGGAGGTCTGCTTCTCCCTCTGACCTTCTCCCCTCTCATTCTCAGTCTCTCGCTCTGTAATAAATAAATAAAAAAAAAAATCTTTAAAAAAAAATAAAAATAATCACGAGTGAGGTTTGTGTGCCCTTTGGCTCAGATGGACTCTGACACTCTCATAACTGGTTCCACATTAAATTTTGCAAGGGATTTACTTACAGCAACTGCTGAAAACCCAGTTTTGCAAAGATCTGACATCATCAAAAGGTGATTTAACATTGACCATGAATTGTCTCAAGCTAGTAGTTCCTGCAGTGTTGGACAGATGGGAAATACTATGATGCTCCCTCAGATTTAAATAGCCCTTGATGCCCTTGTGAGCCTCATGCTTTGTTCTGGGGTATTTGGGAATTTAGGATGTAATCAGCCCTCACTACCTTAAAGCTATTCTAGTTATTGTTACCATGCTATTTCAGTGATTAATAATGTTAAATTCTCTGATTCCAGGCTTGACAATTATATAGTGATTTTTTTTTATGTTTCTGATATGCTTAATAATGAAGAGTTTACATTAAAGCATAACGTGTTTGAATAGCTCAATCTCTGATTAAAACCACTGAGTTTGAAATGGTGTTGAAATGTTTGTCTTATTTTCTGTTTTAGTACCTTACCAGTAACAAATGTGGCAAATACGTGGACATTGGAGTCTTAGCATCTGATTTACAAAGAATGTACAGGTAAAGAGATGTAATCTCCAGATTCGTGCCTTTGTTTTTAGTTTCCATCCTGCCCAAAATTCCAATTGATATTAATCGCTGTTGGCATTTGTTTACCAGAATTCAATCTAGGTATACAAAGATTTATCAATTACCTATTATACGCAAGATGCTGTCCTTGTTACTAAGGGAAATGACTGCTGCTTCCCTTTTACTAACTTACAGTCTGGTCAGGAGTATTGCCTCTTTTCCTGTCTCATTAAAGAATTAAAACCATCAAGCATGATCTCTCTGAGCTTCCTGGCTACCTTGAAACATTTCCAGGCTTCCGCCTAAAGATTCAGTTTTTCTCTTGTGTCTCTAACCCCACCTTTCCTGATACCTCACTTCATGAATTATCAGAGTTTCTGTTCTCTTCTTCTCAGTGTACTAGTTTGCTAGGACTGCCATAAAAAGGTATCCGAGGCAGGGGAGCTTAAACCACAGAAGTTTAAGGCCTCATAGTTGTGGGGCAGGAAGTCAGCGATCGATCAAGGCACTGCCAGGGTTGGTTTCTCCTGAGGTCTCTCCTTCGCTTGCGAGTGGCCGTCTTCTCCCTGTGTCTTCACCTGCTCTTTCCTCTGTGCATCTGTCTGTATCCTAATCGCTTATTCTTATTTTTTTAAGATTTTATTTCTAAGTAATCTCTACAGCCCACGTGGGGCTCAGACTCACAACCCTGAGATCCACAGTCACGTGCTCCACCGACTGAGCCAGTCAGGCACCCCTCTTACCCTTACCTTACCGTGGGGGCCCACTAGGATGGCCGCCCTGCCCTTTGGAGGGACAGCGCCACTCGTCGGACCCGGGTTCCCTGGGCCCAAGGCGGTGGCGGCGCCCTCCAACCTCTGAGCCTCCTTTAGAGTCATTCATCCCTTTCCTTGCAGGATCGTGCATGTCCACAGCTGATGGCCCATCCTGTAGAATCCCAGAACTCCACTCCCATTCCTTCACTTCATCCTTCCTGTCTCTCCCACTACAAGCTGCTCGTGTTTCTGATGCTGTAACCCCATCTCTAATCAAGAAAAATTTAAGGGGTCCCTGGGTGGATCAGTTGGTTAAGCGTCTGCCTTTGGCTCAGGTCCTGGGATCAAGCCCCATGTTGAGCTCCTTGCTCAGTGGGGAGCCTGCTTCTCCCCCTGCTCATGCTCTCTCTCTCTGTCTCCCCCTCTCCCTCCCTCCTCTCTCTCTTTCTGAAATAAAATCTTAAAAAGAAAAATTTACGGTAGTGAAATGGAAACTCAGAAATGACTTGAAAATAAGCTTTTTTTTTTTTAGGATTTTTTTTTTATTTGACAGAGTTTTTTAAGATTTTTATTTATTTGTCAGAGAGTGAACATAAACTTATGATCAGGGTGAATACAGTGACATACTTCTATACTTGTGCAAATTACTGTGCTCAGTTCAGATTGAGTCTAATGGGAAAATGTTGGTGGAGACCACTGTACTAAAATTCTTGTTATGTTTTTCAGTATGGACTATGGTCGAAGAAAAAGAAATGCTTTTAGGATTCAGGTAGAAAAAGGTGAGTCTTTTAGTGTTAGAGCTGAATTGTTAATGAAGTTAAAGAATTGTTTTAGCTCATGACATTTTTCTTTTTGTTTCAGTATTCAGCATAATCACTAGTGAGAAAGAACTTAAGGATCTAACAGAACTTGAAGATGAACATCTGGCAAAAAGAGCAAGACAAGGCGAAGAGGATAATGAGTAAGGGTCACAGAAATGGGAGTGTTTCTCTTAACCTGGGACCCACTCACACTGCAATTCTATTTGTAAAATTTTCTGTGGCTCTTCATTGCCAGCATAGCCCAGTGTAATACCAGGTTCCAGACCTTTGCCTCGGGCCTACGAATGCTCACAGTTGCCCCAAAGAGGACACATTTTTGTGCCTTTGTATGAATGGCTTTCTGTAACTCCCACCCAGCCTTCAAGAGTCCACCTTAGTGCCTTCGTTGGGCCTTCTTAGGCGCCTTTCTGCACGTTTCCTTAACCCCTGTTGACAGATGTTTGTGACGATGCTTGTCATATGGTGTTGAGGTTGTCACATGTGTGACATAGACATGTCTCATTATCTGTGTTTTTCTCTGCCCTAATACGACGCCAGGTACGTGAAAAGGGACCCACTAATTTTGTCATTTAAGAAAAAGTATTGAGGGTTTTTATCATGAATGGGTATTACGTTTGGGTATCAGTGTATGTAATGTAATGGGTATTACATTTGTCAAATGCTTTTTATGCACTTAATGAAGGATTTCGTTATGGTTTTCTGCCTTCTATTAATTTGGTAAATTATGTTGATTTTTAAAAAAATTTTTAAAAATATTTTTATTTGGCAGAGAGAGAGAGATCACAAGGAGGCAGAGAGGCAGGCAGAGAGAGAGCGGGGGATGCAGGCTCCCCGCTGAGCAGAGAGCCTGATGCGGGACTCGATCCCAGGATCTGAGCCGAAGGCAGAGGCTTTAACCCACTGAGCCACCCAGGCGCCCTGATAAATTGTACTTTTAAGGGAACATGTCCATTTCAGCTAGGGTATGTAATTTGTTGGCATAAAGTTCAAGATACCCTCTCATTTTTCTTTTAATGTCTATAGTATCTGTGTTGGTAGCTCCTTTTTACTTTGCTGCCTTTTCATTTGGATTTACCATCTTTTCTTTTTCTTTCTTTCTGTCTTTTTTTTTTTTTTTTTTTACCATTTTATTAACTAGTTCAAAGATTCAACTAGTTTGGTTGAATCTTTCCAGTTTTGCTCTATCGTTTGCATAGTAAATAATCCTTTAGCACATACGTCTTTATATACATTTTTTTATCTACATTTTTTTAAAGATTTTATTTATTTGACAAAGAGAGCACAAGCAGGGGGAGTGGCAGGCAGAGGGAAAGGGAGAAGCAGGCTTTCCACTGAGCAGGGAGCCCAATGTGGGGCCCGATGTGGGGCTCGGTCCCAGGATGCTGGGATCACGACCCGAGCCAAAGGCAGACGCTTAACCAACTGAGCCACCCAGGCACCCCATTTCTTTGTTTTTTTAATGTTAAATTCCTGAAGTGGTGTGTCTGGGGTCAAAGATATATTTTTGATATTTCTGGTACATTTGCAGTTATCTTCCAGAGTTGTCGAGGTTCATACTCCCAGCAGCTTTGTATAAAGAGTGCATTTCTTTTCTTTTTTTTTTTTAAGATTTTATTTATTTGTTTGAGATAGACAGGGAGAGAGTGAGCACAAGCAGAGGGTACAGCAGGCAGAGAGAGAAACAGACTTCCTGCTGAGGAGGGAGCCTGATGCGGGACTCGATCCCAGGGCCCTGGGATCATGACCTGAGCCGAAGGCAGATGCGTAACCGACTGAGCCACCTGGGTGTCCCTAAAGAGTGCATTACTCTGCACTTCTGTGGTCCTAGTAGTACTATTCTTTAATCTTTGCCAGGTTCATAGGTAAAAATTTATATGTTTTTATTTGTAGTTTTTTGATGACTTGTGAAGTTAAATTTTTTTTTTGACTTTCATCTTTCCTCTGTTAGTTGCTTGCTAATGGGTTTTGGCTTTCACTGGAGAGGTATTCGAATTTTCATATTAGTTGTCAGATATCTTTGTATAAAATAACACCACCTTTTATAGGTATTGCACATGCTTATTCCATGTTGCCATTTGTCTTTTATTTTTATTTATTTATTTTTAAAGATTTTATTTATTTATTTAACAGAGAGAGAGAGAGATCACAAGTAGGCAGAGAGGCAGGCTGAGAGAGAGGAGGAAGCAGGCTCCCTGCCGAGCAGAAAGCCTGATGCGGGGCTCGATCCCAGGACCCCGAGATCATTACCCGAGGCTTAACCCACTGAGCCACCCACGTGCCCCATTTGTCCTTTATTTTTGTTTAAAATGCCTTTTGGGGGGCTCCTGGGTGGCTCAGTGGGTTAAGCAACTGCCTTCAGCTCAGGTTGTGATCCCCGAGTCCTGGGATCAAGTCCCGCATCAGGCTCCCAGCTCCACGGGGAGTCTGCTTCTCCCTCTGACCTTCTCCCCTCTCATGCTCTCTCTTACGCTCTCTCAAAGAAATAAATAAAATCTTTAAAAAAAAATGTCTTTTGGGACACCTGGGTGGTTCATTCAGTTAAGCAGCTGCCATCGGCTCAGGTCATGATCTCAGCCTCCTGGGTTCAAGTCCGAATCGGGCTGCCTGCTCGTCAGGGAGTCTGCTTCTTCCTCTCCCTCTGTGCTTCCCCCGTTCCTGCTCTCTCCCTCCACCGTCTCAAATAAATAAAATTAAAAAAAAAAAGTGTCTTATGATTAGAGAAGTTCTGCATTTTTACCTACTCAGATCTGTCAGTCTTTATGTTTGATGCTGATATGCCAAAAAAGACCTATCATGGGAGTATATGGAATGATTACCTATATTTTTTGCTTGTTTATTTTTATTTATTTATTTTTAAAAAATTTTATTTATTTATTTGACAGAGGGAAAGAGATCACAAGTAGGCAGAGAGGCAGGCAGAGGGAGAGGGGGAAGCAGGCACACCCCTGAGCAGAGAGCCCGATGTGGCGCTCAATCCCAGGACCCTGAGATCACGACCTGAGCCGAAGGCAGAGGCTCAACCCACTGAGCAACCCAGGAGCCCCTGCTTGTTTATTTATAGCATTATATTTAACTCTAATCTGCTTATATTTCTAGGGTGTGACTTTTAGGCAAAATGGGTTTTTTTCCAAATAGTTGAATAATCCACCTTTTTTTTTTTTTTAAGATTTTATTTATTTATTTGACAGAGAGAGCGAGATCACAAGTAGGCAGAGAGGCAGGCAGAGAGGGAGAGGGAAGCAGGCTCCCTGCTTAGCAGAGAGCCTGACTTAGGGCTCGATCCCAGGACCCTGAGATCATGACCTGAGATGAAGGCAGAGGCTTTAACCCACTGCACCACCCAGGCACCCCGAATAATCCACCTTCTTTACATTGATTTGAAACACCCAAACTTATATTATTAGAATTCAATGAATAGTAAGAGAATTCATGTCTTCATTATAAAGGTGGGTCATAACATATATGTAAACCTTTTTGCTTAGGAAGAGCCCTTTTCTTCGTAATTATTTTCTAAAGACATTTTATTAAATAGTAGCAGGGTCCTATAGTTTCTTGAAGCTATTAAATATCAACTCTGGGCTATGACGAACGGAGACCGCACTGTCAGTTTGTAGTTATTAGGATTTATGCCTGTTCATTGTTGTAAGATATGAAAACCTCTGTGTGCCTTCATTTCTCACGGACAGACTTGGGAAAGCTGCACCTGGTCACGTGGCTGGGTCATGTGGAATTGGAGAGTTTGTTACTTCGTTACTTAATTATGGCTTGCTGAAATATTTCCTTTTTTTGGCATCTGATATTCCTAATGAGACCCTTGGGTCGGATAGGAATTTGCATTTCACTTTTATTTATTGCTAGGATTAAGATAACCACAATTTATTAAGCATTTATTATGCGCTCTAAGGACTTGGTGAGCTTCTGTTGAATCCTCTAATAACCCAGTGAGGTGGACATTATTTATTCTCCCTCTTTATGGACGGGGAAGCAGATCGTCACAGAGATTAAGTAGAAGCCAGTAACCAGCAGTGTTATATTTTGAATCCAGATTTCTCATAATTCCAAAGCCTGGACTATTAACCACCATAATATTTTGCCTTAGTGTATTTTTGGTTGGGGTAGTAATTTTTTTAGGATGTGGGAGAAAAGCCTTTAAAATGTTTCTTTTCCTCTTCTCACTGAGGTATACTGAAAGCTCATCAGATGATGATTCAAATATGGAAGACTACCCAGATCCACAGGTAAATCAAACATTTAATGGATCCACTTTGATTTTTTTTTTAAATCATCAAGAACACTCCTTAAAAAAAAGATCATTGTGGAATAGAATAAGAGATTTTGAACATCTCCATCAATGAATAATTGAATACTTCCTGTGTATAGTTTTGAAGAATTCTCTGGAGGGCCATCCTTTCAATATTTGTGTTTACGGCCTATTTTGTAAGGAAAAAAAGGGAAGAGAGTGGCCAGAAATAGGGCACATGGGAAGAGAAAGGGGAATTAACAGTAAAAATGGAGAAAAGGATACATTTTCTGCCAAAAAGCTGACGTTGCCAAGGAGCAGGGTTTGATTAAAGGGAAATGTAGAAATAATATGCCAAATGATTTGTAACTTACTGTATTTTTTCCCTAGTGGTAATTCAGTTCTTAAATTTATTAATAAAGTCAGACGATAATGAGTTCTGTGATTCAGTATTGAATTGATGGGATAGCAGTGATTCTCCTTGACAACGAGCCCATTTTTATGCCTGATTCTGTTGTATTTTTTAAAAGCGAGCTCACTTACTTCATTTTATTTAACTTCCATTTATGACTTGGTGCATTCACTCGAGGTGAAGGGGGGAACCTCGGTTACGAACAGTACATGTTCGCGAAGCATCTTATGGGGAAGCCCTGTGTTTTCTGGCTGAGTTGCTGTGAGAGGAGCGTGCGTAGTGGAATGTACGGGTAACCAGCTTCCCAGGAGAACCTTCGAGTAATTCATGCTGATGCCCTGTTTCTCCCAGGCGGCAAATCACATGAACAGCTCCCTACTCTCCTTATATCGGAAAGGACCTCCCGATTCCGTTTCAAGGACTCCCGAGATGGAGCCCAGAGAAACCACTGGTTCGACCCCATGGACGCCTTCCGGAACAGGCTCCGTCCCGTTGAAGACGCCGGCCAGAGGTTCTGAGGGAGGGTGGTTTATCGACAGAACTGGTGGGAAGACGGACCTGACCGACGAGCAGAGTGATCACAGGAAGCCAGGATCTGAGATGCAGGTATTTTTGTAGCGGAGTGTTAGCCGTCAGTAGTTGGAGCGCATTACCACCTCTTCACTGAATGTAACACCCGCAGATTCTTGGGTTTCGTGAAGGGCGTGGGGATTCGGAAGCACAGGGAGAACTGCCACCGTTTCTGTCCGGGTCCAAGCCTTAACTACTGAAATAACCTCCCCCCAGTTTATTCTCCATACACGGATATCATTTTGTTTGTTGAAGATTTTATGTATTTGAGAAAGAGGGAGAGCACGGAGAGAGAGGGGGAAGCAGACTCCCCGCTGAGCAGGGAGCCCGATGCGGGACTCGATCCCAGGACCCCGAGATCATGACCTGAGCCGAAGGCAGACGCTTAACCGACTGAGCCACCCAGGTGCCCCACAGATGTTTTTACAAGCCAGATTGTTCCCATTCATGTGTTAAAAAAGACTTCGTTCGGTCTAGAATCCAAGGCCTTACAGTCGCCAGGAAAGCTGTGTGCACACGGCTGCCCTGCTGGCCCTTCAGTCATCTCAGCCGCCATGGCCTCGAACACCCCACACGCTCACCTGGGGCCTGTGCACTTGTGCTTCTATCTGCAACTGTCCCCAGATTCCCCTGACCTACATCTCGTTTCCCTGTAATCTTGGCAGCATCCTTTCCTGCCGTGTAAGATACCACGTCGTTGGATACTGTTTCCTGACCCTCCTTCATCTCCTTTTTGTCCAGCGCTTAGGACCACTTAGAACTTACTAAGGAATCGGCCAGTTGGGTTTTTTCTTTGACTCTTCCCATTAGAACGTCAGCTTCAGGGGAATAGGATTTTTGGTTTGTTTAGTAGTGTCCCCCTGGCTAAAATGCAGCTAATGGGGGGCGCCTGGGTGGCTCAGTGGGTTAAAGCCTCTGCCTTCGGCTCAGGGCATGATCTCAGGGTCCTGGGCTCGAGCCCCGCATCGGGCTCTCTGCTCAGCAGGATGCCTGCTTCCCCGTCTCTCTCTGCCTGCCTCTCTGCCTGCTTATGATCTCTGTCAAATAAATAAATCAAATCTTAAAAAAAAAAAAAAAGGTACTTTGGGCGTGTGTTACGAAAAGTTGGTCGTTGTCAGAGGAAGGGAAGTTAGCGCTAAACCAGCGTGTGGCTCGCTCATTTTGAGCCTTAAGGGAGCCTGCCCAAGTCGGTACACCACGAAAATACATGGAATAAGTAGACACCCTTTTTTTTTTTTAACCTTTCTAAGTTCCACCAGGAGATCCCGGGGTTCTGGGATGATAGCCCCACATCGGGCTCCCTGCTCGGCGGGAAGCCTGCTGCTCCCTCTCCCACTCCCCTGCTTGTGTTCCCTGTCTCGCTGTCTCTACGTCAGATAAATAAATAAAATCTTTAAAAAGAAAAAAAAAAAGAAATACTAGTGCTCTGATTTTGAGCAGGCTGTATTGAAATTTCTTTTCTTTCCAGGATTCCAAAGACGCTTCTCTTCTGGAAAGTAGTGAGAAAAGGAAAGGTAGGCTGAAGAGCAAAGGAAGCAAAAGGAAGAAAGAGCTTCAGGAAGCAGATGGCGAAATAGAAGCTGAGCTGCAGCGGAGAGGCGAGCTGCGGGTCCCCGGGCGCGGGTGGGGGGCTGGCCAGCGGCGTCCTCGGTCCCAGACGTGCCATGTGCAGCCGTGTCTGCGAGAAAAGCCTTCCCTGTCCCATGGACCTTGGTTTACTTAGACATTGTGCCGTAGAATTCTGAGTTACTACTGCACCACTGATCTCTTCATCTCCTCTTTTGTGTACCAGCTAAGGCCAAGGAGCTAGAGTTTCAGGTCTCCAAGGTCAAGTTTGAAGACGTCGGAGGCAATGATATGACGTTAAAGGTTAGTCTGATGCAGAATTTTACGGAGGTGGGCTTATTGCCGATCCGTTGTTCAAACAAAGTCGGCCTCTTCGTTTCTGGTAGGAACTGGGGGGTGGGGGGGAAGGAGCCTGGGGAGGGGAGGAGGGCATCCCCGGCTCGTACCTCCAGGGTGCTGGGGGGTAAAGAAGGGTAGTACCTTCGGCTTCTCCGCGGCTGGAACCGCGGTGCGGGGAAGGTATATGTTTGGTGAGTGGCACCGGCGTAGCAGAAGTAGCGACCGTTGCTGCTCACTTAGCGTCTGCTCTGGGCCACTTCCCACGCGGTGTGTCTGCGACGCCGCGGGTGCTCTGACAGCTGGGGGGAGGGGCGTGCAGAGGGTCCTGCCCGACTCCTTCGCCAGGCACCGGAGCCCGGCTGCGGCCTCGGCGGCAGACTAGCCGGAGGCCAGGCCCACTGCCTCCACGCGGTTCTCTCTCCCCTCGGCCGAGAAAGACGTCTTTCCTGTCTTTTCCCTGCCAGGAAGTCTGCAAGATGCTCATCCACATGCGGCACCCCGAGGTGTACCGCCACCTGGGCGCCACCCCGCCGCGCGGAGTCCTGCTGCACGGGCCGCCGGGCTGCGGGAAGACCTTGCTGGCACAGGCCATTGCCGGGGTGAGGTTGGCCCCCGCGCCTTTGCTTCCGCGGCTTGCGTTCCGTGTGTCCTTGTTCCACTTCGGGCAACCAGAGCCAGACTCGGCGTCTTCTCCGGAGGACTGACCCCCTCTAAGAGTTTATTTATTTATTTGACACAGAGAGAGAGAAAGGGGGCACGAGCAGGGGGAGCTGAGTAGGTAGAAGAAGGAGACTCCCCACTGAGCAGAGAGCCCGATGCGGGGCTCGATCCCAGGACCCTGAGACCATGACCTGAGCCGAAGGCAGAGGCTTTAACCCATAGAGCCCCCCAGGCGCCCCAGGTTTTCTTTCTTAATTTTTAAATAATCTCTACACCCAACACGGGGCTCAAACTCATGACCCCGAGATCAAGAGTCACACGCTCCGCCGACTGAGCCAGCCAGGCGCCCCATGTCCTTGTACTTTTTAATACGAAAATAGCATTTCTAAAAGGATGATCTTACTTAAGTGGCAAAAGACAAAGGTAGCAAATCTTCTTTTCATGCATCAGGTTTTTCAGAAACTGTGTTGGGTGGTGAAAGCCCAACATCCGAATGACTTCAGTTTGAAGAACAGTGTTTGTACAGTGATAAGTGCGCACGGCGCTCGTTCGTACCGGGGAACTGACGGGTTTGCCTCGTTCGTTTCTCTGTCGAGTAAACCGTTGTGTGACCACCATGTGGCAGACACTGAAGTACAGTGACGGGTACAGCAAACTCAGCCTCGTAGGGAGGCCGCCATCACACCAGTCAACGTCCCAGCGGTCACGAGTGGGAGACTCGGGGTGCGGCACGTGGGTGGCATCTCCGTGGGGTGCCGGTGGCCAAGGCAGGGATTTTCGGAACGAGTCGGAGGATGGAGGCAGGCTGGTTGCCGTGTGCTGGCCGGCTGAGACACGTCGGTCGGGCCAGTGGGCCACCACTGTGTCGCGACACCCACTGCTCTGTTCCAGCGGATGCGTAACTGGAACTGTCCGGCTCAGCCCTAAGCAGGGGGATCCCTTCTCTGGAGAGTCAGGAGCCTTTACTCAGAAGAGGGGACAACAGGGTTGCATGGTGCCTTGAGTAAAGTAAACACAAGCGGCAGGTGTTTTGGCGCTGTGTTCGAGCAAACTGTAGATTTATTTATTTATTTTTTAAAGATTTTAGTTAATTATTTGACAGAGAGAGAGAGATCACAAGTAGGCGGAGAGGCAGGCAGGGAGAGAGGGGGAAGCAGGCTCCCCGCCGAGCAGAGAGCCCGATGCGGGGCTCGATCCCAGGACCCTGAGATCATGCCCTGAGCCGAAGGCAGAGGGTTTAACCCACTGAGCCCCCCAGGCGCCCCAAACTGTAGATTTTTAAATGTTTCTCCTCAGACCAACACAAAAAGATGGTTTCTCAGAAAATCGGGGGATCAAACAGTGAAATTTGAAGAGAGGGACCGAATGAGGACCAGGGAGGGAAGATCCATTCTGACAGCGTGGTCGTTCTTCCGCGTGTTTCCGTGTAGGAGCTGGACCTCCCGATTCTGAAGGTGGCCGCCACGGAGATGGTGTCCGGAGTGTCCGGGGAGTCCGAGCAGAAGCTGAGGGGGCTGTTTGAGCAGGCCGTGGTGAGTCCGACACACGTCGTCGGGTCGCCCGCGGTCACCGCCGAGCGCCGGGACGGCTGAGTACTCGCGAGTGTTCACAGGTCCGGACCGTTGGCCGAACCCCTCTGGTCACCGTGAAGTCAGGCATCCCTGGGACCGGCGAGGAGCCCCAGGCTGTCGGAGCCGGGGGTCGTGCGTTGGAAACAGATCATCCCGGTGGTTTTTCCTTTCACTTTTACTTTCCCCAAGTTACGTTTTAGCAAACAGTCTGTAAGCAGCGTGACAAGCGTTCACCTCTAGGATTATCTCGTTATAAAAGCAGCCGTACGAAGTGCCAGGATAACCTGTTCTCTATTTGCCTAATCGAACCAGGGAAAAGAAAATCCTGTCACCAGAGAAATTACGGATTGGACTTTATGTAACTATAATTCCTGCTGTCAAAACTCAGTGACAGCCAACCCTCCCGGGCCAGTCCATTATCTGATGGAACGGAGCACTGGGGGGTGTGGGTCAGAGGACACCACGGTCGAGGTCATGGGGGGCTTTCCTCCGACGGAACTCTGATAACCGTCGCTTGCTCCTCCTTCCTCTTTTCCTCACTGAGTTTCCGGTCGTGGGCAGAGACTGTCGTGCTTGCCCCCCAGGCCTTTGCTGTCTGTGAGCCGACTCTAACCGGGTGCTGCCTGCCGTCCTCGCTGCTCCTCGACCTGCATTGGCACTCGCAGGATTGAGAAGCAAGCCTGCGAGTGACGGGCCAGGTCTTCCCTTTAGTCACCGTGGTCCCCGTGGTGTTGAGACGCGTCAGCCGGGCTGAGAGTCTCACCCTTAGCGTGGTCAGTGTCCCTGAAGAACGAGGAGTGAGCGTGCTGCAGATTGCGTCTCTCGGTATTTGTATTTGTGTTTTTCATATTAACCGATCCTCCTCTCTTTTTGTTTTTATTGCAGTAAAATACGTTAAACTTGCCATTTTAAACATTTTTGACATTTGCCATTTAAAAAAAAATTTTTTTTTAAGATTTATTTTTATTTTATTTATTTGAGACAGAGAGAGAGTGAGAGAGAGCATGAGAGGGGAGAGGTCAGAGGGAGAAGCAGGCTCCCCGCGGAGCACCGAGCCCGATGTGGGACTCGATCCCGGGACTCCAGGATCATGACCTGAGCCGAAGGCAGTTGCTTAACCAACTGAGCCACTCAGGCGCCCCGTTTTAAACATTTTTAACATTTTTTAAACATTTAAACATTTTTAAGTGTACAGGTCTGTGGTGTTAATAAGTAGGTCCGCTCAGGTGTGACCGTCACCCCCCTGGCGTCTCCCCAGCCTGACGGCGTGCTCTCTGGCCACCAGCCCGCGCCCTCCCTCCCCAGCCCCCGGCCACCGCCGCTCTGCTCCCCGTGGCTGTGGCTTGGCTCCAGGCAGTTGGTGCTGCTGTTGGAACCTCCCCTGTCCACTCTGTCCGGTGTGATCTTCGAAGAACACTCACGGGGACGGTGCTGGTCGTCCACACGGCAATATTGGGGTCTCCCTTCCCTCCCTTCCTCAGCACCATCCACACGGCCGGCCGCTGCTGGTTCTCCGGCTCGGCGTGTGCTCCCTCCCGGGTCAGACCTCATAGTGTCGTGGGTATGCCTCATTGATGAAAGAGTATCAGTGACTTGGTCACCGCAGAGCACGGGTGGCCGAGAGGGTCGGAGGCGTGGTAGCCCGCGTGCAGTCTCTCACCGTCCTTTCTGCAGCGACTGAAGTCGGATCAAAGCAGACGCCATTGCTTTGGGACCTGCCTTCTTTAGCGCTGCTCGTTGGCTGAACGGTCCTCGAACTCCGGGATTCTTTAAAATGTTACGTACTAAAGTATGCTGCAGCGTGGGGAATGTCTTTATGATTGTCTTCTGTGATATTTTTATTTCCAGTCAAATGCTCCCTGTGTCCTTTTTATTGATGAAATTGACGCTATTACCCCCAAGAGAGAAGTTGCTTCAAAAGACATGGAACGAAGAATTGTAGCCCAGCTCCTCACCTGCATGGATGGTCAGTTTAAAATAATTATCTTCAGATAATACGTTGTGGGGTTTTTTAATAGTGTGAGTAACGTGAGGATATAAGACATTCGAGTAGAATAACAGCGAGAGTAAAAAATTCTTTTCCTAAAGGATCGTATTCTTAATTTCTTGGAGTCCATCTTATGGCTATTTTAATGGGTTTACGCAAACACGCTAACATCGCTGTGCTCCGAACGATGTGGTGACTGCACCACTCACATTGCTTTAGGACTTGCTCTCTGTATGGTTTTTTTTTTTTTTTAAAGATTTTATTTATTTATTTGACAGAGAGAGAGATCACAAGTAGGCAGAGAAGCAGGCAGAAGGAGAGGGGGAAGCAGGCTCCCTGCTGAGCAGAGAGCCCGATGCGGGGCTCGATCCCAGGACCCTGAGATCATGACCTGAGCCGAAGGCAGAGGCTTTAACCCACTGAGCCACCCAGGTGCCCTTGCTCTCTGTATCTCAAAGCTCTTCAGAACGTGGCTGTTTAAATGCCTTTAAATGTACCTTTTAACTTCTGCGTGGTATTCTTTAGGACAGATTTATTATATTGTATGTAAGCATTCCCATTTTGATGGATATTTAAGTTGTTTGTTTTTGCTTTACAAGATGCTGTAGGGAATCTCCTAAGTGGCCCTTTTTTGGTGCACACGTATTTTTCTAGGATAAATACCAAACGTTAAGGTGATGGTTAAAGTTTACAAACCTTAAATTTTATAGGAACTGGCAAACTGTCTTCGGAAGGGTTTGCTGCGTACAGTTCCCCGTCCTCTGAGACGCCCCATGTCCAGGTCCCTCCACAACCCCAACTGTCACCGTGTTCTCATGTTTGACAGGCCAGTGGTGACGATGGAGATCTTGCCTTGTTCTTCTTTGCATTTCCCTCTTTTCGCTGGAGGTGGATCATCTTCCCGTATTTCTTGGCTCTTTGTATGGCCCCAATCCCTTTCTCATCCCGTGCTTACTGTGTTAGTGAATTTTTTAAAATTAATTTGAAGGAATATTTTATTTTAATTTGTTACGGAAGCAAAGTCTTTGTTTTTTATGTTAGAGTTATTTCTTCCCAGTCTGTAACATGTTTTTCAGTTTTGTTAAATTGTTTTTAGATAGAAATTTGGAGGGAAGGTAGATACACTTTTGGAACTAGATCCTACCCATGGTGAGATAGCCTGGGGTTTACGTACACAAGATATTTTGAAGTAGTACAGATGTGGGGCTCCTTGTGGTGTTGGTTGCAGATTGCTTATTCTGCTGTTTTATTTGTGCGTAAAATTTTCTTGCCATGTTTTGAGGCCCCTGTTCTGAATTACTATTAGAAAACAGAATTACTGTTCTGAAGCTGCGTTGTTACCAGGTATAAATTGATGGTTCCCTGCAAAGGAGAGAGACCCCAGGAGGCACACTGAGACCCAGGGACTCCAGGATCATGCCATCCCATGCTCGTCCCATGATCTTAGAAGCTTTCTGATTTCAGAGATTTTACAGTGTGAAGGAAGGAACCTGTACCGGGACTAAGCCGATTACCCATTACTAGAACTTTACTCTAAGCTGGGGTTTCTGGTGTGTCTGTGTGTGTATGTCTTAGGGTCCCCTCGGTGAACAGAATAGAGCAAGCAGTCAGCAGTTTGGAGGACACAGTCGTGCCCCGAGTAGTCTGTCCCAGGTAGTGGTTTTTCCCCTGCAGTTTGCGAATTTTGTAAAATATTAATTCAGAGTTTACAAATTTGCATTTTAATAATTTAAAACTTTTAAGTAAATTTTTTTGAGCTGGGTAATAAGGAGGCCTTATTACTTAAGAGCTAATTTTACCCCGTTTCAAAAACTTAAAACTCAGGCATAATTTCAACTATTAGGAGCTGGAAAGCATCTTAAAATATTATCTTGTCCATGAGGAAATTGGTCCACGGTGAATACTGTGGGTCATCAGCAAAGCCTGGGCCAGGCTCCAGAATTCTAAATACACGTGTACGGCCAAGAGACCACCCGCAAATGCCTGCCTTGTTTAGGAGAGTTGGTGCCCCACAAGCAGGTTTTACTCTGCGTGGAAAGAAGTAAGACTTTGCTTCTTCCATAATATCCCCAAATTCAAAATTGTGGCTAATATGTAAGCAAAGCCTGATATGCTGGTGAAGAGGGAGAAGAAGAATGGGACTTCTCTTAAAGTTATTGGCAGGAGAGGGCGGCCAGTCCTCGCCGAGGTCTGATTTTTATCTTTTCATGTGACAAGAAAAAATAGCATTTGACACCAGCGCTTCCGTTGCTGCCTGTCGATTGCCTGTGGGACGGTGTTTCTCGTGACGGAGGGTTTCACGGATTCCCACGTCTGTTCTCATTGCGCTCTGCTCCCGACCCCTGGTACGCTCAGCGCGCATCACCGAGACCGCAGCGTCTGAGTGACCCCCCCGGAAGGAGGAAGGGAATTCCCACCGTAGGTCGTCGTCGCTGGGGGTGTTGGGTCCACGAAACCAGCCCAGGGGTGGCTTTGGCTCCGTGCCAGCCTCGGTGCCGGGCGCTCAGCGTGGGCACGTCTTCGTGGGAGGCACGTGTGCCGCTCACAGCTGTAACAGGCCACCTCGTTTCCCTCAAGTTTCTCTGGCTTGTTCAGTGACCTCTCGCAGCGTGAAAAGCTCTTGAGATTTTAAGCAGTTTTCAGAAAGTTTTTAAGATCTTTCCTGTCTCACTTAAACCGACCACCTCGTGCATCTCTTCTCAACCCAGAATCCATCAGAGGAGTAGTCGCTGTCCGCTAAGTACAGGCTTGTGTTTCTGGTCGACACCGCACTCCTGTCACCACACGTTTGTCCCCGACGTTTTACCGCGGCTACTCCTGGGACAGGCGTGGGGGAGCCCCTGGTGGCCGCATCTGGGGGCTTTCGGTGCTCCTCTGTCCGAACCTCCGTTCTTTAGTTTCCTTGTCTAAACACTACCTGTTCCGGGGTGGCAGGGGTCAGCCGAGTGGCCGGCCGCACCCTAGCGCCTGGCCCGCAGCGAGCTGCTAGTGAGCGTCCGCACGGTGCTTCTCGAGAGCCTTCGTGCCTCTCGATGGCCTCGTTGGCTCGTCCCGGGCGTTGTTGGCACACGTGGCTTGAGCGCCAGCGCCGACTTTTCTGTCCTTGCCGTGGCTGTCCAGCTGCTCCTTCCGGTCCCTGCCATGCCCGCCTCCATCTCCCGTCCCTTAGAGGTGGTCTGTAAGGCTTCCCGCGCGGCCTTCTCGTCCGCCTTCTGCCCGTTTCCCCGCTGCCTGACGAGCAGCTCTTCAGGAGACGAGAACACGTCTGTAAGCTCGATTTCTGATCCGCGTCAGACTCCTCTTCCCGGCCGCCTGCCGAGAACCCCACGCTCTGTGGGCCTGGCCCACACCCGCGTCCCTCCTCTGCCCCCTGCCCTCCCGTTTCCATGCTCTCCGCAGCATTGCCTCGCTCCTCGTCCACATGGAGCGCTCTTGGTCTCTCCCTTGATGGGGAATCACGTAGCGCTTCGGGCTGCACGTGCAGCCTCGCCCTGCACCTGGGCCTCTCCCGCTTCTCCCCTGTGTTCCTGCCTCACTGTCCCCTCTGTCCCCGATGGCTGCCCTCAAATCACACTGAGCTCTCCCGCGCTCTCTTCCTCTCTACTCTTAGAATTGTCTTTCCAACGCCCACATCTTCTCAGAAGAACCTTCCCTGGCTTCCTGTGAGCTGAGGAATATTCGACAGGTTCCTCGTGACTCCGCCACCGAGGTACTGAACTAGCCTCCTCCTGGCTTGTTACCTCGTTACCTGGGAGGAGTGCGGCCCCGGACCTCAGGTCAGACCTCTGCTGGTCCACCCTGGCTCGGTGGAGAGGAGTGAGAGAGAAGTAACGCTAGGACGGACGCGTGCTCGCCCCCGCGCTCTGCCGTTCCTGAAACTGTCTCTGGGTGACGCCGGGGCAACCGAAGACTGTGGCGTGCACCCCCCTCCCCCAGTGTCCGTGCCACGCGGCTGTTTGGAGACGGGCACTGCGCGTTCTCGCCCAGACTCCCTGCTGCCGGGCAGCCCCCCCGCTGAGTGCGCCGCGCGCGCCTCCTGTGCCTCTGCTGTCGCTCACACCCTCTGTTCATGCGGAACTTCACGCACCTGGGTCTGCTTACGAGTGTCCTCCTCCTTCAGGGCCTTCCCTGAACGCGGCCTCCTCCGTGGATCGGGCCCGTCCTCCGTTGTCCCACTTCGACACTCTGTTTATACCCATCGCCGTGCGCCCCAAGATTTGTCCGGTGGGCTCTCAGCACGCTGCGAGCTGCTTGAGGGCAAAGTGTGTATTTATCCTCCTCGCATCCTTGGCGCAACAAACCACTAGTGAGTGTTAGCTTTGTGTGTATGTTGCTGCGAAAACACGTGCTGCTCTCTAAGCACTCAGGCGACTTACGGAAGTGTCGCTGTCCGCCAACCTGGGGGCCTTGTTCGCTCACCCCGTGTCCGCTTCTTACCAGATCTGAACACCATGGCTGCGACGGCCCAGGTCCTCGTCATTGGAGCCACCAACCGACCGGACGCTTTAGACCCTGCTTTGAGACGTGCAGGAAGGTTCGACCGAGAGATCTGCCTCGGGATCCCAGACGAAGCCTCCAGGGAAAGGTACGCTCCGGGGGGATGAAGTTTGTGCGTCGCTATGTCATCTGTATGGAATGCTTTGGAAACCAGGGCTGAGAAGTACCGTGTAGCCTTTTCTTTCTCTCTTCGTTTCTGTGCCGGTAACATTGATTCGGAATCCACAGCTGGTGTCACTTAGTCGGCCGATGGGCTGAGGGACCGCGTGGGGAACCGTGGAGCGGAGCCGTGCTCGCTGGCCGCGTGGAGGTTACATCGAGCGCCGTGCTCTCACCTCTTGCGCTAAGCTGCCGAAGACACAGGTTTTGCGACAGAAGGTGTCTAGAGAGCTGAAAGCTGTGTGTGTTCGTTGCAGGACCAGCCTGTCCTAGTCGGGGGTGTTGAGCGTCCGTGGAGCACAGAAAGTTCCAGCAGCGTCTCAGTAAGCAAGGGCCGCGCCGGCGGCGCTGGCGAGGCCGGGGAGCGGGAATCTAGCAGAGAGGTCTTCTGTAAGAGTGGATTCCTGGTGGCTTTTGGCTCTGGGTTAGTGACACAGATGTTGGCGTCTGTGGTCCCCAGGAGCTTTCGGGAAGAGTGGTGTGTAGTGAGAGGGGACTGTCACGGGAGGCCAGGAGGCTCGGGATGCAGGGCAGAGAGGGGCTCAAGGCACGTGGCTGGGAGGGAGGCATCGACCTCTCTCCTTCCCGGCTCCTGGGGCCTTCAGCCTTGGATCGTCGGCCAGGGCTTTCCTCAGCTACCGTGGCCCCGGTCGGGCCGTGCTGATCGTGTTCCCACACGCGCGGCCTTCCGCACTCAGCCGTTCAGGTTCAGCCGCTCGTGTTCAAACCCGCGGCACGGTGGTCTTTAACGTTTCGGTGGTTCTTACTTATTCGGCAAACACGTGCTGAGCACACGGCGCGCACCACTGTGGGGGGCGGGATGACGAACCCAGAGCAGCAGGAGTCCTTGCTTGCAGGACGCACCCGATCCAGTGAGAGTTCTAGAAGACAAGCCTGTGTTCTACCTCAAGCCTCAGTGTCCGTCCAGGTCCCAACCTACGTAGAGGCATAGCCACGGTGGGGCCTGTCTCCGCTGCTAGGCAAAATCTCTGTTCATCTGCCCAGTGTCCCTCACCAACAGAGTCCTTAAAGGCTTTTGACAGCCGTGTTTTGAAAAATTTGAAGCCCACAGAAAAGTTACAGAATAGTTGGGGCGCCTGGGTGGGTCAGTGGGTTAAAGCCTCTGCCTTCGGCTTAGGTCGTGATCTCGGGGTCCTGGGATCGAGCCCCGCATCGGGCTCTCTGCTCAGGGGGAGCCTGCTTCCCCCCCCCCCCCCGCCTGCCTCTCTGCCTACTTGTGATCTCTCTCTCTGTGTCAAATAGATAAATAAGATCTTAAAAAAATTTTTAAAAAAAGAAAAGTTACAAAATAGCACGATTAGGGTCTGCGTGCCCTTCAGCTGGACTCACCCCTCGCTAGAGCTGTCCACGCTTGCCTTCAGCTTCTAGAGAAACCATGGAGATTTGCGTGTGTACCTTTTTTGTAATTTGCCAAGACGTTTGAAGGATAGTTGAAGACATAATGACCCTTTAGCTGTAAGTCCTTCTCCGATGGGACTGTCTTTCCGTGTCACACCGTTTCACCTCATTCCAGGAAGCTTGATACTGACACAGTGACAGCACCTCGGTGATTAGTCCGTTCTGCCCCCGGGATGTCCCTGTCTAGTCGTTTGTGTAGTTTTGGGTTTCACCTAGACTCCACTCCGGAATCGAACCCGGCTGAGTCCACGTGACCCTGTAACCTTCGCCCGCCTCCTCGGGGAGGAAGCGCGTTCATGACGTTGGTGTTTTCCGGGTGCCGCGGAATTTGAACATTCTCGATCGCTTCCTCCGGGTGACCCTCAGGTTAGACGCTTTGGGCAGGACGCCTGGGCGGTGAGGTTGTTCTCAGCATCGTGTCGCGAGGCTCATGGTGTCACTTTGTGTCACTGTTGGTCGTCCGGTCACTCCGTTAGGAAGTTAGTCAGCGTTTCCTCCTGTAAAGTTGCCTTTTTCTTGTCCACTTAAGAAATGGAATCGAGGCGTTTCTGGTATCTGCAGTTACTGTGGGTGCCTTTGACAGTTTGTGCAGACTCCACTGAGGGCTCGGAGTCGGTGCTGGGGCGCTCACGGCGGTGCTTCGTGCAGGCGGGGCGCTCCGGCTTCGTCCCGGGCTTTCGTATGTGCTGTGCGTAAAGCCAGCTGGGGAGAGCGGGGTTCAAGGCCTGAAAGAGGGTAGCTCTTGAGTAGACTCATGAGGGAGACTCTTTTGAGGAAGGGTATTTAAAAATATCATGTTTAGGGGCCCCTGGGTGGCGCAGTTGGTTGAGCGACTGCCTTCGGCTCAGGTCATGGTCCCGGAGTCCCGGGATCGAGTCCCACATCGGGCTCCCAGCTCCGTGGGGAGTCCGCTTCTCACTCTGACCTGCTCTCTCTCACTCTCTCTCTTTCTTAATAAATAAATAAATAAATAAAATATTTTTAAAAAAATATCATGTTTATTTTGATAAAAAACATAAAATTTACCATCTTAACAGCACAGTTTTTTAACAGCACAGTTTTAGTTTTGACAGCACAGTTTAGTAATATTAACTTGATCCACTTTGCAGCAAATTTCTCGAACTTTGCATCTTGTAATTTCATTGTGCAAAATTAACATTCAGTGCCCATTACACACCTATTACTCCTCTTATGAAAGAGTATTCCTTTTTTTTCCCTGAGATTTTATCATCATTATTAGTATTTAAAGATTGATTGATTGGAGAGAGATAGAGACCACAACCCTGAGATCATGAGCTGAGCTAAAATCGAGTCAGACGCTCAACTGAATGAGCCAGCTGGGCACTCCTAAGATTTTATTACTGTTCAGCGTTCTCTACACCCATCGTGGGGTTCGAACTCACAACCCTGAGATCAAGAGTCAGACGTCCCACCGACTGAGCCAGCTGGGCACCCCAAGAAAGAATATTTCTTTCTTTTTTTTTTTAAAGATTTTTATTTATTTATTTGGCAGAGAGAGGGATCACAAGCAGGCAGAGAGGTAGGTGTCGGGGGGGGAAGCGGGCTCCCTGGTGAGCAGAGAGCCCGACGCGGGGCTCGATCCCAGGACCCCGAGACCACGACCTGAGCCAAAGGCTGAGGCCCCAACCCACTGAGCCCCCCAGGCACCCCAAGAAAGAATATTTCTGACTGAGTCTTGGACAAAAACAGAATGCAGTTTCCTTACTTTTATATTTGTGCCCCGCTCTGAGTGCAAAAACAAAATAGTCATATTATCGTATGCAGGTACTAATTAATTAATGCCTTAAATTCTAAGATGGGGAAAACATGTAAATAGAATGGAGTAGGTCAGTGTTTGTATCTACTGGTTCTTGGAAGGTCATTGGTTAATTGAGGAAATACCTAAGCACCTTTTGCGTACAAAGGGAGGCAGAGGTTGGCATTTCAGTCACTAGTGTGAGTGACTACACTAGTGTGAGTGACTAGAAGAACGATGAGTACAAAAAAGGGAAAAACAGGGTCTTAGGGAGGATTTATCAGGCAAAGCGTACCTGGTCTGAGGGTTCTTAAAGGTTTCCCCGAGGAAGCAGAGACTTGAAGGGTGATAGCGATGAACAGGTCACGTGCCGGTGAGGTTATTCTAGGTAGGCCCCGAGGTGACTGAGCTCCGCGAGCCCAGGGGCCGGGGAGAAGGTCGCTGTGACTGTAGAAGAGAGAAGGTGTGGAAAGGCTGTCAGGGAATGCAGAGGCACCTGACATACCCTTGGTAAGCACTTTGGATTTCTCTGGGAGTGATGGGAAGGAATGAAAGCAGTTAAATTACGTAGGACAGTGATGGAAAGAGATTTTTTAGTTTGAAAAGGTCACTGTAGCTACACCGTGAAGAATGAATGAAAGAAGAGTGAGAATGGGTTCTGGTGGTCCAGGAGGGGCCTGTTACAATATCCAGATGAGATGGCATTGGGCTTAAGGAGGAGGGAATGTAGGTCGAGATAACAGGAGCGTGGATGGCGCCCAGCTGGGGGGGTTCCTGGTG
>CM052814.1:793593-830173 GCA_028533885.1 Nasua narica | reverse complement strand
CGTGGATGGGGCCCTGCTGGGGGGATGCATGGTGGGGGGGCCGTGGATGGGGCCCAGCTGGGGGGATGCGTGGTGGGGGGAGTGTGGATGGGGCCCAGCTGGGGGGGCTGCGTGGTGGGGCGAGGGGATGCCAGTGCTCCCAGTGGGAGGGACCGGTGAGAGCTCAGGAGGGCAGGGCGGGAGCACCGTTGCTGGAACCGAGCTCTAGCGGTCCCGGTGACCTGAGCTCGTGGGTGGGCTGATCGGGCAGCATCCCGGCTGAGTGGCTGAGGGAGTGGTGGGAAGAGAAGGAATAGGCGAGCGGACTTCCACAGTTCCACGGGGGGGAGATTTGGCCGTGAAGGGGGAGAGGGAGGCAGTGGCCGTGCGAGGGTCTGTTGGGGCATTGGGGGTAGGACAGGAGAGACCAGAGGACCTTGGGGTGCTGTCAGGAGGAGCGAGTGGGAGGGATGGGGTTGGGAGCTGGGGAGGTGCTGGCTGGGGCGCGAGGGCTCCTGCGTTGGCGCGGTCGCGGAGGGAAGGGGCGCAGGCCGCGGGGCTCGTCGCTGTGGTGCTTGGAAAATGGCGTTTTCTCAGTGAATCTGGCAGTGAGATGGTCTGATGAAAGTCGGGCAGTGACCGACAGAGGCTGAAGGAGGATGAAGGTTTGCAGTGACGTTCTTGGATGATCTGTGATGAGCCGGCTAGAGTAATGGGATTCTTAGGTGGAGTTTTGGGTTGGGGTGTACAATGGCACCTAGGCCTGGTCTTGGGGTTTCTTCCCCCGAGTAATGGTCAGCAGTCTAGGTTCAGGCCAGGAGGGAGCCGAGATTTAGGTTGTAAGAAAGAAGATGGAGGCCCTGGGGTCCAAGTCGTAGAAAGTTGTGGACAGAGGAGCATCTGCTGAGGAGTGGAGAGCTCAGGGATCCGTCGAGATCCAGAGCAGATTCGCGGGAGACGGTGGACTGGGCGCCAGGGCCTCGAGCACGTGATCTCAGGGGTCGAGCCAGCCTTGCCGCGCGCCCTGTGCCTTATCCCCGGAGAGTTGACATCTTCTAGCTTTCATTTGTTTACCCGTAATAAAGGAAGAATGGTAACAGCGCCTCATTTTACCTGTAAGACGCTAATGGGACCGTAACTTTGAAAGGCTTCTTGTAAGGACGGCGTTAAGGTCCCTAGCACAACCTCTGGCGCGGAGGAACCCGAAGGTGGCAGTTGATGTCTTCCTGGACTTTAAAAGCGTTTTGTTACAGAAGGTTCTGGCAGAATAGGCGTTGTTGAGTCTCCCAAGGCCCGTGGACAAAGAATTTAGGTTCTGCCTCTGGGCGCCGTGGGGTTGCGGAGACGGCAGCGGGAGCTCCGAGCTGCAGGGCTGGGCTTATCTGTGCATCCGTGGCCTGTCCGTGTGTCTGGCCCCTCCTCCGCCGTCCCTGTGGCACCCTTCACGGGACCCCGTGGCCTTCCCCGGAGTCGGGAGGACTCGGGTGGCAGGGATCCTGCCGGGCAGTCCCGCGGCCTCCATTTGGCTGCTCTGCGCCGTTGGCGAGCCCGGGCCCGCGGAGAGGGGCCAGAGACCCCACCTCCCAGTGAGAGGAGGCTCAAGAACTAGCAGACATTCTTTAGAACTCCTGGAACAGTGAGCCCCACGTCTCGCCACGTTATGATCATTTCAGTCTTGCTCTGTCTGTCCCCTGCTTTTTTTCTCCCGGAGCGTTTTAAAAGTAAAAGTCAGGCAGTGCGTCATCCCCTCTGTAAATACTTCAGTGTCTCGTGGCCGGACTTTTTATTTAACCCATGAATGCCATCATATACGTCACAAGTAATGCTTAAACGTACCTGATACCCAAGCCATAGGCACAGGTTTGTGATGTGTAATCGCGTTACAAATTTTGAGAATAATCGTATTTAGCATTTTCATTTCTCCTCTGTATAAATAGTTCGCTACCGACCCACGCCCCGTATCGGGATCATCTAACCTTTCTTCACCATTTTAACTTTTCTGGAATTCATAATCGGCGTGTCTTTTTCGTTTGCTAACCCTCTTGCCCCTTTTTCACATTCTCTGTTTCCTCCAGGCGTGTGTGTGTGCGTGTGTGTGCGCATGTGTGTTGTGGCCTGCCCTGTGCCTTGTGTCGCAGGGAGAGGTGGGGAGACACATGGGTGAAGTTGGAGCACGGTGCCGGCTGTGTTGGGAGTCCTGACCAGCGATGGTTTAGTATCGTTTCCTGCGGGCGCTTTCCTCGAGTGGCCGACGTTCTAAGAGTGAGGCCGAGGGGACAGCTGTGGTGTAAGCCGACCGACCTTTGTCACTCCACAAAGTGACCTTTCTTGAGGCCCGAGTGTCACCATAAAGCGGTCAGATGACCAGCTAACATCTTAGCTAGCAAGCGCCACGCGTCCCTTTCCGTAGATGCCTTTTTGTTGAGTCACTTGAGGTTTTCTCCGAAACAGACATCGAGGCAGCAGCGCGGGCCGCCGGTCTGGCGGCTGTAACTGCCGGACCCCTGACACGGGCCGGGGAAGGAGTGCGGGATCGCACACCCTGTTTTCCTGGCGGAGGGGGCTTGTGGCCGTCCGCACGCCCGGACCGCCCCGCCCCTGCTTCGGGCTCGGCGGAGAGCACACTGTGGGCATCCTGCCGACTGCGGGCGTGCAGACGATGTGGGGTCTTGGCACTTCTCACGGAGGCTGTCCGGAACTTGCTGGTTTGGTTGCTCCGCCACGGCCCCCGTTTCTGCCGCCCAGCACTAGGGTGCCTCCAGTTCCCGCTCTCGGGGGTTCGCCAGACAACTCTCCCTCCTCATTAGGCGCCTCTCTGAGAAAGGTTAATCTGGCTTTGTCCCCTCTCCTAGGTCATTTATCTTTCTCCATGCACTTCTTTTCTTCATAAATGGCGGGTCACTTGGCTTGTGCTGATAGAAATAAATGACTGAATAAAGAAAGAAGAGACAAGTCTCTGACACAGAATTCCCATGATTCGTGTGGATGTGTTGCCCTGAAGGAGCGCAGTCCGACCCCCGCTCCTCGAACGCGAGCTGGACCTAGTACAGTGTGGAAGGGAAGGACTAGCCTCACGGCGGAGACCCCGCCGAGCACGGCGTCCCGCCTGCTGGTCAGGGTTCACAGCCCAGTGGGGAGGGGCGTGAAGGACACTCCACCTCTGTGCTCTTCTTCCCCAAAACACGTTAGCTTAGTCTAATCACCATAAAAATACCCGACTAATCCTGCCGCTGGGTCCTCTACAAGATTCTGGGCCAGTAATCCTCAACATCGCTCGGGCCAGTAATCCTCAACATCGCTCGCAGTGGTAGGGCAGGGCCGTGGGGTATATGGAACCCCGTACTGTCTTTGTAATAATTCTGTGCTTCTAAAACTTCCAAAATAAAAGGTGTATTTTTAAAAAATGAGTTTAAGTTCATCCTATTTATAGGCAAATATGACATTAAACCTGGGTCATTTATTCTGGGAACCCCTAATATTTGAATCTTTTCTAGGGGTTTACCGGCCTTAGGGCATCAGCTAGAGCTGACGCAGAGAGACCCGGGGAGCCTTTCTCTTCTTAGGTAGTAAGATGTGTCCCCGTCAGAACCCCCCAAACTCCCTGTCCCTTCGGTCCCCTAGCAGCGTAAATACCTCTCTCTCTGCACGGAGCTGCACTGGGGCCCATAGCCGGAGACCACCGTTGACGGCTTTTGAAAGACCTCATACAAATAAAGACTGAACCTCTTGTTTCCCGTTCCCGTGCCTCCCGTCCAGAAGGGGCCAGGCTCTGCGTGGTGAGAGTCCAGACGGCCTCCCGGTTCCACGGACTATGGATTTCGTGCTCCCGATTCTTGTTGTTTTTCCAGGCAGAGGAACTGTTGCCGCAGTCGTCACTCTGCCATCTGGAAACTGGAAATCTCTTCCTGGGTCTTTTCTCCTCCTCTGCAGCTTCCAGAGTATGGCAACTGGAAATATCTACATCTTTTTTCAGAAATAGAAGCTATCACCGAGAAAAGGATGCTACTTATTTTATGTTAGCTATTTCTTCTAACGTTCTGAGTATCTCAGTATTTTTGTGAAAACGGTTTCACGGCGGAAGCTTCTTTTGCTTTCTTTCATGTAGAGTGTCTAAGAGAGTGATTTTTCTTTGGCCAGAAATGTTTCTCTGCTGCTTTTCTGTTCCCTTGCATGACCTCATGTGACTTTTCTGGAACTTATTCCCCATGAGTGCTCCTCTGCCCTACAACTTGGGAGATTCCAGATGGTATTTCCCTGTCCATGTTCATCTGTAATTTCACGGTATGTGAATCGTAATAACCAACACTTGGGCGCTCACCATGGCTCAGCCGCTGCTCGGAGGGTTCCACCCGTGTTTATGCCGAGCCCCCTGCGAGCGCGCGCTCCCGTGACCCATAGCTAACAAGCCACAAGAGCCAGGTGCGCAGGGCAGTAACGGGCCCAGGCGGGGAGCGGCGGGGCCGGCCACACAGCTCCCGGCTGGTTCGATTCTTCGCGAGCTCTTACTGCAAACTGTCCGAGGTCCTCCTTTGATGGCCGTTAACCTGGAGGCCCACATTTCCCCGGCCCTACCAGGTGCCGCTTCCGGCAATCGGGCTCTCTCTCCCGCGCAGTACGGAGAAGGAACTTGGAGAAGTAATTGTCCTAACCTGAAACTGGAGGTTAAGGCGGGGAGCAGCCTAGCTTTTTGTGACGAATAGAACTGATGGTTTACTTGAGTCTGCTGGCTTTTATTTCTGGCAGATGTCCATTTAATCTACTCTCAAAGTGGCATTTGCTTCAAATAAACAGTAACTTGCTTTGACTGGTGGGTCAGGAATCTGACTTTTTTTTGCCCTTGTCTTTCCTACAGAATACTTCAAACTTTGTGCAGAAAACTTAGACTTCCGGAAAGTTTCCCTTTTCGTCACTTAGCGCACCTGACACCGGGCTTCGTTGGCGCGGACCTGATGGCGCTGTGCCGAGAGGCGGCCATGGGCGCTGTCAGCAGGGTCCTGATGGCATGGCAGGAGCGGCAGCCCACGGATCCCGAGACTGCAGGTTCGCCCCCTGGACGAGGCCGGGAGGACCGGATGGGAGCCGAGTCCGCTCCTGAATCTCTGGCGTGTTCTGTGCAGGTACCTTCACCCGTCCTGCCGTCGGCCACACAGCCGGCGTCCGTGGAGTTGAGGTGTATGATTTTTGGTTTTATTGGCATGGGGATCAGTTACACCCAGAATGCCTGTGGTTTCCAAGGTACAAGTTGTTTTACGTTTTTAGCTGATCCTGAGTAAGATCCTTTTACAACAAGGATTATAAAATCGTGGAGCAAGGGTTGGCGAACCATGGGCTACCTGCCTGCTGCCTTTTCTTGGGACACAGCCGTGTGCCCATGTTTACCACCTCACCTCCCTGCTGTCCCGCTCGCTTCACAACACAGTTCACACGGGAGGCCTCCGAAGCCTACAGTGTTGACCCTGCAGGTCTGGCCAGAGAAAGTTCTCCAGCTGCTGTAAGAGCACCGGGCACTTGGTTCCGTTTCCTGGTTACCGTCTGCTCACCCGGACCGGCACAGTCTGCTGTGAGTTCGCTGCACGCGGCTCCGGAGGGCGGTCCGTGCTCCAGCTGCGAGCTCTGTGAGTCGTGAAGACGCAGCACGACGTTTGCGTAGCCCTTGGTGGTTTGCACAGAGGTTTCCCGTGGCTTCGTGATCAGAGGAGCTGGGCTCCTCTGCCTGGGCCGCGCGGCCCCCGCTCTCCGGAGCGGGCATCCCGGTGTGTGGCTGCAGATGTCGTTTTCCTCCTTTCTCATTTGGAACCACAGCCATAGCTGTTAAAATTCCCAGTAAGTGTCGTCTTTATATGATGCTGCACGGAAGTTAGGATTTTATGAATTGAACTACTCAGTTACTTTTCACCGATCCTTTTGTATTCTTTACAAAGCAAGAAATCTGCCTTTGAAGCTCAAGGTTCAGTGTAGCCCTAGGACGCCGGCTGTCTGTGCAGGGGACAAGCCCCCGGGGACCCGTGATGTGAATGACGCTCCCACCGGCGTAACTTCGGTTTAATTTCATGGCAATTCATGAAAAGCTGATTCTTTATAAATGAAAAGTGGGAATTGGTGGTTGTGGAAATGAACACGGTCAGCTGCTGGCGTGGGCCCCGGCCAGCCCTGCCGTCGCCTACGGACGCTATCCTCCTGCGTTCCGTTGCAGTCAGCGGACCTGCCCCCGGCCGGGCCACGGGAGCCCCCAGAGCAAAATACACGGCATGGCCGTGGGGAGAACTGTTAAAACACACGAAAGCTCTTACAGCTTGAAGAAATAGCGCAGTAACAATTTGTAAAGGTCCGCAAACAGACTTCATGTTTGTTCATCTCCCCCCTCCATCGCCCCCTGTCAGGACGAGTTGCAGTGGCTGTTGGAGCTGCTGAGAAGCCAGGACCCCCTGTCGGAGGAGCGGCTGCAGGGGCTGTGCATCGAGTGGGGTGATTTCGCCGCTGCCCTGTCCTCGGTCCAGCCCTCTGCCAAAAGGGAAGGCTTTGTCACCGTGCCCAATGTGACCTGGGCAGATATTGGCGCCCTGGAAGATATCCGGGAGGAGCTCACCATGGCCATACTGGTAGGTGTGCCTGCGGCTGAGCGCCCGGCGTGCACACGAGGCCGTGTGCCGAAACGGGCTTGGCTCCAGCTTTCTTCCGTGGGTCCTCGTGGGTTCTAATTAAGCCTCCCACAGCGCTTTCTCACTCTTCTGAGATCTGCTTTAGACCTATTCTCATCGTTGTGTTTGTATTCTTGGCAGTGAATGTAAAAAAAAAAAAAAGGAAAAAATGTAGGTTTCAACCACGAGCTGACTCTTTGAGAAATATTTTCTCAACTCGCTCACACTCCTACGGGTCAAAGCAGTTTAGTGCCTGTGAAACTTTGAATTAATATTTTTTTAAATTTTATGTATTTGATAGAGGGAACACAAGCGGGGGGGAGTGCAAGCGGGAGAAGCAGGCTCCCTGCTGAGCAGAGAGCCCGATGTGGGGCTCGATCCCAGGACCTGAGATCATGACCTGAGCCGAAGGCAGAGGCTTAACAGGCTGAGCCACCCAGGCGCCCCTTGGATTGATTTTCACTCACGCTTACTTTTCTACTTTCCTGAACACTGTGTGGTCCGTTAACGAAGGATGATCCACTTCGAGGTGTGGGGCTGCTGAGCGTGGAGAGCAGGGCACAGCCTGTGTTTGTGGCTCCTGACCACGCCGGGCGCTCCCGCTTCTGAGGCTCACGCGACGGCCCCTCCTGAAAGCTTTCTAACCTGGGAATTTAGGTAGCTTAAAGAAAAAAAAACCTTTCATTTTAAGATTCGGAAGTATTGTATCCTTATGTCTAAAACGTTTGACTTCCTCGAGAGCAGGGGTTCCCGTATTTATCACCTGGGCCCCACGCTCGTGTGGGCAGCATGCATCGAGATCGTTCGGGCGCGCAGTATAGAACGGATATTTGTAACGGTAGTCGTGGCTGTTACTCTTCGCAGGCACCGGTGCGCAACCCCGATCAGTTCCGGGCTCTCGGATTGGTGACTCCCGCTGGGGTCCTCCTGGCTGGCCCCCCCGGCTGTGGGAAAACGCTGCTGGCAAAGGTACGGGGTGAGCACAGCTGCCTGTGTTTTCTTTCTTGCTGTCTGGGAGGAGAGTAGGAACTTAACCTCTGTCTTACAGTGAGCGGGTTTTACATAGTCTCTACGACAGGCTCTTTCTAGCAAGACTGGCCGTTTCTTTGGGAAGCTTTCCCACTTTTATTTTACCTACAAAAAATACATCATTGGAAATTTGCACAAGAAAAAGATTTTTATATCAGTCATCACCCCATCAATTTTAACACAGCAGTTACCATATTTTCCGTTATTCTGGCTTTTTAGCGAGTGTTGTTGCAGCTGTGGTTTATAGCTGACCTCGTTTCCTGCCTTTGCATAGTTATCCTTTAAAAGTGTTCTACTCTGTGTTCTTTATAATTGTTGTTTTAAAAAACTCTTTCCTTGCAATAGAAAATAGAAGCCAAAGGAGGACGCACTACTTACGATCCTCTCACGGTGTCTAACCCCTGCTTCATTCTGTGGTCAGTCCTTCCACACGTTCTCCGTACATGCGCATCCCAGTGATACGTGTGCGTAACTTTGCACATGTTCTGACAAATAAAAGGTCTTTAATGATGCGTGTCAACGTATATACACCTCAGTATTTTAACATCTGTCTCGTCTTCTGTCATGAAGATACGCTGCGACTTACAGAAATGATCCCCCACTGAAACAATGCTGCGTTGGAATAGTCCTGTACTTTACATTTTTTGTACCTCAACTGATCGTTTTACTGGAATGCATTCCTAAATAATTTTTCAATAAAAGGAATGCATGTTTTTGGAACTTTTGACCCCTTACCACTTGATAGTGACCCATTACCTTTACCTCTGCTCCATCACCGAAGTGCCTCCCGGACGCTTTGTGCAGACTCAACCCTGCCAGCCTGAGTATCATCCTAGACACCCCGAGTTAGCGAGCACCGGTAATGCCGCTTTTAGTGTCTGATGGTCGGGGAGGCAGAAATGGAGTCTTACGCTTTCGAATTCGCGTTTTATAATTTTTAAAATTATAAATATAAATTATATATATATATATAAACATATGTATTATGTACTTATATATAATTATATGTTATATAAAAATATAAAAATAAATTTATAAATATGTGTGTACATATATATATAAGGGGGCTTATCAAATTATATATTTATTGGCTTTTTTTTTTTAAGATTTTATTTATTTATTAGAGAGAGAGAGAGTGAGAATGAGAGGGGAGAAGGTCAGAGGGAGAAGCAGACTTCCCGCAGAGCCAGGAGTCTGACATGGGACTCGACCCCGGGACTCCGGGATCATGACCTGAGCCGAAGGCAGTCGCTTAACCAACTGAGCCACCCAGTCGCCCTATTGGCTATTTTTTTTAAGATTTTATTTATTTACCTGACAGAGAGAGAGAGAGAGAGAGAGAGATCACAAGTAGGTGGAGAGAGAGGAGGGAGGAAGCAGTCTCCCTGCTGAGCAGAGAGCCCGATGCGGGGCTCGATCCCAGGACCCAGAGATCACGACCTGAGCTGAAGGCAGAGGCTTTAACCCACTGAGCCACCCAGGCGCCCCATTATTGGCTATTTTTCTTAATGAAACTGTTTGTATCTTTGCCTGTTTTTCTGTTGACATGTGTGTGATTTTATAATCCTTCTTCATATATTAAAATGTTTTTTTGTGTTTTTTTTCATATTTATGTGGGCGAATTTCTCAGTCTGTGTCATTTCCCTTGGAGTCATACATATTAGACCCCTCTTCCTTATCTGTAAGTTATGTGGGCTGTCGTTTTTAATATCTGTATAATGTTTCATCTTTTACTTAGCTCTCGTCAGCTTTTTAAGTTATCTCAACTACTTGTAAATAGGAAATGAAAATTAATAGCACTTTTATAGGTGCCATAGCAGCCACAGAATTTGTGACTGCTCTGTAAATATCCACTAGCCACGGAAAATACCAAGTATTCACATATCAAATATTACACACGTGAAGTTTTCCAAACTTATTGTTACTGATACGACTACATTTCCTTGCTCTGTGCATTCTGCGCTCTTCCAGGGCCTGGCTGTGTGGGAAGTAGAGCTGGGGCGGGGCGGAGGGCACCTTGGAGGGGGCAGAGGGCACCGTGGGGGGGCGGAGGGCACCGCGGGGGGGGGCGGCGGAGGGCACCGCGGGGGGGCAGAGGGCATCATGGAGGGGGCAGCGGTTTCCTGGGCAGCAGTTCTAGAAGGACAGAGCCAGAAAGAAGGGCCTGCCTGTGAATGTGTAAGTGCATCAGGCAGATGCGGGTCCCGGGCCTGGGTGCCTTGTCACGTTTGCTTAATTACTTTCATCTGCCTTTGAGTAGCCCTTCCATGGCAGGACACATCACGGGTTGTTTGAAATTCATAGACCTGATTTTTCTCTTCTCCCTCCTCCCACCTCCCTGACTGCCAACATCTTGGCATCTGTGTGTGCGCCCCCATTCTGGCACCAGCCCCCGCGTGGGGGGGGCTGCCCGAGGACACCGTGGGTGGCCTTCAGGTTCACTGGGTCCATGAGCCCAGGCGGCGTTTGTGCAGCTGTGTACTTTTTCCTGGGAGAGGGTTCACCACTTTCTTTCGAATGCTCCAGGGGGTACATGCCCGAAAATCTTGAAATGGTAGAAAATGTTCTTGAATGGCAGAAGCAAACGGTACTGTAGGAAAGCCGTGGAACCACTTACAGGTCAGAACCCGGCACGCTAGTCTGGACCATAAAATGAAGATTTGGGCTAATCTTGGTGGTTTTGTTTACTCACGGTCGCAATAAGATAATACCATTTTTCTGAACGCTGCCGCATAGAAAGTATGCGAGTCGCGTAAGGTCAAGGCAGGTGGTTGCCGGAGCCAGCACGCTGCACGTTGATGCCTGAGGAGGAAACTGCAGAGAGGGGAGTGAGGTCAGTGAGCGCCTGAAGCCGACAGCTCCCGACCCTGTGTGGGAGGCTCAGGCCGATAACGTGTGAAGGAGAAGTAAGTTGTGCTCACCGCACTTCCGCTAGGAGACAAGATTCAGGAGCTCTTTGGAGCGTTCGTGGTTAAATCTTGGCGATCTGGCAGGTGGAAGCTGAGAACCCGATGCGGGCGCGTCAGCCTTCGTTGGATGTGCTCCCTGGCTCTCCCGTCCGCGTCGTGGGGAGCGAAAGCTGGGACAGAGACGGAGTGCTCCCCCCACGGCAGAGCACGCGTGCATGCGTGCGTGTGTTTGACACATACTTAGCCACTTCCCTGCCCGGTGCCGGCAGCTGTTGGAGGCGAACCAGGCACCTCTTGCAGCGGCTGGGGAGACAGCAGGGCACGAGTGATACAGTAACATGGGAGGTGCAGCGAGGTCAGGCTGGAAATAAGCAGATGGGCCGATATGTTGGGCGGGAGGTGGCCGTTTGAGGTAGTGATGTTCGGGATACGGATGGTCGGCAGGGTCCCCGGGGACTGGCTGGCCACTCGAGGGAGCAGGGACAGAAGGGGAAGGCTTTTCCAGCCAGAGGGAACAGCAGTGCAGAATCCCTGCCGTGGGGAAGGGCTCGGCAATTTCGAGATCCAGAGAAAGCCAATGTCTGGACTGCAGAGAAGCTTCCCATCCCAAACCGCAGGCTTATGAGCCATGGTTAATGTTTCACGCTGTACTCAGAGATGAACGCGGATCCTGGGGAAACGATGCGATCGACGTGCTGGGGCGCTGTGAGAATGGCTGGGAGGAAAGCAAGAGGGAGAGGACACCGGTCACGGTCTTTTCCGTTGGGTGTCTTTGCACATCCGGGCGGGAGATGAGGCGGTCTGCGTGGGGCGGTGATGTGGTTCAGAAGCAGAGACTGGCGGGCTCCTACCTTTTGGCATCAGAGCTAACAGCGCTTGCAGGCAGATTGGATGATGTTGCAAGACAGAGGGTCGAGGAGGACCCCGGGGTTTGGGACTAAAAGCTGTTGGAGTTGCAAGTGTGGGGTGTGGAGGGAGTTGGACAGATCCTTGCGTCCCACTCTGTCTGTGACGGATTTGAGATGCGTGTCCGATCGATCAGGAGGGAGATGCCGCGCAGTCTGTCGGGTCTGGGGCTAGAGCCGCGACGTCAGGCTCGGAGAGGAGAGGAGGGAGCAACCTTCCCGGGTCCTCGTGAAGCTCTGGGTGACTTGCTCAGCGTTCACCTCTGCATTCAGGTGACCTGCCGGTGATCTCTGTCGGATTATGCATGTGTCTCCTTCGGGCTTCGCTTTGGCTTTGAGCCCTGTGGGTAAATCGTTATTAAAAATAATCTGGCAACGCTGGCCCTTGGCCAGGGCTGATACTGCTGTTTTTGAATGTGGGGTCACGAGCAAGTGATTGCTTTCACTGCGCAAGAGGTGCTTGGATGCCGAGGTTCCGGTCTCCCTGGGGCCCCAGGCCGGGGCTACGCGTGTGCAGATGCACGTGTGTGAGTGAGTTTACGGAAGCGGAACCCTGACATAAACGTTCGTGTCGCCTCCATCTGATTTCTAGTCTGAGGGATTCTTAGAAAGTTTTAGGTGAACATTTCTTGATTTTTTTTTTTTTACCCCGTTTCCCCTTTTCCCATATGTGAGCTGCATCTAAATAAGGAAAAAACGGCTGTAAGAGAAGGGAAACAGCATAAACCACAAAAGCCCCTGCGCCGTCACGAATTGCTGTCACCTCCTGCCGTACTTGTCTGACGCGTGTCCTTTGGTCTCCTCCCCCTAGGCTGTTGCAAATGAGTCCGGGCTGAACTTTATATCGGTCAAGGGCCCCGAATTACTCAACATGGTAAGTCATGTGGCGTAGGTTGGGAGACTCACGGCTTCTCCAGCCACGGGCTGGGGCGTCCTCAGTCCTGGAGACGGACGTGGCATTTGGGTAAAACCTCCACCGCGGGCGTGAAGACGTTAGCTTTGCTCCGAGGCACCGAGCGTGTGTGGCTGCTCTCCCACTTAGGTCTCTTCAGCTCGGAGCCTCCGTGTTCCCACCTGCAAAATGGAAATGACGTGCAAAGTGTGTGCTCCGTGCCGAGTGTCCACACACTGTCCGCACACGGTCGGCCCTCGGGCGGCCCCGGCGTGAGCTGCGCGGGCCCACTCACACGCGAGACCTCTCAGCAGATACAGCCCTGGCCGTGTGTTTTCCTCATCGCGTTTGTTCTCTCCTGCTAGTAACTTTATGGTGAGAGGTCAGCGTGTGATACACAGACGTACAAAGTAGGTGTCACACAGCTGTTTAAGCTGTCGGTAAGGTTTCTGAAGGTCACCAGCAGGCTGTCGGTGGTTCAGTTTTGGGGGAGTCAGAAGTTACACGTGGATTTTCAATGGCAGTGGGGAGGGGGGGTTGGCGCCCCTTACCCCACACGCGTCGTTCAAGGGTCAACTGTATTCTTCCTCACAAGCCTGTGAGATATGCGTTATTGTTTCCTCTGATTCATGGTTTCCACACAAGGAAACTGAAGTCTGCAGGCGGCACGCACCGTGGCCAAAGTCCGAGGGCTGGGCGTGGAGAGCTGAGATTTGAGTCTCGGTTACGTGACTCCTGGTCCGCTTGCCTTGCCTTGGTGTCCTGTGGCTCAAACGACCGAGGTGGTTTTTTTCCTTTAAAGCAGGCTCCGCACCCCGCGTGGAGCCCAGCACGAGGCTTGAACTCATGACCCTAAGATCATGACCTGAGCCAAGGACAAAGAGTCTGATGCTCACCCGACTGAGCCACCCCGGCGCCCCCCAAATGACTTAAGTGTTAATAAATTATTTTGGGGGAAGCTACTACCATACTATATAGGAACTTCTTTCTGTATTTAGCAGTTTATATAGTATCTCAAATTTAAGAGATTTTGAATATGTTATCTTTTCCTCCCTGCGAGAAGTGAAAATGCTATTCTGTCATGTATTCAGACGAAGAACTAAAAGGAGTATCGTTCATTTTAAAAGGCTTTTTAGGGGCTCCCGGCTGGCTTAGTTGGTGGAGCGTGTGAGACTCTCGATCCCGGGGTTGTGAGTGTGAGCCCCACGATGGATGTAGAGATGACTTAAAATCTTTTTTTTTTTAAAGATTTTATTTATTTATTTGACAGAGAGAGAGATCACCAGTAGGCAGAGAGGCAGGCAGAGAGAGGGGGGAAGCAGGCTCCCCGCTGAGCAGAGAGCCCCATGCAGGGCTCCATCCCAAGACCCCGAGATCATGACCCGAGCCGAAGGCAGAGGCTTTTAATCTCTGAGCCACCCAGGTGCCCCAAGGTGACTTAAAAATCTTAAAAAAAAAAAAAAAAAATTAAAGGCTTTTTACATTTATCCCCCTACCAGTTTTTATGTGTTTCCTATTGTATGTGATACTTTGCTTCTAAAGTAAGGATTCATATTTAAGCGTTTCCCGTGGGCTTTCTGTGTACGTCTTTACTTCCCTTATGCTTCATTTTGGCGTTCTGGCAGAGGTGTTAGAAATGAACCCTGGAGGGAGAGGATTGATCAGGGATGAGACTGGAAAAGAAAGTTCTACAGGACAGCAAAGGGCTGTCCTACCTCGCTAGAACTGGGATGTCCTCTCCAAAATCACAGAGCCCCAACCGAGGCTATAAAGCTCGTGTATCGTTGTGTTACTTTTATTATGAAACATCCCAGGCACGGAAGTTATGGAGAGTAATGAAATGACCCCTTCTTGTGTCTTTCACCCAGCTTCGAAAAAACACACAAAACCAAGAAGCTCCAAGTCCCCTGCAGACCTTCTCTAACCATGACCCCCTTTTCTCTCCCGCAGAATTTACCACAATCCTGAATTTGCTGTTCATTTATTCCGTGTACTTTCTACACTTACTTTTTATGTACTTACCCCTCAGCAACACTCGGTGTTATCGTACACGTTTCAGCAGTGCTTAGGGAATAATTGGAAATATGAACACTTGCCGGATAGTTGATGTTCCCTGTAGGGGAAGGGTAGATTCCGTGCTGGAGGTGCAGAGTACGCTCGTCAGGACGAGCGCCGAGTACGGTGGGGGGAACAGATGATGACTGAAGCTGGGTGATGGGCGTATTTGGGGTTCCGTATACTGTAATGGCCACTTTTGTTCCATGTTTGGAAGGCTTTTATAAATGGTAAAGGAAAAACAAAAAACCCCACTTTCCATAAGGGGTACGTGTTTTTTTGTGACTTGAGTTTATGGTCATTTTTGCCGCACGTTATAATTCTTTTAGAGCTTCTGGACCCAATTCCTGAGGGGGAGGTTCCCCCCCCAAAGAACATGGAGCAGTCTCGGACACCGGCAGGTGTCTAAGAACCCGACTCGGTTCAGCTCAATTCTGGCACAGTGTGCCAGGACACAGCCTCGGACCCCAGAGGCCAGGGGCTCAGTCCTAGAGGAGGGTCCCCTACCCTCCGCTGCAGACACTAGGCCCCAGGTGTCTGTCACCAGATTGGAGGTTCCAACAGCCTCCTCCTTAGTTTCTGTTAATTTGCTAGAGCAGCTCCCAGAACTCAGGAAAACACTTGTGTTTGTTGAAGGATATGATAAAGGATCAGAAGAGGTACGTGGGGCAAAGTCCCCAAAACAGGAGTCTCCCAGGGCTTGGGGCCTGGCTGTGGGCACGTGGCAGCAAACTGGGTCCCTGGCGTAGAAGGACCGAAAAACTGCCCTCTTGGGTTTTTATGGAGGTGTGATTACATAGCCATCATCGGCTGAGTCACTGACCATGGGCTGATTCAGCCTCCAGCCTCGTCCTCTACGGGGACGTGGGCCTGAGCAGGACTGAGAATTCCATTCCTCTGACCACACGGTCCTCCCGGCGGCCAGCCCTGCTGTCCCGTGGGGTCCACATTCACCTTGATGAGCAAGACTTCCTTTCACTCTCGTGGCTCTGACGGATCTCAGAAACGATGGGTGAAGACCAGATCTATCTGAGTGACCAAATAATTATTATTTTGTTTTGGTTTTTTAATATTTCATTTATTTATTTGAGGGAGAGAGAGAGAGAGAGAGTGAGGGAGAGCATGAGAGGAGAGAAGGTCAGAGGGAGAAGCACACTCCCTGTGGAGCTGGGAGCCCGATGCGGGACTCGATCTTGGAACCCCGAGATCATGACCTGAGCCGAAGGCAGTTGCTTAACCGACTGAGCCACCCAGGAGCCCCAAATAATTATTTCTTCTAAATCATTCTATCACAGATATTATTTTTGTTGATGTGTTTACCTCGAGTTCATTAGCCTTCTGCGTGGTATTCCACTGAATGAATATAACCACATTTTTAAAAAAATCAGCTTCTTTCTTGATGGATGTTTAGGTTGAACATTATATACAATATCTTTTCACACATCTGGGAGTTATTTGCCCCAAGGGTATGTGCTCAGAGGAGAATTGCTGTTTCTTCTAAGGTGTGTGCACTTTCAAAAATAGAAAGTTTTGCCAACTCTTTTCCCCAAGGTGGTCGTTGCTGAGTTACCCACTCCCCCGGCTGTGAAGGGGGTCCCCATGGCCTCACCAGTGCCGGCGGGGTCAGCTCTGAGGAGCGCGAAGGGTCGTCTCACTGTGACCTGACTTGTTCTCTCGGGAGAGGTGTGGGAGGGGGTCTGTGGCAGAGTCCGGAGTGACGGGCAGAGAGGAGGTGGTCTGTTGAGGAAGATCGATTTCTTGGGGTTAGAAAATGCCTGTGCTCTGGGGAATTTCAGACTCAAGGGGTCTGGAGACGTCCAGCAGATGCACAGACGTGAGTCTGGAGCGCTGAGATTTGGGGTGGCCCCTGAAACCCTGGGAACGAGCCGGGTCTGCTGGGGGGTGGGGGGGCGGTGCCCTGAGCATGGCCCCTGACGGCTCTGGGGCCAGGAAGGAAAAGCTGGCAAAGTAGGCTGGTCTCCCGAAGGGGGAGGACCCCCAGGACTTCGTAAGCCTGGAAACGGGGGAGGCTAACTTCTTTAACCTCGTCGGCCTAACCAGACCGAGTACGAGGAACTGGAAGTAGGACCTGGGGGTTGGCAACCGGAAGGTCATTAGTGACCCGAAGGTCATTAGTGACTTTGGGGCGAATATTTTCAGTAATTGTGTTTGCAAAAGCCGGGTTTTCCAGGTTGAACACTTAGATTCTGTAGGAACCCGAACCGGTCCGCTGTGTCTGTGCAGCGCGCAGGGGGTGAGGTTGGGGACGGATGTGACGGTGACGCGTGCTTTCCGAGGACTTCCCGCCACGGCGCAGGAGCAGCGACGCCACGAGGGGGAGGGATGGGCAGACCGTTGGGGGAACGGGCGGCAGGCTGGGAGACCGTGCAGACGAGAGGCGCAATGAGCACAAGTGCCAGGAAGGGACGGGGCCGCCGTGAGGCCAGGGCAGTTCTGCTCCCGGGACACTGACGCCTCCGTCACCGCCGTCCGCGGTGCGCCTCGTGCCTGCGCGACTGCGTCATGAAACAGCACAGCAAATACGTTGTGATACGGTTTTCAGATTCGGTCTTAGCCTTTGTGTTATGAAAAACCTGCTTTTCTTTGTCAGCCAATTCGACATTTTGCAAGAACAATTTCTTAAGTTTCGCCAACGGTGAGACCGTTTTCTCCCATGTGACTTTCCGTGTGGGTTAGTCCTAATGTTATAGCTGCTTGTGAATCGCCGTGTTTCTTGACCGATCTTACTGTTTTACGTTTTGATTTAGATTTTATTTTATTTTTTTAAGTTTCTATTCATTTAAGTCATCTCTACACCCAGCGTGGGGCTTGAACTCGCGGCCCCGAAATCGAGAGGCGCACCCTCCTCCGACGGAGCCAGCCAGGCGCCCCTGATTTAGACTTTAATGTACAGTGTGTCCCGTGAAGCCTGTTGGAGGCCTCGCTGGCCGACCCACCGTCTCCGATGCCGTGTGACGACGTAGCCGTCCCATCAGCAGCGTGACCGAGTGGGCAACACGGCAGAGCAGGTGGCAGTTAGAACACTGCCGAGTTCAGGAGAGTTACGGCTGGGTCTCCCACGTGATAAAGCTTAGGAGAGCCCTTCTAAAGTACAACAGAATTACGGGATTCATTTTGACCTAGAAGAGACCTTACGTTCGCTTTGCCTTTGTTGTGCAAATGGGGAAATGTGTAAACATGGACAACAGCTGATTTTATTAAGTTGAGCCCCACACGGGCCGTTTTTATGCATCAGAAATGGGTACCTATCCGCAGTTGCATGTGGCTCCCTCCTGGTGCTTTCGGACTCTGACCCCTAACTGCCATTTGGAACTAGTTTTACCGTGATTTGGCCTGAAGCCCGAGGCTGACCGGTCCCTGTGTTGTTTCTGCCGTGTCAGTACGTCGGGGAGAGCGAGCGTGCCGTCCGCCAGGTGTTCCAGCGAGCCAGAAGCTCCGCACCCTGTGTCATCTTCTTTGATGAGGTGGACGCCCTGTGTCCTCGAAGGTCAGACCGGGAGGTAGGTGTAAACGCCCTCAACCTCTGGTGAGTTCTGACAGAGTCGTTCCCTGAGAGCACCAAGACTCTGGCAGCCGAGAAACCTAGTCATTCCTGGGCCTTCAAGTGAAGGCCCAGGGTGACAGTTGGTTTTTCTTGTCCTCTGCATCCATTTTTGTCCCTACGTGATCTTGCTTGTGCCTGGTTCCCGCAGGCGAGCGGTTGGGAGCAGGAATGACGATGAGGTGGCTTCGAAGAGCCCCGCCTTGTGATTGGGACTCTGTTCGGGCAGATGGTTCTGGACACGGGAGAGAGTGTCACTTAAGATCCCCTGGAAACGGGGCTGGGCTTTAAGACTCAGCCCTGCTCCTTGTCTACCCCAGACTCCCCCTGCGTCCCCGGGCCGAGTCACTGGTGGTAGGAATTTCGGTACGGTGAGCGCCTGGAAGCGCCGATGTCACGGGGACGCTTATCTCAGGGTCCCCAGCGGAGCCTCACGCAGGCAACCGACGGCCTTCCGGAAGCAGGTCGTGGAGACTACCCGATAAGGACATTCATGGCAAGACGACTAAGCAGGTGATGTCATGTCCTGTGATTTGTCTTCGGAGAGTTGTTCCGTGCATGCCCGTGAGGTTGCAAAGACAGTTATTTAAATGCCTCATTTTGCTCCCGATTTCCGGAAGCCATCCAGAGGCACAAGAACGAAACTTTACTAATGTCCAAGTGATTCGTGTCATAGCGAGATCGTTTCCTCATCCAGGAGTCCCAGAAAATCCTTCCACCGTCTTGTGTCTGATGGTGATGTCGCAGGCCAGGGCAGAGGCCCTTCGAGGCTCGCCCTGCCCGCGCTGGCGTTCTAAATCACATGTGGGGTGCAGAGCAAAGCACCGCCCGTCATGTCCTGCTGGCTGGGGTTGCTGGCACGCTCTGGGTCCAACTCCTTTCCATCTCCTCTGTGGCTCCCATAAGCCCTTCATTGTCAGCAGCCCCTTTCCTGGCTTTGCCGTCGTCTGTCACCGCCTGGGAATCTAATCTGCAGGGGTTTGCCAAGGCGCGTCCATTCTGCGGCCCGGGAACCGCGCTCCTGACGTCTGGCTTCTCTTGCTCTCTCTTGGGTGTGTACGAACACACGTTTCCGCATTCCAGCCCACGTGTTCTGCCTTTTCGACATGTCCACATGAGGGGGATTCTGAAAGTAGGTTAAATTGGGATGTGTTCTTCTTTCATTATTCAGCTTATACATGAACACGTACTCGTGAGAAAAACCAAATAAAGGCAAGCGTTAAGAGATCGAGAGTCTTCCCATTTTCCTCCCGGTTACTGTCCTCGGAGGTTACTGCTGCCAGCCGTTTCGTGTGTGGTACTCGTCATTCTGAAACTTTTTCTGTGAACTTAAAAACATGTGTGACTTAGACTTGTTTTTTTATTTAAACGTGGTCATTCATCTTGAGGATTTTCCCATGCACTTAATAACTTGATTTTTTTTAACAATCGAACATAAATATTCCAGTCTGGAAACGAGTATTTCTTAAATCACACTGTTTCCAGCTGTGTCTCCGACAGCTGGAACTGAGGGAACGTTACCATCACATATTTCTGTGCACGTGGGAGAGTTTCAGAAGGAGGGGTCGCAGCGTAGATGGGTGTGTTATGTTCTGAAAGCTGACACTGAATCATCCTTCACAAAAACGACCAGTTACGCGTGCCCGCCAACACTGGGCGAAAATAGCCATGTCCCGTGCCTTTGTTGGCAGCGGTAACACCCGTCTTACAATTATCGTCGGCCATATTGGCAGAACATGATACTAAATCTTAGTGTCCATGTCCATGATTGTCAGTAAGGTTGACTGCCTTTTTTTTTTTTTAAAGATTTTATTTATTTATTAAACAGGAGAGAGATCACAAGTAGGCAGAGAGTCAGGCAGAGAAGGGGGGAAGCGGGCTCCTATTTATTTGACAGAGAGAGATCACAAGTAGGCAGAGAGGCAGACAGAGAGAGAGGGGGAAGCAGGCTCCCCACCGAGCAGAGAGCCCGATGCGGGGCTCGATCCCAGGACCCTGAGATCATGACCTGAGCCGAAGGCAGAGGCTTTAACCCACTGAGGAGCCGCCCAGGAGCCCCGAGGTTGACTGTCTTTAGTGAGTGTGTATTTCATCTTCTGTAATTTGCCTGATCAGACACGTAGACCCTTTTGCTCTTAAAGTTTTGTTCTGATTTATAGGATCTTTTGTGTGCCCCAGAAACGAGTCCATTATCCAGTTATGTGTGTTGGTGCTATTTCCCCGGTCTTTTCACTTACCTTTAGTTTGCTTATTGCATCCAGTGTTATAGTTCTAATATAGCGAAGCGTGTTGTCCTATTCCTGCAATGACTTCGAGGGTTTCGTCTTGTCGCGGTGGGACAGGGCTGCTGTACCGTTTCGAGTCTGGATTGTAATTGTCTTCATCCTCTGATTTGTCGGTGTCGCGTCTCCCCGGGGTGGTGACGTGCACCCGCTACTTTCTGGAGAAATCCACCTGTAAACTCATGACCACCTCTGCCCGTGGACTTTCTGTTGAAAAAGGGCAGTCATGGCAGACACAGACACATAGAGACACAGACACGCACAGATACACACACACACACACACACACACGCACGCACAGACACCCCACTTCTCTCTCGTCTCCTCCGTTGTGCATTTAGAACATTTCTGCGTCCAAGCGAGTTACCCCTCTGTCCACAGCCTCCCTGGGCCTTTCTCTTGCATGTTGCCCCAGGGTAGCTCTGCTTCGTACTGTGGGCTTCCAGGAAAAGAGGAGAAGCCTCCATGTCCCAGCCCAGGGATCCTAGGGGACCCCTTTGTGCTGAGTCTAGACCCGCGGGAAATCCACTGGGGCCAGCAGGTCTTTGAGTATCTTGGGGGCAGGAGGGTCGGGTCAGCCACGCTTGCCGGTGTTTAGCTGAGGGGCCTGGACAGGTGGCCTCCCTGAGCCTCAGCTTCCTCCTTCTGGAACAGGGGGTAACAGGACTCGGGGGAGTCCCTGGTGAGAACGTGCTTTGCACAGCGCCTCTCAGAAAACGGTTACTGGTTACTTCTTGACGAGAGCTTTCGTTTGAGTTAGCAACTACGCCATTTTGTATGGAAAAACATGGTGATGTGCTTTTCTTTTTGTTGGGAGCTGATGTAGCTGTATTTATTTGTTTTTAGGCGGGAGCAAGTGTCCGGGTGGTGAATCAGCTACTTACCGAGATGGACGGTCTGGAAGCCCGGCAGCAGGTTTTCATTCTGGCGGCCACCAACCGGCCAGGTGAGGAGACCGCTCTCTCAACTTGCTGCATTTGAAAACTGTGGGACTGGCATACAGCCTAGTAACGGAAGATTACGTTTAGGAAATCGCTTTTTGGCTCAGCAGTTGAAATAAAACCTTAGGAAGCTTCCTTGTAGGCTAGAGTAAAAAACTGTAGTAGTATTACTGCCTAGATTTCGTGAGGGTTTTCTCTGTGTTGGTGCTCAGAAGGTAGTCTGGTCGGCGGAAAACTCAGAATGGGCGCTTGTGACCCTATGAGTATTATCAGATCTTAGGTCCTTTCTCTCAAGCTCACAGGAGAAAGAACCAGACTCCTCTCTCTGTATGTGAAGGTGGAGGATAGATTTTCGAGGATTTATACCAGCATCATGTCCCTGTACTGCGTTGAACTCGTACTTAAAGTTGTTTGTAAGCCTCGGCGCCGCGAGGGGTTTAGAAAAGGCTCCATGTTTCAGACGTGCTTCAGGTGCTCTCACTGTGGGTCCCGAGTTCTCTTCCTGTTGTTCAGTCCTCGGCCGTCCACGTGAGCCTCTGGCTGCCGAGTGGGCCCTGCACCCATCCAGGCCTAACCGCGTCGGCCGGCCGACGAGCTGATGAGATTGTGCTTTCAGCTCCCGTGAGTGCCTTTGGAAGGGGAACCTTCCTGAATTATATGCCACTTCATTTTCAGACGAGAAATGGACAGATGTTAAGGTTTATACTTTGATGAGAGCCGAGCGCTGTCTTTGGAGTCCAACGGCGGGGGTTTGAGTCCGGGCTGTGGCTTCGTCTCTCGCCGGGCCGTCCCCGCCCCAGGCGGTCTCACTGCCGTGGAGGGACTGTGGTCCAGCTTCGTCACCAACCGCACGTTGCTGGCGGATCCTGTGCGAGTCCCCAGGTCCCCCGCCCCCCATGTCCGCTCGAGTGCTGTCTCCGGGACACCCGCGCTTCTGACCAGCTGCCGGGAACAGCGGGTGGAACGCCAGAAAGCGCCCCACACCTGGCCCTTACACAGCGTGGGCCCACCTGTGTGCAGACTGTTCTCGAACACGGGGCAGTCCCGTAAACCCGTTTTCTCTTCCTGATGATTTGCTTAATATTCTCTCTGCTTTATTATGAGAATTTGGCACATCGTACAGAGAGCCCTCAAAATACGTGCTGATTGACTTGATGTTACTGACACGGCCCCCAGTCAGCAGCAGCTCCCGGTAGGTTTTTGGCGAATCGAAGGTTACATGCAGACTTTTGAGGCAGGGGCGAAGGGGGAGTCAGCGCCCCTAACCCTGCGTTGTTCGAGGGTCAGAAGTTGCAGGTTGTCGTAAAGGGAAACATCAGGCCTGGTCTGGGGGGGCAGCCGGGGCACAGCCCCCTCCTGGCCCCGGTGTGCTCAGCGGAGACGCTCTCCCGAGCTTTGCTTCCAGAGAGAGCTTCTGTGCAGGTTTCAGTACAGTTGCGGTAGACCGCACTCGCTCTCCACCGCCGCCCCTTCCCCGCAGAGGTCTGGCCCCAGACTCCAGCCCTCTAATCACAGGGCCGGTCTTTCTGGTGCCCGGCCCACCCTGGCTTTATCTTCGGGCCGGCCTCGGGTCCTCTCATGAGCCTAACGCAGGCTCCCAGCCCTCAGGAGGGTCCGGGGGGCTGCTGTGGCTTGCCGATGGGAGGAGGAGCATGTCGGCCCGGGCACGCCTGCCTTCCTCGCACTCACCACTGTCTCTCGGCTGGGAGATGGGGAGAGCGAAACCTGCTCGGCAGTGCCGCAGCCTGTCTCCCAGGCAAGGAGCTGCTCGGTGACTTTCATCATCGCTGAGAGCACTTTGGGCGACCGTGTGGGAGGGCTCCTGAGGTCACACGCTCCCAGCAGCCCTGGAGGAAGCCTGGAAACTCCCCCCGATCTGCACGGAATCACAGCCTACCCTTTCTCAGTACATAGATCTCCAGAAGACACTCCGATCTGCAGTAACCCACGCCGTCTTCAGCGGCTCTCGCTGTTTTCCTGTTTGCTGATTAACAGCACTTCAGCGTAATCTGGAGCCTCGGGAAGAGCGGGTCCTCGGTGTCCCCGGGTTTTACTCACATCCTCGCCTTCCGAACAGCGCCAGAGCATTTCCTTTCCTCTGAATTCTTGACAGTTCTCCGGATTCTTAGTTGTAAAACCCAGGCCCGCGTAGAGCCGTCCATGTGGAGTTTAGCCAGTGGTCAGAGTGACGGGAAGGCAGTGCCTGTGTGTTGTCCCCTCCACGTCCCTGACATTGTCTTCCTCGCTCTGCCGGCCTCCATCCTGCTATCCCCACGGCAGATCCCACGGCCTTGCCGCCTGCAGAAATCCAGCAGTGGCTGTTCTAGATCTTTCACCCGTTTGCCTGCGGCAGTGGGGTCCCCTCTTGTGCCGTCCCGTGACAGTGTTGACTGCTTACGACCTGCTTTCTCCCCAGCTTTCAGAAATCTCTCCTCGCCTGATGACTTGGGCCACACGACAAGTTACTACAACACTTAGAGGCTTAAAATTGCCGTTCTTGCTTTGTCCACAATTTTGTGGGTCAGGGATTCGGGAAGGGCTTGTCCGGGAGGTTCGTCTGTGATCCGCACGCCATCAGCTGGCGTGGCCGGCCCGGAGGACCCCCTTCCCTGGCCGCGCTCTGGCACCTCTGTCCCACCTCTGTCCCCCCACCCCCGGTCATTGTCCTCTTGCTGGGCCTCCGTGTGGCTTCCCCTGGGAGTTCTGCGTCCTCATTCTCGGGCCGCCACTGGGTCCCAGGGGATGAGGGTGGGAGCCGCTATGTGTCCTAAAGACACAGCTGGGGACAGTGACAGGGAGACTCAGATCCAAGAGCAGCGGAGGCGGATCGTGAACGACCGGGGTCACTTGAACTCTACAGACACACGCCCTGTCCCATCCCCTGTTCCGTCGAGCACGTTGTAGCTGCCCCTTTCCGTCTGGTGCTGAAGGTCCATCGATCAGTGTCCTGTTCTTTGGTTTCTCAGCAGTTTCACTCCTTCGTTCATCAAATATTTCTTAGGTTTTTACTATATGCCTGGCCCTACTAAGCTTTGGGAATCCAACGACTAGCAATTCGGAAAAGTTGTGTACATCCCGATCTGAATTTGGGGCACGTGGAGTAAATGCAAGCCGACCAGGGGCGGCGGGTAGAGGGCGGCGGGCTGCGGGAGGGAGAGTGCTAATTTAGGTATCATGGCCCCAGAAGGCTTCTTCCGGAGCGGTCTGTGAACACGTGTAGCCGGGGCGCAGGGCGGGGAGGGCTGAGGTCGGTGGGTGGGCGCTGGTGGGCAGTGGAGGGCCAGCCGATCATTGTCCTGGGTGGGGGCCGCCCTGGGGCAGGGCGGTTCTTCTTGCTTGAGGGGGTAGTTTGGGGTCCCACCAGGAGATGCCCTGCCTGCTGGGTTTTTTGCCCGAGTTAAGAGATAAGCTGGAAAGAAGAGCTCACTGGTTAGAAAGCACAGACCGAGGACCACATGGGGGCAGCGGAAGGCTCCTTTGGCGTGGACCCGAAGGACGTGAAGGATGAGGCCTGTAGAGTCTGGGCGGAGAGCTCTCCTGGTAGAGGGCGGGCAGTCGGCGTGAAGGCTGGGTCGACGTGCGGGCCGCGTTGCAGAACCCGCCCGAAGGCCGGGTGCCTGCGGTGAGACGAGCGGCCTGGAGGAGGGTGCAGGGCCTCGGAGGCCACGGAAGGTGCTCGTGCGCTCTGCTGACATGGGGAGCCCTGGGGGGTTTGAGTGAGGCAGCGGTACCGTCTCGTTTTCTTCCCTAGTTCTGTTTTTATCAACTGTGTGACTACTCTTGGTTTTTGGGGTTTTTTTTTTTCATTTTGTATTTGGAAACAATTATAAATCCAGGAAATTATGAAGAGCCCACAGGGGTTCCATGGACCCAGTTTATCTTGTTATGTTTTATGTAAGTGTAGCAGCATGCCCCAGGAAACAGACACTTGTATAACAGGATGTGTGTGCGCGCGTGTGTGTGCGCGCAGTAGATTCCCGCAGTGACCACAGCCGTCAGGATGGGAACTATTCCATCAGCCCCGAGATCCCCCTCGCACGGCCCTGAGTGGTAGTTAGCCCCGCTCTGTCCTCCACCCGTAACTCCACACCGCCGCCAACCCGCTTTCTTACCTGCACGTGTCACTTCAAGAGTGCTCTATGAAAGGGATCCTACAAAACGTGGCCTTTCAGATTGGCTGTGTGCACCTCGCGTAATGCCCTTGAAATGAGCTCAGGTTCTTGCGTGGCCCGGCAGTTTGCTCCCGTTCATTGCTGAGTCATATGGGAGGGCCGCGGTTGGTCTGACCTTTCTCTTCCAGGGTGACATTATGGCTGTTTCCACTCTGTTACACCCCCCATGAACCTCTGTGTGAATCGGTCCTTGCGTGGACCTAAGTAAGGTTTGCTTTCTCTGGAACAGACGTCTAGGGGCACAGTGGCTGGGTCATATGGGAAGTATATGTTCAGTTTTTAATTTTTTTAATTTTTGTGTTTTTTTTTAAGATTTTTTTATTTATTTGACACAGAGCGAGCACAAGCAAGGGAAGCAGCAGGCCGAGGTGAGGGAGAAGCAGGCTCCCCGCCAAGCAGAGAGCCCAAGGCGGGGCTCGGTCCCAGGATACTGGGATCATGACCTCAGCCGAAGGCAGAGGCTTAACGACTGAGCCCCCCAGACCCCCAGGGTTCAGTTCTTGAAGGATCTTTCAACCCTTTTCCAGGGTGGCTGTAGCATGCGACCTCTCTGTCAGTAATGGCGCGAGAGATCCAGTAGGTTTGCTTCCTTCCAGTATTTCATGTTGTTCCTGTATTTTATCCTGAGGGACGTGTAGTGATATCTCATCACGGTTGTAATTTGTATTTCTCTAATGGCTCATCAGCCATTAGAACATCCTTTCATGTGTTTACTTACCATCCTCTATTTTCTTCATTGAAGTATCTCTTGTATCTTATGCCCATTTTCTAAAATTGAATCGCATTTTTTTTAAGATATTATTTTTAAGTAATCGCTACACCCAGTATGGGTCTCAGACTCACAACCCTGAGATCAAGAGTCCTACGTTCCACTGGCTGAGTCAGCCAGATGCCCCTGCACACCTTTCTTTATTTTTTTTCCTTACTCTTGAGTTTTGCGGTTCTTTGTATATTCTAGATATGAGTCCTTGTCCGATATGTGATTGGTCAATATTGTGTTTCATTCTACAGCTTATCTTTTCATCCTCTTAACTGAAGAGACTCCGTGTATTTTTTTAAGTTTTTAGTTATTTCCCATAATCTCTACACCCCAGGTGTTGCTTGAACTACGAAACGACGACCCCATGATCAAGAGTTGCACACTCAGAAGACTGAGCCAGTCGGGCACCCCTTCAGTGTATTAATATTTCCCTTTATATATTCTGCTTTGGGGAGCATTTCTAAGAACTGTTTTCAGTCTTATGTCCCCAAAATTTTCTTCAGTGTTTTCTTCTAAAAGTTTCGTTGTCTTGTTTTTACACTTAAAATCTGTAATCTCTTTTTAGTTAACTTTTGTTTGAGATCTAAAACTTAAGTGTAGGTTTATTTTTCCCCTATGAATTTCCAGTTCCTTCATCATTTTTGAAGACTATCCTTCCTCCACTGAATCACTTTTGCACCTTTGTCAAAAATCGGTTGGTTGCCACCAGCAGTGGACAATTGGGATTTGAAATTAAACCAAAAACACAATACCGTTGGGGTGCCTGACTGGTTCAGTCAGGTAAGCATCTGACTCTTGGTCTCCATTCAGGTCGGGATCCTCAGGTTCCTGAGATCGAGCCCCACATGGGGCTCTACGCTCAGTAGGGAGTCTGCTTCTTGTTCTTTCCCTCTGCCGCTCCCCCCCTGCTCATGTTCTCTCTCTCTCTCCCTCTCAAATAAAAATAAATAAGTCTTTTTTTTTTAAATGACACACAATACCATTTATATTAGCACTGGAAGGAAGGAAGGAAGGTAAGTAGGTCTAGATGTAAATCTTACAAAATATGTGCAAGATCTATATGAGGGTGGGCTTCTGGGTGGCCCAGTCAGCTAAGCCTCTGATGCTTGGTTTCGGCTCAGGTCATGATCCCGGGGTCCTGGGATCGAGCCCCGAATCGGGCTCCCTGCTCGGCAGGAGGCCTGCTTCTCCCTCTCCCACTCCCTGTGCTTGTGTTCCTGTTCTCACTCTCTCTCTCTCTCTCTCTCTCTCTCTGTCAAATAAATAAATAAATAAAATCTTTTAAAAAAATCTGTATGAGGAAAAAGTACAAAACTAACCAGAGAAATCAAAGAAGACATAAATAAATGGGGAGATGTGCATAGATAGGGAAACTGAATACTGTCAAGACTGACGGCTAACTAAAACTCGATAGATTCAGAGCAGCCCTAATCACATTCCTAGCAGGTTATTTTGTGGATAAACATTCTCGAGTTTGCATGGAGAGGCAGAAAGCCCAGGACGGCCAACACAGTATTGAAGGAGAAGAGCAAAGTCGGAGGACTGACGCTACCCAACTTCAAGACTTACTATAAAGCTAGAGTAATCCAGACAGTGTGGTGTTGGTGAAAGAACGAAAGAAAGAAATCAGCGGAACAGAAGCCAGAAGTAGACCCACACAAATATAGGCAACCAGTTTTTGATAAATGAGCAAAGGCTATTGAATGGAGGAAGGCTAATCTTTTTAAGAAATGGCACTGGAACAACTGAGTCCTCACATGCAAACAGTGACTCCAGACTCAGATCTTACCCCTTTCACAAAAATTACCTCAAAATGGATCATACACCCAAATGTACAGTACAAAACAATAAAAGTCCTAGAGCAGGAGAAAATCCAAGTGCCCTTGGGTTTGGTGATAACTTTTATTTATTTAATTTTAAAAATCTATTTATTAGAGAGAGAGAGAGTGAGCACACAGGAGTGGGGGCAGGAGCAGAGGGAGAGGGACAAGCAGACTCTGTGCTGAGCACAGAGCCCATCGTGAGGCTCGATCTCAGGACCCTGAGATCATGACCTGAGCCCAAACTGTGGTATAGTCCATGGTATATCTAGAGTCAGAGGCTCAACTGACTGAGCCACCCGGGCGCCCGCCTGGTGACAACTTTTAGATACAACACCCAAAGCACAATCCATGAAGGAAAATAATTGATATGTTGAACTTCATTATGGCAAGAAACTTTTCTTCTATGAAAGACACGGTTAAAAGGATAAAAAGACAAGGCACAAACTAGAAGAAAATATCTGCAGAACACATACCTGATAAAGGACTGTGCGGTGGACTAAATGTTGTGTCCCCACCCCAAATTTACTGTGTGGAAATCATTACCCCAGATGTCAGGATATAGAAGACAGGCCTTTGGTAATGATCATGTGGCTGGGCCTTCATCAGTGGGATTAGCACCCTTATAAAAGGGACGCAATGAGAAGACTGCACAGTCTGCAGCCCATAAGAGGGTTCTCTCTGGAAACCAGCCACCTGGGCACCCTGACCTCAGACTTCCAGCTTCCAGAACTATGAGAAACAAATTTCTGTTATGTATCATGCCACCCGATACATGCTACTTCATTATAAGAGCCTAAATTGACTAAGGCTGATATCCAAAATGTACAAAGAGCTCTTAAAAACTCAGTGAGGAAACAAACAGATGTCCTAAAGATCTAAGCAGAATCCTCACCAGAGAAGATGTACAGATGGCATATAAAGACATGAAAAAATGTTCAACAGCATCGTATTTTATTAGGGAAATGCAAATTAAAACAATAGAGATACCATTGCACACCTGTTGGGATGGCTGAAATCCAAACACAGACAACACTAAATGCTGACAAGGATATGGAGCAACAGGAGCTCTCACTTGTTGGTGGCAGAATGCAAAATGATTACAGCCACCTGAAAGACAGTCTGGCAGCTTCTTTAAAAATGAAACAGGGACAGGGGCACCTGTGTGGCTCAGTGGCTGAAAGCCTCTGCCTTCGGCTCAGGTCTTGATCTCAGGGTCCTGGGATCGAGCCCCGCATCGGACTCTTTGCTCAGTGGGGAGCCTGCTTCCCCCCCACCCCCTGCCTGACTCTCTGCCTACTTGTGATCTCTTTCTCTCTGTCAAATAAGTAAATAAAATCTTAAAAAAAAAAAAAATGAAACAGGGACAGCTGTCTGGCTCAGTTGGTGAAGCATGTGACTCTCGATCTCAGGGTTGTGAGTTCAGTCCCCACAGTGGGTATAGAGTTTACTTAAAAATAAAATCTTTAAAAGAAAGAAAGAAACATCCTTACCGAAGAGTCCCTGACTTGTAATTGTGGGTTTCTCGATGCTCCTTTCAGTCCTGTCGGGTTTGCCACATATATTTTGCGGTTCTGTTGTGCATATTCATTTAGAATTGTCTTCTGGTGGCCTTATCTGTATATTCTGTGATTACATTATGTCCTTCTCGGTCCCCTGATGGGTTTCTTCTGGAGTGTATTTTACCTGCTATTAATATAGCCATTTCTGATTTCTTCTGATTGATGTTTCTGTGGTATATCTTTTCTATCCATTTACTGTCAACCTATTGATGTCATTACATGTGAAGTGAGTTTCTTATAAACAGCAGATAAGGTCATTTTTAAAATCCACTCTGCCAATTTCTGCCCTTTAATTGGTATATTTAGACCATTTACACTTAGTGTACATTTTTACTCTTCCCATAGTTTTTTCTTTTCTGATGTTCCTAATTTTTCCCTATCACTTCCTTTTTGCCTTAGGAACTTCCTTGAGCTATTCTTTTAGATATGTTCAGTGTGTAGCAGATTTTCTTGGTTTTCATTTACCTGTGAATGTCTTAATTTCAGTTTCTTTCTTGAAGCCTGTCTTTGCTAGATAGGGAATTCTGGGTGACAGCTGTCTGCCAGTCCCTGAAAATTGTGCCATGTCCTGCCAGCTCTCGTGGTTTCTGAACATAGACCCTCATTTGAATGTCCTTACTGCACAGGGAGGGTGTCACTGGGCTCTGCTTTTATTTTTAAGTTTTTTAAAGATTTTTTAAAGATTTTATTTATTTGAGACAGAGAGAGGGAGGCTCCACCCCCAGCGCAGAGCCTGATGCGGGACTCGATCCCACGACCCTGAGATCACAACCTGAACTGGAAGCAAGACTGAGCCCACCCAAGTGCCCCTCACATACTTTCTTTTAGCTCTTTCTCTTTTCCTCCTGGGACTCCTTTGACACGCACGTTAGATCTTTTGTTATAGTCCCATAGTCCCTTTTGTTATAGTCCCGAGGCTCTGTTGCTGTTGCTTGTTTCAAGCCTGGTCATGATTTTCCCGTGAGTGCTTTTATTGTGGCCACAGTAAAAGCCTTGTCAGGTGACTCCAACATCTGGGTCATCTCGGTGTTCCAGCCTCTGCGTTTCTTTTCTCATTAAAGTTGAGCTTTCTCTGGGTCTTGTTGCAACAAGTAATTTTCAGTTGTGTTCTGGACATTTGAGTGTTAGGAAATGTTGAGTATTTACTTACAGTTTCTCCTTTGAGGCCTTCTCTGACTGTGCAGGGAAGGGGAAGCCGCCTCATGGCCACGGGCTGACAGCAGCAGCCCGGGCTCCTCGCTCTGCCCCCATTCATGCTCCCTGGGTGGGGAGATGCGTTGTTCCCACTGGGCCTCCGTTAGCACCCCCTCGACCTGGGGTGGGGGCGCCTCGTACTCTTCCCCGCAACCTCCAGGGACCCGGGGAGGGCAGGGGTGGAAATGTCAGCTCTCCGCTGGGCCTTCTCTGACACTGCCCAGCACGAAAAGAGAAACCCACACTCCCCACGCGGCTGCCCTCACTGCCGCCCGTCGTCCCCTCGTGATAATACCGTTTCTGCACAACCTGTGATTGACTCACCAGTCGGTGTTCACGTTACCAGGACGCTGTACCTATTCCTCTGCCTGGACCCAGGAGTGACGCCGCGATCAGGGTTCTGTGTTCACATGACCTTCTCACTCGTAGACATCAAAACTCATTTTCTTTCTCTTGCTTTGTTTGGTTTTGGTTCTTCATCAGATATGCAGGCAGCAATCAATATCACTTGTGTCCGGGGTGTATTTTGCTTTTGTTTCCGGACCATTCTCTGCTCTGGCTATAGTCTGGGCTTTTTGAGTTTGGTACATTTGAGGGTCTCTCTGGTGCCCTCCTCATCACTGATTGGTAGCCTGGCTGAGTACAGGATTTTGAGTTGAAAAAGTTTTTTTGTGATTTACAGGCCTTGCTTTTTTTTCTCTTAAAAATTTTGTGTCACCCCGATCCTTTTTATGTGACTTAAAAAAAAAAGATTTTATTTTTAAGTGATCTCTGCACCCAGTGTGGGGCTGGAACTCACATCCCGGAGGTCAAGAGTCGCACATTCTACTGACTCAGCCGGCCAGGAGCACCTTACGTGACTTACTGTTTGTTTCCTGTGTATGCTTAGCACTTGGTGAGTCTTAACCTCCCGGATGGGACTCTGAAATTTCTTTTCTCCTAGTTTCCATTTCTGTTATCATTTGTCCCCTACTTTTTGAGCTACTGGTTTTTAGAAAGTACATGAAAGATTGCTGTGTCCCCCCTCTCCCCCGCGGCCGGCCCACAGGGCGCCGGGCACGCAGACGTGTGAGACCCAAAGAGCTGCACCGGCTTGTTACTTGCTCTCCCACTCGGCAGCCGCACACAGTCCGGAGAGTTTCTGCCCTCCGTGTACAGCTCAGGCGAAGAGAGAAACTTATGATGATGGTTAAGCTACTGGACGAGAGTGCGGCCTGCAGTTTTAGATTTGGGAGAAAGCTTCTAGTTGAGGGTCTCCATCTGCTGTAAGCCCTTAGTAACTGTTGGGTGACGGGGGGAGGGGGCTGGCTTACACAGAAGAGATTCACTTCATCTCATAGGATATGCAGCCACTTCGAGTTCCGAGTAAACTGCCGCGTTCCCTTACCTATCCGGCCTCGGGTCACGCCGGTGCCTCGGGGCCGTGGTCAAACCTGTGTGTCTTAAAGATGATGATGGCCTCACTTGTGCTGGGTCATCGGAACCTGGTACATGAGAGAACCCAGGAAGTATTTGTTTAGTGACTCGTAAGAAGAGGCCTACTTCTCTTTCATGAAGGCTGACCGACCTTGTAATAATTTTCACTTAACACATGGTGTTACTGATGGTCTCATTAGTCCAAAGTTGGATCCAATTTGTAAGAAAACCCGCTTCATCGAGAGGCGACGTAGCATAAACTTCCCCCGTTTTAGGTACAAGATTCAGTGGTGTTGAGTGTATTTATAGACTCCTGCAGCCATCCTTACGGTCTGATTTTAGAACATTTCCGTCACCCTAAAAAGCAGTCTGTCATCGGCCATCACTCGCCATCCTTCCCCCTCGTCCAGCGCTTCTGCCTCTGTAGGCTTCCCCGTCCTGGCTCGCTTACCTGATGGGGCTGTCGCGTCTGCCTGCCCTCACCCGGCCTCCCGTGTGCAGGGCTCGTCCGTGCTGTAGAGCATAGCCAGCACTCGGCAATACTTCGTCCCTCTTGCCGGATGGTGGCCCCTCGTGTGGGTGTACGACATTTGATTCATTCACCAGGTTGTTTCCACTCGGGGGCTTGTGATGACACTGCTGTGAACTTCCGGATACAAGTTTTCATGTATATTCGTATAGTATGATTTCGGGGGGGTAGATACCCAGGAGTGGGATTGCTGGGCCACGTGGCGACTGTGTTTACCGTTTCGAGAAACAGCCAGACTTTTCCGCGGTATTTTACATCCGTGCCAGCAGTTGTAACAAAGCAGGGTGTGGGAGTTACGATTTCTCCACACCCTCGCCAACACTTGTCGTGTCTTTCTTTCTGAGTATAGCCTTTCGAGTGGGTGTGAGGTGGTATTTCACAGTAGGGCATCTTCTTTTCACTTGGGTTCATGCTTTGTCATGGGTGGCATCTGACTTATTCTAGATGGGAGTCTACAACCAGATATGTGGTTTGCATATGTTTTCTCCCAGTATATGTATTGTCTTTTCATTTTAAATTTTTTTAAAGATTTTATTTATTTATTTGACAGAGAGAGAGAGATCACAAGTAGGCAGAGAGGCAGAGAGAGAGGGGGAAGCAGGCTCCCTGCTGAGCAGAGAGCCCGATGCGGGGCTCGATCCCAGGACCCTGAGATCACGACCTGAGCCGAAGGCAGAGGCTTAACCTACTGAGCCACTCAGGCCCCCCTTCATTATAAATTTTGGTGAAGTCCAATTTATCAATTTTTTTTAAATCACATGCACTTTTGTTGTCACGTCGTATCTTTAAAAAATCATTGCCTAGCACAAGCTCACAAGCAGGGGGAGTGACGGGGGAAGAAGCAGCGGACTCCCCGCCAAGCAGGGAGCCCGATGTGGGACTCGATCCCAGGACCTCGAGATCAGGACCCGAGCCGAAGGCAGAGGCTTCACTGACTAAGCCACCCAAGAGCCCCTTAAGAATGTTTGCTAACCATAATTGGGATTATTACATCTAGCTTTACTTTTGAGCATGCAGATCTGGCTTTAAGATCCACTTGTATATTTAGGTTAAAACACGTTTTACCACGTGATACTGGCATAAACGTAGATTTACGGATCATTGAAACCTGGTAGGATCTCAAAATATTGCTTCACATATTTGAATCATTGAGTTCTTATGAAACATAAAGACCATGCAAGGGTGCCTGGGTGTCCTAGTTGGTTAAGTGTCCGATTCTTGGTTTCAGCTCAGATCATGATCTCGGGGTCGTGAGATTGAGTCTCAGCGTCCAGCTTTGTGGTCAGCGTTGGGTCTGCTTGTCCCTCTCCCTCCCCCGCCCACGAGCACGTGCACTTGCTCTTCTCTCTCTTCTTCTCTCTCTCAAATAAATAAGTAAATAAAATCTTAAAACACCCACACACAAGGGCCACACAGTGGATGAAGAATAGCCTTTTCTTTTTCTTTTTTTGAAAGATTTTTATTTATTTGACAGAGACACAGAGAGAGATCACAAGCAGGCAGAGAGGCAGGCAGAGGCGGGGGGGAAGCAGGCTCACCGCTGAGCAGGGAGCCCGATGCGGGGCTCGATCCCAGGACCCTGAGATCATGACCCGAGCCAAAGGCAGAGGCTTTAACCCACTGAGCCATCCGGGCGCCCCAAGAATAGCCTTTTCAACAAAGTGCTGGAACAAGCAGATATCCATATGCAAGGGGACGCCTGGGTGGCTCAGTCAGTTAAGCGTCTGCCTTCGGTTCAGGTCATGATCCCAGGGTCCTGGGATCAAGGCCAGCATTGGTGGTGTGGGGGGGGGGGGTGCTGCTCAGCGGGGAGTCAGCTTCTCTGACCCTGACTCCACTTGTGTGCTCTCTGTCTCTCAAATAAGTAAATAAAATCTTTAAAAAAGAAAAGTTATCCATATGCGAGAAAAATCACCTTTAATCCACACACCCCTTACCACATGCAAAAATTAACTCAGAACGGATCAAAGATCAGTGAAAACTCACAGCCGTATAACTCCCGGAAGAAAACAGAGGAGAAATGTTTGCTACTGTGGATTAAGCGGAGATTGCTTAGATGTGATCCCAAAAGCATGATCTTTTAGAGCAAAAAGATAAATTGCACTGCTCTCCACAAGATTCCACTGAGTGAACACAAGGACAAAACCACACAGACTGGGAGAAAATACTTCACAAAGCGTATATGTGATCAAGGATTTATATCCGGAACACAGAATGGATTCTCAAAACTCAGCAACCGAGGAACATTAAAAATTGGCTGAAGACTGCGCAGACCCTTCCCCATCGTGGCTGTATAGGCGGCAGATAACGCCTGGGAATGCGCTCGGCCTCGTTAGTCATCAGGGAAATGCTAGTGAAAGCCGCAATGATATCCCACGACAAACCTTACAATAACCAACTAAAATGAAAACGACGATACCAAGTATTGGCAAGGACAGGGGAGTGCAAAATGGCACAGCTAGTTTGGAAAACCTGTTGGTGTTTTTAAAGTTCAGCCTCCCCCTGCGGTGGGATGTGGCCGTACCACCCTGCATCCCACACTTAGCAAGGGAAACACACGCCAAGACTCGTACGTGAGTCCTGCAGAACCGGAAACCACATAGTGATCAGAGTGACGGAAAAATAAACCGAGGCGTATCCACACAGGGCGATCCTCCCCGGCCATAAAGAGTCAAGTACCAAGGCGCACAAGAACTGAGGGGAACCTGAAAACAATTCTGTTGAGGAAAAGGACGCAGAGTATATAGAGCGCGCGTGCACATCTGTAAAATTCTAGAAAGTGTGAGCTGGTCTGTAGTGAGAGAGCCGGCGAGTGGCTGCCCGGGGACCGAGGGCGTCAGGGAGGGCGGTAGGGAAAGGCCACAGTGCGGGCCTCGGTAGTTTCCCGAGACCTGAGTGTGTGGGGTCCTTCGCTCTGCAGGGGAAGAGGGCGCTCAGGCCTGTGGGATAGCGCTCCGCCGCCGTGCTGCCGGTGCCCTACAGTCGACTCTCCTTTTCTTCTCACTTCCAAGTAGTGAGGAAGTACCCTAGCATCTCGAGAGACAGTCCAGTGACGTGTTGAACGTCAGAAGACCACTGAATTGGGTATTCAGCTTCCCCAAGGTCACTGAAGAACAAAATTATCAGAATCAGAATTTCAGCTAGGAAGAACCCTACCTCCTTACGGAAGAATAAGTTAAATGGTTAAGTCTGAGTGTATTCATTAGAAAACACGAGAGCCGTTATTTATAGGTGCACTTGGGCGTGAACAGCGGGCTTATCCTTGTGAACTATGGGAGCCTCTCTGGAACAGCTGAGGGCCTCTTCATGGAGGATTCAGGAACGTTCCCAACGAACTTCAGCGTCAGGCAGAGTTTGGGGCTTGCTCTTTGCTCCTGGTACCAGGAGTCTGGTGAGCACAAACAAGGGTGAGAGTGTCTTCTGGGGGACTCAGGGAAGGCTTCCTGGAGGAGGCATTGTTTGAGAATCCCACTATGTGTAAATGAGGAAGGAAGTATTTCAGAGAAAGGGACCACTGAGAGCAAAGAGAAGAAGGCTTGAGGCTTCTGGGTTGTTTAGGGAATGGTGAGAGGTCTGGTTAGCGGGGTGTGGGAGTCGGGGAGAATGTGGGGAGAGAGGGAACCAGGATGGGAGTGACCGGGTCCTGGAGGGCCTTCCTCCTGTGGTAAGAGATGTGGGCTTGGTTCTGCCACAGGGAGCACCAGCTGAGGGTTGGCTGTTGTTTTAGGAAGGTAACCCTGGGGGCATCGCAAGGGGTCCCAGAGGGGAGGTTCAGAGACAGGGCCAGTTAGAGGATGTGACATTCGGCCCCTGAGGACAGAGTAATAGGGTTACCCCCCTCCCCCAAAACCAGAACTGGGAGAGGTTATCACAGTCAGAGGGATGAGAGAGACGGGTCAGAGGGAGGAGAGAGACCCAGTCAGAGGGAGGAGAGA
>CM052814.1:711309-785461 GCA_028533885.1 Nasua narica | reverse complement strand
CCCCCCCAGCAGGCTTCCTGCTGAGCAGAGAGCCCGAAGCGGGGCTCGATCCCAGGACCCTGAGATCAGAACCTGAGCCGAAGGCAGAGGCTTTAACCCAGTGAGCCACCCAGGCGCCCCATGCAACAGATTTCTGTACATCGATTTTGTACGTCTATGATTTTACTGAATTGATTTATCAGTTCTAGCAGTTTTTTGGTGGAGTCTTTAGGGTTTTCTACATCGAATATCATGTCATCTGCAAATAAAGAGTTTTGTTTCTTTCTAATTTAGATGCCTTTTATATCTGTTGTCTGATTGCTACGGCTAGCACTTCCAATTCTATGTTCAGGAAAAGTAGTAAGATTGAACATCCTTGCTCCTGACCACAGAAGACAGGCTCTCAGTTTTTCCCCATTGAGGATGGTATTAGCTGTGAGTTTTTCATAGATGGCCTTTATTATGTTGAGGTACGTTCCCTCTAAACCTACTTTGTTGAGGGTTTTTACTATGAATGGATGTTGGACTTTGTCAGATGCTTTTTCTGCATCTGTTGAAAGGATCCTATGGTTTTTTATCCTTTTCCTTGTCGATGTGATGTATCACAGTGACTGATTTGCAAATATTGAACCGTCCTCGTATCCCAGGAACAAACCCCACTTGACTGTGGTGAATGTTTTAATGGACTGTTGGCTTCCGTTTGCTCGTGTTTTGTTGAAAATTTTTACATCCATGTTCATCAGGGATATTGGCCTGGAGTTCTCTTTTTTTGTGGTGTTTTTATCTGGTTTTAATATCAGGATCATGCTTTCCAAATGAATTTGGAAACTTTCCTTCCTCTTGTATTTTTTGAAATAGATACTTACTGTTCTTTTATTACCAAGATAAGTTATGAGGTTCTAGGAACTTCCCACAAGTCCATTCAGTTGCAGAGTTGAACTTTAGGACTCAGAATTCCCAATTCCTGGTCCCATGTTATTTCTTCTTTTTAGACCTTTTTACTGAAGTACAATACACATACAGAGACGCGGAGATGTCATTAAATACGCAGCTGCATGAGTTTCTATAAGCAAAACCTCCAGATGAAGGAAGAGCACATTACCGGTTATAGTCGCAGAGCCATAGTTGCCGGGCCAGAGGGGGAGGGCGCGGGCGGGCCGGTGGCTCCGCGTCTAGCGTTTCCTTTGGGGAAGATGAAAGAGGCTCTAGAGATAGACAGTTGCACAACACCGAATGTACTTAATGCTGCTCAACCGTACACTTAAAAATGGTTAAACTGATAAACTTCGTTAAGCACATTTTACAGCAATAAGAGAAGAGAGATCGTCAATGGAGCCTCGGAAGCTGTGCTCCTTCCTTCTAGCCGCCCCCAACCGCCCCCCCCCCCGCCCCAGCACCCCAGGGTTAACGGACTAAATGGAAACCCTATACGTTATAAGGGACCTCGCAGCCTGGCCGTCTAGTTTTACACACTTGGGAGGGCAAAAAGAAAACGCCAAGATTGTTTGCCTGAGGCCCCACAGAGTTTATTCGCCATGATGACTTCCCTGGTCAGTATGGATGGGGTGGGAACCGTAACCGTTGCTTGACTACGTGTTGGATGAACATTTGCGTTTTATCAAGTCCTAGCAGACGCAGAGTTGATGGATTTGCTAAATATGCACAGCCAGGCGGAAGAGAAAGGACACCGCGCGTCTGCCGGTGGCGCCCAGTCTGGTCCTGCTCGCGGCGCCCGCCAGGCCGCTGCGGAATAGCTAACCTTGAGGTCTAAGAGCCCGTTACCTCGCTCACTTTCCGTGTGTTTCTTCAGCTGTTTCCTAAAGTGATATTTATTACAAAGGAAGGACTGTACGCAATTCGTATGCTCGTTATGAAAAAAGAATAATGAAGCAGAAACTCACAGACCTGCCATCTATGTATGTCATGGTTTTAAGTCACTAAGATATCATCACCTGTGTAGCGTAAGCGTGTGCCGGTGTGTCGCTGGAATTCTGAGTGTGCCCTGATGTCTGTCCTTTCTGGCATCTGTTGGTATATGAGCCATCGGGGAAGTGCCACCAAGGCCCGGATCGATTTGTAGCCAAGGGCTGGGGACACACGGAGTCCGGAGGGCACGTGGCACCGTCCCCTGGTCGAGTTCACGGCTCTTCCCGCCTCGCCCGCGAGCCTCGCACCGAAGTACTTGCCCTGTTTAATCGGCCAGAGGAAAAATGTTTCTCCCCTTTAGAAAGGTCGAGGTGGCGGTTTGGATTCTTCCTGCGACGGCACACATTCTCAGTTCCACGAGATCAGTCCGCCGTTTGCCTTTAGCTTTCTGAATTTTGGAGTCTGCTTCTTAAAATTGGAAATTTGTAGAAATCTCACAACACCGGGCTGGGGGCCGAAGATAACCATGTGGTCAAGCAGTCATTACTCTTTGCTCTTTAGGAAGAACCTGTTCTGTGGAAAAGCCCAGATCTCTAGCATCTCGGTGAAAACGGGTTTTTCTCTCTTAGGACGGCACCAGACCGCCCCTGGGTGCAGACGTGAGTTTGGAAGCCCTCGCCGCTGACCTGCGCTGTGACTGCTACTCGTGAGTACCTCGATCTCAAGTCCTGGTCTCTCGGTCTGGTGGGCAGGATGGGGGGCAGCGGCCCTGGGGGGCGGGGTGAGCCCGCAGCCCTGTCGAGTGCCCGGGGTGGTCAGTGCCCGCTCTGGCCTGGCTCCTTCTTCTGAGGGAAGGGACCACCCGTCTGGAGGCTCCGGGAGCTCCGGCGCTGGGGCGCGTGGGCGCCCACGTCGACCCTTGGCTCCCAGCCTCCCCGACCACCCTGGCTGCCTTGGCCACTTGTCGGTCCCTTCTTCCAGGAGACCCGAGCCGGCACTTCAGTGCCGCTGCTTCAGCCCTGAGGAGGCTCATCGGTGAGCGCTCCGTTCTCCGCGGCTCGGGACGCATTTCCACAGCGCAGCCGCTAACCCGCCCAGCCCATAGTGACGGCAGGAGATCAGGGGTTTGTGGCAGCAGCACGCGTGTTCGCGTGGCCGTGGTTCTTGTTAGTTTCTTTACGCTCAGTGACGGGGAGACGTCTGCTCCTCTGGCCTTATTGCCTGATTGCTTGGTCGTCCTCGGTGTACTCGCTGCTCGTGATATTCCTCTGGGTCAGAGCCAAATGGCGTGCTTTCCAGAGCCAAGCAAGGCGATGTTTTCTTTCTTTGTCTCTTTTTTTTTTTTCCCCGATTAATTTATTTCAGTGAGAGAAAGAGCTTGTGTGGTGGGGGGAGGGGGAGGGGGAGAGCGAATCTCAAGCAGACTCCACACTCAGCACAGAGCCTGACACGGGCCCCATCCCACGACCCCGAGATCGTGACCTGAGCTGGAACCGAGAGTCCGATGCTCAGGCGACTGTGCCTCCCAGACGCCCCGAGACAACGTTTCCATGTTGGAGGCATTCAGGACTCGGTTACTCCACAGCGTAAACTTACATCCCAGAGCAGACCCGCAGGGGACGGACTGTGCTGGCACCAGGTTACTTCCAGTTCTGGTCGAAGAAGTTCGTTTCTTACCAAGATGATTACCCTGGAAACCGCGCGGATTGTTCTCAGGGAGCGTGGTCAGGATGCCTCCTTTTTTCTCGTTTCTCCACGTATGAGCATTGAGGCCACGAGCCTCTTCTCTGTCCGGCCGCCTTGGCTCAGGCGTGAAGGCAGGGACTGTCTCGATGACAGGTGTGTGGCGGCACAGGAGTCACGGGCGGTGGTCAGCGGAAGCCCCTCCCTCCCTCCAAGAACAGTGCGGTCCCCCATCCCCGGTGGGATCGAGCTCGTACAACTACATGAACTTACTATTAAGGAGGGGAAGGCTTACGTGAATAGTTTACAGCTTTGAGAGCTAAAACGCAGCGGCAGCTTAATGGCAGAACTTACCTTGGGCCACAGTTCTGGATCCTTCAGGGTAGGACGCAGGTTTCCAAAGGGTCAGGGGCAATGTCGGATGGCGTACAGTTAGGGCTCGAATGCTGTGGCCGCCACGGTTTGAGAGACACAGACTTCTGTCGTTGTCAGCTGCTTGTTTTTGTTAGTTCAAGGTCTCTGCGCCCGTGGGAGATGTTTAAATATTAAGGAAAGGGAGCAATACTCAGCGTTGTATGTGATGATTACACAACCTTATAAAGCTGACACCTAACCACAGAAACATTGCATCCAGCTAATAGTTTAAGCTCTGTGGGCATTTAATGTTATACGTTATGTGGGTGGGCAACGTTATACATGAAGTAAGTTTTAATGTCTAGAAATGCGGTTTTGATCCGCAGCCCCAAACTCTCTCCCAAAGAGCCGCAGGGATTGTGTCGAGGGTGTGTTTGCTTGTTGAACTCGGGAACCGTGCGGAGTCAGCATAGCGTTGCCCAGAGTAATTAGACGGAGGCTTGTCAGCTGCCCTGCTTTAATTCATTTGGCGGGTCCACTCAGCTCGGGCTTGAGTCAGGGCCGCCAGCCTTTGGGCTTCCGCCTTTCGAAGCAGGTGCCGTAAAGGGCTGCGGTGTGAGCTCACTCTGGGCGGTAGGTCGCGCGTGGACCGGCGGCACGTTGGCAGCAGCGGCCCCGCGGATGGAGAGCTTACGGTGAATGCGTAACTTTCTGTCAACGGGGCAATTCCCGTAGACTTTCCACGTGGACTTTAGCACCCGTAGCCGTTAGCACAGGAATGTCTACGCTTCCTCGCATTGTTTCCACCGTAATTACCCTTCTTCTAAAAGCTGGAGTTACCTTAAGCAAACCTGAAAAGCTCGTCCCTGCTGACCCCGGTGGTCCGTGTGTCCCCGAGCTGTGTGGTGCGTGACGAAGCCGCGGTCAGGCTCCGTCCTTCGCACCGCCGAAGAGTAACCGAGAGCACGTCTTCTCCTGCAGGGGTGCGGACCTCTCCGCTTTGGTTCGGGAAGCATCCGTCTGCGCCCTGAGACAAGAAATGACAAGACCGAAGGGCGGAGGTGACACAGGTACGGTCATTGTCACTCGGGACACCCCACACGCTGCTGACCCGCAGAGTGACCGCCGTCTCGCGTCCCTGATGAGAAAGCTGACGTGGGGTCCTCTCTGCCGAGATGGGTCCATGGGCTTCCTCCCGTGCCGTGCGGCGGCCACCTGGTGGCTTCTCAGCCTCGACTTCCCCCAGAGCCCACGCGTCTGTTTTTATCCCCCCCGGGTTTCTCTGTCCTTGGCTCCTGAGAATCTCAGGGCGAACTTTGGTTTCGTCCCAGCAGCATCTGTGCCCCTGAGATTTGTTAACACACGTCCCTCCGTGATGAGGTCCCCGTGTTTTTTGTTAAGATTCATTCGTCCAAACTGCTTTTATTATAAGCTATTTCAGATTCCTCTTGGAGGATGTAAGTGACGAATCGCTAAATGCTGCTCCTGAAACCAGCACACTAGCTAGAATTTAAATAAAAATTTGGAGAGGAAAAAAAAAAGAGCACTGGACTTAGAATCAGGAAAATAATTAAAGGTAAATTACCATGGCATTCAGATTATATTACACGATTTAAAAAAAAAAAAAAGTTCACCCATGGAGAGCTTTCTTATTCTGCATTAAAGTTAAGAATTAAAATAAAATAATACAAATTTTTTTTGACAAAATTAAAAAATCCTCTCGGAAGTAGCTGATACATAATTCACCAACTTAGAATGCCTTGTAAGAAACATCGTGTTAAGCGTGCTGCCTCGGAGCAGAGTCTGACGGTGTTTTGGGACTTGTCACTGAAAATATTTGGGCCTCTGCACACGTGTTGGCTGTTTGGATGTTCGTTTATAATCATGCAGCCAATCCTGACACCCGGGCTCTGCTGCAGTCTGCATTTCTAGTTACCTGTCCCCTAGGGACTTAGCGTTGAAAACTTCCTCACCGAAATCCTTACGCTCTTCAACCTTCTGCTCGACGTGTTCAACTAGACTTTTTTTTTTGTTTTAGGTAAATATGGTATCCTGATATTTGTGTAGATAGTTCCGTTTTAATTGTCATCGCGTAAGCTGTCACAGGAAGATTCTAAACCAAGTTTTGTTCAAAATGTAGTTCCTTGATTTCCCTTACTTACGCAATAGCACATAAAGGACGAGAGCCCCTTCTGATCCCGTGTTGGGATATTATCTCTGTATCTAATATACATTATGATATCATGCTATCACATCTAATGCGCGTGCACTCCTAAATCACTATGGAATATTACTTTCCACTCTTAAAATATTTGTATTATCTTAAAAAGGAACAATTCTAGCTCTTGTTCATTAAACATCGCCATTAAGTTAAGGCATAAACAGTGCAAAGAGGGGCCTTCAAAGGGTGTCTGTTTAAGAGTGGTAGTCCCTTTGGGGTTAATGTCCTGCATTAACACCCGGTAAGTCTGGGGAGACGTTGGTCAGAGGGTAAGACTTCCTGCTATAAGATGAACACATTCCGGGGATCGCACGTACTGCATGAGGACTGTAATTAACAATAAGGATTATATATTTCAAAGATGGTAAGAGAGTAGATCTTAGCAGTTATCACTACACACACCCACACACACACCCACACACACACACACACACAGAAGTAATCATGTGAGGGATAGAGGTGCCAACTAACGTTTGTGGTGATCACGTCACAATAGTGTCTGAAGTCGTCACGATCGTCACACACCTTAACCTTCCCTGTTGTAGTCAGTGATCTCTCCATAAAGGGGGGCAGGTAATGAAAACAGGGAGGCTCTCTAATTAAAAATGAACAAAGTACTTTTTTATATAATTTGTCCCAAAATAAACTGTTTCGATTGCTGGAGGGAAAAAAATTTACACTACGGTGGACGCGCATATAAAACGTCAGCGTTTACATAAAATGAAATACGGCCAGGTGTGTGTAAATTAAATGAAATTGAAAAAAATGTCCCCAAACATCTGGTAGGCAGAGTGTCCCGGGCTTGACCGTCACTCAGACCAGACCCGCTGTGATCGCTGTCCCCTCTCTGTTCCCTTGACCCCTCGCAAGTGTCTCAGGAGAAGCCGCGCTGTCAGTCGCCGTTAGCGCCCTCCACCCAGACGGGTCTGTCATTTATTTGCTCCCCAGGTGAACTCAAGGTCAGTCAGAAGCACTTTGAAGAAGCTTTCAAGAAAGTGAAATCTTCTATATCAAAAAAGGTAAGAAATGCTCTTGACGTGTGTAGAGAAGAGACTGGAACGGAGACCGGTAGATTGTGAACTCACGGAAACGAGGAAAATAATTGTCTTTGTGGGAGCGTTCTTGAGACTGTGGTTTTGTATCTTTCTTGAAAGACTGAAGGCGGAGAGAGGATGGCCCGGGTGGGTCTTTCCAGCGTCTGGGGATTTTTAGTCTCTGTGGTCCACGGGTCCCCTGGCTTGCTCCACCCTTCCCGATGACTCTTATCTGCCTGGAGCCAGACTTCCCCGCCGGCGCCCGGGCCTCGCCCACGAGGTTCAGGCAGGTCCAGATGTCCTCACTGTAAGGTCAGAGAAGGGCTAAACCCACAGCCCGCTTTTCTTTACATACAACGGCAGATCGCTCGGAGGAAATCCGTTGGTGGTAAAGAGGATGGCCGCTGCCACACCGAGCTGGGGGGTGCGTCCAGCCCTCCGAAACCCCCGACTTGGGCACCGTGATAGAGCTCGCTCTCTTGGCTCCTTGCTTCGGGGCTCCTGCAAGTGTAATGCGCCTTAGCCTTGAGAACCTGCTTCCTGCTGGACTAAAACTCCCTTTAAATCATTAGCCGTTTATTACCCCAGGCCTAGTATTTCTCACGATAATTACTGATTGGAAACCTCAGAGTCAAAGTCCAAGGAGTTCCGCGAGGTGGGCTGCCCCACTCGGTTCTCAAGTTTTGCTCTGAACCTTCCAAGGGAGGTGACCACCATACCACTTCTATTATTGTTATTGTTATTTATTTATTTATTTTAAAGATTTTATTTACTTATTTGATATAGAGAGAGAGAGAACGAGAGAGGGAGTACAAGTGGGGGGTGGATGGTAGAGAGAGGAGCAGGCCCCCCGCTGAGCAGGGAGCCCGATGCGGGACTCGATCCCAGGACCCTAGGAACATGACCTGAGCCGAAGGCAGACACTTAACGACTGAGCCCTCCAGGCGCCCCTCCACTTTTATTATTTTTTTAAGATTTTATTTTTCGTTGCTCTCCGTTCCCGACGTGGGGTTCGAACTCACAACCCCGAGATCAAGAATCACACGTTGTGCAGACGGGGCCAGCCAGCGCTCTCCCACTTACCGCTGCTAACCGCAGGAGCCCGTTCGTCGGCTTGGGCTGGCGGTGGCTCCGATGCGGCTGCAGGAGGGTCTGCCGTACCCAGGACCCCGCTCTCCGCCGTCGCTGGAAGCGGTGGTCTGCCTTTGCCTCTCGGGCGTTCTTGTTCTGGATCCCTAGGGAAACAGATCTGTTCTGCTGAGCATCTTCCGATGAAACCCGGTCTTACTAATTAAAACCAGGAGTAGTTTGACGGACTTGTGCTCCTCGTTCTGATCGACGGGAGGCCCGTGACGGCAGGGTCCTCCCGAAGTCTTCGTCATCGGAAACGTGGTCTTAGCTGAGATCTTTCCTCACCTGCAGCTGGAGTCCCGGGCTTGTCAGGACGTCGGACGTGGGGACACGGCTCCTCCTCTAGCCTCACCGGGCTCCGTAGAAGCGTATCCACGCAGTAGTGCCCACACACGGTTCTGTGATCTCCGCCAGTGTCTAGAACGTTCCATCCCTCCCCTCTGTGGCCGCTGCTGACAGCACTGGCCGTGATCGCAGGTCTGACCCGCCCGTGGGCTGCATCCCCGCGGAAGCCCGTGCTGTGCGCTCCCAGCTCCGGCTGCGCTGCTCAGGGGAGGCTTCTGCGTGCGGTCCGTGTCTGCCTGGGCAGTTTTCCAGGATAAGAATATACACGGCTCCTCCTTTCCTCTCCTGGGGGACACTCGGAGCTGCTGGGGTGTGGAGGGTTCCACGAGTAACGTGTGTGTGAGAGCAGGGCGCTGGCCTGCCCTTCTCCCGGGTGCGCAGCCGGGGCGGCGTGGCCAGGGCTCCAGACCCTTCCGTGGGGAGCGGCCGGGTCCCCCAGTGTCATGGTCCTTTCACGGCAGCATCGGCGGCGCAGGAACCCGTGTCCCGTGTGCTCTCCATGAGCATCTCCGAAGGGTAGGACGGCCAGCTAGGTTTCACGTGCTTGTGGGCCATCTGGAGTTCTGCGGTCCTGCCCTCGTGCTTCGATCTGAAACACTCGACTCGCTTCTCTCCTTGCTGTAAACTTGCACAAGTTCTTAACTTACTCAGGTGCGCACGCCGAGGGTATATTCTCTCCAAATGTGCCGCTCACCTTTCTGTCATCTAAACGCACCTTCTGGAGAGCAGGAGCCTTGAATCCAGATGGAGGCCGACCCGGCTTCTGTGTGTAGGGCGTGTGCGTCCCGTAAGGGGAAATCTTGGCCATTTCAAGGTCACAAAGATTCTCGCCTTTGCTTTTTTTCTAGACGTTTATTTTTCAGCATTTACCTGGAGGCTTATGATTCATCTCAGGTTCATATGTTAGTTTGATGGGACGGGACGTGGGGATCACGATTCCGTGTTTCCGTGTGGCTCCTACTTGGTCCGACTGTTGGGAAGGCTTCCCCATGGAGTCACCACACCCTTGGTGTGAAGACCGGCTGTTTGTAGGTTCACAGATCCGTTCCGGGCTCCGTCTAGTCTGTCTTTATGCCACTGTATCTTTTTGGCCACAGTCTTGATGACTATAGATCTCTAAGTGTTGGGATCAGGCTTAAGGTCTCCAAATTTGTCCTCATTATCGCCCCTCAATTTAAAAAAAACATTTTAGGCCCTTTTCATGTCCACATAAGGTTTATAATCAGCTTCTCGGTTCCTACCCAAGAAGCCTGCTGGGATTTGGGATGGGACTGAATCTAGATCAGGTGTGAGAAGAGCTAAAGAAAAGAGTTTTTCACTTAGTGAACTTTGTACATATGTCCATTTATTTAGATTCATTTAATTTCTCTTAGATAAATTTATTCACTTTTTAATTCATTTCACTTCCTAGATCCACGGGATTTACTCAATAATGTGAGTTTTCATGGTAAATATTTTACCATCTTTCATCAAATTTATTCCCAAGTAATCTATACTTTTTTATGTTATTTATGGATTTTTTTTTACATCTTGTTTTCTAACCGTTGCTAATATATAGAAGATCAGTTGGTTTTTATCTGTTGACCTTGGATAACTCATTTGTCACTCTCTTTATCTCCAAAAAGGTCCATTTTCTAGAAACTGCTGTAATTTTGAAAAGTTCCCATGTTTGCTGCTTGAGTGACTTTATTACAGACGCTGCAAATGTGTCGTGCAAAGTTCGAAAATCTCTTGACCTGATTTCTAAATCTGGGCACGTCTTCATCCACGCAGCTACGGCAATGGAGGATTAAGTCTTCGCTTTATGTCCTTTACACACTTTGGCAGGTGAATTTGACACCAATGTATCTTATGTTTATGGGGGGGATCTCGGATCCTCCTCCTTCCTTTCTTCCTGGTCCTTCCCAGTTGAGAGCTGTGCTAAAGAGCCTCTTCCTTCTGGTTGAGGACAGTGCAGTTGAAATTAGAGGCACAGGCAGCGTTGAAAGGTGTGGTGCTCCCCGTGGCATCTTTTTGGATGTGATAATGAGCGGGTCGTTCTTTATGCGTTTATAATCAGGGCTCTTTTACTTGTAAAGGATAGAAACCCAACTCCAACCCAGAGGTCTTTGGGGGCTCCCGGGGGGCTCAGTCAGTGAAGCCTCTGCCTTCGGCTCAGGTCATGATCCCGGGGTCCTGGGATCGAGCCCCGCATTGGGCTCCCTGCTCCGTGGGGAGCCTGCTTCTCCCTCTGCCTCTCCCCCTGCTCGTGCCCGTGTGCTCCTGTGATCTCTCGCTCTCAAATAAAAAAGATGTAACTTAAGTTTAAAAAACAGGGGTTCCTTGTTGCACATAACAAGGATCTTGAGAGCGCAGTCGGCTCTAGGCATGCAGATCGTCACTGCAGCATTGCGTGGGGGAAGGTGGGAGGTCCCCGCCGGCTCGGACGGGAGCGTGTCGGGGAGGACACCCTGTCAGGGAGGCCCAGGGTAGGATCCCACGCCGGAAGCAGTCAGTGTGGCCAGTCAGGAGATCGGGTGCTCGGGCCAGGCCGGGCTGCGAGGGGCCACAGAGTTTATTGCAAAGGTCACGCCTTCAAGGCCTAGAATGAAACTCTGTGCATAGGATGCTGGTGACTCGGGCTAACTGACGTGGTAGTGGCGGGATTGGGGTTTGCAGTCTCCACGCTGAGAGAGAATCGCTAGATCTTGTTTGGCGTGCAAGGGACACCCACATTTCAGCCTCTCGGACCTGCCTACCGAAATGGCAGTCTTTGAAGTGAGTTAACACGGGCTCCACGAGACGTCTAAGAGACGGAAGTCCCGTCCCGAGGCCTGCAGGGCGGGCCTTCAGAGTCCTCACACACTCCGCACGCTCTTCGCTGAGACCCAACGCCCGGTAAACCCTTGGTGATGGGTGGGGGGTGCCGACAGCGAGCAGACAGTCCTCTCCGTCTGTCCGTCCTCGCCGGCTCCCACGCAGCAGGGCCAGGCCCTCGGCCTCCCCCGGAGATCCCTGCCGGTCCCCAGGGCCAGCGAGCGGCCACGTCCCATCTGGCCCCAGGAGGACCCGACAGGGTGCGGTCTAGGAGGACAGTTGCCCGACACAGAAGCCTGGGCCTCTGCCAGCAGCTTCTCCGGGTGCAGAGGCGAACGTCCCGGCCGCATGTGTGTCACAGAGAGAGCAGCGTCGTTCCCTGAGCCGGTGTCCCCACACACCGGACACCTGGGACCCCCTGGCTACTGGCCACGTTGAAACCTGGAGGTTACTTTCCCCGATATTTATGGTCTCCCATTACGGTCTCTTCCCGCGGCTCACTCGCACCGTCAGGAAAGAAGCCTCACTCACGCGGACAGTCGGGTTTTGTCCTTTATTCCTCCTGTTGGTTTGCCCCCAGCGGCGTGGTCCTCACGCCCGCAGCTCTGCCGTTGTCGTCTCCACACGCAGCGGCAGGTGCTTCATGTCCCAGGTTATTTCCGCCCCACGGACGCTCCCAGGGAACAGTCCTCCAGTCAGAGTTCCCAGCTGTGGTTTATCCGTCACCTTCGACCGGACCCTTCACGTGTGCCGCGTCCCTGCTGTGTGCGTGCCAGGTGCTGTGCTGGACTCACGGACAGAAAGGTCGCAGGAGACAGGCTGCTACGCACAAGAACACACGTTAACCTGGGCACTCGATCCCATCAGCGTTAGGAAGTGGCTTCCACGTAGTTTTGTGACACGTAAGGGACCAACGACGTGACAAAGGCAGTGTGGCTGGTTTTGTAAAAAACACATCTGCCCCTGTCGTGCCAGATGTTGTGGGAGGCTACGCAGCGGATGTCCCAGTGAGACCTAGTACTAGCATGTTCTTCATATTTTTGGTGACCGTAAATCTTTAAACCTTAAATATTTGATTTCTGAAAAACTTAGTGAATAAGAAGCTACATCTTCTCTTTGGGAAATAGGCATCGTATGAATTTTGAGTCAATATTAGATAAAGCAGATGACCAAGCTGATTATTAATTACTCTTTTAAAAAGAAGGCAGGACATCTTGGTGAAGTTCCACGTTCCTTGTTTGGCTCCTTAACTGGTTCTCATGAAGCAATTACTTACAAAACTGGTGACGGCTGCTTGAAGGGCAAGAGTGGCCGCCCTTGGGGCCTTGGATCCTTGATGAACTTTGTTCATCATGAACACACGGACACACGAACAAAGTTCATACGGTGAACTTTGCACCATATGAAGGTCTTACCTATTCGAAAAAAGTAAATATTGAGGGGCGCCCGGCCGGCTCGATTGGTGGAGTGTGCAATCTTGATCTCGGGGCTGTGATTTCCAGCCCTACATTGGGTGTAGAGATTACTTAATAAACAGATAAAAATTTTTAAAAATTAAAAAATAAATAGGAACACCTGGGTGGCTCAGTCGGTGAAGTGTCTGCCTTCAGCTCAGGTCATGATCTCAGGGTCCTGGGATCGAGCCCCGCATCGGGCTCCCTGCTCAACGGGGAGCCTGCTTCCCTCTCTCCCACTCCCCCTGCTTGTGTTCCCTCTCTCAATGTCTCTCTCTGTCAAATAAATATATAAAATCTTTTTAAAAAAATAGTTAAAAAGTAGGGGCTCCTGGGTAGCTCAGTGGGTTAAAGCCTCTGCCTTCGGCTCAGGTCATGATCTCAGGGTCCTGGGATCGAGCCCCACATCGGGCTCTCTGCTCTTCAGGGAGCCTGCTTTCCCCTCTCTCTGCCTGCCTCTCTGCCTACTTGTGATCTCTCTCTCTCTCTGTCAAATAAATAAAATCTTTCAAAAAAAATTTAAAAATAGACATTGAAAAAAATAGTAATTTAAAAGATCCTGAAGACCAAAATAGTAATAGTTATAGTTATCTTTAGAAATGAGGATTAATTTTTTTCTGCTGATCTGTTTTTTCTAATATTTTTGCAATAAATCTTGTTTTATAATTTAAAAAGTTACTTTAAGAAAGGAATCGCTCTAACCTGGTTATAAAGTAAGGGTGCCCAAAATGTCTTCACTGTAGATTATTCAGCAGTGATACTGATGGACAGAGGGACCGTTTTATCCTATTTCACAGTCATTTCACTAATTCCTACTTTACGTTCACCTTTGAAACCGTTGAAAATTTCAAGGTACTTGAAAAATCAGTGAAACAAGTTACATAGATTTTTTTTTTCCCCCCAATCCGTCTTTCCCACTGGAGGCGAACTTTAAGTACAGCCCAGGAAGTGGGCGTCCCTCGTGAAGGGAAAACGCGCTGTGGTCGGGGGTTCTGCTCATCGCAGAGAGGACATCTGTTTGCCTTTCCCTGATTCAGGATTGTGCCCAGAATAAAAGCCAGTGGTCGTAAAGTCCCCTGTGAGCCCTGGACAGACGTCATACGTGCGGAGGGGCCCATCGTGGCCGCCTCTGCGGGTGCCCGGGCGTCGGGAGACGTCGGGATCACGGCTGTGCCTCTGGCGCGGGGCCCCGGGCTGGTCGGCATGCGCCTCAGTGCTGAGGCCATTTGTTGCTGTTCGAAATCACTTAAATGCCTCTGCTCTGTGGTCTTTTAATTCTTGCTTATTTTATGTTGGGGACCAGACGGGGGCGAGCGGAAGCTCCTGGGGAAAACCGGGCAAACTGCAGCAGCAGGAAAACTGTAGGAAGACCAAGCTGGGGGTGTGTGTGGGGGGGCAGCCGAAAGCACGCTTCTGTTTTCCAGAAGCCTCAGTAATTAAAACGTCGCGATCGTGGGACATGAGCTGACTCTAACCCGTCACTTCTACAAGCAGCCCGTCATGCTGGTGCCCACACCGGTGACAAAGACGGGCACCGATGTGGGGGCAGCTGGAGTCGGGCTCACACGTCCCTCGGACGGCCCGGAGGCTGGGCGTCCCTCATCGCGGTGTCGGCAGGGCTGGCTCCTGCCGAGGCCGCTTGTCCTCTCCCGGTATCCTCGCCCGGCCTCCCCAGGCCTGTCTGTCCTTCGTCCATCTTCCTGCGGAGACGCCGGCCCCGCCAGCTTAGAGCCCGTCCTGGGGCCTTCGTTCTGAATCCAGGGCCGCCCTGAGCACCTTCCCTCCAGTCACGGTCACTGTGCGGTCGTGGGGGTGGGACGTCAGCGTGCGCGTTTGGGGGACGCAGATTGGCCCCCGTCGCACTCATGGGCTCTGTGTGTGTCTTGTCCCCTGTTCTCAGGACCAGGTGATGTATGAAGCTCTGCGGCGGTCCCTCAGCCGGTGACCCCGGTGGCAGCGGGCCCCGGAGCCGGCCCGAGCATCCAGCCGGCCGCCTGACGCGAGGGGGACGTGTGCGCACATCTCTCGTCGGAGCCGAAGACTCTCCCCGTCTGGCTGGCCGGGCGCAGGAACGTCCTCCCTTCTCTTTAAGAACAGGAAAGACGTTTAGCTGCTGAGCTAAACTAACCAGTGACTTTTTTTAAATAAAGTGTTTATTTTGAAACAGTCTCGACTGTACTTCGGAAGAGTCGCGATCACAGAAAACAGAACTTTTCCCCTGAGCCGCCTGCGCGCAAGTTGCTTGCTTGAGGCGCCGTCACCCCCAAACACCGTGATGTACGTCTCCTGCGCCCCCGGCTCCCCCAATAGCCAGCCGTGAGACACGGCCGTCCTGTGGGTCCCCCGCTCCCGCCAGGCCTCTCTCTGCAGCTGCCCCGGTCGTCCTTTGTGACCGAAGGGTCAGGAGTGAGTTGCTGCGTCGGTTCCTGTTTTGCTCGAGCTCCCTCGACGTCCTGACTTCTGACTTTCTGGAAGGTTCCGGCCTGGTTACTTTGTAGAATGTCCTCAGCGGTTTGCCAGCAGCGTCCTCGTGGTCCCGCCCCGCTTACGCGACCGCGGCCACAGGAGCCCTGTTCTCGCTGCGTCCCGTCCGGTGGCGCCGTCGGGGTCGGCCCGATCCCGGCACAGTCCCCGGGACCCCGTGGGAGGGCCATCCTGCTGGGCCGCTCACACGGGGCTCTTCTCTGGACGACTCCTTCCTCGTCGTGCTCAAACTCTGAAGGTCTGTGCAGCTTTGAGGGGCAGTCGGGCCTTTGTTCCACAACCGCCTTTCTGCCGGCTTCCCTTCCCGTGTCCTCACGGGCGCTGCCTCGCGCGGCCCTTACCTTTCCTCATTTCCCGCCGTCTGCCGGCGGGCCTCCCGCCCCATCTCGCACACGCTGAAACCGGGCCGCCCTTCCAAAATACCCCGTAATGAGGTGGAGACAGCAGGGTCTGGACCGGGCCCCTTGACCCCGACGGTGAGATCCAGCCTCCATGAGGAAGAGCAAAGGGCTGAGGCTCTGGGCCTTGAGGAGTCTTGCAGGACCGTGGGGGGGGCGGGGGGCGCAGCCGGCGGAGACCGGACCCAACCGGTCTGCCACCGTGGACCCCAGCGCCGACCTCGCGCCGGCTTCCCCCCTCGTTATCATGTGCTAAGTATTGAACGTGCTCACAAACATGCCACGCACGAAGAAGCATGACCTTCGGGTGTGCAGGTGCTGATAAATCCCGCCTACACACGCTTCGCTGTGCCTGCTCCTCCCCCGCCTGTCCCCGGGAGGCCACTTTCCTCTGTGCGTCTCCCCCCAGCCAGGGCTGAACCCCAGCAAAGCCTCGCCGGGCGCCCCGTCCGTGGCGTGACATCAGCCCGTCCTCAGCACCCGTCCCCCCGCCCCGACTGACTTGTACTCTTGTCCGTTGTTCTCCGAGCCTTGGCCGGGGAGGCCCCCACCCCCCGGAGCGCCTCCCGTGTCCCGTCCCACTCAGTGTCACCCAGCCCCACCCAGCGCAGGGCCCGTCCAGGCCCGGGAGTACCACTTCCCGAGAAGCTTTGCCCCGTCCCTCCCTCCGCTTGTGCGTGGGCTGAGTTTCAGGCTGACCTGGGCGGCGGTGCCCACATCGGACCAGACCCCCCCGCCCGCCCCCGCTTCCGTGGAATGAAAACAATGTAACCTGAGTCGCATAGCCCAATCGCTTCCCCACAGGAAGCCGCATTAACGCTGGGGAGATCGCCACCCGAGGTGTCGACCCATGGGGGCCCCGGGGGCTCCGACGAGGAGCCTGCGGGACTCTGGGGGCGTGTCGTCCGCCACCGAGTTATTGCTCAGAAGGGCTCCCCAGACATTGGTCCCCGGCTGAGCAGCCCGAGGGTGCTCAAGGCTCTCGGGAGAAACTGTTGATGGGAGCTGGGCCTTAAAAAGGGACGATGTACGTATGGTTTACACCAAAATTCTAACTACCTTGTTTTGCGCACACAGGAGCCGTGAGGGAGCCTGGTGGGTGGACAGTGGGCCCTTGAGACTCCAGGAAATTTGGCTGGCTTCAACTGTCTCAGAATTAATAGCGTAGAAAGCAAAAGGAGTTTCACGCTCACCGGGGGCCTGAGAAGTGCAGCCACTGAGTGAAGGAAGCAGCTGCGGCACAGCAGGAAACCGTCTTTCAAGGTGAAAGGCGCCGTCTTGAAAGGGGATCAGCAAATTAACTCAGCCAGCACTTTCGGGGCTCCTGCTTCGCGTCTGCTGGTTTCAGTTGCCTCCTTGATTTTTCCCAGCTCACGAAGAACTTACAGTCAGGTTTTCCAGCCCTCGACCGCCACACGCGGTTCGTAGTTCGAAATTAAGGCGCCGGGGTGGCTCAGTCGGCTGGGCATCTGCCTTCGGCTCAGGTCCTGACCCCGGGGTCCTGGGACTGAGTCCCACCTCAGGCTCCCTGCTCAGTGGGGAGTCTGCTTCTCCCTCTCCTGCTGCTGCTCCCCCTGCCTGCTCGTGCTCTTTCTCGCTCTGTCTCTCAAATGAATAAATCTTTTTTTTTCTTTTAAAGATTTTATTATTTGACAGAGAGAGATCACAAGTAGGCAGAGAGGCAGGCAGAGAGAGACAGAGGGGGAGCAGGCTCCCCGCTGAGCAGAGAGCCCGATGCGGGGCTCGATCCCAGGACCCCGAGATCATGACCTGAGCCGAAGGCAGAGGCTTTAACCCACTGAGCCACCCAGGCGCCCCTAAATAAATAAATCTTTTAAAAAAATAAAAAGTAAAATAATAGATAGCATGTCTTTGAATTCCCACAACTAGTTCCGGAAGCCTCAGGCAGCAGCCGCTCGGTAAACTCCGAGGTTGTGTCGAGTGTTTAAATGGCGGTCGGGTCTTTCTGAGGGGCTCATTGTCGGTCGAGCTCTTAGGGCGACGTGGAACCCCGAAGGTGAACCGGGGACCCGTGAGGATAGAGCGGAATGCGGGATGTGCCTGCTTACAGCGGAAGCTATCAAATGTATGCGTAAAAGAACAGCACTTGGGTAGCCAAGTCGCACTTTTTGTGGGTAACCCGGTCCCAGCAGGACTCCCCGAACGCCCCTTGCTGGGATTCTCCACCCGCGCGCGGCCGGCCTCCCTCCCCCGTCCGCCCCTCCCCCCCCCCCACGGCTCCCACCCTGGATTACTGGGAAGGGAGTCTGAGACAGTGTATCAGCAGGCATTTTAATTAAGTGATTTTTAAACGGAGAGTGTGGAGGCGAAGAAACGGCGACTCTATTATTCGGTCTCTGTAGCGAAAGATGGAAGGAATTGGGCGAATGGAGGATCTCCGGAGACAGGAGAGAAGGCGCCCACCTCTCCGCAGCAGCGTCCGACGCCGGTGGCCGTGTCCCCGCGAGGCCGCCCCCGGGGGTCTGAGCGCATCCTGCTCTGCGGCCCTGTGGATTTCGTCTTGGGAAATATGGCCTGCAGTTTCCCGAGTTGTAATGCCACAAAATGCCTTTGAATCATCCATCTGTGTTTCTCAACCCCAGGTTACGCAAGAATCACCCAAAGCTTTTCAAAAACATGCCACCTGGGCCTCGCCGCAGACGGTTTGGAGCAGAGTCCCTGGGCGGGGAGCGGGGAACCCCGCTCACACACTCTCCCAGGCGGTCCTGATGCCCCCCCACCCCGGGGAGGACCCCTAGAACCCCACTCTCGCCGTTTAAAGGTGGGGAGCCCCGGGAAGGAACTGCGCGGGAATACGCCCTAGTGACCCCCAGGGTGGAAATGCGAGGCCAGCGCGTTCTCCTGCGACCACAGAGGCTCGCCTGCCTTGAGCTGGGGGAGGTGACGGTCTGGACCCCAGTTCAGGTGGCTATCGCCATGATTTGCCCCCAGCAGTGCACGGGCCGTGGCGGGGACAGAGAGCTGGCGCGAACAGGCTGCGGCTCCAAGTGCCTCTCCTCCAGGTCGCTGAGCTGGCCCGAGTGCCTGTCCCTTGGCCCCAGGGAGGGGAGCAGCGCCGGGGACTCCCTGCCCGGCCTTCTCAGCATCCCCAAACAGCTCACACACCCTCTAAGGCCACAGTGCCCTGTGCAGGGCGCCGGGCACCCAGGCCACATGTCCAGGCTGCAGGCGGCAAGACTCTGGATGGCCTCCTCATCGGTGCCCGTGCAGAGGGCCTGGGGTGGCCATTCGCCTCTTGCTGCAGGTTTTCCGCGAGCAGGCCACTGCTAACCCGAGTTCTTGCAGGCATGGACTTGACCTTCCCCGGTCTTCTGCGACCCCGAGCCCAGTGGCGGGCCCTCTTCCGGGAGCCTCCGGGGAGGGGTGGTGGGTCTGGGGCAGCCCCGGGGAGGCACCCTTGAGTGGGGTTGTCCCTGCCCATCCCTTCCACCCTTCAGGAAACTATCAGGATGTGCTCTACCAAAATGAGGGAGGAAAGCAAGAAACGGAAGACCGGGGACAGAGGGCCCTGCACGGGGTGGGGGGAGGATAGGGGTGCTCGGGGAGGCAGCCCGGCCAGCCTGTAGCGGGGGCTCAAAGCACAGGTCGCCACAGGTCATGACCTCAGAGCAGGGTTTGGAACATGAAGACGGAACGCCCACCATGGGCCTGGCCCACTTCTCTGTCCTCTTCTGTCCATTCCCGGGAGCACCGAGCACCTCGCTTCCCCAGCGCCCGAGCACGGGAGCACCGAGCACCTCGCTTCCCCAGCGCCCGAGCACGGGAGCACCGAGCACCTCGCTTCCCAGCGCCTGAGCACTCGGACTTCAGCCTCTGGCAGCTGGCTGAGTCTGGAGGCAGAAAGCCCAGAGCAGCCCTCTCGGTTCTGAGCATCTGGCTGCTGGATGGAAGCACCTCGTTAATGGGTGCCCCGTGTGCCTCCGGGGGGTGGCCCCAGGGCACCCGATGGAGAATGAAGCCAGGCTCTGTGGGGGCCGGCACCCGCTGGTGCATCAGGGCCCTACAGAGTGAGGCTTGGACCTGCTCAGCTTTTCGAGACGGAACTATAGGTTTGCTGCAGATCCGCACATCGGTCAGACCACACAGCCACTGCATGATTTCACTTGTGTGTGGGACCTAAAAAGCAAACAGAAACAGACTCCTAAATGCAGAGAACTGAGGGTTTGGGTGAAGGGGGTCCAGTTACCAGTAAGTCGTGGAAATGCAAGCACAGCGTGGGGAATAACGTCACTAACATCCTAACAACCTCGTGGGGTGGCCGAGGGCAAGCGCTGCGGAATGTACAGATGCGTCGAATCTGTGTTCTGCACCCGAAATGAACATAACATCGACTGTCGACTCCAATCTTAAAGCATTTTCTAATGAAAAGATTTGGGGGGCACCCGGGGCGTCCGACTCTTGGTTTCGGCTCGGGTCATGATGTCAGGGTCCTGAGACCGAGCCCCGCGTCGGGCTCCTCGCCTGGCGGGGAGTCTGCTTGAGATTCCCTCTCCCTCTGTTCCTCCGTGCTCACTTGCACGCTCCCTCAGATAAATAAATCTTAGGGAAAAAATTTCTTGACGGTAGTTTGAAGAAATTCCCCGAATGAATCAATAAGAAACACTTGCGGTGAGTTAGAAAATACTGTGTTTCTCCCTCCTCAAAATGATTCTGATTTCTGCTTTCCTCAAAATATTCCAATACAACTTTTTCACGAAGAACTTCAGAAAAAGAAAGACCCACGAAAGTCGGGATAATGGTCCCCTCTGGGGAGGGCTGCCCAGGGGTCCCCTGTGGTGCGTGTTCTGCTTCGTTCCTTGTACACTTGACTGAGGCACGGACGCATCCAGAAAGCTGCACACACTCGTGGACGACTTGATGAGTTTGGAGATAAGTACGCACCTGTGAAACCATTGCGACAGCCTGAGCCATAAATCTGTCATCGCCTCCCGCCCTCTTAATTGATTTCCTTTTGTGATAAGAACACGACATGAGATGGACCGTCTTTCTGCATTTGTAAGCAGATGGCACAGTCTGGTTAATAAGCACGGGCACTGCACAACACCATCGTCGTTCTCATGGTGCCACGCAGACTTTGTACCCTCGACTGGCGCCCCCCGTGCCCCCACACCCTCGCTCCGTTTCTGTTAACAATTCTCTAGGCTGTATTGCATACATTTTCCGTGCTTTCCTATACTTACGACAGACACATTTCACAACGAAAACAGATTGCTCTTTTGTTTTCGTTCACGAAGCAATCAGGGATTGCTCTTGGGAAAGACAACACGGCCGAGCGGGCGGAGGGAGGGCGACTATGAGGCTGTAAGTCACGGAGCCAACTTTCTGTGTGCGAGGAGCGCCTCAGCCCAGCAGAGAGCAACCGCAGGAGCTGGGCCGCGGCCAGCCCTGAGTCACCGGGCAGATGCGCTGGCCTACACGGGCTCGGCTGGTGCGGATGCGGGCGTGCCCGCTGCACAAGATGACATCTCTGCCAACGCGGTTTCAGAGCCAACAAATAATGCCTTTGTCTCCTCACTTTCTGCTTTTCCTTTCCCTGCAGCCACCAGGCGTCTGCGGAGCCCACACGCCTTTGCGCTCTTGTTCCCGTGGGCCCTCGTGGGGCCGGCCGGGCCTCAAAGCTCGAAGGAAGGTCCCCAGCCGTGAGAGCCTGTCCCACGTTCCCACGTCAAAGGAAAATCAGCCAAGTTCACGGACTCCTAATCGGGTCTGGCGGCCACCGTCGCTGGGAATTAGGAACTGGAGGGCGGAAACATAACCCGGGGGGAGAGGTTTCACGTATTCGTTCAAGAGCTATCGACTGGCCGCCGTGAGCCGGGCTCCGTGCTGGGCTCCGTGCCGGTCCCCGGCGGTACCGCTCTGAGCAAAACCCCAGCCTGTGCCATGACCTCTCCCCGGGGTGGGGGGCAAGGTCGGCGACCCGAGCACACGCAGCGCACAGAGCGGGGGCAGGGGCCGAGCGGGCGGGGCCACGGGGGCCTAGCGGTCTATGCGGCGGCCTCTGTGCGGGCTCCGAGTGTGACCTCCGACCCGGCCCCACGCCCCCTCCGACCCTGGGGGCCCCCCAGTCGGGGGAGGAGAAGCTGCCCCCTTAGTCCGGGTCATGCCACCAGCTTCGTCATGAGAAGCGCGGCCCCGGGGCTGAGTGGTAACCCATCCAGTTCTCCCAGGGCCCCTGGGTGGGAGGTGTCGCTGTCGTCCGCCCCCCGCAGAGGAGGGAAGTGACCCCGGAGCTCACAAGGAGCTGGCCGCAGCCAGAGGGGCGGCAGGGCAAGTCTCACCCGCCGAAAATCCCTTTTTTCAAGGAAACAAAGCACAATTATGGGAAGTTTAAAGGTCTAGGGTTTACATAATGCCCCAAGTGTAGTCACAAGGCAGAGCGGTGACTCATCACAGGAGAGAGGCTCGAGTCCTCGGAAGTCCTGGCTGCGGGTCGGCCGGACGAAGGGCGAGTCCGGGGCCGGGGGCCGTGACCCGCTCGGGAGCAGGAGAGCGCCTGTCGTACACGGGCCGGCGACCGCGCCGTTTATCCTCCCGTGGCTGCAGGGATGCCTGAACGGGCGGGAAGGGGGCGAGGGTACTCCAGCCACCACTGCTCCCATCTTCCGAAGCTTGTCCCCAGGCTTGCCGCTGGGCGGACGGGTTGGGTGGTGACGTCCCCGATCCGAGCGTGGCGTCTCCTCCCGTGAAGTCGGTCTCGAGTTCCTGCCCTGCCTCCTTTCCTACCATCAGTCGGGGAGGCGGAGGGGCCTCAGGACGAATCCGTCTGCCTCGCCCCTTCCCCGGGGGCACCTGCCGGCCGGGACGCTCGCGGGAAGGTCACCCACGGCTCCATTCTGGTTGTCGGGACGTCGCCTTCCGGAAGCTCGACCCCCGACGCCCGGGAGGCTGATGAGAAGCAGAGGCCTCGAGAGCGCGTGTGCGTGTGCGTGTGTGCGCGTGCACGGGGGGGGGGTGGCGTGGCGGCGAGGGCATGGTGAGAGGCCGCTCCTGCCGCAGCACCGCCCACCCCGCCCCGTGGCCACCGGCACGGCCGCCCCAGCCGCGCCTGGAAAACCCAATCTCATGGGGCCGTTCCAGTCCGAGGACAAGTGTGTGTTCAAAGTGGGTACTTGGAAAACCCGTGACTTGCCAGGATCTCGCTCTGGGGTCTCTGGGAGGTGGCCGGTCACAGACGCACAGCCCAGGCCCCGAGCCCCGGCGGCGGATGGAGCAGCAGATGGGGCACAGCCAGGACCGTCCCCCGCGTCTCCCCTCTGACCCCTGAGCAGCGCCTGGCCCCTCCCGCCAACGCCGGGCCCCACGGAGCGTCTGTCGTGACTATCGATGGTGACGACCGGTTTCAGCACCTTGGGGGCCCGAGGCAGCAAGAGTCATCCCCGCGGAACCCAAGCAGCGACCGTGCCTTCGCCCGACGGTCCCACAGACCGTCCCACAGACCGTCCCAGCAGCCCTGCGAGGTGCGCTGAGGACGGGGAAGCCGCTCAGAGAGTTAGTTACCTGCCGCGGGCACACGGGCTCCAAGGGCTTGGTTTTCTTCCCCGGTGCTGTCTGAGATGCGTAGAGGTGACGCGGGGCCCTCCGAGGGCCCCCGAACACCGGCGACCCGGCCGGGGCTCTGCCCTGGGCCCTGGGGCTGGGTCTGCAGCCGAGGCTTGGACGTCTGGCGTCTCCGCATCCCCGGGTCAGCCCGCCTTTCTGGTTTGCACGCTGGGTGCAACCAGGTCGCGCCGGCTCTTCCTAGATCGGCTGTGGGACGTTCCCCGCAGAGCTGTGCTGCCTGGAAAACCGTGCGCTCTGCACACCGTTTGATGAGATGTGTGCTGCGGGCCTCGGGAGCACGCTGCGGAGAAGCCTCGGGGGTTCTCAGGCCACCCCCGCGCAGCCCATGCGATCCCGCGAGTGGCAGGCCTGACTCTGCCCTTGAAAAACTTCAGGGGTCAGACTTAGTAGGGAGAGGGCTCCAAATCCAAGAGAAATGTCTCGGGCTTTGAGTTTGTTTCGTGGGTTGCAAAGTGATAACGATACCAGTGTCAGGGCTGGATGGCACTTCGGGGGTCGGGGTGCAGCCCGTGCCTGGCCCCCCCCCCCCGCGCAAGGAAGAGCGTCCTCCCGGCCAGACGCAGGGCTCCAGGCTGGCCCAGCGCCCTCTGCACGGGAACCAGGAGAGGCTTTTCGGGCAGGGTGGGGCAGGAGGGGCGGAGCTGGGAACGTGTGGCTCAGAGCCTCGGCAGCACGCCGGCCGGCCGACCCGAGCAGGCTGCCGAGCTTCGGCTCTCCTCCTCCTCCTCTAACCGAGGACAAGATCGCGCACTTGACGCTGAGCTGAAAGGACAATGACGGCTGCGTCCCAGGAGGGCAGAGATCTTCCTAGTGCGCGATCCCGCGTCTCTGCTGCATCAGCACAGGGACCCAGGGGACCGTGGATGTTTGGGATTTGCTTGGGCTCGTCCCGCGGAAGCACACAGCACCTGCTAGCTGGGAGGGAGATGTGGGGCCTCAGCCACTAGCCCGACGCGGGGCTGTCCCCTTACCTCTGTGACAGATGGTTCGTCCCCCTGGGTCTCCTTCAGCCCTTCCTGATGGCCGGTTCCAGCCGCCGTCGGAAGGGGTCGCGGAGCCCTCCCTGGGTTCGCGCTCTGCCCATCTGCGGGGGTCTAGAACCCAGCACCGAGGGCCACGCGGTTCTTCTAGGCCTTTCCCACAGAGGGTTGGCGACACCAGGACGTGGGCTGGGAACACCGCTGGTGTTTGTGCAGGTCAGGCCCTGAGGAGCAAAGGCCAGACGTGGGCCCAGGTCCAGGAAGGGGCCCCGACCCCGCGCCCCGGGTCTCGTGCGTGGAGAGCTGTGGTCGCGGCCCCCTGCCCGGCGGCACTAGTGCTTTTGCTTGTGGGCGTCGGGAAGCTTCCCTCCGCCGGGTCGTCGGCCGCCGCCCAGCGGGCTCGGCAAGCACGGAGGCCGTGTCATCAGCTCCCCAGCGAAGCCTGCCCGCCTGCCCGGCCCCGCACATCCTGCCCCTTGTCCCCCTCGGGGCGGCCCCCGGGCACTGCGCCCTCCTCGACCCCGCGGGGGGCGTGCTGCCCTCCCCCGGCCCCCGGCCTCCGAGAGGGTCTTCCTGTGTCCTGCCCCGGGGTTTCTGAGGGGCTGTTCAGGGCCTCCCTTGCTTCGCTCCACATGACTCAGCTCAGCTCCTGGGAGACTTTCCCAGCCAGACAAGACGCGACACAGTCCCTTGTCCGAACGCGGAGCCTCCGAGTCAGCGGGGCGGGCCGAGGAGCGGGCGCGCGTCTCTCGGGGCGTTTCTGCCTGAGCCGGCACCCGGGGTCCCTCCCTGGCCAGCCCCGCACGGGGAACACAGCTGGGTACACGGCGGCCTGCACAGTGGCTGCTGTGGGCCCCCACCCACCCCAGCCGCGGCCACGCGGGCGCCCGTTTCAGGCGCTGATTTCGGGTTCCACATGCAGTCCCCAGGCTGGAGCATCGGCTCTGCCCTTTGGGGCCCCGTTTCGTGCGCATCCTCTCCGATGCCGGATGCGATGCTGGCCACGTGCCTGCGGAGAGAATAGGAGAGGCGTTTCTGCTGTGAATTCACCTTAATGTCCCACGCTAGAGTTTAGGCGGGCCCTTTGCTCAGCTTCTGCTCAGGGGCTGGGACCTCCTGCCGCACGCCGTGGTGAGGCGCTGGGCACAGTCAAGTAGGTGACGGCAATGCCCTCATTAAGGCGGCCGGCGCAAATATTGACCCTTCCCGGCTGGGCTCGTCGGCAAAGGCGCCGGCCAATGTCAACATCGGGAGCCTCGCCTGCCGCGGGGGGTGGGGGGGCGGCGCCCCCAGGAGGACGCGGGCGCCCAGAAGGAACAATCTCAGGAGGCCGAGGCGGTCGTGGACTTCGGTCCCTTGGACTAAACCTCTTTTGTAACATGTTCTGTAAAAAGCCAAACTCTTAAAAAAAAAAAAAAAAAAAAAAGACTTTGAGATCGTGAGAAGGCGAACCCCCAGATACAGCCTGGCAAGCGGAAGTGAAGACCTTTCCAGCCCTTCAGGAGTGACCGCCTCATGGGGAAACAAACCGCACATTTCTAAACAGTATGTGCGGGGCCGTGGAATCTTCTGGAAAGTCCAACAGTGGCGGCCGAGCCGCCGAAGAGCGGGGATGGGCCGCAGAGGGCTGGCGTGAGCCCCGACCCGAGCCACGTGGACCAGGAGAAGAGACCTGGGCCGAGGGGAGTTGTGCAAAGCCACAGAAGGGTTTCTCACGCTCAGCCCTGGTGCTCTAGGGGGGCCGGGCCCAGGAGTCCTAGGCCTCTGGAAAGGTCACTGCGGGGACAGAAACAGCGGCTGAATCGGCAGCTGGGCGCTGGACTGGCCGGGAGCCCTGCCGCCTAAATGAGAACGGGGAATGCGACCGCCGACAGGTCTGGGGAAGGAGGACAGCACGCTGACCGTGGGCCCGCAGTAACGGGGCTCAGAGAAGGCCGAGGCCGGTGGGGACTCGGCTGAAACCAGAGGCTCGGGTTCTGCAGGCAGGAAGAGTGGGAGGCCTGCCGCTGGAGAACACGGTCGACGGAGTGCATCACACGCACGGGTGGTTCCTTGACACTGTTTGCTGAGCGAGGGTGTCCGAATTCTCGAGTCGGTGCTGTCGTCACTCCCAGCCGTGCGCGCAACAGTTCTTGAAGCACCAGTTCTGATCCTAGGAATCTCCCCAGGCGACAGGACCGGGATGGGCCAGCAAAGTGCTTTGGGGATGAGACGAGGTCTGTAGAGCACGTTCGCCTGGCCTTCCGAGAACGAGGACACAGTCCAGCTAGTGATTTTATAGGAATCGGACTTTGTAACATCTCATTAGGGTTTGGGGGAGGTACCTGGGGGGCTCCATCGATGGGGGGTCTTCCTTCGGCTCAGGTCAGGATCTCGGGGTCCTGGGATGGAGCCCCGCTCTGCTCGGCGGGGAGCCTGCTTCCCTCCTCTCTCTGCCTGCCTCTCCGCTTGCTTGTGATCTCTCTCTGTCAAATGAATAAATAAAATCTTTAATAAATAAATAAAGAAGGGTGCTTGAGGATTGGTGTTGTGTACAAATTGCAGACTACTTGATTTTTCCGCATACGTCACCACGGGGCGCCCGGGTGGCTCAGTCGGTTCGGGCGTCCGACTCTTGATTTCGGCTCAGGTCGTGACCTCAGGGTCATGAGAGCCAGCCCCTCGTCGGGCTCCCCGCTGGGTGTGGAGTCTGCTTGCCATTCTCTCTCCCTCGAAGAAGAAAGAATAAAGTCCTTCAGCACGTCACACTCGGCACACCCCAGTGACACAGTCCGGCCCGGGGTGCCGGCCCCGTGAAGCCAACCGTGTGCCGTCCGACTGCACCCCATCCTGCTGCGGGAGACGGGGAGCGGCTTCTAATCTGAGAGTCGCTGTGTCTGAGAAAGGAAGCTGAGCGCTGAATGCGATTGATCGCAATAAGTCCTTTATTTATGAGGCTCTGCAGGATTCAGGAGTGTGTCGCCCCAGTTTTGCTTACAATAGTAAAAATTAAGAATTCAGCTTACAGGGAAAGATCTTTCCAGATTTTGGGGGGGGGAAGCAATTTAAATAAAGTGAACTCACCCCAGTACCATATTCGATGAAGATAGTAAAGTGTGAAAATGTGATAAATCCTACAGCGATTAATAGCTCAAATTTATTAGCTGTTTTAATAAAGTACAACTTTATGGTGAAAATAACATACTAGAAATAGCTTTTTTTTAAAGCTTCTTTACGATACGCTTACAAAAGGTCAGACGTCGGGGAAACTGTCCTCAACAATGATGATGCGACACACGCACGCTCCGTGCGAGCAAAGCTGAACGCGGGCTGGACGGGTGGCCCGTGCGAATTGGGGGAAGCTCCGGGGACCGCGGGGCTCACGCTCGGGACCGCGCCAGGAGCTTCTGCGCCTCGCCAGGCCTCGGTGACTAACGCAGAAAGCCCACTTCCCGGCCCTCGCGAAGCGCCACGGACAGGAATTCCTTGAGGCCAAACACCTTCACTCCAGGACCTCCGTGCCTTTCGGAGGCCGCTTCACTCTCGAGTAGGGACTTATGGTGTCGTCAGTCACGAAGTCATACAGTACTCTGATCCACGAGTTGTAGTGGGGCAGGTTGTCGTAGTACTCGGCGGCGATCTTCCTCACCTGCAAGGGCGGACACGCAGCAGGGGTGAGTGCTGGCGCGGTGCGGCCGGACCGGACGAGACGGTGGCGCTGGACGCGGGCCCCGAGAAGGGGAGCCGCCCGCCGCCCTCCCCGGACACTCGGATGTGAGAGCCGCGGCCGGACCCCAGCGCGCAGCCTTTCCCCGGCGACAGGCACTCGACCCTCCAGGATCCCAGACTCTCTCCCATCGAGCTCTGAATGGCGCATCTGATTTTATTATTTTTTAAAGATTTTATTTATTTATTTATTTGAGGGAGCAGCAGAGGCAGAGGGAGAAGCAGGCAGCCCGACGCGGGGCTCGATCCCAGGACCCCGGGCAGACGCCTCACCGACTGAGCCGCCCAGGTGGCCCTGAACGCTGCATCTTAAAGAGGTGAGCTAGAGGTGTAAGTTCTGTCTTCATGAAGCTGCTACGAGCAGCCTTGTCCCTCATGCATAGCGACACCGTGCAGCGTAGCCGCCGCAATGTAAGGACCCAATAAATACGAGGGATTTGCTGAGGGCGCGGGACAGAGTGCTCCCTGATGCACAGCGGACGGGGAGAGCTGGTAAGGGAAGACCAGGGCCCTGGGGACACCTGTCAGCGCAGCTCAGGACTGCGGCAGCAGGCAGCGGGCGGGAAGGGAGCAGACGCCGCGCACCGTGGGCCTTGCGGCAGGTGATGTCTGAGGCGAACAGATTCTCAGGTTGGGGAATGTTCAAGAAACCCTGTAAGATGGGGGAGCCTGGTGGCTCCGTCGGTGAAGCCTCTGCCTTTGGCTCGGGTCATGATCTCAGGGTCCTGAGATGGAGCCCCGCGTCAGGCTCTCTGCTCAGCAGGGAACCTGCTTCCCCCTGTACCTCTGCCTGCCTCTCTGCCTGCTTGTGATCTCTCTCTCTCTCTCTGTCAAATAAATAAAATCTTAAAAAAAAAAAAAAAAAAAAAACTAGTATTACATTTCCCCTTTTTAGAATTATGAAAACATTTTTTAGTAATAAACTGTAAAAGCCACCCATTTAGAGGAAGGGAAGTCTAATAAAAGAATTCACCAGAAAGGTAAGCGAAGTTACGAAGGGGGCCCTTTGCAGAGGACGGAGGGATGGGGGTCAAACCGGGTTCTCTCACGTCCTCCACGAACAATACACTCCAGTCTGCCCGGGGAAACAGGCAAGCCCTGCCTGCAGAAAGTCTGCCGCCCGGGCAACTGCTCCATGTGCCGCAGAGGTCAATTATGTGGGGCGCCTGCAGTTCTCAACAAGCCCGCACATAAACCTACACCCATCGATGTAACCGCGAGGAAAGTAATGAAAGTAACGTGAACCTGTGCTCACGTCGCAGGGGGACTCCTTTCTCAATGTCTGACATGGTTTATACGTCGGCAAATCCCCGGGCACTCCGGACCCCTGACGGCCACTGCTAGGCCTCGGGACTCAGAGTGAACGCCGAGGACTCTGCGGGGCGGGGGCACACTCGGGACGCCCACGTGTGGCTTGCTTTACGAGCAGCTTGGACGGACACAACACACCGGGTCCCTTTTATTATTTTTTTTAAGGTTTTATTTATTTGAGAGTGAGGGAGAAGCCCGAGGGGGGAGGGGTGGGGCTCGGTCCCAGGGATCACGACCTGAGCCCAAGCCATCCACGTGTCCCCACTAGATTCCTTTTAAGATGGGCAAGCTGAGACTGGTTTTGGGCATATAAGCACCAGAAATTAGAGTACGTGTCAAATCTCTACTTACCAGCGGAAGGCTCTTTCCGGGGATGTTGGGGAAGTCGTGGTGCTCGTTGTGGTACCCCACGTTGAAGGTGAGCAGATTCAGAGGTCCGTAATACGAGTAGGTCTCATGTCCCTTGAGGAACATGTAATGTTCAGCTATGAAATGTCCAGAAATCGGGTGCAAACCTAGCCCCAGTAAGGATGCTGCCAACATGTAGACCAAAGATTTAATTCCCAAAACGTAGTAAATTACGACGTCAAAGGCGACCTGGATCACGGTATTAATAATTTCCAGGTAAGAAATGGGCTTGGGGTTGATGAACAGGGGTCGAAAAGCATAAAAGAGAGGCTGAAGGACCACCCATATAAACTTCCGGAAAGTGGTGCAGAAAAACCAGCCTTCGAAATCGGTGGGGATATCCACGTCGATGCCGTCGCCCCCCAGGTAGCGATGATGGTCCATGTGGTACCGCTTAAAGGAGACCGAGTAGGGCACGCCGATGGGAAGATTAGCGAATATGCCAAACCAGCGATTCCACATGGCCCTGTAGTGGCCGAAGGCACTATTGTGGGAGACCTCATGAATAGCCAGAGTCACGGAGTGGTTGATGCAGCTGCCGAAGGCGTACGCCCAAAATATGACCCACTTCCAGTCCAGGTCCTTCACCAAGTAGAACGCCAGCAGCTGAGTGAGAACCATCATGGTTATAATCCAGATCAAGTTGGGATCCGGTTTCATCAAGGACTTTATCTCTGGATATTTTGCTGTAAAGAAAAACAAACAAACCAGGGGCTGAGAAGGGCGCACACCAGTTCTGCAATCATGATGAAACCGATGCCCATTAACACGTTAATTATTTTTTTCTTTTTCCCAATCACGATCCGCCCGCCACTCGACACTTTATCCACTGTAGGGAGGAGTGTATTCCAAGAGTAAGGGTACTGAATACCGCGTCACAACAAATCCGTGCAGGAAAAATTAGCCTCAAAATCTAGGCTCTCCACGTGGAACGGAAAGAAAGTCACAAATGAGTAAAGACTTCGTGTCACCCAGTTCCCTTTTCACCCCCAACAGTTCTCCGTATGTAAAACTGGTTACGTCTCGCAAAGTTGCGATCGCAGTCTGATAAGTCTATTCCAGTGTCTGAGAGAAAGTACAACATATGTATCGATTTATGTGTAATGTATAAGCAATATACTCACCCACCTACGTCAGATATAGATTTGTTCCAGGGCTCACATACTTAGATCTCACAATTTCCTTTATAATGATGGAAACACTGCCGGTTGCCCAGTTGTGATTTCTACCCACTTCCCTATTTTTAGACATCCGTATAGCTAAGATTTTTGCCAGTGTGGCCGCCTGGCGGGCATCACGGGGTCAGGGTCATGTGTGGGGACTGCACGGTGCTAATTCGTTAGATCCTTATCTGCACTGTTGAATCTACATGCAGATGTCCAAGCATGACCAAAAAGGCCAGGAACGAACTCTGCATTTCAGGCAAGTGTCCTCTAAGGGCAAATGCAGACTCTTCTCTGGGTCTTCCCGACCCCCCCCCCCCCACACACCCCAAAGAGGGAGGCCCAGTGACTTTGGTTTTACATGTTGCTGAGTAGATCTGACCCAGGACAGCGTGAGGAGAAAGGACCTTTTTCTTGAGTGAGGTCATTCAGATAAAGAAGGGAAAAGAGCAGCTTTGACCTCTTTTCTCTACAGGTGAAACGAGGAATTCTACCAGAGCTTATAGTCTGCAGGGCAGACTGCTGAAGTCCGGTTTTACATATATGACGATGGGGGCGGCGCTAACCCAAGTGGGTGACTCCCCATTTTCTCTCTCTGCTCCCTGACCTCCAATCTTCATTGCTTTAGTTCGTTTTATCAAATGTTAATAATTTTGTAGGCAATAGACCAAAAAAAAAAAAAAAAAAAAAAGTAACCCTACAGGCCTAGGAGTGAATTTGTCTAAAACTAATTTTCCTACCAAGTCATTCAGCAAAATATGAACATTTGGGGAGCAGTTTAAATGGACACACCTGACAAAGGCTAGAAGGCAATACGCATTTTCTAGGCTTTCTAAAATGATGCCGCTCACGTGCCTCGCTCTCAGACAAATCAGGTCGCTCCGCATCATTCTGTGCGTCGGCAAGGCTCACTTTAGTACAAGAAGTCAATACTACAAGGGTACCGCTATAATTAAACAGGGAAAGAAGAGTTTTTGCAGGACGCCTGGCTGGCTCAGTGGGTTAAAGCCTCTGCCTTCCGCTCGGGTCATGGTCTCGGGGTCCTGGGATCGAGCCCCGCATCGGGCTCTCTGCTCAGCGGGGAGCCTGCTTCCCTCTCTCTCTGCCTACCTCTCTGCCTACTTGTGATCTTTCTCTCTCTGTCAAATAAATAAATAAAATCTTAAAAAAAAAAAAAAGAAGAAGAGTTTTTGCAACAAATGGTGCTGGTTACCAACACGCAAAAGGACCAAGATAGACCCCTTCCTCACACCACATACAAAAAGTAACTCAAGACAGATCACAGACCTCAATACAAGAAAACTGCTAACACTCTTACAAGAAAACAGAAGTAAGTCTCCATAACCTTCGTGGTTGCTCAGCTACTGTACCAAAATCCTAAGTGACTAATGAGCACATGAGAGATGCTCAACATGATCAGTCGTTAGGAAGACGCAAACTGAAACCAAAATGAGATGCCGCTCCACACACGCCACAGTGGTTACGGTGACCGAGACAGGCAGGAACCAGGATGTGAAGAAACTGGAAGCCACGCACGTTGCTGGTGACAATGTAAAATGGTGTGGCTGGTTTGGAAGAATTTGGCTATCCCTCAAAATGCTCAACACAGAGAGCTACCAACGACCCAGCAGCTCCACTCCTTGGCAGCTATCCAAGGGGAATGAAAACACATCCATCTAACAACTTCCTCGTGAGGGTTCATAGCAGCATCATTCAGAGCAGTCATAGGTGAAAGCAACCCCACGGTCTAGCAAGGGAAGAATGAATAAATGAAATGTGGAAGAGCCATACACTGGACTTGGCAGATAAAAGGAATAAAATACTGACCTAGTACAACATAGAAGAACCTTGAAAACATAATGGTAAGAGAAAGAAGCCAATCACAAAAGACCAAGGACTGTATAATTTCATTTATAAGAGATCTTCAGGGGCGCCTGGGTAGCTCAGTGGTTTGTGTCGGCCTTCACACAGGAAGGTCCGATCTCAGGGTCCTGGTCATGATCTCGGGGTCCTGGGATCGAGCCCCGCATCGGGCTCTCTGCTCAGCGGGGAGCCTGCTTCCCCCCCACCCCCTGCCCGCCTCTCTGCCTACTTGTGATTTCTCTCTCTCTGTCAAATAAATAAAATCTTTAAAAAGTAAAATTAAAAAAAAAAAATGTCAAGAATAGGTAAATCTACAGAGACCGAAAGTAGATTAGCAGTTGCCCAGGGCTGAGTGCGAACACAGGAACTGCTTTTGAGTATGGGGTTTCTTTCTGGGATGACAAAAATGTTCTCAAACTTAAGACTGTAGTGGTAGTTACACAACTCTGTGAGCACACTCGGAACACTGAATTGTACCCTTTAAGTGGCTGAATTTTACAGTCCGCAAATTGTTATCTTAAGGGAGCTGTTAAAACATGGTTTCCCTGTGGATGGTCGGTATTTCTTGTACTGTAGTATTTAACCCACTAATAATGGTCTCGTTCCTAGCCTTCATTAACGAGGTCATTTTATTTATTTGTTTGTTTGGGAGGGCGCAGAGGGAGGAGACAGAGAATCTTCAGCAGGCTTCACTCCAGCCTAGAGCCCAACAGGGGACTCGATCTCACAACCCAGACCCTGAGCTGAAATCAAGAGTCAGGTGCTCAACCGCCTGAGCTTCCTTTTAAATGAACTTTTAATGTAAGTCCAAATATACGTTTAGCATACAGATGTCAGGTTGTTAAAGGACACGTCCATGTTCTCTCGTGGCTCTCTCCCCGGCCCCCAAACCCAGCCAAGTCCAGAACTCTCGATCGTCTAAGTATTCTCATCTTTCCTGGGGTTATTCCACCTCCGCGGGTGAAACGGGATCCTGAGCAGTAGTTGTACCTGCAGGGGAAAGGGCTGCACTTTCACGGAGGAAGCTGTCGCCCTTTTACTTTCCCAGTGAACTGGTTCGGTGATGTTAAGTAGGCGAGGAAAGGCTCACTGTCAGGATAAGCATCAATAGGCACCTCCTCACTTCCTCAATTATCTGAATTTTAAACCCATGGCTAAGTTGTAGTAGGGAGGCGTTGGGTTTTGACAAGGTGGGACACAAATTGTTCTTGCGGCGCACGTTGATTGTCTAAGGCACAGGTCAGATGGCCTGTAAGGACGTAATTTTGCCACATTACGCATGTAAGTATGTTACATTAGCATACATATGCTATGCAATTATGCAAGATATACGTTTTAATTAAAAATAAAAAGAAAGCACAAACCCAGTAACCAAAGTCTCTTAAAAGGCCATCCTGGAGAGCAGCAGTAAAGATTGAAGCTACCAATTTACTGATTTTTTTAAAATCCATTTTAAATGGACCTACTAATTCCTATTTGGTTGGGGTTTTTTTTTTAAGATTTTGTTTATTTATTTGACAGAGAGAGAGAGATCACAAGTAGGCAGAGAGGCAGGCAGAGAGAGAGGGGGAAGCAGGCTCCCTGCTGAGCAGAGAGCCCGATGTGGGGCTCGATCCCAGGACCCTGAGATCATGACCTGAGCCGAAGGCAGAGGCTTAACCCACTGAGCCCCCCAGGCGCCCCTAACTCCTATTTGGAAAAGCATGAAATTCCTAACTCCAGACACCCTAGCAAAAATGGGGCCGGCTACCTCTGCTCACTGGGCAAACGGACGTTGAGAAGAAAAGCGAGGTGGGGACTTTGTGAGAAATCATTCCTGCTATTCGACTTGGCACCCACTGGTTTCCTGATTTTGTCGAAGAGGTGGAGAGCATCGGCCTCGATCGGAAGCCCTGCACCCCTCCCCACTCTACCTACTCGTCATCGTTAAAGTGGGGGTACCGGGGGTTCCTGCGAGCGCCGAGCGGGGACGAGCGCCGAGCGGGGACGAGCGCCGAGCGGGGTCGTGTCCGTAAGCCCCTCCGCACAACGCTCGGCCGGCGTCAGGGGCGGCCTGGGCGCAGCCCCGGCAGCTGAGCGCGCCCTCCCCCTGCAGGGCCGGCCGGGGCCTAGCGAGCGGGGGCGCGGGGCCCTGGGTGCCCAGGGCGGCAGCCGCCGGCTGAGCTCGGCCGGTCTGCCGCGCGCCGGTCCCCGCGGCCGCCCGCGCCCCCGCTCGCAGCCCCCCGCCCGCGCCCCGGGCTAGGCCCGCTCGCCCCGGGGCCCGCAAGCCCAGGACCACGCCCTGGCCCGCACCCGCCGGCGCCCGCGCTCCCGCGCCCGAGGCTCTCCGAGCCGCAGGAGCCGCCCAGGCGCGCCGGGAAGCCGCCGGGAAGCCCCCGGGACGCCCCCGCAGAGACCCCCGCCCCCCGAGCGCCCCCTCCCTGCCGGGAACCCCCGGACCTTCCGCCCGGGACCCCGGGGCCCCCGCCGCCGCGACCCCCACGGCTCCTAACGGGCCCCGGACGCCAGGCCGACGCGGAGAGCGCGCCCCGGCGGCGGGAGGCCGCGCGCACGGCACACGGGGCGCGGGCGCGGCCTCACCCAGGATCTCCCGGCGCCGGCTGGCGTGGGGCTGGTCCGTATAGACCCACTCGAAGTCTTCTCGCGCGACGCGGTTCCCCATGGCGGCGGCTGGCGGACCCGCTCCGGCTCTCGCTTCCGGCCCGGCTCCTCCGAGGCGGCGGCCGCGGCAGCTCCGGGGAAGAAGGCGGCCGGGGCGGAGTCCCGAGGCCCCGCCCCGCCGGCCCCGCCCCGCCGGCCCTTCAGTCCCGCCCCCACGGTCCCGCCCCGCCGGCCCATTGGTCCCGCCCCACGCCCCACCCCCCGCTGGTCCCGCCCCCGCCCCGCTCGCCCATTGGTCCCGCCCACACGGTCCCGCCCCGCCGGCCCATTGGTGCGCCCCACGGCCCCGCCCTCCGCCGCCCCCCCCCCCAGCCTCTCCCGGTGACGTCACGGGAGCTAGCCTGGGCGGGCTGTGCGGCTGCGGGATGGAGTCGCGGCGCGCTCCGGCCGCTGAGACGTGCGGGACCCCGCGCCCGTCCCGGGCGGCACCTCTGGGCTGCTGCGGGCAGCGGAACCTCAGGAGGCCAAGCTGGAGGAGAACCCGCCGTCGCTGGGAGGGAAGGCGCGGGACCTGGTGTCCCCGGCGCCCCGCCCCGTCGGGGACAGCGGCGGCCGCAGCCTCTTCTGCGAGGGCCGTCTGTTCCCGCATTAGTCCCCACTTCTCCTTTTCCAGACAGACTTCGGCTGCACCTCCAAGGAGGAGGGCGCCGCGGGCGAGGACCCGGGCTCCGACCCAGGTGCCCGCCGCCCCTGGTCGCGGGCTGGACCATGGACGCCCGGGGCTCCGAGGACGCGCCAGACCTGAGCCGGCTGCCCCCGAGCTGCACCTGCTGGGCTGAGCCACGTGCCCCCGCGCGCGCTGCTCACCTGCTGCCGCCGGGTGTGCCGGGGCTGGCGCGCCCTCGTGGACAACCCGGCCCTGGGGCTGTGCATCCTGGCCCGGGAGCAGGGCGCCATGCTGCCCCTCGTCCGCAGCGGCCTGCCACCCCCCCCCCCCGCCTCGACGTCAGGCGGGTCCTCCTGGGCCTCCTCTGCGAGCTCCCGTTTGGACGCAAACTCATCCGCAACCCCTGCGGTCAGGAAGGCCTCCAGAATTGGATGGTGCAGCACGGCGGGGACGGCTGGGTGGTGGAGGGAAACCTGACCCCGGTGCCCGGGGCCCCCTCGCAGACCTGCTTCGTGTCTTCCTACAAGTGGTGTCACAAAAAGCAGGTCTTGGACCTGGAGGAGGAGGGTTTGTGGCCAGAGCTGCTGGACAGTGGCAGGATTGAGGTCTGTGTGTCGGACTGGTGGGGAGCCCCAGACCACTGTGGCTGTGAGTACGGACTCCTGGTCCAGCTTCTCGATGCCAGGCAGAACGTCCTGGAGGAATTCTCTTCTTTGCCAGCTCCCGTCCAGCAGGGGAACAACCACATCTGCTTTCAGGTCACGCACGTGTTCTCCAACATCAGGATGGGCGTGGGCTTTGTGTCTTTCCAACACTGGGGCCAGGACACGCAGTACTGGGCTGGTCACTATGGAGCCCGTGTCACGGGCCAGTGTGGTCGTGCAGGCCCGGCTGTCTTAGTCGAGAGTTATCCTTGCAAAACAACCTGAGCGGTCCCTTCCAGGACCTGGGACCGCTGGCCAGGACTTCTCATTACCCAAGGAAGGACATCACCTCCCTGGCATCCTGGGCAGTCCAGGATCCCTTCGGGGGTCCCGCTGGGCCCCCTCTTCGGGTTCTGCAAACTACTAGAAGAGAGTTCTTCCTTCAGAGCTGCATTCTGCTGTTGCAGGGTAGTCCTCGCCTTAGGGAGCACGGAGGAGTGCTGGACCCGGAGGGGCTCTCAGTTCTCCCCGCAGAGCCCTCTGCTCAGCCCCAGTCCCCTCTGGCCAGACTCCTTTCTGCTTCAGGAGCTTTATCGGTCCCTTTAGAGAAGGCCTCTCATCTTCGAAGTGGAATCTCGTCCTTACGGCTGGGAAAATTCCAGCCACTTCGGTGGCAGATGTAGCATCCGGCAGCTTTAAAGGCTGGGACCAGATCTCGCAGCTGAAAGCCAACCAGCTCAGAAAAATGTCTGGAGATCTTCAAGGACCCCCAGTGATTGTGGGCTGTATAAAATTATTTTTTTAGCCTCGGTGTCTCAGTTGGTTAAGCGTCTGCCTTCGGCTCAGGTCATGATCTCAGAGACCTGGGATCAAACCCTGCATCGGACTCTCTGCTCGGCGGGGAGTCTGCTTCCCTCCTGCCTCTTTCTATTCCCCACCCCCACCCCCGCCCATGTGCTCTCTTTTTCAAATAAATTCTTTTTCAAAAAATTATTTTTTATTTTGAATATTTCCGTAGACATTGAGAGAAAAATATATCAGCAGCAATTATGCCAATCTCCCATAATTTATTATTTTGCCAAAAACAAACAAACAAGCCCACAATTTCGTCCAACATCCCACCTAGCAGACAGAGGAGCTCTGAGCTCCAGCAGCGCAAACTGCAGCCTCAGAACCTGGGGGTTTTGGCCGCCTGGGTGTCTCAGTTGGTTAAGCCACTGCCTTCGGCTCAGGTCATAATCCTGGAGTCCTGGGATCGAGTCCCGTATCAGGCTTCCCCTGCTCTGCAGGGAGCCTGCTTCTGCCTCTCCCCTTGCTTGTGCTTTCTCTCTGTGTCAAATAAATAAATAAAATCTTTTAAAAAAAGAACCTGGGGGGGCGTGCGTGGGCTTCTAGTGAGAATCGGGCGAGATCCAGACAGGTCCCCTTCCTGGGTCAGATAGGCCCCCCTGCTGGTGGGGATCCGGGACTGAAGGTCACCTCCTCCTGCCAGGGGTCCCCTCACTGGTGGGGACCGGGGGCTGAAGGTCCCTTTCCTGGGTCGAGAGGTCCCCCTGCTGGCCAAAGGATCTCTTCCCGTGTCTGGGTCCCCCCGCTGGTGCAGACTAGTTCAGACCCAGGGGCTGAAGGTCAGGGGACCTTCTGGAAGTGGCTGAGCCCACAGTTGGGTTGTCTGTTAGGTCTCAGTTTGCTGACTGGGATGGAGCACAACTGATTCCATCTATGGCTTTGTAGTTTTTTTTTTTTAAACAGTTGTCCCACTTTTGATCTAACATTCCACGCCCCTAAGGATGTGATCGAAATTTAAGGCCCTGGTGGGACGCCTGGGGGGCTCAGTCAGTTGTGCGTCTGCCTTCGGCTCAGGGTCCTGGGGTCGAACCCCAGGCTCCCTGTTGATCAGGGGGCCTGCTTCTCCCTCTCCCACTCCCCTTGCCTGTGCACGCTCTCTCTCTCTCTCTCTGTCAGATGAATAAGTAAAATATTTTTAAAAAGAGAAAAGAGAGGGACGCCTGGGTGGCTCAGTTGGTTGAGCAACTGCCTTTGGCTCAGGTCATGATCCCAGCGTCTTGGGATCGAGTCCCGCATCGGGCTCCTTGCTCCGCGGGGGGCCTGCTCCTCTCTCTGCCTCTGCCTGCCTCTCTGCCTGCTTGTGTTCTCTCTCTGTTAAATGAATAAATAAAATCTTTAAAAAAAAAGAGAGAGAGAAAAGAGAAATGTTCGGCCCTGGTACCCCCCCCCCCCCACCGCGTGCTCCCCGCAGGTCTCAGGGTTTGCTGGTGCTCCGTGGTGAGCACAGGTCGTGACTTCAGGCTCACAGCTGCTGAGTGGGTCCCTGTCGTAGTTGCGTGCCTGAGTCTCTGTCCCTGGGGAGCTCGTGGGCTGGGTGCTCGGCGGCCGAGAACATGCCTCTGAAGCTTTGGAGGGCACGCGGCGCGCTCGGGCGCCAGCTCTGGTTATGACGGGCAGGACCGTTCCCGTGTCTGAGTGCGTTTTGGAGCCGTGGTCCCCAACACCCACACCTACCAAAATCAAGTCAGAGACCCTAGTGAAGGAATTACTTTCGTAAGCCAAGTGGCCTGTTCGGTGACTTTATGTCGTCGAGTTTCGGCTTCCCTGGGGCTGTGTGGCACACGGTATCGACCACAGTGCAGACACCTCCTCTTTTAGCCAAAAGATAATCAAGGGCAAGCCTATGATCAGGAACAACTTCGGCCTTGCAAGGATGGCTACCACTGCTGAGACAGCGATTGTGGGCACATCTGACTTAGGTAATCGTAAGAACACGGGGGCGCGAATGTAATAAGATTTGCATGGGTATTCACGCCTGATTGTGCAGGTACACTTATAATTGGAAAAAGGTACACACAAGGCACGGATGCTCTGGCCCCGAAAGGCAGATTCCTTTAAGTGACTTCGAAGGCTCAGGGGGGCTGTCGTTGGAAACAGAAGAGAGATGGGTCACAGGGAGGACCGGAGGTCTCTAGCATCATGGACGGATAGGAGTTTTTGACGACAAATCCAGTCGACTGAAAGGTTGGCCCGGTTAGCAAAAGGAAGTGACCTTCCTTGCTCACCTGTGATTTCTCCCAGCAGTGCCTGAAAGCTGTGTGGTCATATCTGAGTCTATGCAGTTCTCTCTAAATACGACGTTCCATGCAAACCCTCAGTCATTTGGCCAGTGTTTCCAGTTGTGACCCGTTACGAAGGGAACAGATTCTTACCGAACTTACGCAAATAACGACCTATATTGGCTTGAAAAGAATACTTATGAGTTTCTGAATTCTGGAGGGAATAGGTACGGAGGAAAGGTAAATATTTCATCTTTGTGTGTGAAGCTATACTTTGCCAAATTGCTGGAAGTCATAGATAGTTTAAGAGAAGGCATTGCCTTAGGTCTGGAGAAACAAAACATTAGGGAACCAGCAGTAATTCAAAGTAATTCATAAAAAATCATAATCATCCTTGTGAGTTCATTCAGTCCCATATACTTAGTACATGTTCTGCTTGAATCCAGTTTTCCTATTAGTTCTGGAAATTTGTACCCAGTTTAGTTTTATGATTTTAAAGTTATCAGAAAACTTGTGCTTGTAAAGTACAAGTACTTTCCATGAATCTCTTTGAAGGTGAAGTATTTTGCAGGAACACTTTTGGGAAAGTATCAGAGTAAAACCAGATAGCTTTTTAATAATCACCATTCTGACAGGTGTAAGGTGATATTTCACTGTGGATTCGACTGGCCTTTCTTTGAGGGTTAGTGATACTGAGCATCTTCTCATGTGTCTGTTGGACATTCCGAATGTCTCCTTTTTCCTATCTATCAGGTTCTGAATATCAACTTCTAATTTGGACAATTTCTGACCACAGAGCTCCTCAAAAAATCCTTTTTTGAGGAAGCACTTGGGTGGCTAAGTAAGTTAGGTGTCTGACTCTTGATTTCCACGCAGGTCATGATCTCAGGGTCGCAAGATCAAGCCCTGCATTGGGCTCCATGCAGAGTGTGGAGTCTGCTTGGGATTCTCTCTCCTTCACCCTCTGCCCCTCCCCTACTCATGCAAATGCATTCGCTTTCTCTGTATTAAAAAAAAATCCTATCAAATGAAATTCACCACTGTTCCCACCTCCACCTGGCTTATATTTTTTATTTTTTGCCAGGCAGTAATTTTCTTCAACTTATAATTTTAAGCCAAAGAATTGCCTCCCTCCCATGAAAGCCTAATAAAAAGCTATGATTAAAGCATAGAAGTTGGCCAGACATAGACAAATAAAAAATAACAGACATTAGGCGAGGCTGGGGGAAGTGGAGAACAGAGAGCTATTGTTTAATGGGGACAGAGTTTCCATCTGAGATGATGAAAAAGCTCTGGAACTGGACAGCAGTGATGGGTGTACCACATTGTAAATATTCTGAACGCCGCTTAATTGTACACTGAAAGATGGTTAAAATGGCAAACTATCCTATGTCTATTTTACCACGCGTATACGCACACGAACAATAGAGACTTTGGAGAAACGTGAGACGCCATTAAGATCATCAATATACCTGTAATGGGAAGGAAGGCAAATTTTTCAAAGAAAAAGATAGTCGAAAACTACCCATATTTGCTGAAGAACACTTTTCTATACATCCAAGATGCTCAATGGACTCCAAGCTCAGGGACTCAATGGACAAAACAAGAGATCAACGTCCAGGCACGTCATTGCAAAATGCTGAAACACAAGGAGAAAACCTTGAAAGGGCAAGAGAAAAGTGACTCATCACATACAAGGAGACCCGACAGCATCAACAGCTGACTCCTCATGGGAGGCAGGGGAGACCAGAAGGCAGTGGGATGGCATAGTCAAAGTGCTGGGGGGGAAACACTGGCAACTAAGAATCTTATATCCAGCAAAACTATCTTTTTTTTTTTTTAAGATTTTATTTATTCATCTGAGAGAGAGATGGAGAGCGCATAAGCAGGGGGAGAGGCAGTGGGAGAGGGAGAAGCAGACTCCATGCTGAGTAGGGAGCCCAATGAGAGGCTCGATCCCGTGACCTGAGCCGAAGGCAGACGCTTCACCCACCGAGCCACCCAGGCGCCCTGTGCAAAACTGTCTTTCAAATGTGAAGGTAAACATTTCCAAGTAAACATTAACTGAGAGAATTTGTTGCTCAAAGAGCCATTTGATAGGAAATACTACAGGAAGTTCTTCAGGCTGAGCACAGGTGGCCCTAGAATGTAACTTGGGTCCACACGAAAAAACAAAGAGCACCCATAAAGGTAGCATGAACACTTAATCCTTCTACTTTCTTAGGTAAAAAGCAACTGTAGAAAGCAATATGTTTATAATTGTATCGCTGGCCTGATAGCATATACAAATATAAATAACAATAACGGCACATGTGATGGGAGCAAAGCCGCTTTGGATCAAGGAAATGACTCCAGATGGTAACTCAGATTCACAGAGACAAATGAAGAGAAATGAAAATGGTAAATAAGGCGAGTGTAACAAACTACATATACAGTCCCTCTCCTCTCAGTTTCTTTCTGAAGCACAAGATTATATAAGGTAACAATTATAACAGTGTATTTGGGACTTACAGCATACACAGATGTAATACGTTTAATGATAATAGCACAAAATGGAGGAAAAGGACACGGAACTATATAGGGGTAACATTTTTATAGTCACTGGAATTAGGTTAGAATAAACTTGAAATATCTTGATAATTTAAGATGTATATGGTAAGCCCATAGAGCAGCCACTCTGAACATAACAAAAACATGTAGTGAAAAAAATCATTAAAGGAATTAAAATTAGACACAAGAGGGACGCCTGGGTGGCTCAGTGGGTTAAAGCCTCTGCCTTCGGCTCAGGTCATGATCTCAGGGTCCTGGGATCGAGCCCCGCATCGGGCTCTCTGCACATCAGGAGCCTGCTTCCCCCTCTCTCTCTGCCTGCCTCTCTGCCTGCTTGTGATTTCTCTCTTTCGGTCAAATAAATAAAGAAATCTTTAAAAAAAATAAATAAAATTGTACACAAGAAAATATTCCCTAAATACAAACGAAATCAGTTCGGAGGAATAGAAGGGGAACAAGACATGAGACATATGAGAAGCAAGTAAAATAGCAAAGATAAATCCAACTTTATCATCAGTAACATTACACGTAAATGGATTAAGGAATCCAATCAAAGGCAGAGATCGACAGACTAGATTAAAAATATAAGCTCCAAATACAGATCTTCCTTGACTTTGGACAGGGTTATGTCCTGATACACCCTGGTAAGTTAAAAATACAAACCATAAGTCAAAATATATTTAGGGGCACCTGGCTGGCTCAGTTGGTAAAGCGTGCAACTCTTGATCTCAGGGTTGTAGGTTCAACCCCCCCAGTGCGTGTAGAGATCATTAAAAAAAAAAATCTTAAAAAAATACATTTAACACACCAAACCTACAGACCGTCGCAGCTTAGCCATGCATTCTTTAAATGTGCTCAGAACACTTACATTGGCCTATAGTTGGACAAAACCACACAAGGCCTATTTTCTAATAAAGTATTGAATATGTCACGTAGTTTATTGACTATACCATACCGAAAGCTAAAAGCAGAATGGCTGTATCAGCCGTTTACCCCCGTGATCACATGGTTGAGGGGACGCCATGACTTGCTGCCACCCAGCATCGCAAGACAGTGTTGTCTCACACAGGAAAAAATAATCATTCGAAGCGTGGTTTCTACTAATGCATATCGCTTTTGCACCATCGTAATGTCGAAAAATGGTTAGTGGAACCATTGTAAAGTCGGGGACTGTCTGTATATAGGGACGACAGGAGAGACACTTCATATTCAGAGATGTAAATAACTTGAAAATAGAATAATGAGAAAAGATATGTCATGCAAACAGCGATGATAAGAAAGCTGGAGTGGTTTTGCAAATATCGGACACAATAGACTTGGAACATAGCGATAATGAGGGTCGTTTTATAATGATAGCAAAACTGATCGAACTGCGGGGACACACCGCGTTTTGCTTCTGCACTCATGTCACTGGGGTCGTTTCCACATTTTAGCCATTGTGAATACCTTCTGGGAACATGGTGTGCACCTTTCCTTCAAGACCCTGCTTCCTAGTCCTTTTACATACCCAGAATTGGAATTGCAGGATCACGTGGTTAATTCTGCCATTTTTTAGTGTCACGAACAGATATGAAGAAGGATGGGAATTAACAGCCAGATGGAACTGATGCATGGGGTGAGATAGGGGAGAAGGGTTTGGATCTTCAGGTCCCCTCCAGGCATGTGACCCGGGTTCACCAACCCAGAAGCTCCGATTTTTAATTTTTTGAGGACTCTCTTTTCCACAGCAGCTGTACCATTTTAGCTGACCGCCAACAGGGCAGGATAGTTCTGATATCTCTACATCCTCACCAATACTGTTAGTTTCTGGTTTTTTGTTTTTTAAATATAGTAGCCATCACCATGGATGTGAGCTGGTAGCTCATTGTAGCTTTGATTTGCATTTCCCTGATGGGAGCTGATAAACCTCTTTACACGTGCTTCCTGGCCACTTGATTATACGCTTTGGAGAAATGTCTATTTAAGTCCTCGCACAGTTTTAAATCGTTGTTGTTGTTGTTGTTTCCACTGTTGAGATTTAGGAGTTCTCTATAGGCTGTGGATATTAACCACTCATCAGATGCAGGAGTTGCAATTACTCCCCTGTCGGGGGTAGGGGGGCGGTGTCTTTTAACTGTTTGATCGTGTCTTCCGATGCACAGAACTTTAAAATTCTCGTGAAGTCCAGTTTGTGAGATTGATGGGTATGTTTTCATTTCACTGAAATTCTCAATTTAGTTTTCAAGCGGGACGGTAATTGGGGAAATGAACTGGTATTCATCCCTGACAGGGCGAAGAACCAGTGGCAATCATTCTTTTGCATTGCATTGCATATGACATGCATTAGAGTAAGGAAGCTATGAACTTGGGTTAGTGGCTTGGTCCTCTCTAGTGAGGACAGCCTCATATGGGATGACAGGTCCCAGAGGCCTTAAAAACATTGTATCTGCCCGCTTACGGCGAATCCATGGCCAAAAAACTTGAGGACAAAAGTTGCCTTCTCCAAGCGCTGCCCTTTTGTGCTGTTAAGTTCTATATGTTACTCAACATTAGCCATTTTGTCATGGACTGCTTCTAGTAGATGTATGGAACGTTCATCTATATATTTATTGCTCAGCCTAGAATTAAGGTCACTAGAGTCTCAAAGCTCCCAGCTGGTTTAGAACGTAGTACAGGGTAGCGGGAAGCACCTGCGAGTTGGAGGTGGGCAGGTCTGTGTTTCAATCCCACTGAGCCACCTGTGCCTAATATTGTAGATACGCAGCTTGGCCGGTGTTTAAGTTCCGCGGATGGGGCGCACCTGCTTTGCCAGGCAGCTGCGAAGACTGAAAGAACGCATGGAAAACACACACAGCACAACGCTTCGGGGGGGGGGGGGGGGCGCTAGCGACATGGTGGTCGTTAGAAGCGGAACTCCGCCATCTTTTGTGCAGGAAATACAAAGAAAACAAGTAGCACTGATTACAACACATTTATTCATGTACCCTGTTGTGTGAGCGGGAGGTGCTTTTCACTTCCAGTAATTGAATTAGGTTATAACAGTTAAAATTCCAGAAGGCAAACTAGTAATTTATTGGTGCTCATGAGCATAAGTCAACAGACATGGTACCACATAAAGGAACTTTAAACACTTCTAAACTTTTGGTATAGCTTTGAATATGGACCGGTATACTTTGGCGGTGGACCTAATAGATTTCCCATATGCTTTGAAATCCCATGGTTCTCTTCAGACATAATAGGAGAAATTTGGATTTATCTTTTGAATTTTAGGGACTTAATATTCTCAGGAAACTGGAAAAGGCCAACTTTACTTAAGCCTCTACTGACTGCAAATACCAAGTACTGCTATCAAAAAGAAAATGGTGGGCAGCAGTCAACCCATAGCTAGGTTCATTTTTTTAGATTGCTTTAGTATTTTTTGAAAAGAACTGACGTCAGATGGCAGGCTACAGAAACTTGTTATTTCCGAGGAGTTTTAACTTCGTAACCTTTTGTGGACCACTAGTTAAAGGGACTCGGGTCTCAAGAAATTGGACGGCATTATCAGATCGGACTCTATATATTGTCTATTAGAAGTAGCCAGTTCCGAAAGAGACCATCATACGGGACGATTAATTTTCAGAATGCCTGTATTCCTGGCTTCAGATCGTACTTACATGATATTCTGGGAGGGCTGGATAAGCGTTAACAAATGGGTACTCACTGCTAGGGCAGGAGGTAAGAATGTGCTGATCGGCAAGGATGAGATTTTACGTTACATATTAAAATTCTCTACCATTGGGACTAGACAAGACCAGGAGTTCCTAGATCCTAGAAAGTATTATGGCTAAGGAAATAGAGAACTCAGGGGAAGGGATCCACCTCCAAGAAACTCTTTCAGTAAAACAGAACTAAGTGCCCTGTCTTTGGAAACAGTCCACCTCTGGTCAGGAACTGGGACATCACATATCGTTTCTTTGGAGATTAAAGTGCAGGCTACGAAATGGCATAGAAAACAATACATAAAATAGTGCAATCTCAAGGCGCCGTGGTTTCCGCTTCTTACACGCAGCCTCTGTTCCTATGTCCATCGTTTCTTAAAAAAAAAAAAAAATCCAGCTATCGTGACACCTTTAGCTTATTTATTGAGGCATGACTCATACTGTTTTACCCACCTTTGAGGCTACATAGAAAATTTCAACATTTTAACAAGTAGAATAATAGCGCATACACCTTGAAACTACTAGAGATTAAGGCAAGCCCCTGTAAAGTTCAGTACTCCAGAAAACACGTTTTACCAAAAAAACCAAAAACCAAAAAAAAAAACCAGAAACGAAAACGAAAAGCTGCTTCTAAGACCAGTGGCTTTAGACCAGATGGCACCCCAACGGTTTTTAAAAGTGTGATACGTCACTAGGACTGTGTTTGCGTCCGCCCGAAAGGAGCTGGAGAAGCAGCAGGTAACCTCACGTCCTGAAAGACTTCGTATTTCGGGTTAGAGGAAAACCGAGCTGAGTCCGTGCGGGAGAGACGGGGACAAGTCCCCGTGGAACCGGACTGACGCCTCTTTCCCCTGGGTCTGTGTCTCGGGTGCTGCCCATCATCGACTGACAAGTGGGAGTGACCCGCTAACACAGAAAAGTCTCCTCTGAGAAACAGCCAAGACGAGGACCCGAGGGACTCACGGCCTCTCGTCCGAGGACAACACGCCACAGCCGCGGGTGTCCGACCCCGGGCAAGACGGTTGCCGTCCGGAAGGCTCGTCTGCGGCACTGCTGGGGCCCGTGGGTTCTAGCTGATGAAAATCCCATGTGATGTGTCGAACCCAGAGTGCCACTCTGCTATCCAAAAGCAAGCGTGACAGCTATGAAATCGGTCCAGGCCATCGCCTGACAGGTTTTTTTTAGCCAAGATGTCTTCGGTAGGATTGAAGTCCTAAAAGAGACAACTGAACCTTAGTGCTTTCTCCTCCTCTTAAGGGATATTCGTGCATTCCAAGTGCAACTCATGGGCCTCACGGACATAGTTTACGAGCGATTCCTGTAGAAACTTGGATTCCGGAACAGAAAATCTACCTTCTGATGGTGTGGATGCTTCCTACGAAAGCCAAATACTCATGCTAACTAATGGAAGACTCTACCTACGTTTAGGGTATCTAGGTGCAGTTTAAAAAGAAACCCAGGAAACCTGAAATCATTCAGGAACAACTGCTAACCAAGTGAGGTCGTATCCCTTCCATGCATAAGGATCCTACTTTGTAAACATGTTACCTGGTTACTCGAAAGAGTCTTCCTATCACCGGGAAGGCAGACTGTTCGCGGCCGTGAGTATCCCAGTAGGCCTGCTCCACAGTTGGGACAATATGGCTAAATCCTAGGATTATAAAAATGACCCCTGCCGAGAAAACAAGTTCCACACGGGGACTTTCATGGATGACCTTGGCTGACATATGTTTTTTGGAAATTGTTTATTTTAAAATTACCTTCCCAACAAACCATGAGACACTCAGATGTTAGAGGTTTCGTCTTGTTTCGTTTTTTTTTTTTTTCATTGAAAACATACTACATCGTAAATGGTGTTTCCAAGTCAGACAGAGAACTGATCGAAATCTAAGGACAGTATTATGGAAGGACAATATTAAGAATGGGTAAGAAAAAGTTTCGTTTGGTGAGGTTAAAGGGTGCGTAACCGTGTCGCTGTGGACGGGGAGAAAGGGCGGTGACCTTGTGCTTTTATTCAACTAAGGTACTTACCGAAACCTTAGGTTTTTCGGCAGGTGTCAAACTCCCACCTGGACAAGGAGAATTTTTTCTATTACACCTACACCTATTTTAAATAACTGAAGCCCAAGGCAACAGTTGTTAAGAGTTGATAAAAGAACTTATCAGTCAAATAATAACTACATAATTTAGTACATAAAATAAAAATGAGGACAGTAATAGTTGAAGGTCTCCAAAATATACACCTGGGGAAAGTAACCACCGTACGCAGTTTTGGAGGCGGGTAAAGTGACCGCCTGGAAGGGTGAACAGTGCAAGACATGCTTCTCCAGTTACACGCTCAGGAGTGCAAACGAAATTAAAGCTTCTGTTTAAAGTTGTGGGACAAGGAAAGCTTGAAATGCGTATTTAAGAGCTTCCCTCGGATCATCTCCCAGAAATGAAATGGTCGAGATGCTTTTTCACGGCCAGGATTTTCTTCAGCGAGCTTTCTTCCAGTGGCAAGACCGCACCCCACGGGTTGGGTCCCTGGCTCACGCCCGTGGTGAGGAAGGGCCACTACCGGTCCCCGGAGGTCCCACACCGACAGAGCCTTGGGGTTTGGGGTCCTGCCTTGGCCACTGTACCCGAACCCTACAGAGAACAGAGCGCGCGATGGGCTTTCCTGCTCCCTCGTTTCCCTAAAGCTGGGGGACAAGGGGACTGATTCCTCCCTGGAGGCAAGCTGTCGTGCTGGTGGGGGGTGCTAGGCGCTCGTGTAAACTAACGCTGCTCTAGAAGGTGGAGAAGTAGAGAGGTTCAAGGTCAGTGCCAGCGCCAAGAGCTTTTTAGGTGAGCGGACTAGGCGATGCGTGCATGCGTCCATGCAAATGCAGGGCGTGGCCCCGGAAGAGAACTGAAAACACGTGTGGAAACAACTGGATAAGTCCCTTGCCAGTAGTTTATAAAAATATATAGTCAATACTGTAGAGGCCCCCTCCTACAGTCAACACTATGGGAGTCCGTCTTAGTTACCCATTACTTCGATACCAAAAAGCATTTACTACTTTTCAGACATTCCAGACAAAGGTCACTTAGAACAAAAAGTCAACTTTTTTTTTTTTTTTAAAACAAGATACCGTCCGTTTAAAAAGTAGGTCTTTTCTTTCAAGTGAAACAGGACACTTTCTGTGTTCGACTTAACTCCTCGTCTGTCCAGCCTGGTTTGTTTCCGATCCTTCCGTCATGTGCATATATGCAGGAACAGATAAACTTACTTTTAAACGTTAATCTGCACAGAAAAAAAAAAAAGTTAACTCCTCAAAACATGATAGGACAGGTCTGGTTAGTACAAATCTATTGCAGAGTAGAAAGAGTCTGTGCGTCCGCTCGGCCAGGAGGCGCGGGAGAAGACCGTCCCAACCGGGAGAGTTCGGGTTGAAGCTGGGTTGGGTCTGAGCGCCCGGAAGCTTCCGGGGCGCCCCGACCGGCGTCGCTGCTCCGGCCGCGCAGCCGCGGGCTCCTCCGGAGCTCGAAACCGCCCCCCGCGCCCCCCTCTACTTCCTGTTCCGGAGACGCTTGGATTTCCGAAGGGAGTCTACGGCTTCCGGCGCCTTCTTCCGTTTGCGGGGCGACTCCTCGCTCTGGCCAGCCCCCGAGGAGCCCCCCACGGCGCTCTCCATGACCTCCCGCAGTTTGCGCTCCAGCTCGGCCAAGCGCGCGTTCTGCTCGCCGATGATCTGGGTCTGCTCCAGCAGCTTCTGGTCCTGGTCCTGCAGCTGCTTCTGCTGCTCTTGCACTTTGGTGCGAAGCTCGGAAATCTCGCGCCTGAGGACAGTCACGCCCGCGCCGTTCGTCTTGACCTGCTGCTGCAGCTTGGTGACCTCCTGCCGGGACGGGTTTTGCTTGGAGAAGAGCTGCATGGTCGTGAGGGCTGCGGAAGGTCCCGGAACTGCGGAGAAACGGTTGTAAATGGTCACTCACTCACTTATTAGTACGTCTCCCGCTAACCGTAATACTTCGCTAAACTTCTTCGGAAACGGGGCCGCTTATAATATCACTTCGGACCATTCTCTCTTGGCGACCTACGCCCGCCTTAACAGTAAACGAGTCGGAGTTCCGACGCTTGGGCTCACGCGGCAAAGCATGGATCGCCGGGAACGCGGACAAGGGCATTTAATGGAGAAGAGAAAACGGTTTTAAGACCTACTAAGAAAACGCGAGCAGTTAAGTTAGAATAGGACTATTTTCTATCTTTCGCACCAGCAAATGCAAACACTCGAGTCAGAAGGGCAGGCCTATCATGTCTGAGGTTCTCTCTGCACTCAATCCTGTGCAAGAGCTTCCAAGTGAGCCAAAGAGGGTTATGGTTTTTTGGTTACCGCCAAAAAGCGGGTCTCATCCTACACGATGATCACGAAGAATTTCCGATGTGACGTAGGAAGATGGCTTTGGAATCATTCTGTTTTAAGAATACTACAAGGTGACTTCGCCATAAAAATCACCATCATAAACTAATAACTTCCCTTTTAAAAAACATTCTCTCTTGGGCGCCTGGGTGGCTCAGTTGTTAGGCAACTGCCTTGGGCTCAAGTCATGATCCTGGAGTCCCGGGATCGAGTCCCGCAACGGGCTCCCTCCTCACTGGGAGTCTGCTTCTCCATCTAACCTCTCCCTTTCTCATTCTCTCTCTCTCTCTCAAATAAATAAATAAATAAATAAATAAATAAATAAAATCTTAAAAAAAAAAAAAGTTCTCTCTTAAAGGTTTCTTAAAAGGACTGGGTGGATGCATTCCTACCCTAAACCCCTCAGGACATGGATATAAATTCTATTTGCCTGGACTGATGCATCGTTCCTTCTTTCTCTGCTTCCCTTTGTCTAATTTCCACTAACACAGCAAGGCTTAGATCAATCCTTACCTCTTGTGAACTCTCAGACCAGTCAACAATGGTTTTAGCTTCCTTAAGATCCTGTCGCTGCTGCTTATTTGGCATTTCAATGGGCCCTCCTTTAAAATGTTTCTCTTGCCACCGATAATTTACCTTTGAGTCTGGATATGTCTTACCTTTTGACAAGGAATGATCCTTGAGAGCAGACATCATGTATTACGCTTCCTTTTAGTCTCCCCGGGACACAGTACAGTGCAGTGCGCATAGTAGGTACTCAATAAATACCTGATACATTAATGCAGAGATGCCGCAGGCCTTACGATTCGATTACAGCCGGCCACTCGGTTACCCCACCGAGCTCTCCAGGGGGCTAGCTCATCCGAACAGAACGCAACGTTTTACTAAAAAAGGTTTTCATGGTTTAAACTATTTGCAAAGGCTGAAGATATTTTGAGCAATTGGGTCTTTTAGCAGATAAGGGCACTAATCTCTCCGGTCGGATCTCCTTTTGCAAAAGAGCGGCCGCAGAAGCAGTGACGGGGTTCAGAGCAGCCTTACGTGGCCTGTCTTTTCAAGCAGTGGCCACCCCAGGGGCTGAAATAATTAAGTGACTAACCCATGAAGAATTTTTTGGGTTTTATCTAGTATATTTCATTCTGTTTTAGCATCATGGATGTTAGCTAATCAGAAACACCAAAACAAAACAAAAACAAAAAACCCACAACCCCCCCCATATATATATATATATATATATATATATATATATATATACATACACACACACACACAGTTTTTACCCAGAAAATTCCAGTGGTGATTGTATGTCACTAGGTCTGGATATGTACAGAGATGCGGCCAGGAGACTGTTCTTCAAAGTGGGGTTTAAATACTGCAACACGAGAGACACACACGTGCTCACCAGCAGTGGGTCAGTTATACGAGTTATGGTCCGTAATCGACGGGTCGTTAAAGATCACATTGCAGATACTATCCACAGGCCCGGGAAAGGTCACATATACGACTAAGTGCGGGCGCGGGGAAGCAAGTTACGGAACTGTGCGTGATTGTCACTTTACACGGAACTTAGCAACACGAGCTACCTGGAGGAGAGCCCATGAGTCTCCCGGACACGTCTGATCCCGGCAACTTCCTCTTCAGAATGGGCACGATCTTCTCATCAAAGTACTCCATCGCCATGGAGGAGATATCCCGTAGCTCCTGAAGTACTTCGTGGGCTCGCTGAGGGGCTCTGGTGGAGTTGACGTATCTCAACACTCGATAAATCTCATCGATCACCTAAGACAAGGAGTTCTCATTAGTACTTTTCGATCTTGTTAGAAAAGAAAACGGCTCAACAGGGAGAGAAGGGACGATGCCGTCTGTACCGTGTGGCTTTGGGCTCGTGATAAGCACATTTCGGCATCAGGTGCTGGGGCTAAGGAATCGGGATGAACAAAATACAGCTCTTTCGGGCACCTGGGTGGCTCGGTTGGTTGAGCGACTGCCTTTTGGCTCAGGTCATGATCCCAGAGTCCCGGGATTGGGTCCCGCGTCGGGCTCCCAACTCCTCGGGGAGTCTGCTTCTCCCTCTGACCTTCTCTGCTCTCATGCACTCTTTCAATCTCTCCTTCTCTCAAATAAATAAACAAAATCTTGAAAAAAAAACCAATACAGCTCTTTCTCTGAAGGAAACCACAGGGCAGCAGACTGTGTAAATAAGTGGTAGCAAAGGCTGGTAGAGAAACCAGACGACTGAACTATGGCACTGAATCCTGTCTGCGGGGAGGGCTAGAGGAACCGACCCAAACCCACTTCACTCCAGCCTGAGGGTATCCCAAAGCCCCGGGAACCCCCGCCGGACTTCCTGCTCTGGGACCACGCACTCTGTCCTCGGAGCTTTCGTTTCTCTTCAGACCTGCTATGGCCTGGGACGAGGTCTCCTCGGATCCCCCTCTCCCACTATCAGCAGCGGGCAACGAGAGACCCCTTTTCACTTTAAAGGTAATTGCAACGGGGAAACACAAGTGTAACATACGTGGAGAAGACAAAGTTCTGACCATCCTGGCTCCTAATCCTCTGGCCGGAATGGATGCTGACCCTGCCTTAGGCATTTTGGGCCTCAGCTCTGATTCCCTAGAACTAACTGATAAACTGCCCCTGTAGACAGACTTGTACCCTATTCTTATCTTTACTGTTTTCGGTCTTTGAGGTACTAGTGTGAAAGCGAGGTCTCTCTCCATTTGCTCAAGTCTTCCATTGGGAGAGGTAACATGTCTCAATTTTACTACAGAGAGATCACGTTAGGCAAGGTGGATAATCCATGTTTTCAGTAAAATTAAAACCATTCTCTTTCCTCTGTCCCGAAGTTCTGTGGGACAAAGCACAAGATGAAGGAGAGACGACCCACACGGCTTCTGCCATTCAGAGGGACCGGTGGCCACAATGGCACATGTTAGGAAAGTATGGTATCGACCCAATTTTCAAAATATTTCACTCTCCAAGTGGGTGTAATTACTTTCTGAAAATTCCTTTAGCAGCAAGAATGTAAGGGTCTACTCGGGGTCCTGGGATCGAGCCCCACACCAGGCTCTCTGCTCAGCGGGGAGCCTGCTTCCCCTTTTCTCTCTGTCTGCCTCTCTGCCTACTTGTGATGTCTGTCAAATAAATAAATAAAATCTTAAAAAAAAATAGTTTGTGATTTTCTACTTCTCAGCAGATCATTCCTTCAATTTTTTAAATTCTTTTTAAGTTTTATTTATTCTTTTTTAATAATGTCTATACCCAATGTGGGCCTCAAACCTGGGACCCAGGGATCACACGCTCCACCGACTGAGCCAGCTGGGCGCCCCTGGTCACTCAGAGTTTCCACAGCTATCAAATATGCTGCATGCTGAACCCTCCCTGAGCCCGAGGTATCAAGATAATCTTTTACAAAGTTTGGTACCGACCAGATACGGTGCTTCTCTAGGGCTCGAAGCTCGTGTTACAATTGGCACCGTAATAGGTGACATACTATGGACATGACTGAAGTCTCTCGACTGTTGAGAACTTCTATCTTGTATAATCTACTGTTGAGCAAACAAAGTTCCTATTAGAAAACTGAACCTCGATGTCCTCATTTTTTCTCATAGTCCATCTTTTTGCTCAACTTGAAATTTTCTTGACTTTCCCTTCTACCCCTTTTATTTAATTAAATGTTTTTCTATATTTAAAAAAATTTAAGTGCACTTAAAAAAGTTTCTGATTATTTCTATATGGCATGTGTTTGACTCTTATCTCTGATGATTCTCTGTTCGCTGCTCCTATTTAAGACCCAGCACACATGGGGCGCCTGGGGGGCTCAGTCGTTAAGCATCTACCTTCAGCTCCGGTCATGATCCCAGGGTCCTAGGATCGAGCCCGGCATCTGGCAGGAAGCCTGCTTCTCCTCCTCCCATCCCCCTGCTTGTGTTCCCTCTCTTGCTGTGTGTCTGTCTCTCTGTCTAATTAATCAATCAATCGTTAAAAACAAAAGCACACAGCTCACCAGAACTGCCCCCTGCTTAGGCCGAAGGGGAGAGGGGAGGGCGGGAGGGAGCGGGAGATGGGGGGGCGACAAGGGGCGGGGCAGGACGGGGACCCTGGGAAGGGGGGTGGCAGCAAAGGTCAACACGAGAACAGACTGATTTTTCTTCTTCTTTCATTTTAAAGGTTCACGGACCATATATATTTATTTTGGGCCCAGCACAGTAAAAAGAAGAAATGTTCCCAAATAATACTGACTTCTAAGAATGTCTTTCGTATTCAAATCAATTTTCAGAGAAATAAAAAACACAACATTCTGGAAACTCAGAGTATTTCTCAAAATAAGGGACCCATGTTCTTCAAAATCGAAGATCGAGATACACAAAGGAAGCCCAGGAGCTAGTCCACATCAAGGAGGTTACAGGGTCTTGCGTGACCGTGGATGGGACTCTGGACGGAGAAAAAGCCGCTAAGGCGAGTATGAAACGTGCCGTGGGCTGTCAGTGAGAGCGGCCATCGGAGCAAATTCGCATTTCCTCATTCAGTAACTGTGCTGCAGCTCAGAGAATGACCTTTCTCAGGAGCTACATCAGGATATTTAAGGATAAAGGGTCACAGCATCTCCCCTACTTTGAAATGGTGCAGAAGAAATGAAACACAGATTTATAGAGAGAATAAGAGCAAACAGGACACAAGGTAAATAATCGCAGGATCTGGATAAAAGACATGGGGGAGATCCTTGTACTATTCTTGCAAGTTTTGTGCAAACGTGAAATTGCGTCAAGACAAGAAGTGACCAGGAAAAAAGAACTTGCAAAGAGACTGCGAAGAGGTTGCGAAACGCCGCACCGCCATTCCTCCTGCTGCCTCCCTGATCCAAACATGAAAAACCAACCAGCACAACCTAATTCTTGGATTTTCAGTTTGTTCAGGGAAATCTCACCTCGTGACCTTGCGTAACATTCCCACTGAAAATCCTGATTTTGGGGAACCACTGGGTTTCGGTGAGCACAGAAGCACCATCAGGCCACTGGGAAGGCCTTAGTTAAGAACAGGGGGCTTACTGTCTGTCTGTCTTCATCTTTCTGTTTCCCAGAGCGGTCAGCTGACCTCTGTTCACTTGTGTGCTTCAGGATGTGTGAACTGCCAACGCGGACCCTGAACTTACTGTAAATGTGTGACTTCTGTCAGAAGACTTGAAAATTATCAACACAGTGGTCAGGGCCAGCAGCTGGGGCCCTAGCGGACCTGCAGCCGTTTCTGTCAATAAAGTTTTTTTTTTTTTTTTTTTTTAAGATTTTATTTATTTGAGAGAGAGAGAGATCACAAGTAGGCAGAGAGGCAGGCAGAGGGAGAGGGGGAGGCAGGCTCCCCGCTGAGCAGAGAGCCTGATGTGGGGCTCGATCCCACGACCCTGAGATCACGACCTGAGCTGAAGGCAGAGGCTCTAACCCAGTAAGCCACCCAGACGCCCCGATTTCGATCATTTTTAAATACAGAGTTGTGACCCACACTCCCCTGTTAGCCCTACTCTCGGCAGTGCTTGGAGCTTTCTAGAGGCCAGCTGTGCAGATGACGCTGCCTCCCAGCCTCCCAGCTTCCCCGTGGCCCGTCTAGGCTTTAACCTCCTCAGCTCGATCCCACGACCCTGAGATGGGTCTGCGTTACAGGTGAGCCTGGGCACAAAACTCCTTCCTGACGGCTGTGCCGGTGAAGGCCCAGGAAGCGCTGCAGTGAGGAGGCGGCCGGAGCCAATGCCTGGGGGGCCTGCTGCGCCTTGACACCTTCATACTTTCTCCATGGTGCCTTGGTTTTGTTATTTTGGTCCTAAAATTAATGTGAAGTCAGCAGAAACTTGCAAAAACCCAGCAGACTCAACTGGATTTGTTGGTTCAGAGAGTCGCGACCAGCATTCCAATCGCATGATCCTGATCGCCCAGAAAGACCGACCCCTTCCGTAAAGGCCAAGTACTAAGCATCTGAGCTCTGCGGCCCATGTGGACCGAGCACGTAGTACTCCACTCTGGTTCGTAAGGGCTGGCTGAAGTGTTTTTGAGGTTACGAAAACCTTAAGATGTTTCTCAAATATTGACACTCCTAACCATGAGATATGCAACAAAAACCACCAGGCGGCAGGGGATGACCTGCACTAGTTCCAAGAATTTCCCAAGAACACTTGAGAGATGAGGCCGGTACATCAGATCTGGATGCAATCGAAGTAAAAATCAGAATCACCCCTTAAAGCTAAGAACCCCACAGAAGACTCTGTCGCTAACAGGAGGAAAGGGAGATATACTAAAGTATATTTCAAATAAAATAAGAAACAGGATCCCCCGCCATGAACATCACAGAAAATTGAAAATGGAGGAAGTAAATACAAAATATTGCCAGTGGTAAGTATCTACGGAAATAACCCAAAGAGAACATTCCAGTTTTTCTAGGAACTGATTAGTTCCAATCATGATAAGGGAATCTTTTGCTAGTATCGACTAAGTACCAAAAGGACCTTTCAATCCACCTCTGCCTCTTCCACAAACGATACGAACAGGTTTCATCTGAATTTCCTCTCCATTCAGGAAGCAAGATACCACATGCACTGGGGCAATATCTTGGGTAGCACGTTGGGAACTGGGCGACGGTAAATACGCCACGACACACTGACTTCTGGGCTCAACAGCACTATTCCCGCGCTGCTATCTGCTAACTATCCATTCTGGCTGAATCTGGAAGTATTTAAATTGTCTTCCTGAAACCCTTCTCACCCCAAACAACAACCAGCTTGTCCCTCCCACTCCACCTCCCCCAAATTAGCACAGTCCTGAAGGCAGGGACAGTCCCTAACTTGTTTGCTGTCGATCTTAAACAAAGAGCAAAAGCCCACAAATATGTTTTTCAGCAGGAACTCCTGTTTTTTCTTCCTATTTATGGAAGCAGTTTGTTAGAGGGAGCTGAGGATGAATTCCTAACAAGCTTTTCTGAACAACAGCAGAGCGTCTACTGTGTGTTTCACAATGAGACTTTTAAACATGAAGGTCACGGGGTACGGACTTTTAAACATGGGTACAGACTTATTATCAGTTACTGTACGGAAACCAAACAAATCCATTCACAGGAACTCATTCCAGAGAGGCGGGTACAGTTCTGACATTTAAACAATCGCTTTATAATAATTTAAGTAGTGCACTCCAGCTGTTTGGGGAAAGCCCTTGGATTTTACCTTTCCTGGGATGAAGCAACAGAGATTGGAATCCACATACTTCATGAAAGTCATGTTCAACAGTGAGAGCCTTGTTTCCACAGCGGCAAGGATGTCTGCGTGACGAGCTAACGAGTGGTTTCTTCTTTCCGACTCCCTCCTAGAATAAGAAAAGAAGCAAGCATGAAAGAAATATTGCAAACTAAGTGGTAAGCAGTGAAAACGACTTCCTGGGATTTCTAACAGTCTAACGTGTACCTGGGAATCTGATAACCTACAACTGGGTCATAATTTAGCAGTAATCATCAATGAATCGTTATGTCCAGAAATCCCTGCCAAAGACTAGTACTCACTGATAAATTATTTTGGGGGAAAAAAGATCAGCTTTTTTGGTTTTGTGTTCTGCCGTATCAAGCCATCAATGGCCATCTGACTCAAAAAAATCAGAGAAATGAAAGAATTCCACAGAGACACGTGGACAAGGTATGTTTTTACCCATAAAATCAGCTCACTTAAACTTCTATCAAAAAATTTTTTTAAAATTATTGATTCATTTTAGAGAGACAAAGAGAGAGAGTGTGTGGGTAGGGGCAGAGAGACACTCAGGCAGACTCTGGCCTGACATGTGACTCGATCTCACGACCCTGAGATCATGACCTGGGCCAAAACCAAGAGTCGGTGGCTTCACTCGCTGAGCCGCCCAGGCGCCCCTAGCTCACTTACACTTTTAAAGTTTTATTCAGAAATAATTCACACACAAAATTCACTTTGCAGGGGTGTAACTTCATGACTTCCAGTATATTCACAGAGTTGTGTGCGCCACCACCACCATTTAATTTCTCAACGTTTTCACGACCGCAAAACGAAAGCCCGTAACTACTACTCCAGTCCCTCCCATTCCCCAGCCCTTGGCGACCCACTAGCGTACTTTGTTCTTCTACGGATCTGCCCATCGTGGACACGGCAGGTAACTGGAGTTGTAAGCTGTGTGGTGTTTCGTGCCCGTCCTTTATCACGCAGCACAGCGCTCAAGGCTCATCCATGTTGGAGCGCATATCCAGGACTCTATCCCTTCCCGCTGTCCGCTGACGTTCTATCAGTCAGACACAGCTTCACTCTGAGGACCCGATCGTCAGGTACTTCGGGGCTGTTTCCGCTCTCTCGCTATTACGAACAAGGCTGCACAGAACACTCACGCACGAGTTTTTGGCATGGCTATATTTCCATTTCTTTTGCTATATACCTAGCAATGAAACGCTGGCTCATTTGTTAATGCTGTGTTTAGCCTTTAGGGGAACCAAGTGTTTTCCAAAGTGTGAACCCCTTCGCAAATCCCACCAGTAATTTATGACGGTTCCGGTTTGGCCACATCCTTCCCAAGATTTTTACTTTTCTTTACTTTGGCCATCCTAGTAGGTGCTGAGTGCCATCTCAGTGTTTTGAGCCGTAGCGCCACTGGCTGGGGGCCACTGGGGACCACTGACATTGCGCATCCTGTATATGCTAATTAGCCTTCAGTTTCTCTTCCTTGGAGAGAAATGTCTCTTCAAGTCCTCTGCCCACTTTTGAACTCGGTTCTGTGTCTTTTTATTGTTGAGTTCTAAGAGTGCCTCCTACGAAGTGGATCTAGGTCCCTCACCGCACATTTGGGCTGTGACTCTTTTCTCCCCTCGCGTGGGCCGTCCCTTTGCTGTCTTGACGTCATCCTTGGCGGCACAAGTTTAGCTTTTGGCCAAGCCCAGTCTGCCTGCTTTTCTGTTGCTCGTGCTTTTGGTGTCAAAGAAACCACAGCCCGACCTGAGTGCGTGGAGGTCAGTACTGTCCCCGCGGGAAGGGTTACGCTCACACTTCGATCCACAGCCTGCTCCGAGTTAATCTCTGTAGATGGTGTGAGGAAGGGACCCGACTCCATCCTTTTGCATCCCAACACCCAGCTGTCCCAGCATCATTTGTGGGAAGCATTATTCTCTCCCCGTGGAGTTGTCTGGGCATCTGGCTTGAAAATCAACTGACTAAATACGTAAGGCTTTCTCGTCCACACTCTTGGTTCTATTCCATCGGTCTGCACGTCTGTCTTTGTGTCCGCACCACGCTGGTTTGATTACGGCAGCTTTGCAGTAGGTTTTGATACTGGAAAGGGGCAGGACTCTGCCAACTTTGTTGATCGTTTTCAAGGCCGTTTTGATTACTCGGAGTCTTCTGTATTTCTACAGGAATCGTAGGACGAGCCTGGCATTTTTCTGCACAAGCCACAGTTTGTTCTGTTCACGGTTCTGACCGGGATTACACTGCGTGTGCACATCCACTTGGAGAAGAACTGCCACCTTCAGAGCAAAAAGTCTTCCCATTCAACACCAGGAAATGTCTTCTCATTTAAGTCCCTTTCAATTTCTTTTACCAATGTTTTGTCGTTTTCAGTATCTTTCAGTGCTAAGTAACTTATTCTTCTCGATGGTATTGTAAATGGAATGGTTTCTTTCTTTTTTTTAAAAAAAGATTTTATTTATTTTTTTTGACATAGAGAGAGAGAGAGAGAGAGATCACAGGCAGGCAGAAAGGCAGGAGGAAGCAGGCTCCCCGCTGAGCAGAGAGCCCGATTTGGGGCTTAATCCCAGGACTCTGAGATCATGACCTGAGCTGAAGGCAGAGGCTTTAACCCACTGAGCCGCCCAGGCGCCCCTCTTTTTTTAAAAGTAAGCTCTATCCCCAACAACCTGGAGAGCAAGAGTCCCACGTTCTTGTGGCTGAGCCAGCCAGGCCCCTGCCCCCGTTTTTTGAGTCTAGCTGATGCACGACGCTGCACTAGTTTCAGGGGAATGACACAGGGCCTCGGCATCTAACTGACGCCATGCTCACTCCGAGGGTAGCTGACAATATTATCAGACGACCACAGGCTATATTCCCTATGCTGTACTTCCCTCCCCGTGACTTTTTCATTCCATCACTGGCAGCCTGCATCTCCCACTCCCCTTCACCTAACCTGCCCATCCCTGCATCCTGGAATTGTGTTAACTTGTTTCTGGATCGTTTGTTGCTAGTAGAAACAATTACACAACCCCTTTTTGCCCACTGATCTTGCATCCTGTATCCCTGCTGAGCTCTAACAATCAGAGGACTCCTTGTGCGTATGATCACATATATGCGAGAGCTTGTGACCTCTGAAGAGAGAACATGAATTCTTCCTTTCCAGTAGGGAAGTCTCTTATTTCATTTTCTTGCCTAACGACCCTGGCTAGAACCTCCAGTATGATGCTGAATAGAAATGGTTGAGAGTGGGTGAACCACAGTCAAGATCACTTATTGGGATTTAGGTACCCTTCCCTATAAAAACCTGGAAACCACTTAATATGTAAACTTACCCAAATTAAAAAACAAACCCGAAAACATGGGTACAGCCATCACTTTAAAAACAAACAAACAAACAAACAAACAAACAAAAGCCAACCAAGAAACACAAAGAAAATTCCCGCTTGTAAATTATTGCCAGCACTAGCCACAGCATACCTTGGAAGTTGTGCTTTAACTTGTTTCTGACACAGATTGTGGTACCTCTCCACTTTCAGAAATCCCTGATTCAACATTCTCTGGCAGACTAAGTCCATTCTTTTACAAACCTACAGGGAGAAAGGAGGAAAGGTTAGAATTTTAACAGGTAAAACCCAAATGAATCACAATTAAGATTCCTGTTAGCTGGAAGTTCTCTGTGCCAGTAATGTTCCCCAGTTTGCCGTATGAATCTCTAATAATCATCAGTATATATGGTGCATATGTGGGGTATACGTATGAGCTGAACCCCTCTTGCTTTATAACTCTCGTGGCATTATGGTAAGAAATTAATACTCTGTGTAGGCAAGGAATACTTTACCTTTATTTTAGGGATTGGTGGAATGTTCTGAATGTATCCCCACTACTATGGTCAGAAAATGTAGTCCTGAAGATGAGTGAAACAACATATTCAAAAGGTTTTTAATGGTTTGAAAAAAGAAAATTCTCCGTTAGCTCAAAATGTGTATTTGAACTTAGGCCCCAACCTCTCATAAAGTTTATATGAGCTATAACCAGAATGAGAATTCTTATTTATTTCTACTAGCCAGGGTTAACTACAGCGAGTTACTCTATACTAGATACTGTTCCTATCCTCTAGAATATAAAATATTTTAACATACGTAGCAGAATCTCGACTACTTTGAATCTTTAAGGAATACTATGTTTTTTTTACAGTAAAAGCACAGGACCGGAAGTTTGAACACCTGAATTCAAACCTAACTTTTACACATTTGTGAGCAAGTCAGCTCAAGAAAGCCTGAGTCAACCTTCTGTAAAACTGGATAGTATCTAACTCATAGGGACAGCAGTAGGATTAAATGAAACAATATGTGCTAAATCACTTTGATAAACTCTAAAGCGCTCTGTAAAAATTATGTTAAATAAATTGGTTAACTTAGTACTAACTGGAAAGCGTTGTTCCAGAGGTGCCGTATTTCTGAGAAATGCAGCATCTTTGTTATCTTAATGAAACCCAGGGCACAAAATCCTTTTGTTCTTCGATCCCTGAGAATTTTGCAGTGACTCCGAGGCACCAACTTGAATGTTAGTCCCCACTGTTGAGGTGTGGAGGGCGGAAGTGCAAGACACTGAAATAAATCTAGATCAAGGCCAAGGCGAGTAGGCGGGGCTGTCATATGCTTCTCTCTCTCCCGGCACAAATGTTTGCCAAATACTTCTCGAAACTGCAATGTTGATGAACCACCTTGATAGGTTTGCTTTCTCTGAGAATACATAGACAAAAATTCTGGCAAACTGGGCTGAAGCTAATGAAGGCTGTAATACTCTAATAGTTCCTAAACCATAGCACGCTAAATGAGAGGTATTAAGGAAAACACTTCTTTTCCATTTGAAAATAAATAAAAACATAGCAAATTTTAAGTAATGAAATGAAGAGTAATTCCCAAAAAGTGGTATTTTAGAATATAGTGGGATCTATTTCTAACTAAACGAAACCAGTTGTCAACATGTGGTCAGTGTCTATTAAAAAATAACACTAATAAAACCAATACATATAAACATAAATAACTGTTGAAGTCTATTTATGGTCTTTAGTAATCTCTGCACCCACCCCGGGGCTCGAACCCATGACCTTGAGATCAAAAGTTGCACACTCCTCTGCCTGAGCAACTTTTAAAGGAAAAATAGCTCTTCTAAAGCAAAATATTTAGAGTTACATTTTTGCAAATCTCTTTGATGTGTAGTTTTATAGAACAGAAATAAAACTGCCATATTGCTTCCGCACTCAATCTACTGAAGTATTACCTCTTATAGTTCTAGAAAACAATACACAAGCACACCTTTCGGGAGTTATCGGTATGCTGACATCATCGCATGTCGCGGAGCTCCTGGAAAGCTCCACAGTCCACTGGTGCAGGCAGAAATGAACCACTGAGAACCATAACGAGAATACTTTTGATCTTACAGACTCCCTGAAGGGGCCCTGGGAACCGCTCTGGGAGCCTGAGACTAAACTTTAAGAACCACTGCCCCACTCCTGAATAAACCGGTACTGAGACTTTATGCGAAGAAAAAAAAACAACAACTCTTAGTATGTCAGCAGGGGAAGGAGGAGAATGTATGGACGTGTAACGAGGGGGAACAGAGTAGGTTCAATTCTCATCTTTCGCAGTAGAAAGTCAACAGATGATATCAAAATAGTATCAGCCCAAAGACTGGAAAGTGGCACCTCGGGGGAATAAAAATTGAGGGCTATAAAAACAACTTTTCTGAGGCTGCCGGAACTATTTGAGGTGAAGCACCTTCTCACACAATCTGGTAGGAGACGCGTCTTGTCGTTGTCAACTCTGCAACCTCTTTGATAATTTCTGAGACGGAGTAAGAGAAATAGTTTTTGTAGCAGCAATAAATTTACAGAGAAAAAAATTCAGGTCAAATATTGCCCTCACAGTTTCCACAGTACTGCCGAAATTATTTTATTATTATACTAGCACTGAATCTACTAATTACTAGGACATAGTCATTTTCTAATAATCCAGAAACTCGGCTCAGCGTCGGAGTACTGACCAGTACGGGTATGAGTACTGGCTGGGTGATGAGAATGGGAATAAATAAGCAGATGAGGTCAGCCAAGGAAGACCTCACATGATAAAAAGATTTGAATTAGCGGGACACCTGGGTGACTCAGTTGGTTAGTTGGCTGCCTTTGGCTCAGGTCATGGTCCCAGGGTCCTGGGATCGAGTCCCGCATCGGGCTCCTTGTTGGGCGAGGAGCCTCCTTTCTCCCTCTGCCTGCTTGTGATCTCTCTCTCCCACTGATTAAAAAAACAAAAAACAACAAGATCTGAATTAGCTTTGCAAAGAGGACAAGGACTGCTAAGTTAGAGGCGCGGCCATGCAAAGGCTAAGAGACTGGAGTGAGTAAACCATTGGCAAGCAAACTACTTCCGAGGACAGATCAGAGGTGCAGGCAAAACTGAGAGGAATAAAATCTCCCATATTTTGAGCAGGGAAATCAGATGGTAATGAGAAGGAACTTTAAAAAGATCACCCATTTTTTGAAAGATCTCGTGTGGGGACAGTTGATCATTTTCTGTAAGAAACTATAATATTCGGACTAAAGATCTGGTTCTGGAAATTTCACATCGGGATAGCTGACTCAATGGAGATGAACCCCCAAATGGACAAGTGTAACCTAAGAAAATAAAGGCTTATAAATAAATAGTCTCAACTGACATTATCGTTAAAAGCTGGTAAAAAGAGAAAACAGGAGGTCACAAAGGCAGACGAATGAGAACAGCACCACAGCTGAGGTCAAAAATATTTTAAGCATTGGGCGCCTGGGTGGCTCAGTTGGTTGAGCGACTGCCTTTGGCTCAGGTCATGATCCCGGAGTCCCGAGATCGAGTCCCGCATCGGGCTCCCAGCTCCATGGGGAGTCCGCTTCTCACTCTGACCTTCTCCCTTCTCGTGCTCTCTCTCACTCTCTTTCCAAATAAATAAATAAAATCTTAAAAAAATATTTTAAGCATTAATCAATATTGTAAGAAAAGAGCAGCATTTAGTTTGGTATTCTTTCTTTCCTGGATGTTCAGTAAGCATTCATCAACAGCTCAAAAACAAAGATACGATAGATCACATATCTTTGTTTAGAATTCAGACAAGCAGCAAACTCACCCCTGAAAACAGAAGCCGCTGACCCCGAGCAGCAGAAATTGGAACTGCACGGGTCCACATATGACATGGATTTTTTTTTTTTTTTTGATAAACACAGTCCAGTTCTGTAAACGTTTATGTTCTCTTATGATTCTCTTTTCTCCACCTTCCTTTACTTTAAGATTACAGCATATAATACATAGAACATACAAAATGCGTTAAATCGACTGTTTATGTTATTGGTAAGGTTCTGGTCAACAGTAGGCTGTCAGTAGTTGAGTTTTGGGGGAGTCAGAAGTTCTATGTGGATTTTCAAATGCATAGGGGTTGGCGCCCCTAACCCCTGTGTTGTTCAAAGGTCAACTGTTGGGACGCTGGGGGGCTCAGTTGGTTAAGTGTCTGCCTTCGTCTCAGGTCATGATCCCAGAGTCCTGGGATTGAGTCCTGTGTCAGGCCTGGCTCCCTCTACCGGGTGGGAGGGAGCCAGGCCTGGTGCTGGTGCTCGCTCTCTCTCTGACAAATAAATAAAATCTTTAAAAAACAAAACAGGGGCACCTGGGTGGCTCAGTGGGTTAAAGCCTCTGCCTTCAGCTCAGGTCATGAACTCAGGGTCCTGGGAATCTCTGCTCAGCAGGGAGCCTGCTTCCCGCCCCCCCCTCACCCCGCCTGATTCTCTGCCTACTTGTGATCTGTCAATTAAATAAATAAAATCTTTATTTAAAAAAATAAAATACAACAAAAATCCTAGCAATTTGGTCATTTACTCAAGACAGTAAAGTAAAATTCTGGAGTCTAATATACCAAGATGATGACTATGTCAAAAACTATCACTGCATTCAGAGATCAGCAAAAATAGACACATCAACATACCAAGGAACTCAGGGAATACTTCAGTCTCCAGCGGAGACATTCAGTTTGGGTTCCTCTGTTACTGCTGTTCTAGTTAGAAGAGATGTGGTTTTTCTTTGTTAATTACTTGAAGCGTTAAATTGCCATGCTTATCCTTTTCCATCATTTTCTAACATAAGTAGTAATGAAAAATTTTCTTCGCTTTGTTTAGGAATCTCTTTTGATTTCTTGTGCCACCACAGTCCTTTGTAACAATGCAAGACACATATGCCACGAATTCGTGAAACCTGCAATTTTCCCGTGAAACCTAATCTTAGTGTCACATCTCGATTGATTCTAAGACACGTATTTTTTTATTTGAACATTTGACATTGGAATGATCTTACAGTCAGTGGCAGCATTTCTTTTTCAGACATCTCACGTGCTGCGAAATATAAAAGGGTAGACTTCTTTGATTTTGTTTAAGATGCTGCAGAGACTTTAAGACATTACCAAATTCAATAAAAGCTCTTCTGGCGGCGCCGAGGCGGGGGGGAATCACTGCCAGAACACATACAAGTTGAACAAGATGCATTCTGATTTCAAATCCTAAAACACGAAACTGTATCTTAGAATCCAGGAACTACTGTAACGGAACCAGGTTTTTTGTACTTATTTAGTGCTCTACAGTTCTCAAATGAATTGACTACTCGATGCTTTTCTCCAATTAATCCAGAAGCTATTATCAAAGATTAGGCCGCTTATCAATAACCCTCAAACTTGGGGCGCCTGGGAGGCTCAGTGGGTTAAAGCCTCTGCCTTCGGCTCAGGTCATGATCTCAGGCTCCTGGGATCGAGCCCCGCATCAGGCTCTCTGCTCGGCGGGGAGCCTGCTTCCCCCTCTCCCTCTGCCTGCCTCTCTGCCTACTTGTGATCTCTCTCTCTCTGTCAAATAAATAAATAAAAATAAAAAAAAACAAAACCCTCAAACTGGAAGAAACTTTAGACACCAGAACCTTTCTTTTCTTTTTACAGTGAAAACATGGAGGCCTTAAGAAATTATTGTAATGGGGGGTGCCTGGGTGGCTCAGTCTTTAAGGGCCTGCCTTCGGCTCAGGTCAGATCCCAGGGTCCTAGGATGGAGCCCCGCATCGGGCTCCCGGCTCGGCGGGAAGCCTGCTTCTCCTTCTCCTACTCCCCCTGCTTGTATTCCCTCTCTTGCTGTGTGTGTGTGTGTCTCTCTCAGATAAATGAAATCTTTAAAAAAAAAAATTATATAATGTGTACAAAGTCAATCAAACTACACAGTGGCAAGAACAAAATTAAGAATTCGGGCTTCTAATTAGTATCTTTTTAAATTTAGTGATCTGCAGCTCTATAGAGAGGAAACAATTATCCTAACAATTCTCAACTGATTAGTCTCAACTAATACTCTGCTGCTGCAGAAAACTGTTGGCACGAGTCTCAAGTAGGACTTCTTGAGGCAATATGAGATTTTAAGGACATTAGTGGGTGTTCTCACCACACTGCTGAAGTTTAGAGAGATGGCGCTGGACCAGAATCTTTCTAGAATTCTTTCAAAGTTCAAAAATCAGAAGTCAATCATGAAGAAACAATGAGATAAATCTGCACTGTAGAACATTTTATAAGCCATCTGCCCTGAAATCTCAAAAAGCCAACTGCATGAGGAATGAAAAAGTAGAGAGAATGTTCTAGATTAAAGCAACAAATGTGTTCCTAGACTCAGAAGCCTTATCCCCCACCAAAAAAAAGCTGTAAGGACATTTTAGGGATAACTGAGAAACTAGAATATAAAATGAAAAGTTAAATCCCTGGGAAGTGATCATACCATGATTACACAAGGGACAAAATGTCATTGGATTTACATTTTACTTTCAAATGGTTTAAAGAAATAATCTGTGTGTGAAATAAATAATCTGTGCGGAGGACATCTAACACACATATTTAGAGAGGGAAAGAATGAGAATACAAGTGAGAGAGAGAGCAGATGTGGCAAAAAGTTAATGATGGGTGATAAAATCACGTAAAAAAATTCTGTCTACGTGGTGTGGATTGTCTAATATATAATTCCACATACAGAGAGACACAGAGTGAATTATCTGCTGGTAGAATTACAACAAATTTTAAGACTGAACTATAGGAAACAAACAGAGGGTTGCTGGAGGGGAGGTGGGGGGGATGGGGTAACTGCGTGATGGACATTAAGGGGGGGGCACTTGATGGAATGAGCACTGGGTGTTCTATGCAAACTGACGAATCACTAAATTCTACCCCTGAAACTAATAATACAGTATATGTTAACTAAATAGAATTAATTAAATTAAAAAATTAAAAAAAAAAAAAAAAGAATTACAACAAACTTTAAATTCTCTGGGTATCCCCCCTAGATGTTCACTTGGAAAGAAAATATAAATTTATTTTACTTTTTTAAAGGTTTTTATTTTTTTATTTGAGAGACAGCCAAAGTGAGAGAGATCACAGAGGGAGATGGAGAAGTAGACTCGCCACTTAGTAGAGAGCCCGATGCCGGGCTTGATCCCAGGACTCCGAGATCAGACGCTTAACCTACTGAGCCCCCCAGGCGCCCCCATAAATTTAATATTAGCCTGAGCAAAACAATTAGGAAGAAAAGCCCGTTTCCAGGATTTCTATAATACAGCCTAGAAGCCAAGTAGAACAGCTTTTCTGATTATTCTGGTTTTGATAATCTGTAGCGTCATTCTCAGCAATACGGGAATGGAGCGCTGCTTACAACGTAGCCTGACGTGCTAACGCACATGGCTACTCTGACGAATTCCGGACGACGTTCCCAACACCTGATCAACTTTCATTCTCATTATGAGGATTTTTCTAGTGAGCCCAGCTTCTTAAAATGGTCTTAAATTCAAAAAATTCCACTCCCCTCTGTTGGAGGTAAATATGCAGCAGCTCATTTTCCACCACTGCTGTACCGTACACAGAAAACACATTTACTTCGCAATGACGTTTATTTTCTCTCCTTTACTTGGGAGTAGTGCAGTGTTTTTAAGAACTACTCGACCAACACTGAGTCCTTATACGGAATCACAGACTATGGAAGGCCATCGGGATTCCTGATGAAAGGGCCTAAATTCAGGGCCCAACGGGCCCCTCCGGAGACGATTCCAGTAGAATCCGTAAGTACAAACCACGCTGCCTGGGGACTCAGAAGTACTACCCCGTGAGGTTCAGAGAAGAGTCACAGAGGCTTTTACTGAGGCCCTGACATTGAGCTGCATCCTGCAGGTAAAGATTCCTCTCCAGCAGGGGAGACGAAGGAGAGGCGGCAGGCAGGGGCAGCCGCAGCTGCGAGAGGCCTAGCACGTCTGGGAAACCCAACTGGTTGATGATAGCCTGTTTCCATCAAGCTTAAGTCCAAGATGCTAGAAGTTGGTGGCTGGGAAGAAACCTGGGTCAGGGGCGACCTCGGGCTCCTAGTCTCACACATGAGCACAGGCCGTGCCCTGCTCCGCCGAACAGGGGATGCAGCCCCATCTGGCCTGTTAGGAGCCCATAACGGTATTAAGAGGTGGAGGGTGTTTTCTAGCACCCTTCCTTGCTTCCCCCAGCAAAAGGTGTCAACCCTGCAGGTTCTCAAAAACAGTTTCTAAAATCTGGCCAGTCTGAGCACTAAAAAAAAAAAAAAAAGGTGTGTGTGGGGGGGGTCTGAGCGCTAATCTAGGACATCTCATACTTCAATCACCTTAGTGCCCTAATTGGTCACCCAGCTCCAATCACCTCACTACATTATACGTCATTTCTTTTCTGCTGGGAACGTTCTCTCACCTTTACTGAGGATAAACTGGATAAAAACTCATTATCTTGAGGAAGCCTCTCTGATTAAATGCTCCCGATTAACCTCAACAGTCTTGTATTTCTTATCTTTGCTTTGGTTATCCTGGCGCTTTCCAAGTGTGCCCAAGGAAGGTGTCCATTCTGTCTTCACGACATTCTGGGCAGGGTTACTGGTTGAACCCCTTCACTCTAGGACTAGAATCTGCAGGAAAAAATGAATTGTCTTCTAAATGTTATACTCTCCAACCTATACTCAAGTACCTGTTAATAAAAATAACCCCATGATTAGATGGTGGGGGGAAAAAACCACAGATCATCAATGCAGAGACTATATTCTCCGTAACACTGCAATAAAGAGCCGTGGTTCTCAAAGTGTGGTCTAGGGAACCCTGGGATTCCCAAGTTCCTTTTGAGAGTCTGTGAGGCCAAGCTCTCTTTGTTATACTAAGACGTTATTGGCCATTTTTACTCTCATTCTTCCATAATATACAGTGAACTTTTCCAGCGGCAACATGTTGACACATGACAACATTTTTCTGACAATTAACGAAGAATGTACTGTCTTTTCCTATGTCTTCTAGAATTTTCTAAGGTAAGCTCTAGGGTCCTCAATAACTTTTAAGAGTGTAAAGACGTCCCGAGGTAAAAAAAAAAAAAAAAAATGAAAACTACTAGCACAGAGCAAAAGATATAAGGAAGACAGCTTGCCTATTTAAAAAAAAAAAGTAATAGTCTCTCATTTTCCTTCATATTTCCTACCAATCAACATTCTCTAAAATTTTCTTTTTTTAAAAAAATAGTTATTTATTTATTTGACAAGGAGAGATCACAAGTAGACAGAGAGGCAGAGAGAGGAGGAAGCAGGCTCCCTGCTGAGCAAAGAGCCTGATGTGGGGCTCGATCCCAAGACCCTGAGATCATGACCCAAGCTGAAGGCAGAGGCTTTAACCCACTGAGCCACCCAGGCGCCCCTCTCTAAAATTTTCTAACATATTTGAACAAAAGATGTAAAAGGAACTATAAATGGGTAACAGATTTAACTAGCTACAGTGCTCTACAGAAATACCTTGGGATGAAAGTATATATGTATTTTGTTACCTACCAGAAAATTTCATTCCAGATAATGAGCAAGATTTCTGAATTTAACCTTCAGTCATATTTAGGTCCTCAATCACTAATGGGATTCCATTAAATTTATAGGAGCTCAAACCATACAGGAAAACATTTCATAGGCTCCTTCTAAAACAGCTTTTAAAAAGCCTTCCATACTCATTTTCCAGTGAGAGAGAACACTACACTCCCAAGTCAAAGTCAAACGCTCAAACTTGGCTTAGATACACTCTTGAACTGGGCGCAGGACCTCACTTCTTAACCTTTGCCACTTGTTTCAAAAACTCTCACCCCATCAAGAGGGCCTAGGTGACAGTTTAACGTTGTATCAGCACAAATTTGTCTCATTTACTGGAAAAACAACTCAAAGTCCAAGTTTTGTCACTTCAAAAGCTGTGTTCCACCAAATAATTTTAAATATGTTGGAAGAGTTAAGTATTTAAAGCACTAATTCTGTGTAACCAGGATTTCTAGGCCCTGGATACATTTTTGGAGCGTCAGTGGTAGGAAAAATGAACAAACCAACCAACAATCCAATAAGGCATTTGGATAATCCCTTGGAAAGAACTGGAGAGTCAAATTTCAATTATTCATGGCAACAGGAAGCAAAGACTATCATCAACTAAACTATACAAAGAACTTACAGAGTAATGAGTACATGACTTGTATGTCTGTCCTCTAATTTAGGTGCTAACCAGTTAACTGAGGTCCTAATCAGGCAAGTAAACTGGGAAGAAAAAACCCCCAAACATTTGAACAATACATAAACTAGTTCATCAACCGCTGAGTTGTTGCCATTTAGCTGTATGGAAACAAATTATATTCTTAATTAATACCACTCTCTGCCAAGCATATCCAGCCTTAATTCCACTAAAGAAAATTCTTAAAATGAAAGGAGCTATGTAATGTATGCTCCAGATAGCAGCATCCGTACTAAAGTTCCTTGATTTTCTGGCAAATAGCCCTTTAGGTATAAGCAGAGCACCAACCAGGCACTGTTTCTGCCCTGCCAATTTCATTAAGGGACCACAATTAAATTAATGCTGACACCTAGTGGCAAGAAAGAACATCTTTCTTTTATAATGCTACCTGAATTGTATACCTTATGACACCAAAACTATCAATCTGAAACCAAAGACATTTCCAAATACCCACAAAAGATTATCCACTTAATCTAAGAATTATCCATTAATCTTAAGCAAACAAAAGAATAAGAAAATAGTTCCCCATTACTAAACCAGAGGGAAAGACCCATCTTTGAGACATAAAATTGATTGCAGAATCTTTTGGGGGGGGTGGAGGGGGGGAAAGAGGGTGGTGGCGCAGGGGATGGTAAGGGGCTCCATGTGAAATATCTGTTTGAAACTACAAATCTGTACCCTAAAAGGCTAGAATAGATGACTGCTTTAAAATTAAGACTGCAACTGACTATTTCACTTGAAAGAGATGTCATTCATTAATAAACAGTGGGATGTGCTAAGAAGCTTAGTTTTCCACCCCAAAAAATGTTTTTAATTTTTAAAAAAAGTAAAGGACCAACAAACAAAAAACCAGTTTTCCTCCACACTTACAAAACAGAACTGTGACTATTCCAAGCTTTACAAAGCCATTGTCTGGCTGAGAGGCTCAATTCAATCGAATGTTATGCCCAGTTTCCGGACACTGTGAGCAAACGGCAGGAATCTTGAGCAAACACCATCCTTCATAAAAACCAGAAGGACTATTTAAGAGTCCATACGGAATTCTAGGATGACATGTTTGGGGAATCCAGGGACAATCAGTTTTGAAATAGGGTTTTTCAACTGAAGATTCTCTTCCATTCTGCGGACTGGCCGTGGTAGAACTGCTCAGCCGACTAGAAAAAAATAACCTGGTCATCAGTTTGAATCAAAATTAATAAACTTTCTTTAAAAAGTACGATTTCCTCTCCAAAACGCAATTAGAAATCAGATTTAAACCGGAGGTGTAAACCTAAAACGTGGCCCACGAACGAGAAAATGCTGTACACACTACATTCAGAAATACGTCTTTGTCCTCTTAAAAACAATCCCAAGCACAGATTGAGGTCCTCCACAGACAGAGTCTCTTCAAAATGTCCACCTCCTTCAATTTCCTTCCCACTTAAACATAAATTCCCCGACAGGAAGCCAGAGATCTTTCTGAACTAAGACATTCATCAAACCTTCGGTCCACGCTGTGGAGCGAGGTGAATTCCTCCTTTCTACGAATCACTGAACTACTGTGATTTGAAGCTGGCGGGTGGGCGTAAGTCACTAGTTAGAAAATGAACTGCAAGAGAAACCAACCCTGTCCAGGGGCGAGGTGCTCCCCGAGGGTGGGAAGTGTCGGGGCGAGGCCGAGCCGGACGCGCTCTCGGTGGGCTCTACTTTACTGGTCACCTGGGGAGCCGGGGCCACCAAATGGCGTTCACGCCCCTCGGAGCCCCCACCGGGTTTGGGGAGGCCTCCCCGACCCTACTTGATCTTCTCCAACCGGGAAACCTGGGTGAGGGGTGGTGGGGGGAAGGGAGGAAGGGGGAACACAGTGCGTGATTCCTGCGGACCGACCAAACCTGGCTGGGCCCGGCCGGGGGCTGGACGCTGGTGCACAAAAGGCGGCGACCAGAGCCGCGGGGCCGGGCGGCGCTGGGACGCCCGACTCCCGCCGCCACCCCGCTTCCGGGCCAGGGCAGCGAGCCCCCCAGCCCTGGGGCAGGAAGGGGGGATGACCCCGCCGCCCGGCGCCGGGACTCCGCGTCCTGGAGCCGGCTGCGGCTCCCTCCCTGGGGGACGCGCTCCCCTCTCCGCCCCTCCCCAGACCTCGGCCGGCGGAGGGGGCGGCGGGGGTCCCGCGGGGGCCTCACCAGGCGGAGCTGGCTAATTTCGTCGTAGGACATAAAGCTGAGGATGTTCTCGATGGCTACGATGGGCAGCGCCACCAGCGTGTTGTTTTGAGGCAGCTGGTCGGGAGCCAGCGCCGGGGCTGGGGTCGCCTGGGAGCCCGGCTGCGGGGCCGGGGGCGGGGGCGGGGGGGGCAGTCGCTGGGCAGAGCCGATGGCCGAAGAGGGGCCGCCGTCGCCGTGGCCGCCGCCTCCTTCCTCAGCCATCCGCTCCTCCGACGCCGCCGCCATCTTGGGGGTTTGATTCCTTCCCCCCGCTGCAAGGGGACCAGGGCGCTTCCTGTACGTCACTTCCGCCTCGGCCGCGGGGGCGGGGCCCCAGGGGCGGGGCCTCTGAGGGGCGGAGCCTGCGCAGTGGCCGGCGGCTGGATGTGCTCTGGGTTCGGTTGGTCCCTGTGGCGGCTCGGCCAGGCAGTGTTCGTCCCGGGAAGGCGATCTTTGGAGGCCGTCTGACCCGAGGCGGGCGGGGACCGGAGGGCGAGGGAGTCCTGTCCGTTAGAGCGCGGTCCGCCGGCGCGGTTTTCTTGGCGCGCCCCCTGACGCGGGGCGGGGAGAGTAGTGTTGCCTCGCGGGTGTGGACGCGTAGTAGTTTGTGGAGCTTCAGGTAATGGTCCCTTTAGGCGAACGGCCCGCAGTGCCGTGCTGATTAAAGCTGCCGCGTGCAGGAAGCTTGAAAACTGCATGCTAAATGAAAGAAGCCAGACCCGGAGGACAGCGTTGGTCCGGGGACGTCTGCACCCGCCAAGTCCGCGGAGGGCGGAGGGCGGAGGGGCGGTTTTCGGGCTC
>CM052814.1:663100-710809 GCA_028533885.1 Nasua narica | reverse complement strand
TAAAATTTAGGTAGTCTCAGAATAACTCCCCACAAATCACACGTGAATTACAAAGATAAATAAATTTGCAGTAGAGAAGTCTGGTGAACAACTGCCACGATCAAATCATCAACACTAATGTCAGGCATTTTGAGAGGAATGAACATCATATACCTGCTGATAGGATAGCCTCAAAAGAGTGTAACACAAGATAGTACTCCTGGAATAAAGAAGAAAAAATCAAGCATATTTGAGGCAGGCAAATCTAGTTAATTGTTCCATGCTCTTCAAAAACATTACTGTCATGAAAGACGAAGACTAAAGATTTGTGCCAGATTAAAAGAGACTAAGGAGGTAACATAACTACGTTCCTGGGTGATCTTGAATCGGATCCTGGATTAGGAAAAATAGTTATAAAGAACATTGTGACAATAGGCAAAATTTGAATACAGATTATATATTAGCACTGTAATCATTATATTTTTTTGGTTTGGATAATTTTATTGTGCTTTTGGAAGAAAATGTCCTTATTCTTAGGAAATACACATTGAAGTATTTAGAGGTAAAGGGGCAGATCTCAATTTGATCTCAAATAGTTGAATAGAGAATGAGATTAATAAAGCAAATATGATAAATGTTAACAAATGGTGAATTTGGATGAAGAGTATACAAGAGTTCCTTGTGCTGTCTTGCAGTTACTTCACAATAAAAACTTTTTTAAAGGTCATGCTTGTTAAAATCAGTGAAGGGAAACCCCACCAGGGGGGATACTGGATGCAGAAGGTGGGGGGGGGTGGGGGACTGTGCCACTCAAGGTCAATCACAGACCCAACAGAAGAACCCTCCCCAGGGAAGGATTCTGAATCTCAGGCTCCCACAGGGAAAGGTGGGCACCACAACTCCTCCAGGAAGTGAGCTCCCCGCAGCGCTGCGGACGAACCATCTGCAAAGAAGACGCAAAACCGCAGGAAAAGGGAAAAGTCAAGCATGAGTAAGGGCTATAGGCAAGGAGGCAACTAACACAAGGAGATTAACTGGGGGAGGGGGTTCGCTGGTCAGAATGGGCACGCTTTCCGGTGATGGGCATTAAGGAGGGCATGGGGTATAATGAGCACTGCGTGTTATATGCAGCTGCTGAATCACTAAATTCTAACCCTGAAACGGACGATACACTATACATTAACTAATTGAGTTTAAATAAAAAATTAAAAAAAAAAAAGAATTGACAGACTTTGCCCATTCACAGGCTCTTAGACAACTAACTGGTCATTTCATCTATCTTGTTGCACACAGTGAAACCCTTTGAAGTTATTTCTTTAGTCCCCGCCCCCATGTCTAGCATTCCATAAATGCTTTATGCCTAAATGTTTCTGATAACACTTGCAAATTTATGAAATGTTTGTTTCATTGCCAGTAATAGATTGTAAGTTCACTTTTTTACTAACGTATTGTTCTCTATAAAACCTATTAAAGTTTGATCTGAAATGAAATCTCATTTTATTCAAGTTTGATGGTTTTTTTTTTTTTTAAGATTTATTTGTTTGACAGAGAGATCACAGGCAGACAGAGAGGCAGGCAGAGGGAGGGGGGGAAGCAGGCTCCCTGCTGAGCTGAGAGCCCGACACGGGGCTCGATCCCAGGACCCTGAGATTATGATCTGAGCTGAAGGCAGAGACTTTAACCTACTGGGTCCCCCAGGCGCCCCAATTTGTTCTGTAAATCCACTAGTTACATCCAGTTTTGTTTTGCTTGAAATGGGTGTGTGAAAAGCCTTCCTACTCCCTTCTCTCTCCATCTGTGGTCAACTAGTTAACCTAGGGCCAGCTGACCACGGATCTGCACAAGAGAATACAACTTTGGAAACAATTTAAGACATTTCTTGCCCCTAAGCTCATTCAAATTATCCTCTGTTTATGGATATTAGACTTGGTGTCCTTATGTTCCCTATACTTTTTTTTTTAATAGAGGAAATTTCAAAGCACATAAGTTTCTTTGTTTCAATTAGTGAAATCAATGCTTGCTTTGAAGATGCTTTCCATCAAAACAAATACTTGTAACTAAAACAAATATTTAAACTTTCAGGAGTTCTGGGTTCTAAATGAGGCTTTAGGCGTGCCTGGGTGGCTCAGTGGTTAAGCGTCTGACTTCGGCTCAGGTCATGATGTCTGGGTCCTGGGATCAAACCCAGAATCGGGCTCCCTGCTCAGTGGGGAGTCAGCTTCTCTCTCTCCCTCTACCCTTCCTCCCTGCTTGTTCTCCCTCTCTCTCTCAAATAAATAAAATCTTAAAAAAAAATTGAGAGTTTTTACAGACTATAATTATCTATGTTTTTCTTTTTAATTACAGTAAAAAAAGCAAAATTTACCATCTTAGAAAAAAAAAAACCAATTTCCCATCTTAACCATTTCTAAGTGTTCAGCTCAGTAGTGTTAAGTATTTTTACAGTGTTGTTCAACCAATTCCAGAAGTCTCTCATCTTGCAAAACTACACCCATTAAGCCACCCCCCCATTCTGCTGCCCCCCACCCTTGGCAGCCACATTTCCACTTTCTGTTGCTACGAATTCGACTACTCTAGATACCTCATCTAAATCTTACTAGTATTTGTTTTTTTGTGTGGGTGTGTGACTGGTGTATTTCACTGAGCATAATGTTCTCCAAGTTCATCCGTGTTGTAGTGTGTGTCAGCGGCTCCTTCCTTTTTAGGGCTGTATAATATTCTGTTGGAGCCATACACAGCAGTGGGATTCCTGGATCATACGGTAGTTCTATTTTTAATTTTTTGACTGTTTCCCAGAGCAGCTACACTAGTTTTATATTCCCACCAGTTGCGTGGGGGTTCCAAGTTCTGTCCATCCTTGCCAACGCTTGTAATTTTCTGGTTTTTGGATAGTAGCCTGTGGTTGGTAATGTGAAAATGTTGGGGTTCAGAGCGAACGGTCAAGAAAGAATTCTCGAGACCCCTTTGGTGCAGAAAGGTGGTTTTATTAAAGCACAGGACATAACCGTGGGCAGGAGAGCTGCTCTCCTTAGGAGTAATGAGGAGTGGCTGATTATGTACTTTCCAGTTGGGAAAGGGTTAGGGAGAGCTAAGTCTCTAAGGAATCTGGAAGCAAGGTTTCCATTACCCTGTGGGGGGTAGTTGTTAGGAAAACAATCATTTATTACTGTTTGGTAAAATCTCAGTCAAGAGACCCTTCAGATGTATATCAGTGGGGCATACACTTGGGGATGACTACTAACATGTACCTTGTGGGGCAGAGATAAAGGGAGTCTCTAAAGGAATTTTTTTTTAAAGATTTTATTTATTTAATGACAGAGAGGGATCACAAGTAGGCAGAGGCAGGCAGAGGGAGAGAGAGAAGCAGGGTCCCTGCCAAGCAGAGAGCCCGATGCGGGGCTTGATCCCAGGACCCTGAGATCATGACTTGAGCCAAAGGCAGCCGCCTTACCCACTGAGCCACCCAGGTGCCTCTCCAAAGGAATTTTTATGTTTTTTTTAAAGATTTTATTTCTATTATTTTATTATTATTATGTTATAAATATTTATTATTATTTATTTATTTTGTTATTTTTATTTTATTTTTGAAGATTTTATTTTAAAGATTTTATCTGACAGAGAGAGAGAGAGATCACAAGTAGGCAGAGAGGCAGGCAGAGAGAGAGAGGGGGAAGCAGGCTCCCCGCTGAGCAGAGAGACCGATGCGGGGCTCGATCCCAGGACTCTGAGATCATGACCTGAGCCGAAAGCAGACGCTTTAATCCACTGAGCCCCCCAGGCGCCCCGACAATGTTTTGGTTAATATAGTTTTGTAAGAAATTTTGCAATCGAGAAGCGTGAGGCCTCCAACTTCATTCTTTTTTTTTTTTTTTAAAGATTTTATTTATTTATTTGAGAGAGAGAGACAGAACATGAGAGATAGAAGGTCAGAGGGAGAAGCAGACTCCCCGTGGAGCTGGGAGCCCGACGCGGGACTCGATCCCAGGACTCTGGGATCATGACCTGAGCCGAAGGCAGCTGCTTAACCAACTGAGCCCCTCAGGCGCCCCCAACTTCATTCTTTTTATTTATTTATTTATTTTAAAGATTTTATTTTTTTATTTGAGAGACAGAGAAAGCGAGAGAGAGCATGAGAGGAGAGAAGGTCAGAGGAAGAAACTTCATTCTTTAAGTATCTTTTTTAAGACCTGTCCCGTGACCAGATGAGAAGTTCCGTGCCATGGCCAGTGCTTGAAGTGCTATCATTAGATGCTTTCTTTTTAAGTTAAAGCTTTACTGTACGGAAAGATAGCCCACTAACCTTCAATTCAGCAAACGTTGATTGGTTGCTAACCAGATAGGGCGCTCGGAAGACACCAGGACAAACGCTGGTTCCCACCCGCAAGCGGATGGAGATCTGGTCACAGTATTGGTGGTCACAGCGGCCAGCTGAACTGACCCCACTGGCCCGGCGGGCTGGCCGGGTGCCTCTGCATTTCCTCGTACACACTCTTCCTAGAGGTGTGTGTTCGGGAAGGTAAACTGAATTTCCTGGGCTGATCTTCAGACCAAGGGATCCAGCAAGCTGTCCCCTCCCACCGTTAGCAAAGTCTGCCAACCAGACTGATGTGGACATCTAAGTAGGAGTCGTAACTTCCAAGTCGAAGAGTCAGGGAACATGTCACAGAAGACATTACAGGTCAGCCTGGCCTAGAAGGGTGGTGGTGTTGGAGTCCTTGCGGAGGCTTTTGTCATGAACAGGTGAAGGAGGCTGTGAGGGCATCTCAGAGAAAAGGAACAATAAGAGCGAATAGCGTGGACCATGCAACAGTAAGGGGCTGCTTGCGGGCTCCTTGGGGCACCAGCTCCCGTGGTGCGTGGGTGGTGGTCAGTGGCGCCCAGTGGCCAACGGCCACCATCTTGAACAAATCCCCCATCATGGCCATTCTGATCAGAAACCTTCCAGAGGGCAGCCCCCACCACATTCTTCCCCTCTTTTCAACCACACCCGAGGCACAACCCCTGATCCGCAGGGAGGTCTGACAGTGACACACACTGTCCTGGGTGGTCCCAGGAGTACGCCCAGCCTCGGGCTGTGAAAGCAAGTCCTGAGGGAGCTGGGGTTTGCAGACCTTATCTGGCGGGCGCCCAGGACTCCCTTCTTCCCTGAGTCCCCTTAATAAGCCATTTCTCATCAAGCTGGACTTGCCGGTCTTTGGTTTTCGTCTTATGGCTCCTTTGGCCTCTGGAGGTCGTTTTGCACATACACTCCCCTACATGGGATGATATCAAACTCTCCCTGTTCAATTGGTGTATGGTTTCTCTCTTTATTGGACCCTGGCTGATACAGTAGCGGAGTCCTGTTTTTACAGTGAAAATCTTTCAAGATTTTTTCAAGATTACAGACCTTTTCTGGTAAAGCCAGGTGGACGGTCGAAGACTCGCCCATTCGATCTCCCTCTTGTTCCCCGAGGCAGCTTCTCGGAAACTGACAGTCTGCAAACACCCAACAGCCTTTGCTGTGGGCAGTTGGAAGCCTTTTGGAGGCAGGGGAGTGATGGGGTCAGTCAGTCGTGTGTTCGGGGGAGTAGTAACAAGACGACTGGAAGGCGGAGAGTTGGCGTGGAGGGAAGCCAGTTAGGAGGATGGTCAAGGACAAAGACGACTTTGGATTTAAATTAGAGCAGTGACTTCTAGAGTGGAAAAGGAATGCATGCAGAGTTAAAAATTGTTACAATTGCCAGGTCTGAAACTAACAGTACCTAATGACTGGGTGCTAGAAATATGGTGACACTGCCCTACCAATTCAGCAACAGGATTATTGTAGGAAAGTGTTGGGGTCCAGCACCATCAGCCAAGAAATAATTCTCGAGACGTCTTTGGTGCAAAAAGTTCTTTTTACTAAAGCACAGGGACGGGACCTGTGGGCAGAAAGAGCTAGTTTGTGGTTCCACAGTGTGGCCGATTTTATATTTTCAAGCTGGGAGAGGGTTAGGGAGAGCTCGAGTCTCTAAGGAATTTGGAAGCAAGGTTTCCAGGACCTTGTGGAGCTAGCTGTTGTTAGGAAAAGGTCATTTATTACTGCCTGGTAAAACCCTACTCATGAGACCCCTCAGATGTACATCAGTGGGCCACATGCTTGGGGGATGATTGCCAACATGTATCTTGGGGGAGTCGAGATAAAGGAAGTTTCCAAAGGAATTTTTATACGTTAAAGTAGACTTCAGGATCTTGGTGGGTGGTGGGGGGGGGGGGCGCGGAATTAGGCTTAGATTGCCTCTTGCCCTCTGCCAAGTGTAATCAAGGCAGTTGAGTTCCCACAGGAAGGTCACTCTATTTCAGGGACTTGTCAGTGGGCTGGAAGCAGTAAGGAAATTTAATTTTTTCTTTTGCCTTTGTTTCTCACATCAGGATGCCTGATAGGCCATCGAGGGAGGCGAAGGTGACAGGAAGAGGCTTGGGGTGGGAGGAGAGGAAGATGAGTCTGATTTGGACGGTCCGGGGAATGATAACCATAGCTCGAATTTATCCAATAGTCCCTATGATTCCCTGAATCCCTCCAGGATTTTGCGCTAATCAGGAAAGACAGACAGACACAGAGACAGCCCCTTGAAGGAAGGCGTTACCACCTGTAGTCCCCGAGGTCAGGCCGGGTGGGAGAGCAGGGGGAACGGGGAAGTCTGGCCCAGAGCCTTCACGAGACTTCCACAGGGAGGAACGGGAAGCAGGATGGGCGAGCCGACCAAATGTAGGCTTGCCTGGTTTGGATGATTTTGGAGGGCTCTGCGTTTCGGGAGGGTCCAGTTGACTAGTACTGGGCCCCGGAGTGATTTAGGGCCAGGGGACAGTCTTTCCAAACTGCAGAGGCTGATGAAAGGAGGTGGGTGGAGTCTGGATGGGTCGGTCTGCGTCTCAAGGACGAGTTCAAAGGCAAGTTATTTGCTGTGTCTAGGAACGCGCTGACCCTGCGAGGGGCGGCCTCTCCCCCAGATCAGAGAAGCCCCAGACACGAAAACATCGTAAATCTAGAAACAGAGCACATGACCTCCCGTCCTCGGCTCTCCAGGATCCTCTCCTTTCGGTCTTAGCTGCTCATATCCATGTTCACTTTCCATGCCTGCAGCTTTCTGTTTCTTCATCAAACGTGTTCCGACCGGCGGTCTCTGGCCTCCTCTGTCTCTGCGGTCCATTCTCTTACCTTGATGCTAATCGTCCTCTGAACTCCGGCGCTGCCCCCGCCGCTCCCACTGGCTTGTTTCCTGGCCCTCCTCCGGCTCCTGGGACCTTCCTGCCTGATGCTTCAAGCCTCATGGACTCGTTATACTTCTCCAGGCAGGGGACCTCTCCTCTCTTGGCCTCCCTGCTTTGTCATGTTTCCAGCTCCGACGGGGGGTTAGCACTCTCTACGCACCCCTGCCTGCACTAGTGGGCCGAGCATGGCTGCCGACGGATTTGCACCTGTGCTGACCATCTCCCTTTAACCTCACGACCCGCCCCCCAGCGGGCCTCGCTGCTGCTCTGCAGTCATCGAATGTCTCCCCAGTTCCCACCGCCCACCATTTTCCTAAGTGATTGTTTCATACCCTCCCTTCCCTTCTCAGATCTGCCATCCTTCCCACCGAAGTCCCGACTCCATTCAGTGGTGACCTGGCCTCTTACATCAATGACAAAACAGCCAGGAGAAGCTCCAGCAGTTCCTGACCTGCAGCTGGCTCCTCACCTGCCCCGGCCCACGTGCCCCGCCTTCTCCTTTGTTCTTTGGATGCACTTGGCTCCCAGCCTGACTGCCCTTCCGCTTACTGGCCACATCCCAGCTTGTCTCCGCTGCCGCAGGACCCCAGCAATCCTCCTTTCTCGCCTCTACGATTTCTCTCCTTACCTAACATTTCCGTTCGGGTACACCCGCGCCACTGGTTTCCCATCTTGGAAGAAGAATCTCTCCACCTGAAAGGGGAACCCTTTTACACTGTTGGTGGGAATGCAAGTTGGTGCAGCCACTTTGGAAAAGAGCGTGGAGGGGCGCCCGGGGCGGAGGGGGGGCTCAGTGGATTAAGCCTCTGCCTTCAGCTTAGGTCCTGATCCCAGGATTCTGGGATCGAGCCCCGCATCGGGCTCCCTGCTCAGCGGGAAGCCTGCTTCTCCCACTCCCGCTCCCCCTGCATGTGTTTCCTCTCTCGCTGTCTCTCTTTCTGTCAAATAAATATATAAAATCTTAAAAAAAAAAAGAAGTGTGGAGGTTCCTCAAAAAAAATAAAAATAGAGCTACCCTACAACCCAGTAATTGCACTACTGGGTATTTACTCCCAAGATACAGATATAATGAAAAGAATGGGGTACATATGGCCACATGTACCCCAATGTTCATAGCAGCAATGGCCATAATTGCCAAACTGTGGAAAGAGCCAAGATGCCCTTCAACAGATGAATGGATAAAAAAGATATGGTCCAGGGGAGCCTGGGTGGCTCAGTGGGCTAAAGCCTCTGCCTTCGGCTCAGGTCATGATCTCAGGGTCCTGGGATCGAGCCCTGAATTCGGGCTCTCTGCTCAGCGGGGAGCCTGCTTCCCCCTCTCTCTCCGCCTGCCTCTCTGCCTACTTGTGATCTCTCTCCTCTCTGTCAAATAAATAAAATCTTAAAAAAAAAAAGATAGGGTCCATATATACAATGGGATATTATGCCTCCATCAGAAAGGATGAATACCCAATATTTGTATCCACATGGATGGCACCGGAAGAGATTATGCTGAGTGAAATAAGTCAAGAAGAGAGAATCAGTTATCACATGGTTGCACTTATTTGTGGAACATAAGGAATAGCATGGAGGACACGAGGAGAAGGAAGGGGAAAATAATGGGGGGGCGGCGAATTGGAGGGGAAATGTACCATGAGAGCCTATGGACTCTGGGAAACCAACTGAGGGTTTGGGAGGGGAGAGGGGTTGGGTGAGCCCAGTGGCGGGTATTGAGGAGGGCATGTATTGCATGGAGCACTGGGTGTTATATGCAAGCAATGAATCATGGAAACTACATCAAAAGCTAATGATGTAGTGTATGGTGACTAGCATAATAAAAAAAATATAAAAAAATTAAAAATCCACTTCACCTGCCCTTCCAGTCACTGCTCCATCCCTCCTTCCCCTCCCTGCAAAACTTCTTGAAAGAGCTGACTGTGGGGACGCCTGGGGGGCTCCGTGTCTGCCTTCGGCTCAGGTCGTGATCCCAGGGTGCTGGGGTCGAGCCCCACATCAGGCTCCCTGCTCAGCGGAGAGTCTGGTTCTCCCTCTCTCTCTGCCTCTACTCCCCACCCTGCTCATTCTCTCTCTCTCTCTCTCAAATAAATGAAATCTTAAAAAAAAGTAAAAAAAGGTAAAAAAAAAAAGTCGACTGCGATTCTGCCCCTAACTCATGTTCTCTCTTGATCCTGTTCCAATTAGGCTTTACTCTCACCATACGTCTCCAAAATCGCTCTTACGAAGGTCTCTGGGGCGACGCATCCCCAAGTCCAATGGCCGGTTTTCAGTTCTCATCTTACTTAACTTGGCAGGAGCATTTCATGCACTGATTGCTTTACCCTCTTCAGGGGACTCTGCACCTCCCTTCATGTCACCTGCTGCCTGGCTTCCTGTCTACCCACTCATCCCTTTGTCCCCTGATCCCTTAACGTCGGAGTCCGCAGAGCTCAATGCTTGGACTTCCTCCCTTTATTGTCTACACTCACTGATCTCACCCCGTGCCTTTAAAATGAAGCATCTCCAGCCCAGTCCACATTGTGAGTCTGAGATTCAAATAGCCAACAGCCTAAGGAATATCTATCTGGATGCGTATGTAACAGGAGCCCCGTATTTGGTGAGTCCCCACATTGCCATACTCCCAGCCGAGCCCCGTCAGACCTGCTCTTTCCGCAGACTCCCTCACCTCCGGAAGACTTCACCCTTCCCATCGCTCAGGCCCCAAAACTTGTTCATTCATTAAAAAAAAAAAATTTATTGAGATATAATTTGAATATCATACAAATCGCCCACTTAAAGTGCACAACTCAGTGGCTTCTAGTGTGTTCGCAGAGTTGTGCCACAGACACCAGTTAATTCAGAACACTTAGTCACCCCAAAAAGAGACCCCGTACCCTTCACAGAGGCCATTCTTGGCTCCGCTCCCACCTGGAATCCGTCAGGATTCTGCCTTCGGGATCATTCTGAATATTCCACGCCTCACCACCTCTGCTGAGCACCCAAGCCCCAGAACCTCTTGCCTAGTTTGTCATGAGAGCTTCTTAGCTGGGGTCCCTGCACCCTCTCTGGAACCCCTTCAGAATGTTCTAAGCGGCAGCCACAGTGACGTCCCAAGGCAGACCGCATCCCGCTGCAGGACGGTTTCCACCCCACTCAGGAAAGCCAGAGTCCTCGCAATGGGGCATGACAGCTCTGATGTCACTCTTCCTCCCGGGCTTCCGTCACTCTGGCCTCCCCGCCCCCCACCGGGGGGGCCAACACTCACCTCTCATGGTCATTCTCTCTGTCTGCTAAGTCCCTCACCCAGGCGCTCCCCTGGTCCACTTACCAGAAAGCTTGAACCTCCGCCTTCGCTTGCTGCTTCTCGAACATTCAGAGAAGCTTCTAGTGGAGGAGGATGGGGGAGGAGGGGGGGGGCTAGCGAGGCATGGCCTGCCCTGGCACCTGTCACGAGGGGTCAGCCCGTCTCCCAACTGGCCAGAATCCTGGCTCGGAAAAACCTGGAGCATTGGATAAAAATGCTGATTCCTAGGCCCTACCCAAGATGGACCAGATGGGAAGCTCTGAGAATCTTTGTTTTTATTTTAATTCTAGTCACCAACACACAGTGTAAAATTAGCTGCAGGCGTACAATGTTGTGATTCAACACTTCCCTGCGTCACCTGGTGCTCATCAGGACAGGCGCCCCCCTTCATCCCATCACCTGTTCCACTCATCCTCCAACCAACCCCCCCTCTGTCGACCAGCAGTTTGCTCTCTACAGTTAAGGGTCTGTTTCTTGGCCTGTCTCTCTCTCTCTCTTTTTTTCCCTCCTTCGTTCGTTTCTTTTGGGTCTTAAATTCCACGTATGAGTGAAATCATGTGCTGTTTGTCTTTCTCCGAATGACTTATTGCACTTAGCATTCATTACACTCTCTAGCTCCTCCATCCAGTTGCAGCAAATGGCAAGATTTCATTCTTTTTTTATGACTGAATGATATTGCATTTACATAGTTACATTAACATACACTTCATCTTTAATTAATTTATTTATTTTGGGGTGAGACAAAGGGAGAGGGAGAGAGAATCCCAAGCAGGCTCCGCGAGTAGCACGGAGCCCAACACAGGGCTCAATCTCACGACCCTGAGATCATGACCTGAGCCGAAATCTAGAGTTGGACGCTTAACTGATGGAGCCTGGTGCCCCAATATATCACATCTTCTTTATCCATTCATCATTCAGTGGACACTTTGGGTTGCTTCCATACCTTGGCTATTGTAGATAATGATGCTATAAACATCGGGGTGCATGTATCCCCTTGAATTAGTATTTTTGTATTCTTTAGGTAAATATCTACCGGTATAACTGCTGGATCATAGGGTAGTTCTTTTTTTTAAAATTATTTATTTATTTATTATTTTTTTAATTTTTAATTTTATATTTATTTATTATTTTTTAAAATTTTTTTTAAGGGTAGTTCTATTTGTAATATTCTGAAGGACCTCCATGCATGTCCATAGTGCTCCATGCATGTTGTCAGGAGCACCGGGCTCCTGCATCGGGCTCTCCAGCTTGCATTTCTACCAGTGGCTTCACCAGCTTGCATTTCTACCGACAGTACATGAGGGTTCCCCTTTCTCCGCATCCTCTCCAACACCTGTTATTTCTTGTTTTGTTGATTTTAGCCATCCTGATGGGTATGAGGTGATCTCTCATTGCAGTTTTGATTTGCATTTCCCTGATGATGAGTGATGTTGAGCATCTTTTCATGTGTCCATTGACCGTCTGTATGTCTTCTTTGGGAAAATGTCAGTTCACGTCTTTTGCCCACTTTTAATTGGATGATTTGTTTTTTGGGTGTTGAGTTGTATACGTTTTTTATATATGTTGGATACTAATCCTTTATCAATATGTCATTTGCAAACATCTCCGAATCCATAGGTTGCCTTTCAGATTTGTTGTTGGTTTCCTTCACTGGGCAGAAACTTTTTGTTTTGATGAAGTCCCAATAGTTTATTTTTGCTTTTGTTTCCCTTCCCTCAGGAGATATAACTAGAAAGAAATTGTTATGGCCGATGTTAAAGAGGTTACTGTTTGCCTTCTCCTCTAGGATTTTTATGGTTTCAGGTTTCACATTTAGGTCTTTCATCCACTGTGAATTTATTTTTGTGTATGGTGTAAGAAAGTGGTCCAGTTTCATTCTTTGGCATGTGGCTGTCCAATTTTCCCAACACTATTCGTTGAAGAGACTGTCTTTTCCCTACTGGATATTCTTTCCTGCTTTGCAGAAGATTAAATGACCATTAGTTGTGGGTTCATCTCTGAGTTTTCTATTCTGTTCTAATGATCTATGTGTCTGTTTTTGTGCCAGTACCATGCTGTCTTGATTACTACAGCTTTGTAATATAATTTGAAGTTGGGAATGGTGATACCTTCAGCTTCGCTTTTCTTTTTCAAGGTTGTTTTGGCTATTCAGGGTCTTTCGTGTTTCCATACAAATTTAGGATTATTTGTTCTAGCTCTGTGAAAAATGCCATTGGTATTTTTATAAGGATTTCATTAAATCTACGGATTGGTTTGGGTAGTAGAGACATTTTAACAATATTTATTCTCCCAATCCATGAGAAATGGAATGTCTTTCCATTTCTTTGTGTCCTCTTCAATTTCTTTTCTTGGTTTTCTGGGTATAAGTCTTTCACCTCTTTGGTTAGGTTTATTGCTCGATATCTTATTGTTTTTGTCCATACCCATTTCTTGGGCATGTTACAGGGTATGATTGTTTGGATTTATTCCCTCCCCCACACCAATCTGCGAGGAGCTCGCTTTTCAGATTGTGTGACCTTGACTCAAGTTCAGGGTGCACCGGAACTCAGATTTTTCTGCTCGGTTAACTATTTAAAAACTCCTTTTCCTTATTTTCTTCTGACTTTGAGGCACTGGCTTCTATTTTTGTGATTTTCATACAGCTTCCTGGGGAATAGGCCATCCAACTTTTTGTTTTGGGTAAACACTTCTCCTTTCTGTTTCTTCCTAAATTTGCACCTGCGATTCTTTTCAAGACAAATCTTGTCTCATTTACTTCCGTATGCCTCAAGTACCTGGCATGGTACGTTGGCACAGTAGATGCTAACAAGTATCTAAGGGATTCAATTATGTGATAATGATGCAGAGTGAGGGGTGTTAATAGTTATTCGTCATTGGAATGGGGGGGCAGCTCTTTAACCATGGAGGGCTCAGCATCACCCCACTCTGTCTGTGAGGGTAGGCAGCAGCAATGTGAGTTGTAGCCAGTCCACAGTCTGTGGGGACTCATCCCCCCAAATCCAATCCTGATCTACATAGTTTCAGGGTCAACTGGGGTTCTGATCCAAGACCAATGAGAGACTCCTGCCTGTAGGGTCTCTGGCAGAAATTATGCAGACGATATGGCTCATTAGTAATTGCTTCATAGTTCTGCAGGCTTCCTTGAAACACGGAGCCCAGGTTTGGAGTCCCAAGCCATAAACAGCAAGCCAGAAAGAGTCTGCAGCTTTCAGAGAAGAAAGGCCTACAAACTTTGTCTGGAAACAACATAAGGCCTTTCAAGCATTTCTCTTGTCCGCCCTGGTCATTGTCCTACAGACACAGGAGGGGCACGTTCTAGGGCATGGGTTGTGGAAGCAGGTATAGAGGAGGGTAACACGGCCAACTGAGGACATGTGGGGAGTCAAGGAGCAGAGCCGATTTCTCATATGTCAGCAAAGAAGATGCCAGTGATGGAGGCTGGACCGCAGAACCAGAGGCATGGATCGGGGGCCAAAAGGAGACAGCAAGAGCCACAGGAAGAGCTCAGGGGGTCTCCGGCAGACTTTTGAACTAGCAGTTGTGGTTCAGACCCCACCTGCTGCACAGAGAGCAGGAGGCCAGTGTGAAGGGCTTTTAAAGAACAAATGCTTGTCTTCTTGCTCAGGTTCTGAGCCTCTCGGGGCATCGCCATGTCTGAAGGAAATCAGAATCGATCACCTCTTTGCAGGTGTCTTTATCCTCAGCCCTGTTGCAAAATGTCAGGTGCATGCCAATAGCTAATGTCCTTCAGCGTCATTCAGGGACCCTTTGTGGGTGGATCATCTGTCCCGCTGACTCGAGCTTAGTGACGAGGGCTGGGATGAAGGACTCTAGGTGGAACCGGAGCTGGAGAAACTGCCCCCGAGGATGGGACAGGCAGCAGCCCATTATCCCAAGCTTGGCGCACTGTGCCACAACATTGTCTCGTGGGCTGGGGCCACATGTGGCAGAGCTGCGGTTCTGAGAAATCATCTCAGGGCGGGAGGTGAGTGGGGCAGGGCTTGCATGAGGCAGGCGTGTGGCTGACCCTCTAGCTGAGTAGTAAGGTTCTGGGCTGGACTCCAACACAAGTATGGACTCACAGAGCTCAGTGGAAAGCCAACACGGGCGAGGACCTACTCTTACCAGCTGGTGGACATGCTGAGCAGGGGGAGGAGGCTCGAGTCTAGTGCAGGGGAGGGCGATGAAGAACCCTGCTGCCCTCGCCATCAGAGTTGTGCTGCTGCCAAAAAAAGGAGAGCACGTCCTGTTTAAGGACCGAGCCTTGAGCCAACGCACCTGTTCTGTCTTGCGTTCTTTTTCTTGACTCCCCTGCTGTGTTGCCTCATGGTTCATTTGACACAATTGGGAATGAATCCAGGAACACCACCTCCCCCTGGGAAACTTCTTTATGGCAGTTAGTCTAATGAAACGGGGCTGCGTCCCTGGATAGGGGACTGCCTGGGCCTCTCGCCCTTACCCTGGGCCGAAGGTGGGGAGGAAACGAAGAAACAGAGGCACCTTTCCTTCCAACCACGGGAAGCTCTGTTGGGTTCCTACCCGGTGCTTTCTTCCGCATTCATCCTCCCCCTAAACTGTCGTCCCAATCACGTTAATGCCCCTGAAAATCATGGCTTCCTCACCCCAGTGTTTACGGCAGCATTACCTACAATCGCCAGGATATGGGAGCAGCCCGAGTGTCCATCGACAGATGAATGGATACAGAAGGTGTGGTATATATGTATCTGTACACAATGGAATATTATTTGGCCGTAAAGAAGAATGAAATCTCGCCACTTAGCAACAACATGGATGGAGCCACAGAGCATAATGTTCAGCAAAATAAGTCAGCCAGAGAGACAACTACCATGTGATTTCACTCGCAAGTGGAATTTAAGAAACAAAACAAATGAACAAAGGGGGGAAAAAGAAACAGGCAAGCCAAAAAACAGATTCTTTTTTTTAAAGATTTTATTTATTTATTTGACAGAGAGAGATCACAAGTGGGCAGAGAGGCAGGCAGAGAGAGAGTAGGGAGGAAGCAGGCTCCCCGCGGAGCAGAGAGCCCGATGTGGGGCTCGATCCCAGGACCCTGAGATCATGGCCTGAGCCGAAGGGAGAGGCTTTAACCCACCCCAGGTGCCCCCCCAAACAGATTCTTAACTGTAGAGAGCACACTGATGGTTACTAGAGGGGTAGGGGGTGGGGGGATGGGGACAAAGGCATGCCCCTGTCATGACGAGCACCATGTGTCCTATGGAAGCCCGGAATCACTATATTGTACACTGAAACCTAATACTACACTGTATGGTCACTAACTGGAATTTAAACAGAAACTTAAAATACGATTATATCTCAAAAAACAAAAAAAGGCAGAACCACCCCCTCCAACAAAATGGAGCTCCTGGGTGGCTCAGTCGGTTGGGCGTCCTACTCTTGGCTTCAGCTCGGGTTGTGGTTTCACGGGTTGTGGGATCCAGCCCAGTATCGGGCTCCTCACTCAGCCGGGGGTTATGCTTGAAAGATTCTCTCCCTCTGCACATTCCCCTTCCCAAATAACTAGATCTTTAAAAATAAAACCTAAAACCCCACAGCTTCCTTTCGTCTGTCTCTGGATCTCATAAACGACGCCTTGGTCTCCTCTCTACCTGTGATTCACAGAGTGACTCAAGCCAGCCTTCCTGTTTCTTTTCTGTTACCATGTATGGCCTGAGAACTTTGCTGCCTCATGAGCTCCCAGAGCAAGTAGCTTGACGGGCTTGTTGAGAAGGTTCTCGGAGGCTCCTTAGTGAGAGGGGATGAGAAGAATGAGCAACATATACTTACGGATGGGACAAATCAATTAGTGGCCTGAAAAGTACACTGGAATCTTTTATGTCACAATGGTGCTATTCTCTGCCCTAAATTGGTAGTTTCCTGATCATCAGTTTTAAAAATGCAGCTCCCTGGGCAACTTCTCTGGGGATGTGGACTCAAAGGACCTGGGGAGGGCATGGGGTACCTGCATTAAGAAGAACTCGATGCTTCTATCTTTATCTATCAACAAAATCTTAAAAAAAAAAAGATACTTACTGAAATAACATTAAAGTTGAAAACATAAACTATCTTTATTTCTGGCATTTGAATATACGGATTCCATGTTTCTACAGTTCCTTACATACTATGCTCACATTTTGCGTTCTTATAAATGTAAAAATACAAAAAGTTGGATTCTGCCCCTTTTTTGTTTACAAAACATGTCAGAAGCATTTTTTCCTTGGTGTTACACAAGGTTGGTAATTATAACGTCAAACGTCTATAATTTACCTACTTACCAAGTACTGGGTGTTTTGATTGTTTCTAATTTTTTTGTTTATGGCACAGATGATGTAGTAAATATTTTGTGTATACTGGTTTTACCTTTAAAATTTTGTAGAATACTTTTTCAGGAATGTTATTAGTGAATTAAAGAGTTTGCATATTTTAGGGGTGCCTGGGGGGCTCCGTGGGTTAAAGCCTCTGCCTTTGGCTCAGGTCATGATCTCAGGGTCCTGGGATCGAGCCCCACATCAGGCTCTCTGCTCAGTGGGGAGCCTGCTTCCCCCTCTCTCTCTGCCCGCCTCTTTGCCTACTTGTGATCTCTCTCTCCCTGTCAAATAAAAAAAAAGAAATCTTAAAAAAAAAAGAGTTTGCATATTTTAAGGCCAAAGTGATTAATGTTGGAATATAAACTATTTTCTCATCGGTAGAAATTGATTAACTAGTTTTATGTTTAAAATGCTTGTGAGTCTGTAATACATTTCCTTTACTTCTTCATAAGGTCCATTTTCCTTTATTTGCATCATAATGGTTTAGTGGGAATGTTGTTTATACAGCGATGACCTCTCTGATGCGGCCTCCGGATTGTCACCAAAGGCAAAGGGACACATCAAATGCCCTGAGGTAGGTGTGTGCTTGAGAATGCGGGAATGTGGGGGCCGCGCTGGGGGCAGACCTCGGGGGTCCCGCAGGCCATGCAGACGCACTGGAGCACACGCTGCATAAGAACGGGAGTCACGTGTATGTCACGGGTCACCGGGGAGAACGGGAGGCAGGGAGGCCTGTGGGAGGCCGCAGGCCAGGCAAGCGAGGACAGCGGCTGGCCGCGAGCCAGAGGAGGGGCAGGCGGTGAGAGACATCAGAGCGGGGTGCGGAGAGGAGTCAGCGACGCTGGATCAGAGCAAAGGAGGAAGAGAGAGGACATTTCCTGAGACAGGGGAGCCCACGCCAGGCGAGGGGGTCATGTGCTTCGCTTCGAATGTGTTCGATTTCCCTTTATGGGGGCACCTGGCCGGCTCAGTCAGCAGAGCATGTGGCTCTTGGTCTCGGGGTCGCCAGTTCGAGCCCCACATTGGGTGTAGGAATGACTTAATGAAATGAACTTGAAACCCCCAGGTTTATGCAGGTATAACCTGCACACATTTCGACGGTGCGGTTCAGTGAGTTCCACAAAAGCACCGCCGTAGTCGGGGGGCAGGACGTCTTCCTCACTCCGAGCGGCTCCCTACACCCCTCCTCGGCCACCGGCCTCACGCATGCTCGCCGCGGGGACCCCCGTGGTGCGTTCCACTGTCCTGGAGCCGACTTCCTTTCCCAAGGTTCCGTGTAAACGGAGGCGTGAGCCCCGGGAGAGCAGCAGGACTCTCACTCGGTCCGCCGTCGGGCAGGGTGTTTCCCACCTGCTCAGTCCACGTCCTCTCTGATGACGAGGGGGCTCTCGGGTCCTGTCCTGGCTGCCCATGTAGGCTGGGGCCCTACTGTCCGCTCACGACTGTGAGACTCACTCCTCCTCCGCGTCCTCTGCAGCCACCACGGAGATCTTGTCGAGCACGACTTTCAAAAGCGTTTGCAGTGAAAATAATCATTCCCTCTTTCCCCATGTAAGCTAACATCACGTTACAGAGCGATTTCAGCTTCCTGTCCTTCTCTCCGGGTTCTGAGAAGTCCCTCTCGTGGGGGGGACAGCCCTTGCCCCCCACAATCACGTGCCTATGCTAGCAAGCCCGTGGGCGTGGGATGCCCGGCGATGTCCGGGGAGGACGTCGTGTAGCTCGGGCCTCAGGCCTCCTCGCTCCCGGGGCCTGGCCTACCAGGACGCCAAGCACAGAGAGGTCACGACCCAGGTGGTCGCTCATGACTCTGTTTTATGTCCCTCGGCTCCCTGACGTTATTTTTGATGGTTCTGCTCACGGTCATGTAATACGTAGCAGCATGTCTGGGGTCACCGGGATCCAGGAAACAGGGAGCATCAGAGGGGCCAGGCAGAGACTGGAAAGAGCGACTTGAGGTAGGACGTCCCCAGCGGGGCTGCTGAGGGTAGCGTCACGGGCCCGCGATCTCACAGCAGAGACATGAAAAAGCATCGTATTGTCGCCTCGGTGGGAGACGTCAGTGTTGGAATCTACGTGTCCTGATGGCGCCTTCAACATCTGACCTGCGGGATGGGGGAAGAGGGGCCCACGTCTACGGAGGAGGGCTGGTTTGCCAACAGGAAGGAGCAGTTGAGGTATTTAGGGAGGGACCTCCTCCTTTTGTTCCCCTGACCCTCTTTGGGACAACGTTGACTGTCACGGTGATTTTGCTCTGAGTCTTCATTTTCAGTCCCAGACCTCACAGCTTCTCCACTAATGCTTGAAACACAAAGAGCAGGAAAAATTGGAAAATGCAGCGGAGGACAAATTTTGAGAGAGAGAGAGAGAGAGAGAAGCTAGGCGTTGTGTCCATCTTTCTCGTTCCTCTGGAATCTGTGTGCCCGTTGAGCCGCCAGCAGGAAGCTGGTTCTGACGTCTGGCCGCCGGGGTTCACGTCTTCACCCTACTGCTCGCCTCCTGTCTGAGCTAAGGTTCGTCACTCGGTCTATCTGCCCTGGTGGTTTGCTGTTGATGAGCCATCCCATCTTTTTCACATACTTAGCATGACTACGGGAAGTCCATTTGTTTGAGTGCATCTTCTGGGTTTGCTGTATTCTCGGCATCCCTGAATTCTAGTCCCGGTACAGTCAGTGCATTGCTGTATTATGTGTGTTGCTGTGTTACAAACTATCCCTCAAATCCAGCAAATTAAAACAGCACACATATTTCACAGTTGATTGTTCCCCACAAGTCAGGAATCTGGGAAGGGCTTCTCTGTGTCCTCTACTTCGGGATTTCTGACAGGACGGCAGTCAAGGGTGTTATCTGAAGGCTCAGCTGGGGAAGAGCTTCCAAAGTTCTATGGCACGATTCCACACTGTCGCGGTTGTTGGACCCAGGCCTCCCTCGGCACCTCGCCGTTTGCTCCGTCAAAACTGGCAAGAGAGACGTTCCCTGAGCGACACGGAAGCTGCGATCTCTCCTACCCTGATGCTGCACAGTAAGGAATCTTCTAGTCCTGGCTCCTGTTTGCGGGAGAGAGCCTCTAAATCCCGAGATTTCCCGGAGCTGCAGGCGTGTCTTGTTACTCAAGGAGGCCCCTCTACCCTGTCGAGTTTCTGTTGATGAGATGACCCGGGGTGAGCAGTCCAGAGGACCAACCCCGTAACGAGGGGTTGGTGGTTGGGACTTTAGCGGGACCCCTTGAGAGGGAAAGACTGGAGATGGAGTCCAGCCACACCAGTAACCGATGGTAAAGCAACCATACACACAAAGAAACCCCAGGAAGAACTCTGGACACCGAAGGTCAAGGGAGCTTCCTGGCTGGTGAGCCCAGCGATGTGCCGGGCGGTCTAATTGTCCAGATTCCCCAGGCAGGGGGTGCGGGAAGTCTGCGTGTGGAACCCTCTCCAGCTCCGCCCTGTCCTGATTTGCATCCATTACAGTAAAGCAGTAATGGTGTGTACTTTCTGGAGTTCTGTGAGTCGCTCTAGGGAACAATTGAACCTGAGAGGTGGTGAGAATTCCTCCAATGTGGAGCCACTTACTCAGAAGTGTGGCGATCCTCTGGGCCGTGCCCTTAGGAGCCTGGAGTCTGAGCTCCCTGCGGGTGCCTGGCTTCAGACTGCGCCTAGACCTCACAGGGACAGTCCCTCACCCTGCTGTACTCTGTGGGTTGCAAGCCCCAGGTTCTGCCCGCAAGGCAGGGCGAGGGGGTGGTGTGGAGGGGAGGGGAGGCAGACACTCAAGTTTTTCTATTTTAATCATAGTGTAGTTAACATAGTGTTATATTAGTTTCAGGTGTACGATAAAGTGATTCAACAACTTTTTTTTTTTAATTTGAGGGACAGAGAAAGTGAGAGAGAGCATGAGAGGAGAGAAGGTCAGAGGAAGAAGCAGACTCCCCGCGGAGCCAGGAGCCCGATGCGGGACTCGATCCCGGAACTCAAAGATCATGACCTGAGCTGAAGGCAGTTGCTCAACCAACTGAGCCACCCAGGTGCCCTCAACAATTTTTTTAAAAAAGATTTTATTTATTTATTTAGAGAACGTGAGTGGGAGAGAGAGTTGGAGGGGGAGAGAGAGAGAATCTCAAGCAGACTTCCCACTGAGCACAGAGCCTGACTTGGGGCTTGATCTCAAGACCCCAAGATCATGACCTCAGCTGAAACCAAGAGTTGGATGCTTAACCGACCAAGCCCCAGCAATTCGGCAGTTCTCTACGTTACTCAGTGCTCATCAGGATAAGTGTGCTCTTCATCCCCATCTCCTATTTCACCCATCCCCCACCTCCCCTTAGGGAACCACCCATTTGTTCTCTAGAGTTAAGAGTCTGGTTTTTTGTTTGTCTCTCCGTTTTGTTTCTTAAATTCTAGAGCGAGGTCATTTGGTATTTGTCTTTCTCTGATGGACTTATTTCCCTTTGTATTATACCCTAGTATACCTCTATACCTTAATAGTATACCCTCAAGATCCATTCACGTTGTTGCAAATGGCAAGATTTCACTCTTTTTTATGGCTGAGTAATATTCCATTTTATGCATATGTATGTGTGTGTGTGTGTGTGTGTGTGTGTGTGTATGTGTAGTACATATTCTTTAGTCACTCATCTATCTGTGGACACTTGGGCTGCTCCCCTATCTTGGCTATTGTAAATAAGACTGCTACAAACATCGGGGTACATGTATTTCTTGAATTAGTATTTTTGTTTTCTTTGGGTAAATACCCAGCAGTGTGATTGCTGGGCCATAGGGTCTGCCTCTCCCGGAGGATGCTCAGACTCCCTTTCAGACTTCCGAAGTAATCACCAATGTTCCTTTTGTCATCTCTTGACCGATGCTCTTTTGATCCAATGGGCGTTTGCTTGCCCGGTGTCATTTTTGTATTTTAGGAGTCAAAACCTTAAAAAGTAGATTTACTGAAATGTCTCTCTCCTTTGTGTCTTAGTCTGTATTCAGCATAGGACATTATTGGAGGTTAGAAGAAAATCACGATCTAAAAGTCTCATCCTAAAAGTAAGATTAGGATGGGTGGCTCAGTTGGTGGAGCAACTGCCTTCACACTAAAAAGCAAACTCACCTTTTTCAAAAACGAAAGACTGAAATCCAAATGGCTCCCAGCGGAGAAACTTCTGGAAGAGCCAATGAATGTTAGCGGACGTGAGTCCATCGATTCTCCATGAATGTCAGGGAATTTGCCTCTGGAGTCGGAGACCCGACAGCAGGAGCCGGGGAAACAGCCTTCCCTCCTCTCCCGCTTGGGCTGTGACCGCCCAAGAATCCTGACGCAGCGAGTCTGCTGTTGGCCCACCTTCGTCCTCACATCTGGCCGGCCTCCCCGCGGGGTCCTCTGTGACAGGTGCAGCACGATGTCTGTGGGCGTGCCAGCCGCGAGGACGAGCCCAGTGCCCGGGAGCTGGTGACAGACCGGGCACAGCGGAGGCAGGTGGGCACTGCCTGATTCACAGTCAGCATTTTTTATTTTTTTATTCAAAGCAGGCTCCACGCCCAACGTGGGGCTAGAACTCACGACCCTGAGACCAAGCATCGCGGGTGCAACCAGCTGAGCCACCCGGGCACCTCTTGCTTTAGCGTTTCCTTCGGTCCAGCTTTCATTGTCCCCAGATTTAAAAATGAGCATGAAGGGCCCTAAACCCCGCGGACTCCTGCCCGGTCTTTGCCTCGCGCCCCGAGGCACGTACGCTCACTTCAGTCAGGCGGCTCTTGTGAGAGTCGTCTCGGTATCAAACGACCATGCTTGACCTCTCAGGTTTTGGTTTATTGATTGTGGACCTCGTCTGAGAATCCCCTGGGGTGATGCATGACGGTTCGCGAATGTAGGGAACGGAAATAGAAAGACAGTATCCAGCCTTTTTAGCTTCACAAAACGTGGCCCCATGTCCTGCTGTGTTAGATTCCTATTAGCACAAATTTGGTGGCTTCAAACAACCCCAGGGCGTTATCTTACCGTTCTGTGGGCCAGCAGTCCGGCAGGAGGCCGAGCGGGCTGCCGTCAAGCCGTGCGCCGGGCCGTGTCCTCCCCGGGGGTCCTCCTTCGCCTCCTTCTCAGAAGGGCGCAGCCGTGCCTGGTCCACACGGACCAAGAACCGAATCCCGACGGCCAGTATGACCATTCCACGTAGAAGCACAGCTTCTGTGATGGCCCCGGGCGGACTCCCTCCTTTCTCACTCTCGTGAAAAACCCACCGAAACGCGGAAGGGGAGGACCTGCGTCTCGAATGTTCTATTTTTGCGCTTTCTCCTTTCTTCCTTTTTTGTTTTTTTTTTAGAAATAATTTCAAACCTACAGAAGAGGCACAGGAATAGTGCGCAGAGGGGCGCCTGGCTGGCTCCGTCCGTGGAGCGTGCGACTCTTCATCTTGGGGTCGTGGGTTCAAGCCCCACGTTGGTTGTATTTTTACTTAGGAAAAAAAAAAACTTAAAAAAAAAAAGGAATAGCGCACAGAAGCTGCATATTTCCGCACATTTGCTTTATCACTTACTCCCTTTCCCCCTCTCTATTTGTATTACTTTTCCCCTACACTATTTGTGTAGTGGTCTTCCACTACAAGTCTTCCTTCCTTTTCAAGTCTTCCTTCCTTCCTTCCTTCCTTCCTTCCTCCCTTTTGAAGTCTTCCTTCCTTCCTTCCTTCCTTCCTTCCTTCCTTCCTTCCTCCCTCCCTCCCTCCCTCCCTCCCTCCCTCCCTCCCTCCCTTTTGAAGTCTTCCTTCAAAAGACTGTAGCAATGATCTCCTAGAGCAAGGAAGCTCTCTTGTCTAATAGGTCCATTCTAAAATCCGGGAAACTTAACCTTGACACCTATTGTTATCCCCCATACAGCCCCTTCTGTAAATTCTGCCTCCCCGCTCAACAGTGTCCTGGCAATGACTCTTCCGTGTCCTTGACCCTGGAACAACGGCTCTGCCTCTGCTGACTCCCGTGACCTTGTTATTTTTCAGAGGAGAGGTCAGTCGATTTGTAGGCTGTCACTCAGTTTGCATGTGGTTTAGGTTTCCTTGTGCTTAGATGAACGTTGCGTGTGTTCGGGAAGAACGCAGAAGCGACCGTGGGTCCTCCCTGGTGCGTTCCCTCTGCAAACTCACACCGTCCGCCCGTGCCCCTGTTGGTGATGGCCTCCGCTGGCCGGTGTTTCAATCCCTGCCACTATGTCCCAGACTTCTCGCCTTTACGCAAGTCTGCTGGTCTAAACCCACGAGAAGGACGGGTGCTTGTTAGACACCTGCTGCGACCCACTTACTGCAAACAGAAGAGCTGGGCTCAGCGGAGTAACCGGGAAGCAGAGGCCCGCAGGAAGCTAGGGGAAGCAGGTGTCAGCGCCCCGAGGTTCCTCACCTTTGCAGTGACATGCCACCCCAGCCTCTTCCTTCAGGCAGCCAGGTCCCGCTGCGGAGGGCGCTACTCATAACCCTAGCAAAAACAGACCTGAAATGGAATGACTTCACTGCCCCCAACCCCCCCAAAGGACAATCAAGAGTTGACTGAATGGCGGAATGGAAACAAGACATCAAAAAAAAAAAAAAAAAAAAAAAAGAGAGAGAGAGAGACAGTGAGACACGATGGGTGTCTGTCTTTGGAATCAAGCCCTCCTTTATTTCTTATTAATAACACACACACACATCGCTGTGATCCCCCAGAAGCGGTAGGGGACGAGGCGAAGGTCTTCCAGGTCTGCAGGCGCTGGGTTGTGGTCACCCCGGGGCCGCGGGGACACCCCTGCACGTGGCGTTCTCAGAGGCAAGGCGGTGATAATTCTGTGGCGTGGGGCTGAGAGAAGGCACGACCGAGAACCTTGGCCAGGACCGAGAGGAAGTAGTAGGATTCGCAGGACGCGGTGAGATGAGCTGGTTTTGGGCAGGGAGGTCCCCGCAAGTCTTGGCCGGTCCTGGCGCCCCGGACTGCCGGAATTGAGGCTGCACTTCTCAGCGTAGCCAGCAGGTGGCCCCAGCTCCCGCGCGAGCACCGGGCTGCGGCAGGGCTAGGGCTGGGCCAGCTGGTCTACCCGTGGAAGGTGGGCCGTCAGTAATCCTGTCCCCACCCCCGCCAGTGCTGACCTGCTGCGGGCCCCTCCGCCCCTCCTTGCTCTGTCACCCTGCCTGCCAGACGAAATTAGCATAGCCTCATCCATATATTTTAAAAGTTTCAACCTGTTCCCCATGGTCCTAGTATTGTAAATAGCATTGATAATGAACCATGGGGGCTTTTGACGCCAAAGATCAAAGCATGATTTTAAATTCTTGTTGTAGATGCCCAGGTAGCTTTATAGGAAAAAAGATCCCCACATTTCCCCCCCTCCCCCAATTTCCACTTTCCCTAAAAGCCTCCAACTCCCAATAAAAAATAAATTGGTGGGGCGCCTGGGTGGCTCAGTGGGTTAAAGCCTCTGCCTTCGGCTCAGGTCGTGATCTCAGGGTCCTGGGACCGAGTCCCACATTGGGCTCTCTGCTCGGCGGGGAGCCTGCTTCCCCCCATCTCTCTGTCTGCCTCTCTGCCTGCTTGTGATCTCTCTCTCTTTCTCTCTCAAATAAATAAATAAAATCTTAAAAAAAGAAAAATAAATTGCTGGAATCTTGCTAAATTGAAAGGCTCCCTGCATGCCCCCTCTCTCCGAGGCACCGGGAGGTGCCTATTGCTCCCTTCTCTGCTAGGGGCTGGTGAGCGGGCAGCAAGGAGCATGGGAACCTGAGAGTCTCTTGGCAGGTGCGTGAAAACGTTGTTTGGGGAAAGTGCTCAGACACCATCTGAATGAGCAGAACCGTCTCATAAACTCCATTTTCCTCTTGGAGAGAGTCGTGTTTTCCGACGCTGCCCGAGCCTGTATCTCTTCCATTAGTGATGGGGTCAGTCGCCCTTGGCGTTGGGACCCTCCTGTGCTTAAGTGTCTGAAGACGACCCAGCAACTAAGACCACTCGTCAAGGGAAAAAGGAGCACCGACTTTGTCCGTTTTTAATATTTTGTTGGATGTTATGTTTTTCACACTCGTGTGCCCAATTTTTAATCTTCGCTTAAAAATTTTAAGCTGTGGGTCACCAGGGTGGCGCAGTCCATTGAGCATCTCTTGATTTCGGCTCCGGCTGTGATCTCAGGGTCATGATCCTGGGGTCCTGGGATCGAGCCCCAATTCCGGCCCCATGATCAGTGTGGAGTCTGCTTCTCCCTCTCCCTCTGCTCCTCCCTCTCGTGCTCTCTCTTTCTCTAAAATATATAAATCTTTTTTTTTTTTTTAAAGATTTTATTTATTTATTTATCAGAGAGAGAGAGAGACTGAGAATGAGAGGAGAGAAGGTCAGAGGGAGAAGCAGACTTCCCGCAGAGCCGGGAGCCCGATATGGGACTCGAGCCCAGGACTCCGGGATCATGACCTGAGCCGAAGGCAGTCGCCCAACCAACTGAGCCACCCAGGCGCCCTATAAATCTTTTTTAAAAAAGGTTTTAAGTTGCATTTTTCTTGTGAAGAAGCTGCTTTGAAATTAAATACTTTTAATTGTATTTGTGTAAAGCTCAATAGAGCACAAGCGAAAAGTGACCACCTCCATCTAGCCTCCCAGTTTCCTTTCCCAAAAGCAATCAGTCGTTTTTTCATTATTGGTTTTTTTAGTCATTTACTAGTCATTTTTAAAATTATTCCCCAGATCTGTTCTTTGTACAAAGTGTACATATTTTTATATTTATATATGTGCTTTGGTTTAAAAGCACTGAGGACAGTCACAGACTCACCACGTTAGTACCTTGCCTGTTTTTAATCTTCACGACGTACCTTGGAAATGTTTCCACGCCAGGATGTACGTGCTGTGTCCTTGTCACAGGTGCATAGCATCTCGTGCACGGATCTGCCACCACTGGGTGAGCAGAGGGCTTTGGGTAGGCATTTCGGTTATTTCCAAATTCAGGTTGTTACAAGCAGCAGTGCGGTGAAATCCTGGTTTTGCATCCACTTGTCTGTAGCATCAATGTTTAGAAGAGGAATTGCTGAGTCAGAGTATCTGAATTTGAAATTTGATAGCTACTTGCGATTTTCCCCACAGCTTTTAATTTGCATGTTTAACGTCGTTATGAGTGAGGGCAACCTTTTTTCATTTTGTTTTTTGTTTGTTTGTTTGTTTTTGAATAAGTTCTTATGCTCAACGTAGGGCTTGAACTCACGAGCCCAAGATCTAAAGTCTCATGCTCCACAGACTGAGCCAGCCAGATGCCCCTTTGGAAAATTAAAAAGCCATTTATCTTTTCTCTTCTGAGAAATATCAGTTCTTGTCTTTTGTGTTTTATTGGGTTTAAACAATTGATATATAGGAGTTCTTTATATATTAAAGAAACTGGCTCTTTGTGTATTATAAATACTTTCTTTGGTTTTTCACTTGCCTTTTGTCTTTGTCTGGTTTTTCGCTTGCCTTTGTTTTTGTCCGTTATATTTTCCTGTAAATTTTTTTTTAATTAACATATAATGTATTATTTGTTTCAGGGGTACAGATCTGTGAATCATCAGGCTTACACAACTCACAGCAGTCTCCATAGCACATACCCTCCCCAATGTCCATCCTCCAGCCACCACACCCCTCCCACCCCCCTCCACTCCAGCAACCTTCAATTTGTCTCCTGAGATTAAGAGTCTCTTATGGTTTGTCCCCCTGGTTTCATCTTGTTTCATTTTTCTCTCCCTCCCCCTGTGATCCTCTGTCTTGTTTCTCAAATTCCTCATATCAGTGAGATCATATGATAATTGTCTTTCTCTGACTGACTTATTTCATTTAGCATAATACCCTCTAGTTCCATCCATGTTATTGCAAATGGCAAGATTTCATTTTTTGATGGCCGCATAGTATTCCATTGTATATATATACCACATCTTCTTTGTCCATTCGTCTGTTGATGGACATCGAGGTTCTTTCCGTAGTTTGGCTATTGTGGACATTGCTGCTATAAACATTTCGGTGCATGTGCCCCTTCAGATCACTACATTGGTATCTTTAGGGTAAATACCCAGTAGTGCGATTGCTGGGTCGTAGGGTAGCTCTATTTTAAACATTTTGAGGAACCTCTATACTGTTTTCCAGAGTGGCCGCACCAGCTTGCATTCCCACCAAAAGTGTAGGAGGGTTCCTTTTTCTCTGAATCCTCGCCAACATCTGTCGTTTTCTGACTTGCTAATTTTAGCCATTTTGACCAGTGTGAGGTGGTATCTCACTGTGGTTGATCTGTATTTCCCTGATGCTGAGTGATGTTGAGCACTTTTTCATGTGTCTGTTGGCCATTTGGATGTCTTCTTTTCCTGCAGAACTTTTTTTTTTTTTAAGTTGATTCTTTTTTTTTTTTTTAAGATTTTATTTTTTTATTTGATACAGAGAGAGAGAGATCACAAGTAGGCAGAGAGGCAGGCAGAGAGAGAGGAGGAAGCAGAGAGCTGAGCAGAGAGCCCGATGTGGGGCTCGATCCCAGGACTCTGAGATCATGACCTGAGCCGAAGGCAGCAGCTCAACCAACTGAGCCACCCAGGCGCCCCCTGCAGAACTTTTTAAGATGTAATATTAAATGCACAATTAAAATATATACACGTGTATCTTCTGTGTGTCACAAGTTTGTGTTACCCCTCACATCTGACGTCACGAGTGTTTCCTCACCTTCTGACCATCCCTCCCTCTTTCCTGCAGGAAACCCTGTTCCCAGAATACCAGGGAGCTTACTCACGATTCTGCCTTAGAACACACACAAAATAGTCTCATCCCTATAACACCACCGCACCTACTGAAAATAAACCTACCAGGTAAGGGTCAGTCATTCTTTCTAGTTCTTTTTGTCCTTTGACTATGTCCCACTAAGTGGTGTGTAATTTATTTGAATTAATTTCTGTGTGGTATGGAAACAATATTTTAAATATAATTTCATTTATAAATCTTTTTAATAAAAATTCCATCTGGACTTTGTGTCATACTTCGGATGGCTTCTCCCATGAAGATTATATAGAACTTTTCCATGTTTCTTGAAGTACTTTTAATTTTTTTTTTAAGATTTTATTTATTCATTTAACAGAGAGAGAACACAAGCAGGCAGAGAGGCAGGCAGAGGCAGAGAGAGGAGCAGGCCCCCCGCGGAGCAAGGAGCCCGATGCGGGACTCGATCCCAAGACACCGGGATCATGACCCGAGCCAAAGGCAGTTGCTTAACCAACTGAGCCACCCAGACGTCCCAGTACTTTTAATTTTTTATTTGACATCCAACCGAGGCAAGAAATACAGAAAGTAATTGGGACGCCTGGATAGCTTAGTTGGTTAAGCGGCTGCCTTCGGCTCAGGTCGTGATCCCAGTGTCCTGGGATCGAATTCCGCATCGGGCTCCTTGCTCGGCAGGGAGCCTGCTCCTCTCTCTGTCTCTGTCTGCTTGTGTTCTCTCTCTGTCAAATAAATAAATAAAATCTTAAAAAAAAAAAAAGAAATACAGAAAGTAATAGGCTAACTAACCTAGTATTAGAAGAGTTTCTTTTTTTTTTTAAAGATTTTATTTATTTATCTGACAGAGAGAGCGAGATCACAAGTAGGCAGAGAGGCAGGCTGAGAGAGAGGGGGAAGCAGGCTCCCTGCTGAGCAGAGAGCCCGATGTGGGGCTCGATCCCAGGACCCTGAGATCAGGACCTGAGCCGAAGGCAGAGGCTTTAACCCACTGAGCCACCCAGGCGCCCAGAACAGTTTTGTTTTGTTTTCTTTTCTTTTCGTTTCGTTTCATTTCGTTTCTTTTCTTCTTTTCTTTTCTTTTTTTTTTTTTAAGATTTTGATTTATTTGAGAGAGAGAGAGCACAAGGGGGGGAGCAGCAGAGGGAGAGGGAGAAGCGGGATCCCCACTGAGCAGGGAGCCCCTGAAAGGGATCTGCTCTTTCTGTTTCCGGGTTCAGCGAAGGCCTAAGTAGTGATCTCAGCTCAGCCCATTACATAAACAGAAAGTGATGAATGATTTTCAGTAGAATGACGAGAAGTGACCCCGTTGAGCAGAGGGGAGGCCCAGCTGTGGGAGAGAAAGGAGACTGACCATCCTCTTCCATCCTCAACAATCACGGTCATGGAAAGGGCTCAGCCCTGGCCTCCCGACTCCAGGCCGGGAGGGGCCTCAGAGGTGGCGTGGGGGTCTCCCGCTCCCGGCCCTTTGCACACAGACCTCATTTTAGAAATCACTTTTAGTGTCTTTTTCGCAGGTCAGACTGATATCCAGTCAGCTGGGCCCAGGGCCACTGGCTTATTAGTTGGACCAAGCGGTTTTTTTAAAACGTTTATAATTTTTTATTTTTAAATAATCTCTACACCCAACGTGGGGCTTGAACCCACAACTCTGAGATCAAGAGTCATATGCCCCACCTACTGAGCCAGCCAGCCACCCCAGACCAAGCATTTTTATCATACAGGGCATACTGAGTACGTATAAAATGTACTTAATTTTTTTGAAGGCTTATTTATTTGAGAGAGAGAGAGAGAGAGAGAGAGGGAGAGAGAGAGAAAGCAGGTGCGCGTGCCTGCACGCAAGCAGGGGGAAGGGCAGAGGGAGGGAGAGACAAGCAGATTCCACCCTGCGCATAGAGCCCGATGCGGGGCTCGACCCCAGGACCCTGAGATCATGACCGAAGCCGAAATCAAGAGTCAGACACTCAACCAACTGAACCACCCGGGGGGGGGGGGCTGTAAAATGTATTTTATTTATGTGAACGACGCATTTTACTTGCTTTGTAGAGTGTTTACTGGTATGTGTTAAAAGCGAGGTTCTAGATAACCATTCTGGTTTGCGTAATTACCAGAAAGACTACAAAGCAGCATTCTGATGTGCTCACCTCACGAGAAGGTGGACTTGTTTCTTCATGCCTCAAACTGGAGCTCGGTAACTGGTGACTGTCCGGGGACTTCTCCCCTGAATGTCCGGGACGCCCTTCCTTCTCTGACCGGCAGGAACTCCTCCCGGGCTCAGAAACCGCCTCCGGAGGGAGATCATTCATCTATTCCACAAAATACTTAGAACGTCCTGGGGCCAGTGGACCATGCTTCCAGGCTGGGAGGGTCCCGGAGATAAATTCAAAATAAAACCTAGGCTAGCAGACTTGCATTCTCCTCTGGGGAAAGGCGTCAAGACAAGTCCATCGACACCTGGAAAGTGATAGTGGCAGGTGTCGCGGGCGGGGGCAGGGCGCCGAGTCGGGCGCGTGGGGTCCAGGTGGGGGCTTCTTGCTTGAAAGCATTCCTGGAGGAAGCGGGGTCTGCACCCCCAGCGGTGGGGGCAGGGTGGGGGGGGCTCCGACACATGGGAAGGAGGGGAAGGGGCTCCTGGTGCCAGAGGGAGCTGGAGGGGTCTTTCGGCCTCAGCTGAGATGGAAAAGTCTGTGAGAACCCGGACTTTCCGAAAGGGGAAGTGAGAGGACGGTCGTGATCGTTGGTAGGAGCCTGGAGAGGGTCCGGAGGGTGTGTGGGTCAAAGGGTGATGAGGTCGTAGGGTCCTAGATGCGACCGCCCGCGACACAGGAGGCTGTTGGGGCTTTCATGTCCCAGCATAGGAGCCAGGGTCTGAAAGGGGCTGCTTGGGACCCGGTGGGAGATCGTGAGCGGCTGTATCCAGCAGCAGCGATGCGGAGGAAACCAAGAGGCGGCTGCGTGGATGGCGTTGTAGGGTGAGACCCTGCAGGACCGTGATCACCAGGCTGAGGACTTAGGACATTTTTTTTTTCTGAAGGCACTAGATTCCTTTAAAGGCAAATCTGCGGTTTGCCGGGAAGACTGTTCCTGCCCATGCCTGTGGCTGTTTGGAAGGTCCTTGCAGCCAGCAGTCCTCATTAGCGGCCTCTTTCTGCTGTCACCCCCTCGGGAGGGACACGGTCCTGCTTCACGCTTCCTCACTGTCTGTGTCCCCAGCCCAGGGCCCAAGTGGGGAAGAGGACCAACAGGTGGGGTGCTTTCCTGGGGGCAGGCGAGGGGTTTTCTTTCCTGGGGGCAGGCGAGGGGTTTTCTTTCCTGGCTGAGCCGGAGGCAGCAGGCAGTGTCCGCGGGCCAGAAGCCGCAGCCAAGCCCGGAGGACTGTCGCTTCCAAGGGAGCTGAGGTGGGATGGGACAGCCGGACATCCACGGCCTGAAGGGTTGAGAGCAAGGGAGAACCGGGTAATCGGGTCTGCCTCGAATCATCCGGGGCCTTGTCTGCAACTTACGCCTGTGGGACGCACACGGACGCATGTGCCATGTGTGTGCATACACAACATAAATATATGTTACGTACCTAGTCCACGGTGGGCGGGAGGGAAACAATCAGAGTATCTTGGCGGGCAGCCAAATACTTAAAAATGATTTCCGAGGGGCCCCGGGGTGCCTCAGTCGGCTAAGCGTCTGCCTTTGGCTCAGGTTGTGATCCCGGGGTCCTGGGATCGCCTCCAACATTAGGCCCCCTGCTCAGCAGGGAGCCTGCTTCTCCCTCTCCCAGTGCTCATGCTCTCTTGCTTTCTGTCAAATAAATAATAATAATAATAAAGCCCATTTCTCAGCAAGGCCTTCATAAACGGTTGCTTATGACACAGGGGTGACTTCGAAGCATCTAGATATGTAAAGGGTTTTTTTTAGGGGAGGACGAGGGTTGTCACTGATGGGAATCCAGTGGGCTACACCCAGCCCAGTGGCACCTCCGAGGGGTCCCCCGGGCCCCGGGCTCAGCTCAGTTCCTGCGTTTTTCGGTCCAGCACCTGGATTTTCTCTGTCCACATGGGGACAGACTCATGTTCATTAGAATTCCAGCAGAAGGATTTGTAAGAGGGGTTTACCTTTCCAGTGGCCAGAACGCCTGGGTCTCTGATCCACGCCTGTGGGAGGGGAGCTGCCGTCCATGCTAGAAGGGCTCCTGGTGACGGCATCATGCGTCTGAAGGCTATTTCCAGAGCATAGAACATAGACAAGAAAACATGGTGGTGACCATGCGGCCGCCATGTTCCCTAAGCGAGACGAACAGTCCCTCCTCGGCAGAGGCTGCTTCTCCAGGGACATGCGGGGTCTTGGATGGAGACAGATGCTATTGGCTTCATTGTCTCCCTGGACCCATGTGTTCTTCCCAACCCCTCCTCCTGACCCCCGACACTTGGGTCTTTCAATGGCGTCAGTATCTTAGACAGAAGCTAGAGTCAAGGGCTGTTTCCATCGGCTGCCGGACGACGCGGGTCCCACTTCCCAGAATTTGAGGAGTGGATTCCTGTCTCAGCCCACAGTGTTAATCAAACCAGGAGTTTGGGCAGGATTTCAGCTTCCCCGGATTTTTCCCACGCTGACAAATGTGTCATTTGTGTTGGGAAATCAACATGACCCGCTTTCCAGCAGCCTTGTTCCCGTTCTGCAGCTCCGGTAAGAGGGGACAAGCCAGACAGATGGAACATTCTAGAGGCTCCCCGAACCCCGAACTCCTCCAACACACCCATGTGCCCCTCCGCTGACGTGCGATGTCTTCATCGGCCAGTAGGGGCAGGCCTGGACGCTTCTCTGGAGCACGGCTCCCACTGTGAATCTTTAGCTCCCGATGAACCCCTAACCTTGAACAACCTCTGGCTCCACCATCTTGTGGGCCTGTGCCTATGTGTGACCATCTTCCGCCATCTTGTGGGCCTGTGCCTATGTGTGACCATCTTCCGCCATCTTGTGGGCCTGTGCCTATGTGTGACCATCTTCCGCCATCTTGTAGGCCTGTGCCTATGTGTGGACATCTTCCCCAGGAGAACGTTAGAAATCACGTGGTGGGGGTCACCTCCTGGGCGGCAGGGAGGGAGCTCTCGGGGGGCACCGGGGATCATCCCGGAGACTGGAAGGAGGCACAGTTCAGGGGAACAAGCGTCTTCGGGTGGTTGGGGGGCCGCTGTGTGGGTGAGGACCAGCGAGGCTGAGTCATGCACGCACATGTGCTAGGGTTGAGTTATTGGGAGCGATCCTCAGGGATTTAGCAAAGACATTTGCCTCTGTTGTTCTGGAAGATAAATAGGGAAAGCCCTGTGAGATAAGGGTCGAGGACCCAGGGGAGATAATGCCGGCCTGTCCTCTCCTTCGTGGCACACCAGTCTTCTGCAACCACGGCTGCAGGGAGTCAACATGATGAGTAGGAAAAGTGGGATTGGGAAGCTAGGAGGCCAGGGTTTCGGTGACACTCCGGGTCACTGGGACAGACGGCTGTCCCTTCTCGAGGAGCTGGTGTTTCCCTCTGCAGAGTGAAGTTCTAACAACCAGTCCACGGAAGCATTGCGAGAATTTGATAAAATAATGTGGTCAGAGCACTCAAAAAACTAGAAGCCCTCCAAAAAACGAGACGGCCCTCTGTGTTTGACCTAAAATGTCACTTTTGTTTCTGGAGGCAGCTAAGAAGAAAGACACCTGATGGGACTCAGGGCTCCTTCCTTGGTCCTCTCGGCATCTGGGGTCCCAGGCATCACCTCTCTTTCCGCATATTCGAGGTTAAGTTCTAAAACCATGACTTTGCTGGGAGCTCGGAAGCGACAGGCTGTGTGTTCTTGTTGTTTGTTTGCGGCAGAGGAGGAGACAAGATCTTACAGCCTTCTGCCCGGGGAGGCGAGCTGTGTGTAGGTTCCAGGAGGTTGCAGAGGTTCTAGAAGGTTATGAAGGGTCAGGTGCCGGGAATATCAGTGGGGCAGGAGCCCATGGGGCAAGGCCCAGGAGGCGGTGTGACGGCCACAGGCAAAGCCACCAGTGGGGTACGTGACGTTTCAGGAGCTGCTGGTGGCGTCTGGGGCTTTCTCTGCACCCCTCCTTTACAGAAGTAACCACTGGCATTTCCGACGTCGTGTTTTATGACCAAGGACGATGGGCGTAGGACCGAGGACACGAAGCTGATAGTGCTGGTGACAGTGTTGTTGATGTTGGTGTCAGTGTTGGTGCAAGGACGTTGCACGTTATACATCCCCCCCCCACACTTGCCTCTTCCAGGCATGGCTCTCAGGTTGGAAGCCCTGGCGCACTCTTGGGCTTTTCCCTCCCTGTGCCCTTCACATCCCGAAGGCGCTGTCGGCGGCCCACACGTGTCCGTTTCCCTCTCCCAGCCGGGCTGGGAGCTCCTTGCTGGGATTATCGATGTGGATGTTCCCCATGGCAGAGCCTGGTAGAAGGACCTGCAGGGAGCGGACAGAGGGAGGGCGGAGGAGGACGAGCATTCCCAAGGGTCCACGCGGCTTTGAGCAATGCAGCGTCCTTCCGCTGGGACCTTTCAGGAAGCGTAACGATTCTCCAGGGGACAGAGCTTTACTCAGTGCTTCTGTCCCCTATCACTGAGAGCTTCTGTCCCCTGTGCTTGCCCGGGGCCTGGTGATCGCTGAAAGACCCTGCCTGCCCCCCTGGGCAGTGGCGACAGGGTCCTAACCATCTTTCTGCCTCTGTGTCTGCTTCCACATCTCGCTCCCCTCCCCACGACCCTACGGTCGGTGTGGCCTTCGAAGGAACAGCCCTTTGCATGGACTCCTGTGCCCAAAAGCCTCCATGAGAGGCTAACCTCCCCGAGAAGAGGTTAGCAGGTCGGGACGCCTTCCAGACCCCTCGAGCTGACCTTGCCGCCACCCAGACCTTCCCGCTCCCCCGAGTGGTCCTGCTCTCCCCTCGCTTCTCCTCACCATCCGAAAGCCTGCCTGTCCCTCCTGGTGCAGCTCACACATCACCGGCGTCAGCCCTCCACTGCTGCATACACAGTCCCACACAGCACGCAGGTGACCGGCTGAGCAGGTGGGAGCCCCGGGCGGCCCCAGGGGGGCTTTCCCCTGGAGGCTCTGGGGTCCCTCTGCTCCCCAGCTCCTCCGGGTTCCCTGCCTGCCGAGCTCACTTCCTAGCTGTCACGGGAAGGAGGTCCCTTGTCTTGGTTGGGGTGGCTCTAGGCTCCCCGAGGCTGCTCTCCAGCCCCCGTGCGTGACCCCCTCCCGAAGCAGGAGGGCCACCTTGGGTGAGATCCCTCCACATTTCAAGCCTCCTTCCTGCTGTAGGAGACTCCGTGCTTCGCCCCGGCCCACCCTGGTGTCAGGAAGGTAAAACTCATTCCACCCATGCTCCGGGGTGGGGGGTGAGGTCACATAGGGCTGGGGGGCAGGGGGGCACTCCCAGAATTCAGCCCACCGCACTGCCTCTCCCAGACGGCCCTCCCCGGCCCCTTCCAGCCAGCGCTTGCCTTCCTCTGAGCCTCATAGTGACACGGGAGTGAATTCACTGTCCCAGCCCTGCAGTTCCCGGGGGGCACCTCCTTGCCGACCCGCCGTGCGTCATCCCCAGCACTGGTTCCCCAAAGTCTCTGGGTTACTCTTGTGCCAGGAGGTACCTGGGTGTTGGACTATATTTAAATATGGAAAGACACATCAAGGTCAAGAACTTAAAACGTGAAAGGAAGAGCACAGAGCCGTGAGATAAATGAGGTTCTACGGGAGAGGGAGGGACCCGCAGTCGGGCGCCTGTCCCAATGGCGGCATCGTGGGGATGGAGGGCGCAGGCTGCCTCCCCCCGGCTGGACGCTCTCGGAGGTGGCTCTCGGACGTGCATACTCTCGACGGCCAGGGCGGCGTCACACGTGTCCTGAAAGTGACCGCAAAGATCTGAACCTCCTGATTGGCATGATTTTGTGGAGTTTTCAGGGATCACATCCAGCCACTTGTGGGAAGAGGAACAATCACTTATTCTCAAAGTGGCAGTTCGGTTGGGCAGGGGACCCATTTTTTTGTTTGTTTTTTTGAAAATGATTCACATAAAAAGAACTTTAAAAAAAAAATCAGGCATTCGGAAGAAGGGGACAAATCTTGTGCACGTGATAATCGTGAACAAGGCTCCCCAGAAAGCACTTTGGCCTGCGGTTAAAACTGTATTCACACCGGCAAAAACAATGGTGTTAAAATTTAAATCTAACTCCTGGAGCGCCTGGGGGGCTCAGTCGGTTAAGCGTCTGCCGTTGGCTCAGGTCATGATCCCGGGGTCCCCAGATCGAGTCCCGCATCGGGCTCCCTGCTCCGCGGGGAGTCCGCTTCTCCCTCTGCCTTGGTCTCCTCCCCCTACTCGTCCTCTCCATTTCTCCCTTTCTCTCAAATAAATAAATATCAAAAAATTAAATCTGGCTCCTTTCCAGAGTTCACAATTACACAAAAATATGTCATTTTCAGCCCAATGGCACTTTATTTTCACAAATGTTTTAAGTGGGAACTTAACTGTTCATTCTGTTTCTTATCACCCAGCTGAGCCCATTTGGACAACTGGGGACCTCCCGCAATGCGTTTTCGCCTGTGGATTCCTGTGGGCCCCTCGGCCTGGGCGTGCCGGGCCGAGACATGATAATCAGTCCGCCATCCACGGGTCCCACGCAGTGGACCTATGTGGCTCTTAGCAGCAGGTCTCAGTGTGGGGGGGCCCCGGTGCCCCTGGATCCCGTTGGCATGCAGACCCCTAACCAGTTCAGCAACCTGAGAGCCAAGTGCTGCTGGCCGTTTCACAGACCAGGACACGGAAGCTTCTGGAGATTTAAATAAACAATCCATCGCCTCAGGACTGGTCAGTGGCCGAGGCAGCTTCCCCTGTGGCTCTGGGTGGGCCCGAGGCCGTCTGTCTACTTCCTTGCAGAGTTGGACCAACGAGGGTTTATTTTCCGGGCAGACTTTGGCAAGTGAACACAGGCTTGTTAGAAATGTCTTCTGTTTATTATTGCCCTGTATCTTTTTATTTTTTAAATTTATTTGTATTTTTATGTTTTTAAAGTTTTTATTTATTTCCTTGAGAGAGAGAGAGAGAGCACGAGAAGGGGCAACAGCAGGCAGAGGGAGAGGGAGAAGCAGGTTCCCCACTGAGCAGGGAGTCCCAAGTGGGACTTGATCCCAGAACGCCGGGATCGTGACCTGAGCCGAAGGCAGACGCTTGCTTCACTGACTGAGCCCCCCAGGCGCCCCACCCTGTATCTTTTTAAAAAAACCTTCTAAAAAAAAACCTCTCAGACTTAAGATTCGTGGCTTGGGCTGCTGGTATTAACCAGAAAGAGCCATTTACCCGATCTGCTAACATCTCTCGCTGTCTGGAGGTCCGGCCAGCGTTGGGGGCATGGGCCCCACTGCCCTCCCAGTTTTGTGGTTGGATTTGGCACATCTCCCCCGTGTCCTGCTCTCCATCCCCGAGGATGTCCCCGAGGGGACAGTGCTAACTTGCTTGCTGCTTCCAAGCGCAATGTGGGGCTCAGCTCCGCGTTGGCCGTGGCACCCGGGAGCCGCTGGGCTGTGGCGTGGCTCAGCAAGCGAGTGGGCCAGCCCCGAGCGCGGGGACGTGCTCATCCCTGGATGCACGTGTGTCCTCCCCGGGACTGTCCAGACGCACGCGGCGTGTTTGGGCCCTGCCTCAGGATGCCGTGGCACGCAGCCCTCTCGCGGTCGCGGCGAACTTCTGGTGGACTGGACCCCGGGGAGGACATCTGCTAGGGATCGGACACCTGTGCGTTTGCGTCCAAATAGATACCCAGCTGGGTTGATCCCAGGTCTCGCACAAAACCCTTCTTGAGGGTTTTTAGTGCCTCAATCCCGCCCTAAGGGCACAGCCCAGCAGCTCGTGAAAGCGACAGATCTGAGGCCCCGCTGGGGACCCACAGAGCCACCACCGCAGCTGTGCCTCCTGGCCCGCTGGCTGCTCAGCGTCCCTTCCATCCCTTCTAAGCTCTTTGAGCTTCAAGAGGGGCTGCCGCTTATGGCTGGAGGCGTGAGCTCTCGCTTCTCGCGCTTCCGGCCCCGCGCGGTAATTAAAGGGGGGAAAGATGACCTACGTCACTGGCATATACTGGGTATCCACACAGAAGGAAAAACAACTATGACCTTATTTCATAACACGCACACAGAGTAACCCAAAATAGATCTTGGATTTGAACGCGAAAGGCACAACTGTAAAATTTCTGTAAGAAAACATGGAAAAAAATTAATAACCTTTGAAACTTCGGGTGGAGCAAGATTTCCCACGACGCCAAAAGCGCAAACAAAGAAAAAAAGTGATACACGGAATGGCACCGAATTAGAACTTGTCCTCTTTGAGAGATCCTGTTCAGAAATGAAAAGACAAGCCCGGTACACGGAGAAAAGATTTGAGAGGGACACGTCTCTGGGGGTGGGGATGTTTCCCCAGGATATGCAAGAACTCCTTACAGCTCCATGGGAGGAAGACAAAAAACCCAACGAAGGATTTTGGGCTAAAGACTTGATTAGCTACTTCACAAAAGAAAATACACGAGTGGCCAAAAAGCATGTGAAAAGATGCTCATCATCGATCGCGGGATGACGTGCCCTCAAGCGCGGAGCCACGGGAGCTCGTCGGTGTTGCCGGCGGGAATGAACCTCAGCACTTTGGAGAGTAGTTTGGCAATTCTTTATAAAGGTAGACAGACATCAGCCAAATGACCCAGCCATTCAGACTTAGACGTTTACCAAAGAGAAACCAGAACGTGTGCTCAGAAAAGGACTTGACTCTGTGAATGTGCACAGCGGGCTCGTCCTCAAGAGCGGGGCCAGGGAATGACCCAAGTGTCTATCAGGAGGGGAAGGTGTAGACACGCAGGGGGGCGGCTCAGCACTGAAATCCAGGCTGATGTGAGTTCCGAGGGGCTCACTGGACCGAGCAAGGCGTCCGACCGGCACGTCTTAGCTTTGCACTCGGTGCCCTGTTTCGCTGCGTTTTTCGCCCCTCCCCGTCTGTGCCTGCCGGCCTGCCCACAGGCTGGCCTCAGCCACCCGCCTGGGGATTTCTGTCCCACGACAGCTCCTGTCTACGCGGCCAGCGCCTCCCCTGTGCACCCCAGTGACATCACGGCCGACCCGCGGGCCCGCACGGTCCCCCGCAGAGCCTCCCGGAGCCGGTGGCCTCAGCCGGAAGGATTCCTGACTCGGGGCCCATCTGCACTCCTGATCTCAAGCATCCGAGCTGGATCCCCTCCGCCTGCTGGGGGTTTGGACCCCGAGCAGAGCGGCGGGTGCGTCCGAGGATGCCAGGCTCACGTGGCTTGTGTGAGACACGGTCGCGTCTTCGTATCTCCCGCCTTCGGGAAGTCTTTCTGCTTGCAACTGTCCTCTGTGTTGACTTTTCATTCCCTAGGGTCCCCCCACTCTGAGTTTTGCACCAGTTAACTTAGAAACGCACTGGGTGCTATCAATGTGCAGAATGTTCCATTCGTTTCTTTAGGCTAATGTGGCCCCAAGGAGGATCAGCTCTGCTATTTCTTAGGCGCAGGCCTTGGGGTGGGACCCTCGTCTCCAGCCCCCAGGCCCATTGGCCACGCTCACGTTTCCCCCAGGGTCCTTGCATTGGCCACGCTTCCCCCCCACTCCCCCGGCCCACTCATCCAGGATTTCTCAGGATGGTTCCTCATTCCGATCTCAGTTTAATGCCCTCGGTTCGGGGGCGCCCGGCTGGCTAGGTCCGTGGGTCGTGTGACTCTCGATCGCAGGCTCACGAGTTCAAGCCCCACATTGAGTGTAGAGATGACTTCGAAGAACAAATAAAACCAAGGCCATCCCTTCCCATAGAACTTTCCTGAGCAGCATTTCTGAAACGCCTGCCTCATCTAGTGCGACCGCACCGTCTTAGTGTCTTCAGGGCCCGGGTCTTACTGACTAGCTGTTCATTTGTCCCCCTTGCGGAGAAAGAACCCGGCTGGAGAGCGGAGCTGGGCAGGGCTCGGCTTTTCCGCGGCGATGTCCCCAGAGCCTAGGATTGTACCAGGCACCTTCGCACGGAGTTCTTGATGTTTCTTGCGTGGATCAGACGCTGAGCTCCTCTATCTGCAAAATGGAGGTAAGAGTGCCCGCTTGTAGGGTTAGCGAAAATCATGTGAGAAAATATTCCTAAAGGGTTTCATAGCCCCATGCGTGGCACAAAGTGAGTGCGCTGTGAGCAGTGAACCCAGTCCTGATTATTTCTGCGTGCATTCCCCCCTCCCGACCTCGTAAGGCCGTCTAGGGCGCAGATCACGTCTTACCCCTGTGCTTCGTACGTGTGCTGTATGTGTAGTCGACACTCGATAAAGCACTACTCGAATGAAATAAAATTTCCTCCCAGTAAATCAAGGCCTCGAGTATATAAACTTCAGGGAAGCTCATCTTTTATTTTTCATTTGTCTGAAGATTTATTTATTTATTTGATCGGGAGCGCGAGTGAGCGAGCGGGGGAGGGAGAGGGACGAGCAGACTCCGCGCTGAGCAGGGCGCCCGATGCGGGGCTCGATCCCACGACCCTGAGATCAAGACCTGAGCTGAGACCACGAGTCTGACGTTCAACCGACTGAGTCCCCCGGGGGCCCCACGATAGTAAACCTGAGGAGATTTTCCCTTTCTAAATGTTTATCTTGGGCTACTGGGAAAAACATTTTAAAAGTGGCAACATGATTGCATTCGTATAATAATTAACCGCTGGGAAAAGTATGTGCTGGCAAAGGGGAACGTCAAGAATTCCGAGAATTGGTCCCTTCCCCAAAGAAGCCGTGGCCGTTTATCTACGAAACTAGTGTGCTGTTCACGGGTATTTGAAAAATATTTGAATAAAGCCCATTTACCAACGGTTTAAAACGGTTTTTAAATGACGAGAACGCAATTCATTCCAACCTAATATTTGACTAGAGACCAGGAAGACCCGGGTGTACATTCCTCTCTGTGGAATCAAAGCCCCTCCGAGCCGGGGGACCACGGGGGGCCACGGCAGCCCGTGATGATGGCCAGTGGCCTTAGTGACGTCTCGGCACTTGGAAGAGTCTATCGCAGTCTGCTGGGCCAGACTCCTCTTGCTTGTCCATAGCGAAGCCTCAGTTCAAGCTGAGGCTGAAATCTGAATCCACCTCGCCCAGTAGAATTTTGTTTTCAGGTTCTGCTGGAATTACACAGTTCTTCATGGGGGCTCACGCCCTGGGCCAAGCATCAGCGATGGGTCTGGGTTCCCTAGAACCCAGATCCTTTCACCCTTGTTCAACCTTAGTCTTGTAGGCATTTAAGGGACGGCTCTCTGGGGTGATAACTATAATCTGTGGGCATAAGATAGGACAACACTCTGGATGCTATCCCCCCAAAAATGCACACGCTGAAGCCTTACCCCTCCATGTGGGGGTATTCGGAGGTGGGGCCTTTGGAAGAGAATCACAATCATGTGCGGTCACGAAGGGGGGCCCATATTGGGATCCTTTGTAAGAAGAGACACCACAGAGCTCGCTTCCCTTTCTGTCCCAGCGTGTGCAGACACACTTCAAAGACACCAGTCTGCCAGCAAGGAGGAGAGTCCTACCAGGGAATGGAGTTGGCGGGCACCTTGATCTCAGACTTCCCAGCCTCCAGACCGGTGAAAAAGGAAATTCCTATAGTTTCAGCCACCTAGACTGTGATATATATATATGTATCTTTAAGATTTTATTTATTTATTTGAGAGAGAGAAAGAGAGCGTGGTGGGGGTGGGGTAGGGACAGAGGCAGGGGGAGAAGCAGACTCTCCGCAGAGCAGGGAGCCCCACGCGGGGCTCGATCTCAGGACTCTGGGATCATGACCTGAGCCGAAGGCAGCCACTTCCCCGACTCAGCCCCCCAGGCACCCCTAGACTGTGCTATTTAGTCATGGTCGTAAGCTGACGGAGGCACCAGCTTGATCCACATGCGTTCATTTAATTCCCTCCCTCGTTCATTCGCGTATTCGCCCGGCTACCACGTTCTGGGCCCCGTGGTAGGCAGTGAAGAATCAGCAGGAAGCAGGGATGGGGAGGAGTCCCTACTCTGTAGTTTGCAGGGGAACACTAGGAACACTAGGAACGCTTGCAGGGGAGGCCTGGGGCACGGAGTGGAGGGCCTTGGGGCTCGGCTGGGAGCAAGGAGGGCAGAGATGGCGGCGAGGCGGAGTCTGAGAGAGTGCGGGGCAGGGAGTGGAGGCAGTGCTAAGGAGGGCTGTCATCGAGCACCGGGGAGTCTGAAGACCTATTTAGGAACCTGAGAGGACAGAGCTTGGAGACCAGCACAGGTCGGGGGGGGGGGGGGCAGGGAGAGAATGTCCAGCTTGATGCCTCGCTCTCTGGCTCCAGAGAGTGAATGGTCACCTGTGCCGTCCTCGGAGATGGAAAGTACTGGAAGACGACCGGACTGGGGAGAAAGGCCACGCATTTGCTTTTCGACGCGCTGTGGCGGCCACACTTGGAGGCAGTCGCGCCCAGACGTCAAGCAGGCCATTGATTGTGACCGGACGGGGTCCCCAGGACCGTCCGATCCCACTGAAACGAATGCAACGCTGCACGTTAGTTATACCGGAAATCAAATTTATTAAAAAAAAAAATCACAATTTCAGCTTCTCACGTGCTCTGACCACGTTCCATCGCTACACGGCTACATGGCCCACGGCTTCCGCATTCAGCGGCGAGCTCCTAGAGCCCAGGGGAGAGGACCAGACCGAAATGTGGGCCTTGGCCCCGCGTGCCCCTCGGGTGACAGGTAGGACTGTGGGTGTACGAGGAAGGCAGGAAAGGGTGAGGCCTGAGCCTCGCGTCAGGGCTGGTGGGGAAGAATGAGGCTCAAGGACACGGAGAAGAGGCAGGGAGAGGAGGAGAAGGAGAAGGAGGAGGGGGAGGACGAGGGGGAAACCCAGAGAGCCTCATCCTGAAGTCCAGCAACAATCGCGTTGGGAGACAAGCGTCACTCCGATGACAACGGGAAATGTTCATGGCATCCGGGATATAAAAGTGACTTTGGCCAAGTTTCAGACGAGGGCGGGGGCCGGAAGGCAGGCAGGGTGAGCGAGGGGAGGCCCGGGTGGGGACAGAGAGCGGCCAACAGGAGGTAAGCGGCCACACGTTATCAGGGACGCAGGGAATTCCTCAAACCGCATCGAGGCTGTGCCGACAGCACAGCCAGATGTCTTCAGAGCCCTGAGTTTGACCCGCAAAGTCACCAACGTTGAGTCATTTGTCTCGAACATGGGCACGCACGGGCCTTCCCCCCAACCCCCCGGCCCTCCATCTTGTGGAGAACAGGGGTGAGCTGGGCCTCGGGGGCCGGGCTCACCGCGGGGGATCCCCAGAGCAATGGAAAGCCACCCCCGGCATTCAGGGCTCTTTTTTTAGAAACGTGGTATTATCTAGAATTTGGAGCAGACCCAAGAAGACAGAGAAAGTATAAAAATCGTCTGTGTGCTACTCACCACCTGCCCCCACGTTCTCTGACCCACCACACGGCCCCATCCTGAGATTTGAATTTCATGTGGTTTTCGCAGGTGACGAAATCTTCCTCTTCTTTCTGGGGGGCTCCTCCCCCCACCCGACCGGTAAATAATGTCAAGACCATTTCTACCCACGGGCAATACACGAGCAGGTACCATCCATTCTACGCCTGAAGTACAACGTTAGGGCTGAACATAGACAATTAAGTGAATAAAATGAAAAACCAATGGTTTTTGCCATTTCGTCTAGTTGGGGTGAAAAATGTTTTTTTTTTTTCCTACATCACATGGTGTAAGGATCATGATAAATAGATAAATAAATAAATAAAGCAAATGGGGTACCTGTGGGGGGGGGCTCGCCCTGTTGAGTGTTCGCCTCTTGGTTTCAGCTCAGGTCATGATCTCAGGGTGGTCAGGTTTTTGTTTTTTTTTTTATTAGTGCTCAAGGGTCCCTTTAGGAGCTGTGGGTTGCCAGCGAGGATCCTTGCGGGATGGGATGCCCTGCTCGCGGCCTTCTGCCCAGCGGGTGGCAGCTTCTTCCTCAGGGACAAACGTCTTGGACTTACCCTTGACTTCTTTCTCTCATTTCCGTAGCTAACCTGTCGAGGAATTCTTCAAGAATGCGTCCCAAAGCTGAGCACCAGCACCAAGGCCAGGCCACTGCCTGAGCCAGGCCCATGTTTGGCCTGGATGACCGCAAGAGCTTCCTGAAGGTTCTCCGCTAAGTCCAGCGGGTTTCGCACAGCCGCCAGAGTGATCCCAGGGAAACGAGAGTCAGATCATGGGCTGCAAACCTTCCCAGGGGTCTCCACTTGGCCGGGCCCACAAGTGTGGGGGGTGTCTTCGATGTCCCCTTCCAGTCTTGGCAGCTGTCCTGCCCCCTGCCCAGACTGCCACACACCAGGAAGGCTGCCCGGAGGCTTTTGCACTAGCCGGTGCCTCCGCCTGGAAGCCTTCCCGTCCTCAAGATCCCCAGCCTCAGGTCTGGGTCCTGGGTCCCAGGGACCCCCTGGACCACCCTCTTCAGAGTTGAACCTGCAGGCCCCTCCCCTGACCTCCTTCAATCTTGTCCTTAGGATCGTAGGGTAAGTTGTGTAATCATTGATTACTGATACGCTCCGCTCTTGGTTTTACCGCCCATCCGATGTTTGTTCTATGGCCGCGCTGGGAACACGCAGCCGGCGATCCGTAAGCCCTGAACCAATGCAGCGAGGGAGCCCCTTTGCTCAACTCAGGACACAGTCTGCCCAACCTACGGGGACTTCCCAGCGCAGGTTTAGAGTTTACATTCTAAAGCAATCAGCCGCACTTCACCGTTTCCGGTGTGCAGAGGGGGTGCGCGACACAGGGTTGGGAAGTATCTGGGAAGGGGGTGCCCGACCCAGGAAGCGCTGCCTGTCCTGGAGCGGGGCTCCGGGAGGGGCTCCCCTCGCCTGGTCTGGCCTCACTTCTCAGCCTCACTGTGGAGGAGGCACCACCTGGGGGGGGAGCTGGCCCCCCACGGAGGCTGCCCCGAGTTCTTCCCAGGGGCCCCGGACCACAGGGGCTGCCCCCCAGCTCTTTCCTGGAGCCACCCCCCCACGGAGGCTGCCTTCCCTAGGTCTTCCCTGGAGCCCCCCATCACGGGGGTTGACCCACGGCTCTTCCCCGGAGCCCCCCACGCGGGCTGCGCCCCCAGCTCTTCCGCGGAGCCCCTCGTCTAAGGCTGCCCCCCACCCGAGCGCCCATCCTCCTCCGGTGCTGTCCGCTCCCCCCCGCCCCGCCCGCTTCCGCGAGGCCGCGCCGCCCCTCCCCCGCCCCTCCCCCAGCGCGCGCCCGCCGCGGGGCCGGGGAAGCGAGCCCCCCCACAGGCGGAGGGTCCGACCGGCCTGAGCGGCAGAAAAGCGGTTCCTCACGAGGTGCTGGGCACACTTCTAACCGTTTTGGAGTCTTGTTTACTGACTGTAGCAAAAATATGTACGCTCTACCACTGGAGCCATTTTTAGCTTTATTTAGTGAAAGCGTGTTCCTTCACGTAGTGAAAGCGAGTCAGACCAGAGTTTCCCACTGGAACCTGGGCGACGGGCAGCGGGGCGAAAGCGGCGGCCGCGAACCCGCGCCCCGCCGGCCCGCGCAGGCGCGCTCCCGGCCCCCGCCCGCGCAGGCGCGCTCCCGGCCCGCCCCGCCCCCACCGCCGCGCGCGGGGGGCGGAGCGCAGAGGGCGCGCTGGCCGTCGCGGGCGCCGAGGAGACAAAGCCGCGTCGCGGCCGCGGGGGGTGGGCCCGGGGCTCGGTGGCGCCCCCGCCCGCCGGGAGGGCTCGGCGGACCGCCCAGGCCGCGGCCGCCTCGCAACAGGTCGGCCGCCTTCCGGGAGCCTCGCCCTGCGCCGCCGCCCCCCAGCTCGCGAGACCCGGGCGCCCGGCTCGGCCGGGGCCGCGGCTCCCATGCGGTTCGGGGCCAAGATGATGCCGGTAAGCGCGCGGGCGGGCGCGGAAGTGCGCGGGGCGCGGGCGGGCGCGGGCGCCAAGCCGGGGTCCGGGCGGCGCGGGCCGGCTCCGGGTCCCCAGGCCGCGCGCCCCGGCCCGGCCCCCGGCCCCTGGGTCCCCGGGCCCGGCCCCGGGCCCCCGGCCGGCGGTGAGCCGCGGGCGGGCCGCCGCCGAAACTTTCCTCGGGTCTCCGCCGGGGTCCGCGCTTGCTGCGCTTCTTGAGCGTCGACGGCAGGGCCTGGAGTCTCGGTTGCTTTGTTTGTTTAGCAAACTTTTTCTGGGAGTGAAACAGGCGTCAGACTCGCCCTTGCCTCAGTTGTGGTTGGGTTTCGCTATCGGTGTGCGATGGCAGCCCGAGTGCCCGGTCGCGGGAGACCTGAGTGCCCGCCGCGCGTTCGGTCGGCGGTCCCCCTCCCCGAGCCTCCCGAGTCCCCCAAGTCCAACTGAGCCCCCATCCCTCCACGAACCCCGGTCCTCCCGCCCCGAGACCCCGGCCCCCTGAATCCCGCCAATCCTCCCCGGCCCCTCCGCCCCGCTGCCCGGCCCTCCAAATCCCTCCGAACCCACGGAGCCCCCATCCCCCACGAATCCCCGCTCCCCTCCCCTCCACGAGCCCCCCAATCCTCCTCGGCCCCTCCGCCCCGCTGCCCGGCCCTCCAAATCCCTCCGAACCCACGGAGCCCCCATCCCCCCACGAGCCCCCGCTCCCCTCCCTCTCGAGGCCCCGGCCCCCTGAATCCCCGCAACCCCCCAGCCCTCCACGAATCCCTGGCCCGCCCGTTCCCGTGTGTCCGGCCCCATGAACCCCCGAACCTTCCCTAGGCCCTCCCCCCGCCCTCACTGTCCAGCCCTCCAAATCCCTCCGAACACCACTGAGCGCCCATCCCCTGCACGAACTCCCGCTCGGCTCCCGCCTGAGTCCTCCGCCACATGAACCCCCCAGCCCCCCACGAACCACCGGTCCCCCGTACGCCCCGTCCACTCCCCCCTGACTACCCAGCCCCCTGAATTCCCCGAACCCCCCAGCTCTCCACGAACCCCTGGACACCCCCGTTCCCCCTCCTGAGTCCTCGGCCCCATGAATTCCCGAACCCCTCAGCCCCCCACGAACCCATGATCCCTGCTGTTCCCCCCCGAGTCCCCGGCCCCATTAATCCCCCGGACCTCTCCCAACCCCCCACAAACCACCAGCCTCCTCGTACCCCCTGTCTACCCACCCCTCGGAGTACCTGGTCCCCT
>CM052814.1:632448-662600 GCA_028533885.1 Nasua narica | reverse complement strand
ATTTTTAAGAAAAGATTTTATTTATTTATTTGACAGAGAGGGAGGGAGAAAGAGCACAAGCGGGGGGGGGGGGGGCGGGGTTTGGGGGAGAAGCAGAGGGAGAGGCAGGTCCCAGGACCCCGGGATCATGACCTGAGCTCAAGGCAGCTGCTTCACCGGCTGAGCCCCCAGGTGCCCCTATTAATACTTTAAAATGAAATCGTGATGGCCCGTTTACCCCTAATGACTTGGGAAATGGGTTTCCCAGGGACTTAGTCTGGTGTTCTCTTTGAAAGAGTCTCCTCGTGTGGCCCTGATACGGATCCTGATTTTAAGAAAAGGATAGATTATTTTCAAAAGCTCAGTTGACCTGAGCATGATTTAAGTTTTAAGTTTGTGGCATTTTCCAGGGCCGCAGAGTGTCCTAATTATTTCTAGTTATTCTGTGATGCTGTAAGATAATACCCGATTGTGTGAGCTTCTGGTTTGGGGAATCTAGGACAAAAAAATTGGGTTCTCGCTGCATCTCCTTTAGAAGTCTGATGGTTGGTCGGTAGGATTTATATGTTTCTAGAGGAAACCACCTCGAGCAGCTCACAGACCGGAGGCAGGACTTCTGCTTAAATACTTGTATTATTTTCCTGTAAGAGGATGGTCTTATTTGCACATGCCTTCCAAACTGAAATTATGTGTTGAAATTAAAAAACGTTCGGGTTACAGCTTAGAACATTGTATTTATAGGATTATACCACGTGGTGAAAGAATTTCTTCTTGTTGAGTAGTAATGTAGCAAGTTAGCTTAGGTTTGACTCCAGAACGAAGTTTAAGGTAAGTTCTCTAGCTTTGTAGAGTTGTAATTCTCAAAGGCTGTTAAACAAGTCATATGTTTAAAAAAAATGTGGCAAATACCTCACATTTTCTGCGCTGTAGTGAGATTTGTTGCCTTGTGACTTGTGCTATATTCATTAAAAGCTGAAAAGCATAAAAATTTTCTGTATTTTTCCCTGTTTCAGGGAAGTGGTTTAGACTTTCTGAAGAACCTTAGCACAAGCATACAGCTGCTTGTATTTTAACAGTTAACTTGAAGAGAATTTATTTATCTGGAGGATAAAAATGAGAACGAGGGTCATTTACTCATATACTGTTTCTAGGAAGAACTGTTTTCTCTGCCAGTTCCTGTCCCCTGGCCCCCCGACAGTAGAAAGTAGAAACAGTAAGACAAAACCTGGTTTTTTTCTGAAGCTTTTAAGGAATACTATAGACCTTTATCTCGTGGTAATCTGTGAGAGTTTGTGGCCCTGGTGAACAAGTCTGTCCGAGGCTAACTCCATGCCATTCTTGGTGCCCCCGTGTCGCGCGGCCTCTCTCCAGCTCAGCGGGGACGTCGGTGGGATTTGCCGGCTCCGCTTGTGAACCCCCGCCCCAGCCTCTCCCGAGTGTCAAACTATAGGGAGAGGGGGTGGGGGAGTTTGGGAATCCAGAGTGTTCTTTTCTGCTCGTGCCACTTAACCAAGCCAAACATGACTGAAATCCTTGCTTTTCGACGGCGTGTTTTATTTATTTATTTATTTATTTATTCATTTATTTATTTATTTATTTATTTATTTAAGAGAGAGAGAGAGAGAGAGAGAGAGAGACTGAGAATGAGAGGGGAGAAGGTCAGAGGGAGAAGCAGACTTCCCACAGAGCCGGGAGCCCGATATGGGACTCGAGCCTGGGACTCCGGGATCATGACCTGAGCCGAAGGCAGTCGCCCAACCAACTGAGCCACCCAGGCGCCCGGCGTGTTCTCTTCTGACAAGGGCATTTTTTCTTTAATCAGATGTAATTGAGAAAAGAAAACCCAGATGGCAGACTGTGTATGAACTGTATACTTACTCTGGAGTGCTGAGTGAGACATGAACGTTTTACATTCTGTTGGGGAGAGCCAAGAAGTAGTGGGGACCCTTAAGGAGCACCGGGTGACACGGAGGCCAGGCCCCGGAAATATTCTGTATACTGTCCGAGCAGAAGAAAGTTATTCTATTGAAGAAACGCACATTCTAAACATAGATCTTGTGTCGGAAAAGTAGTTACCCAGAATCAGCAACTTGTGGTCATTTTCTAGTTTTTTCTACATAAAAGTTATGTCAAACCAGGGCGCTTGGGTGGCTCGGTGGGTTAAAGCCTCTGCCTTTGGCTCAGGTCATGATCTCAGGGTCCTGGGATCGAGCCCCGAATCCTGCTTCCCCCTCTCTCTCTGCCTGCCTCTCTGCCTACCTGTGATCTCTCTCCTCTCTGTCAAATAAATAAATAAAATCTTTTAAAAAAATTATCCCAAACCAAATAGTTTATTGGGATGATAAGAGAACTAAATTTTCTTCGAAAATATTCATCTGAAAAAAAAAAAAAAAGAAAATATTCATCTGGCCAGTAAAGACTGAACTATTACTTCTCAAAAATGCAAACTTAAGTGGTTTCTCTCGAAACAAAGTTTTAGCTTAGTACTACTTTAATTCCACTTCAAACACTTTAAATAAAGGTCTGTGAGACACGAGTCGAGGAAAGTCGTGGAACACCGTCAGGAATCAAGGAGTCGGGAATTCCGGCTGCAGGCGCGGGTGGTAAAAAGGCAGGAGGGACATCGAGGCCCATCGATCACCCCCCGTGAAGTGAGCACTGATGTGGAGGGGAGCCTTGGAGGCCCCGTGCTCCCGTGTCCCTCCCAGGGAAGGGGAAGTTCAGCTTCTCCCGAGACCCCGTCTGAGACCCCGTCTGTGCCCCGCACTGTGCCCAGTGCTTTAGGTTGGTCATCCCACCGAATTTCCCGCTGACCTTGTGAAGCGGGTCTTCTCCTCCTCATTCCACAGATGAGGAATTTGAAGCTCAAAGGTTCCAGGAATTTGCTCCTGGTCACTCAGCAGACATGAGATCTGAACCAGGTCCGCCTGCGACAGATGTTCCTTGAGGTGGCGGTGCCTACATTAGACTATTTCTGTATGCACTCTATGGGACGCGGTGGCCATGGTGTTCTTTCGGTGCATGATAACCTCAGACATCAGTGTTCAGAGCATAACCACGGTTGTTTTTGAATGGGAAAAGGAGGGCAGACGTATTTCCACGTTTAAACCCAAACTGGGTGAGATGAGTAAGTTTTGAATGACACGGAGGTGACCACCTCGTCCCCGTGTCACTGACCTGTTGTCTTTGTGCCTCCGACGCTCCACGTCCCATGGAGATGTCAGCCCCTGCACGGCGTTGGTGGGGAGGGGGTGGGAGGGTGAGGTGGGGGGGTGAGGTGGGGCGGGGGGGGACAGCCTCCGTTTGCAGGAGGTGCGTGGAGTCCTCGTTCTCTGGAGGGTGTTTGTGAACAGGGCTTGGAGGCCATGATGCCGGGGAGAGAGGAGCAGAAGTGGGTGGGCATGCTGGGAGTCGCGGAGGACGGGGGGACACACAGGGTCCGCGGGGAGAGCGCCATCCCCCGGCTCCGGGGGCTAGAGGGGTGAAGTCGGGCTGGGCGCCAGGCGACAGTGACGTCGCCATCATGAGGAGCAGAGATCCGGCTTATTGAGATGAATCTGTCGGAAGTAAACTAGGGACTGATTTGGTTTGGTTTGGCTTTTAAAGATTTTATTTACTTGAGAGCATGAGTGGTGGTCGGGGGAGTGTCGGGCGGGGCAGAGGGGGAAGCAGACCCCTGCTGAGCATGGAGCCCCCAGGATGACCAACGAGCCACCTGGGGGCCCCCTAGAGACTGATTTTGGATGAAATAACCTTGGAGCATGGTTCTTCATCCTTCTGTATTAACCTGTGGATCGTGTGTGATGAACGCCCGGCCGCTGCATTCGAGGCACCGTTCTCAGAGCCCGGGTAGAGTCGGGGTCCGGGGAGCTTACCTCCCACGGAGCTGGGCGGGGGGACGTGGAGAATAAGAAAGAAACGCGGGGGAGTGGGATTTCGGTAGGATCCTGCGGCTGGGATGGCCGCTTTAGATTGGGGACCAGGGAAGTGACAGTTCAGCTAGGAGCGGAGTGCCTGGGAGGGACGGGTCCTGTGTGTCACTTGGGCAGACGGTGGGCCGGGGCCGCAGGCCTGGCGGCCACAGTGCATGGCACTCCGTGGACGGCGGGGAGGGTGCCGGGGTCAGAAGTGAGAGCAGGGGCCGTGGGGGAGGATGCAGTCGTCCCCGGGGGAGTGACGGGGGAGGGACGGCAGGAGAAGGGACCGCATCTGGTCACTAGGAAGGACCCCTGCGTTGCCGTGCGGGCGGCGGGCTGTGCAGGTGCCCGAGGGAATCGGCCCGGGGAGGGGGGAGAGGGAGGGCCTCTCAGGGGCCCCTGAGGAGGGTCCACGACAGCCATCTAAAGTGAGGGAGAGCCGTCCGCGAGGGCCCGGCCGCTAGTGTGACTGCGTGTGGGCTCGTTAACCTCAAACAGAAGAGTCAGTCCCTTTCCCGCGAGAGTGCTTTGTTCGGGGACAGCGGACAATTGCAGTTTGGGACGCGCCCGCCACCGAGTCCACCACACGCAGGAGAGGAGCGTGGTCTTAGGGACAAGAAGGAGGAAGTTGGGAGGGTTGTTTTGAAGCACAGTCCACTGGAGGAACACGGGGGTTCAAGGTGACGGTGGTTGGTCGCCGGCCGCGCTGCGGGGAGCTCACTTCCTGGAGGAGTTGCGGTGCCCACCGTTCCCTGCGGGGGCCCGGGACTCGGGACCCTTCCCTGGGGACGGTTCTTCTGCTGGGTCCGTGATTGGCCTTGAGGGGCGTGGCTCCCCCTCCCCTTCTGCATCCAGTATCCGCCCTGGTGGGGTTTCCCCTCACTGATTTTCACAGACAGGATGGACACAGTGTGTCCCCTGCTTCAGTGCCCTGCCCTCGTGCCCTGGGGAAGGCCTGTGGCGGGAGAAGCGGCAGTGCCCCCCCAGGGTGGGGAGGAGGACAGGCAGGGGCAGGGAGCACTGCTGCTTTGCACAGGCTCCCTCCTGTGGGACTAAAGAGAATCCGGGCTTCGTCTAGAATCCCAGGGCTCTGAAGAGCTCGAGAGGAGCCCGCAGTCCCTGTGGTTCTTTAGGGTGATTCTGGTCATTTGCTGATTTCCAGAAAAGGGGGGGCTGTTTTGGATAACACGTCATTTTATTTATTTTTTATTTTTTATTTTGGATAACACGTCATTTTAACAGTAGAAAGGTTTTGCTGTTTGCGGTCAGCCGCTGGGGACCTGGGTGTTGGGCCCTTTTCCTTCTGTGTTCCTGTGGCCCCGACCCTATGCCACCTCTGTCGCGGCCCCTCTCCTGTCCCCCGTGCCCCTCCCTGTCCCTCCTCTTACCCACGCTGTGGACTGCCCCATCTGGTCCATTCTACATGTGACCGCCATGGTGCTTTCCCGAGACAGAAGTCTGTGTCTTCCCTCGCCAGGAGACCCCGCGACCGATTCTGTCCCAGCGGGCGAGATGAGCTCCTCGTCAGGTGCAGAGGGTCTGATGTGTAGCCCAGGTCCAAGGTCAGCCTTTCGGTGCCGACCGGACCCTTCCATCTGGATCCTGAGCCTCATGGTACAAGTGCTGGAAAGACACAAGCGCCCCACAAGTCGGCATCTGCTCGCGCCACCACTCTCTGGCCTGCCGTTGGAACCATGTCCCCGTTCCAGAAGATGTGCTTCCTGCCTCAGCCGCACCCCGGGCGATCTGCATGAGGGCTGCTGGTGGGGCCGGACGACCGTGTTCCTCGTGCTCCCGGCAACCTGTCCTCTGTTCCGTGCTTCCATCTGCGACGCGCCCCGCGCCCTCCAACCTCGCTGTGACTCTGTGTGTGCGGGGGTGACGCCAGGTGTGCACCCTGACAGTTCCTGCAGCACGTCTGTGCCCCTCGAGCTGAGCACTGACCCGTCCCTGCGAACCCGCCCCGGTCTCGCCCCTGCCCTCCGGCTGTAGCGGCTCCGGGATCGCAGTGAGACTGTGTTCGCACGGCCGCTGGGCCTCTGCCTGGGGTGAGGTTTCTCGGCCTGGACGATCCTCTTCCCACTCGTCTCACTCAGCCTTCAGTTTCCAGCTCCATGGTGCTCCTTGACAGGGAGTGGTCGCTTCCTGCTCTCCCCGGACCTTGTGTGTGCCTCCCCGGGGAGGCTCTCATGTTCGGCCCGTCTGCTTGCCTCCCCGTGGTGTCCCACTAGCTCTGGGAGGCTTGGCACAGTTTGCCACACGGTGGGGACCTGATATTGTTGCACTGCATGAATGGTCTTCATTTTTTCTTAAGATTATATTTACTTGAGAGAGAGAGAGAGAGGGAGAGGCAGACTCCCTGCTGAGCAAAGAGCCCTGTGCGGAACTCGATCCCAGGACCCCGAGGTCATGACCTGAACTGAAGGCAGATGCTTTCACCGACTGAGCCCCCCAGGTGCCCCTGAGTGTTCTTTCTTTGGATTTTCTTTGGTGAGGGTAGTTCTCGCCCACCTATATTTATGTCCACCGTTGACTTTGGGGCTTTCTTAGGGAGTTCCCAGAGCCGGACTCTTTAAGACTGGAGGAACACTTGGGTTACAAAATGCGAGGCCGAGAGGGGAGCTCTGGGAACAGTGGACTGGTTGTCCTCATGGCCTCGCGGGCGGGTCTGAGGAGTAGTGTGTTTAGTGAAGAGAGTGAGACGTAGGATGAGGAAGTGCCTTTCCGTGAAGTGGTTCCCGTGTCCCCGAAGCAGCCGCGCTCAGTGCGGAGGGAGCGGGAGAGAGCGGGGGCCGGCGGGCACTGACCTCCTTCCAGGGTTGAGTCCTTTTGCTCTCTGTGTGTGTGTTTACCGCAGATACCGAAAGCAGATGGCCCAACGCGAGTTGCTCTGTGGCTGTGTTTGGAATTTGAGATCTAAGTCTGGCTTCGGGCGTGGTTGGACAGGAGAGAAGAGATTTCTTAAGTTACTCGGAGCAGAATGCCTCGTTTCTCCTTTTGAGCCCCGGTCTAGTTTTGGGAAAGCTCACTTTGAGGTTACACGGCATGTTCGTGTCGGCGCCCGCTCGTGTTCCCACTCGTGCTCCCGCCGATTGTCCCGGCGCTGCGGGGCTCGGACCCACGGGCCCTGCAGCTGCTGACCCTAACCCTGTGTTGTCGACTCACTGTGTATGGGAGGTCTGAGCCAGCCTGGGGGGTGGGGAAGCCTTACAGGGTCAACACCTCTGTCCTCAAGGAATTCTCACGCAGCGAGCCAGATAAGTCAGGGGTATAAACAACTGTGGGCGAGTGCACATTAGAGAAGCGAAGAGAGAGTTTTCTCGTGGCCGGAGGGGTGTACGTGTGTATGTGTAGGAGGAGCTGGAGGCCGCTGGAGGGTCTCTGGGTCATTCTAGAAACCTGGGGATGACGTGGACACTAAGGGACAGGGAGGAGGGAACAGGTGAGCTAATCCAGGGAGACGAGTGAGGAAAAGTGGGTTTGTAGGTTTCTCGATTGGTGATTTGAGGCTGTGATTGTGCAAATGATGTAAACAGAATTCCCTGAAATTTGCACTCCGCAAGATAAGTGCGAGAGCCTGGGAGTGTGTGCTGTTCCCACACGGTGACTGGGTCTGGGTAGCCCCTGGGGCGGCGACAGTCTCTGTGCTCCCAGGTCACCTGCACGGTATGGACAGCAGGGCCCTCCCGGCCCTGCGCAGAACCCTCGAAGCTCGTGCTTCTCAAGCTGTATGTAGTGGGGTCGCAGGCCCACCCCGGGGGCTTCTGATCCGGGAGGTCTGCTGCGGGATGGGCTCTGCGGCTGAGACTTTCTGCTCTGACAGGTCCCCTGATAATGCTGATGCCGCTGGGCTGGGGGCCGCACTCTGAGACCCCCCCTCCAGTGACCTTTCCGGTTCTAGAAACTAGAAGGCCTGCTTGCTCTCGACCTGCGGGGCCGTGGTGAATCGGCCCTTGTTTGCGCGTGCCTGCATTCCTGGTCCGCTGCCCCTTCTGCCGGGCCTTCCCGTGCGTGGCCTTCCCGTGGGGCGTCTTCCCCTGCAGTTTCCAGGTGCTCTTTCGGCCTCCGTCCAGATGCGCCTCCGGGAGCCGCTGCGCGTCTTCGTCTCCTCCCCTGCCTGTCCGGGCCGTGCCCGTGCTGGCCTCGTAGGTGCTCAGGAAATCCTAGCGGGTGCGGGTGCAGTGTGTGTCCAGGTCAGCAAGCAGCTGAGGCCGGGAGGGGACAGAGCCCGGAGCTTCCCATGAGGGACGGATGTCGGGAGGACACCCAGGCCCCTGAGGCCCGGAGGTGGCGGTGCCATCGGCTCGCGGGCACTGAGTGCGGTTGTGATCAGACATCGGAGGGCAGCGGGCAGCTTTCGGAGACAAGACGATTTTTCCGTCGAGGATTTTTCTCTCAAAGTTGCTGCTTTGTATTTGCCGAATCATTTTTTTCTGGAATGGAGGTGGTCTCGGAGGATGACCGTGTTCTCTGCGTGACACTGGGTGCCGGGGGGAACCCCTGTTCGGGGCCGTCCGGCTCACTGTTGGCCCTTTTGGGGGGGTGATTTCTAACTTCCACTCATTTGCTGTCGTGACCTAAAAGTAAAAAAAAAAAAAAAAAAAAAAATCCGTCGATGATGATTTTATGCTTTTGCTTTAACTCAGAGGTGGCTGATGGAAACTGACGGACTGATTGTACGCGATGCCCTAGTAAAAAGCAGCGCACTTAAGTGTCCTGGTGGGTTTACACGTCGCTGACCCTGACCAGGGCGCCGGTAGATGTGACTCAAGGTCGGCCGTGGCCGTGAGCCGAAACTCCAGGCGGGAGTCCTGGCGGAGCGCTGACCCACCTAGAGGCCTGCCTGGAGGAGGCGTGGCGGAAGGTCCCAGAAGGTGCGGCTGGCCGTGCCCTTGTGCTCTTGGCGGGGTCAAAGGGACGTGCGCACCTGAGCGGTGGAAGCTCTGGCTGATGTTCCTTGTTTGTTTATTCTTTCCCGGTTCTCGCAGGATCTCTCGCAGGCTCGTGTTGAGGTCGGGCCCTCTGCTCCGGGCGGGTGGGCTGCGGCCCAGGGAGAGAGGAGGGGGCGGTTTGTGTTTCTCCCCCCACTGGCGAGTGCTGAACCCCAAACCATGCAGACTTCTCCCCGGTCTCACCCCAGCCTTGTTGCCCCCATCACACCGAGTTCCTGAGAGTTGTATGGTTTGGGGAGAATTTGGGTCGCCCTTCTCCCAGATTGTTCCTTTTCCTCTAAGGGACATGTTTTCCTCTCTCATGTTCTTTTTCCTTCTTGGTAAACCTCAGGGATTGAAGGTTTTCCGAGTCAGAAACCCGAAGCTGCTATCACAAAGCCTTGTTTCCTTTCTGTGACGAGAAGATCTTAGACTCTTGGTTCCTGTTTCTTTCTGTGGAGCTTTACATGGTTTTATAAATCAAAGGAATAAACTATAGCCTCTGACACAGAGTAAATTTCTCACAAATGCCCTAACCAGTTTTTGTGGGCGTGTTTTTTTTTTTTTTTGTATTTCCTCTTGGAAGACTCCTCCCAATATTAACCTGAGATGATGCCTCCATGAAAATGAGTCCCTCTTATGTTAAGAGCATAACGTTATAGTCACAGTGAATACTTGCCCTCTAAAACGGAGCTCTTGAAAACAAAGCTGTGACCCCTTGTTCTTCAGTGAAGGTTGTCTGTGGCTTGGGGATTTTGGAAGGGCAAGTCTTCGGACGTGACTCGGGCATGACTCACGGCAGAGTGCGGGGGTGGCGCGTGGCCCAGCCCCGCGCGGAGCCTGTGTCCTCCGAGCCTTCCCTCCCCCATCGAGCAGCGTGAGAAGCAGACGCCTGTCCTCATGCCCCCTGCCACGTTCCGCAGAGTATTTCGTCTTTGATCGCGGTCTGTAGTCGGCGTACTTTGAGACTGAAATCACGCCAAAAGCATGTTAACATCGAGAACGTTTTCAAGTGGCGTCTGTCCTCGCCGTCCCGTGGGATCCGTCCAAGCCAGGTCACCTGTCGCGGGTTTAGACGGGGCTGATGAACGACTTCACGCGATTCTGCTCCGTAGCTTCATCTCGCCGCTTGCCCAGCACGGGACTCGGGGGCGCTGGCGGCTGGCTCGTAACCCCTCCAGCCGGGGTTTTCCAACATAGTTTGCCGCGTTGCTGGGGATTCCGTTTTCGGCGCAGATCTAAGCCTTTAGTGAAAATCTTGTGACATTTGGAATTTTTTTTCATCTGTTATTTCTCTGGGAGAAATCCCTGCAAGTAAGATCACGAGGTAGACCTAAATCTGTGGCTTTTGACACGACCCGTTTATTTTCCGAATGGATTTTTACAGCATACGTGGTGCCACCATCATGCCAGGTGAGCCAGTCTCGTCTCCGTGGGATCTTGTGATCGAATTGCTGATGTAAGAGCTGTAAGTGGTGCCAGGTTGTTTCAGTTTAGTGAAAACCATGACCTCGCCCCGGGTTTTGCGGTTGGTTTTAGCTTCTGGGGTCCGCCTGTTCCTCCTCTGCTCTGAAGGGTACTTTCCAGTCGATCGTGTTTTGAGGAATCTCTTCTCCTTGTGGCTCATGCTGTAAAAAAAAATGAGGTTCCTGGTTTACAGGTCGGCAAGAAGTTAGCCTGTCTCAGCCCCTGGGAGGGGATTCACCTGCCCCAGGGAAGGAGAGCCGCCCGGTGTGTCACTGTGTCGCCCCGTTGCCCACCACGGTGGCGTTTTCAGGCGCGCCCGCCGTCCCCGGTCTCAGCGGCGCGCAGGTGTGTCTGGGAGGGCTGCCGTGCGGCTTCGGCCTGATGGTGGCTGCGTTCTTCCTGATGACGAGAACTCCCCTCCGAGGCCCTCAGGGGACACCCGGAGCTTGAGGCCGTGACACCACAGCCCCCCCGGGGAGCCCCGTTCTTGCGTGCTTCCCTGTGGGCCCGGGAGCTGATGAAGTCATCTCTGCGTCCTTGGGAATACGGTGTTTTACAATGTACATGCCAGGAAAAGATGACGTATTTGGAAGTAAGGTCACTCTGAATTTGTTTTATTATTTTCGTATGCTTTCCATTACTTTGTGCCTCTGGGCTGAAACCTCAGCCTGTCTCCGATCACGTGCTTTTTTTTTCATTTCTGAATTTCCGTTTTTTACCTTCAGTCTCATTCATGTACTTCAGTAATAAATTGTCTCGTTTTTCCATGAGCCCATTTCGTCTCCCTTAAGGAATTTTTAATTGGGGTGCCTGAGTGGCTCAGTTGGTTAAGCATCTGCCTTTGGCTCTGGTCAGGATCTCTGAGTCTGGGATCCAGTCCCCCATTGGGCTCCCTGCTCAATGGAGGGATTCTTTCTCCCTCTCCTTCTGTCTCCTGGCTTGCGCTCTCACTCTCTCTCTGTCGAATAAGTAAGTAAAATAAAATCTTTAAAAAAAGAGAGATTTTGGTATCTTACACAAAGCATGCAGTAGGCCCTTTAAATAGTGATACAATTCCATGTGATACGTTCCATGAAATTCACCCTGTGAAGTGTGTGGCGCGGTGGTTTTTAGTAACTTCATGGGGTCATGTAACCATCACCACCAACTCCAGAACTTTTCCGTCACCCCGATGGAAACCCCAGACTCTCGAGTGGTTACCCCCGCGCCCCAGCCCCTAGCAGCCGCTAACGGACTTTTTGTCTCTGTGCCCTTGAATCCCCGGGACGTGTCCTGTGTGTGTCCGGCTTCTGTCACTCGGTGCGATGCTGTCAGGGCTCATCCTCGCCCTAGTGTCCTCTCACTGCGGTCCTTCGATGGCCAAATACCCTTCCGTTCCGGTGAAGTGGATTTCCACGATCTGTGTCTGGACCGTCCAGCCTGTTCCTCGCGGCGCCTGACTAAAGTGGAGGCAGCACCGAGGCCCCAGAAAAGCACGATGGGGCGCATGCTTGCCGTACGTGTCACAGCGAGGCCCCAGGAGGCGGTGGCGCCCTGTGTTCATCTTAGCGGTTTCATCATTGGCTCCTTAAAATATCTGTTTTCTTGTGCACGTGGTACATAGTCATCCTAGAAAACTTAAGCATGGCTGAGCTCCCAGAAAGTCCCTTCATAATCTTCTCACCCCAGCATCACTACTGTTAACTTGGCGAATACGATTCCAGGCTTTTTTCTGTGTGTGGATTGCCTGTGTGTGCACGCGTGTGTGTGCATGTGTGTGTGCGTGGGTGTGTGTGTGCGCATGTGTGATCTTCCCATTTGTGGGAAAGGACGTGGTGAACAGTCTTGTAACAAAACAGTGTGTAACCAATGCGTCTTCAAAGATGTGTGCTCTCCCTTCTGCAATGTTTTGGTAGGCAGATGCTGGAAACTCCTAAGATGTAACAGTTTTACTTTTTATCTTTAAAAATTCGTGAATTGAAAAAAATTCATGAATTGTAGGTTAAAATTGTTCTCTGCCAGGCTTAGTTGAGAGTCAGCTAAAATGTCTTTAAAAAAATTTTTTTTTTCGGGGCTCCTGGGGGGCTCAGTGGGTTAAAGCCTCTGCCTTCGGCTCAGGCCATGATCTCAGGGTCCTGGGATCGATCCCCACATCGGGCTCTCTGCTCAGCGGGGAGCCTGCTTCCCCCTCTCTCTCTGCCTGCCTGCCTGCCTGCCTGCTTGTGATCTCTCTCTCTGTCAAATAAATAAATAAAATCTTAAAAAAAATTTTTTTTTTCAACATGCTAATAAAACTTTATTTTTTATTTATTTATTTTTTAAAGATTTTATTTATTTATTTGTCAGAGAGAGAGCATAAGCAGGCAGAATGGCAGGCAGAGAGAGAGGGAGAAGCAGGCTCCCCGCTAAGCAAGGAGCCCGATGTGGGACTCGATCCCAAGGTCCTGGGATCATGACCCGAGCCGAAGGCAGCTGCTCAATCAACTGACCCACCCAGGCGCCCCTAAAACTTTATTTTTTTTAACATGCTAATTATACTTTAAACAAAACTATAAAGCAAAGCAAAAACAGCTTCAGCTTGTTTTTATTTCATTTTTTAGGAAATTAAATTACATTTTTGAAGACTTTCTTTATCCTTTCAGAGCACAGGAGATTTGTGAACAGAGATAAAAGGAAGGTGGCTACTCGAGGGATGTATGTACCTGCTTTTTCTTAGGTTAATTGGATTAGTTTAGCTGACTATCTCTTTTGATCCTCTTTTTAATTTATTCTTTTGCTACTTTTTCAAGTAAGACGAGAATTGATATTTATTGAGAAAATCCCTGATTCACTTTCTCTATAAAATTTTAAATAGGTATAAATTAACACATAGAAGCCCGTAATTGTGCCCAGATTGGAACTTAAAAGATTTTAAATTATAAGTGATGTATTAGTTTAAGTGATATTTAACCTTCATAACTTGGGGACATACTTATGTATCCATTTAAAAGTGGTTGAAGGGGGTTTAACAGCTTATTTCAAAGTTGGCATGCGTTGACTTTGTTTTACTCGTCCTTTTCCAGGAGGGAGACGCAGCGGTTACAAATACCGTGGCCGGTGGTGGCGGCGGCCGTGACCACCAGCAGTGGCGTGGGCGGGGGAGGCACCTCTGTGGTCGCCTGGTGTCAAGTGTCCCCTTCGGGCCGTGTCGTTGCCACTGTGCTGTGGTGGCCGGCTAAGAGAGCATCACACTTGACTGATTGTCTTTGTCGCGGAGAAAGTGGGCTAATCCGTCGGAGGAGGGGCCGGGTGAGCGTGGACTGTGGCGGGTTAGCCTGGCGCCGAGGGTTCGTGGGCTCTCCCCGGGAGCTCCCCCTGGGGCCGTGGGCCCCGGCCATGAGAGCCGTCGTACTCAGTAGTGCCCACACCGGTGCCCTCGCAGCTGGGCCCGTCCCGTCCACTCACACGGCCCGTTGGGACTCCCCTGCTCGAGCGAAGACCAGCAGCACCCCTTCCGCTCAGCCCTCTGCCTGTGGCTCCGCCTCCCCTGTGCGGTGTTGAGGCAGGCCGCCTGGGCCGCCTCTGCGTGCTGGGCCCGTGCCCTCCCCTCGGGTCTGGTCTCTCCGTCCGTGCTCGTCGAGGCGGCTGGCAGCCTCCGAGGGCCACGTGTGGGGCTGAGGGTCCATTCTCAGGCTACTTTCCGGAGACCCTAAATTCACTGGACTTTGGTCTCTGGGGCCCCGCGTTCCTTTGGGTGAGTTTCTGTTTTCTCGTGGATGAAAGACCTCTGCTGGGTCCTTGTTGTGCCAGGTGTCTGACTTCGTGCGACTGGCTGCCGCCCAGCCCTCGGCCCCATCCTGGGTCTGCTGTCCCTAGCCGATCTCGCCCGGCCTTGGGCCCCAAGGCCTCCGTGTGCTCCTGTCGTACTTTCCAGTCCTTCTGGTGACTGGTGGCTCCCCCAGCCGGCCCCTCCTCGCCTCCCTGCGTCGCTCACCCGGGGCCGAGACACCGGACCAGGCTCGGGCCGGGCTCTGGCTCTGCCTTCACAAAAAGTCTGCATCCAGCCCTTCTCATCCCCTCTGCTGTCACCTTCCAGCTCGGGCGCCGCTTGTCCTCTCCGTGGGGTGTGTGTGTCGTCCCCTGGATCTGCTCCCGAAGCGGCCGCGGTGTTCTAGATGACTTCACTTCACTACCCTGCTTGGGATCCTCCAAGGACCTCTTTTTTTTTTTTTTTTTTTAAATTGAGACATGACTCACATACGACCATTCCGAAGTATGCAGCTCAGTCGTTTTTAGACTTCCCACGAGGTTGTGCAACCCTCACGCTAACTCCAGCAGTCTCATCGCCCAGACGAGGCCTGTGGCTGTTAGCAGTCGCTCCCCCGGCCCCCCGGCCGTCACCAGGGTCTCTGTCTCTTGGCCATTCGCCTCCAGTGGGCTCTTCGATCAAAGTCCAGATTCCTCGCTCTGGCTGTGAACAGTGGCTTCCAGACCAGCGGTGTCCACAGCGCGCGGGAGTTTATTAGAGATGCCCCAGTTTGAGGCCCCAGTGGCCTCCTGACGCCCCAAATCCTTAACCCTTGCTGCCCCTCCAGACGCACGCCGCCACACCCGCGTCCTTCTCCACACGGCCCCCTCTGTTTGGAATTTTGTGCTGCATGCCGTCTTAGCTGTCCGTTAAGGGTAATCTGCACAGTGGGGCCGAGTCCACGGCGTGGCCTGTGAGTACGGGACGAAGGGCAAGTGTGGAAGCAGGCGGATGGGTGGCTGGGGCGAGCGGAAGGACCGAGAGTGGCCGACGGTGGCCGCGTGCTCTGCCGCACCCCTGCACACACAGAGGCAGCCTCGCCGCGCGAGCAAGTCCGAGGGGGGGTCTGGGACGTGCACAACCCGCGCGTCTGCAAACAGGTACTTCCCGCGTGCGCACCGTGTACTTCCCGCGTGCGCATCGTGTACTTCCCGCGTGCGCACCGTGTACTTCCCGCGTGCGCACCGTGTACTTCCCGCGTGTGCACTGTGTACCCGGCCGCGCGGTCCGCGGTGCTGAGGATGCGGCGCTGACAGACCCCCGGCCTGCGTGCCGCGGACGTTCAGAAGGAGGGACGGAGGGTAAAGCCAAGTTAACCGAATACAAAGTGTGGGACGTGAGGGACCGTGCCAGGGCGGGCACAGAGCAGGGAGGTGTCCGTGTGCGTGCGTGTGCACACGTGTGTCGGGATGTGGGCAGGGATGGCGGGGAGGGGCTCCCTGGGAAGGTCGTGCAGACCTGCAGACAGAGCCGGGCAGGTGCACAGGCTCGGCGGGCCCGGTGCCCCTGCCGCCCGTCACCTGCATGATGGCGGAGTCGGAGGGGGTTAGGAGGGAGGCCCTGGAGGCAGTGGGGGCAGGTGTTGGCGCGGGCAGGTCACGAGGCCACACCGGCTCCCCTTCCCTCCCCGGCCCCCCCCAACCCCACGCACCCACAAAGCAGGGCAGCCCTGCATTTCCTTCTGAATTCACTGTGTCTCCGGAGTTGTGCTGATCACACGTAGCACTGCCCCTCCCCCATTTTGTCACCAGACCCCTCTTTCCTGCGGAACCCATCCTTTCTCACTGCCTTTGTTCAGGCCCTCGCTCCGGGCCCAACGCTGGCTGCAGCGTGCCGGCCGTTGTGGGAAGCTTGGCTTCGACCCTGACGCCCGAAGTCGCCCGAAGTCGGTGGCAGTGTTGGGAGCACAGGACTCTTACTTTGAAGACGGGGACTGAGGCTCCGAGAGGTGACGGGGTGGCGGCGGCGGTCTAGCTAATTATTTACAGATCTGGGGGCCGAGTGCAGACCTCTTGGCCGGGAGTCCGGGAGTCCGGGCAGTGCCACACCAACCCTGCCGGCCGCCGGCCTGAACACGTGAGGACGGCCCGCAGCCAGCACTGAGCGGGTCCTCACACGCGGGAGGTGGAAACGGGGTCGGGCAGCTCGTGCTCCGGCCGTTCTTGCGATGCTGTGGGTTTGGGGGGAAGATAGCCCCCAAACAGAACACATCTCACATCGTGCTTACCTGTAATCGTACCTTGAAGTAAAGGAAGCTGTTGTTTTCCAGAAAGCAAAAGACCAGAGATCCCTCTTAGAGTTGGGGTTACTGTGGTTACGTAGAGCATTTCCTGCTGTTTTCCCGCTGTAAGGAACAGCCCGAAGAGTGGAGAATGCCTCCGAAGAGCAGAATTGACCCTGTCGTTTCACTAGCAAGCCGACTGCTTCCTCAAGTCTTCATTTGTAGACAGGGGGTCTGCTGGCTTTGCTCGTCTTGGGTGGATGTGGGTTTCGGAGCTGCGTGTGCAGAAGCTCTCTGGAGGGGGTCGTGGGCCCCGGGGGTGGGGCGCTGGGACCCGTGCAGGCCGCACGTCCGTATCCCGCGCTCGCACAGACACCCGTCTGTCGCGAACAGTGAAGACACGGCCTGGTTTGGAAGCGTTTAACCCCGCAGACGCTGCTGGGTGGATAGGGGGCCCGGGGCGCCCCCGTGGAATTCCGGAGTGTCCCGACACGTGCCCTGCGATTCGCCCGAGCCGCAGCAGGGTGGAAGTGTGAGCTGAGGCAATCTTTGTTATTTTTTCCGGGTGATTTTTGTCACGTCTTTAGGCTTTCTTTGTGGTTCTAATGCGCTGCCTTCTTGTCTGGTCGAAGCCTGGAACGACGAGGCTTCGTTAATACAGTTCGTTGGGAGGGGACGGCCCGGCTAGGATTAGCTTGGAAGCTGCTCAGCTCATCCCGGAAGCTGTACGGTTCCCCCCATGTTTTATTTGCCGTTTCACCAGTGTCCGCTGTGTTCATTTTTCTGGGGTCCCTGCTGCGTGTTCTCCCGGGCCGGGCGACTCACTGCGTTGCACGTGCTCCTCTGCTGAGAGAGCTTTGGCTGGAAGAAGGGGGGACGCGGTGACCCGAAGAAATGGTGGTCGGGGGTGACGGAGGAGCGGCAAGGCGCCTGGTGCTGAGCCTGCTCGCCCTGGCAGTGTGTCCTCCCCTGCCGGCTCCCTCTCTCACCTGACTGCGCCCCTGCGGTGCCCGGCCTGACCACTTGGCCGGCGCCCATCACGGCCCCCACCTGGGCCCTGCGCTTCTGCAGAGAAGAGCCGCGCGCAGCTTCCCGGGCGTGGGCGAGGAAGGCTGAGCCGCAGGGGGCGGCGTGCGTCCTCCGGAGCGCGGTGCAGTCCTGCTCATTCTGCTCTTCTGTGCCCCGTTAGTCACTGTACAGAGCGGGTGCAGGTCCAGAGTGGCCCCGCCGAAGCCTTGGCCGGGATGAGTGCTCCCGGGGGGACGGCTCTCAGGCTGTGTGTGTTTTATCCGGATCCACGTGGGCTCGCGGCTGGAGGTGCTCGCCGAGCTCCGTGAACGGGGGCTCCCTCCCTCCATCGCCGGCCGCGGTTTATTTGCTGGGTCGGTTTCTTCAGTACGGGGAATTCACATTTTGGGGGGATCAATGATCGGCGTGAAAGTTTGCTTTCTTTACTCTCCGTGCTTTTAAAAGCCAGCGTCTGTGTTTACTAGGAGACAGGTGGCTGGTGGGTTGGAGACGGAGATCTCGTGCCGCCGGTTTGTATTCTGCACGAGGCCGGGCCGGCCTCTGCCTCGCAGCCCTTTGGTCTGCTGACACCTTGCTGGCGAAGACTTAGGCTGTAACGTAGGCATCTGCGTAAAACACTTTAGCCTTAAGAGTAGGATTTTTTCAATAGGTGGTCGAAGCGCGTGGTGTAAATACTAGATCCCCCTACAGTCCGTGTGTCCTGTTTCCCAGCCTCACCCTCGACGCAGCGAGTGCACAGGCCCCCCGCCGGAGAGGCTGCGTAGACAGAAGTGCGCGCAGCTGCCCCGAACCTCCCTCCCGGCGTTGGTAGGATCCGTCGGGAGTGTGGGTCTGGCCCCCACGAGGGACCGTATGAGTATCTGGCAGACGAACAACAAATATAGCGTCAGAGCCTGCCTTGATTGGGTCTCCTATGTGAACCGGTTTGCCCGAACCCCGGGGACTCTGCGGGCGCCGCTCGCCGAGGGGCCGGACCGCTGCACCGCCCTGTGCGGGGGGGCTCGGGAAAGGGATCCGAGGGGACCGAAGAGCGAAAAGTGCAGTGTGGACACTGACAGCGGCTCTCTCTCTCTCTGTTGGCAGATGTTTCTCACCGTGTACCTCAGTGACAGCGAGCAGCACTTCACCGAGGTCCCCGTGACGCCCGAGACCATGTGCAGAGATGTGGTGGATCTGTGCAAAGAGCCCGGCGAGAGCGAGTGCCATCTGGCCGAAGTGTGGTGCGGCTCTGGTAGGAGACGTGGCCATGCTGCCGTGGAGACGGGGCTGCGGGCGGCATGCGTGTTGTCTGCGGAGAAGCCGGGGGCCCGCGTGAGCGTCAGGGCGCGGCGTTCCCTCTCCGGCTTCGCGGTGACGCGGGCAGCCTTTCTGCTCCTGTCCTTCTGTGCAGTACGGTGAAGGCACCGCACGCCGTACGCAAGGTCAAGGACGGGCAGGTGGCCCGGCAGGGCGGGCTTCGGGGCCGGCCTGGGAAATGCTCGAGGAGTGTTTCCTCGGCGCCGTGACTCGACTGAATTAGAGACGTGAGGCGTCCTCACTGCTTTGCCCTCTCCCGGTTTTTGTAGGTGTTTAGGAAGAGCTCTTCAGTGTTGAGTTACCGTGGTGGTAGAAGGCAGTGGTGAAACCGTAGGCATTATTTTAGGCTTCGATATCAATCCCTCACTCTAGTTCTTTGGAGCTCTAACACGGGACAGCCTGGTCTTCTTCTGGCCCCCCAGGAGTTCGTAGACGTGTGAGTGATTTTCCGTAATCTCTGCCTTGTTCCAGCCTGGGCGACGTCCCACTGCTTCGTTCCCTCCCAGGGGCCAGGCGTCCCAGCGCCAGTTACACCGGCTTGACTGGGTCCACACCGTAACGCCCGCATGCCCCCAAGCTCCCTCCCTGCCAGGCCGTGACCTCGTGGTCCGAGTCTCCGGCTGACATTCTCACAGTTGGAGGCCCTGTGCTCGCTCCCTGAACGGCTTGCTTCTTTTCCCTTCACAAAGGAGCTAGATGAGACCATTCACATAAAGAAACCCAAATGATCCTTTTCAAATGGGAGTGTGATAGTCCGACTTTCCACTCCTCCGTGGCTTTCTCTTCCGCTGAGAATGAAATCCCGATTTCTGGCCGTGGGCGCCAGCCCGTCCCACTGCCTGCCTTGCTCTCCGGGTGTCGTTGCTGGGACTTCAGCTGGAACGTCCATCCTCGCAGAGACTCTCCCGGAGCCTCCTGCTGCCGTGGCCATGAAGCCACCCTGACTCTGTCCTCCGGGCTTTGTGTGTTGCCTTACTTCCTTGCTTCCTGCCTCCCTGGAGCCCAGGCACATGCACTAGAACGTAGACTTCCTAAGAGGAGAGGCTCGAGTAGGTCTGGTCGGTGCGCCTGGCTCAGGGAGAGGGCCCGGCGTCCGCCGGCGCTCCGTCAGTGCTCGCTGCGGGCCTGGATGCGCTGCTGGCCGCTTCCGGCTGCCTCCTTGCATTCCGCAGATCGCTGTGCTGCACGCTTTACCGAGACGCCCGAAAGCCCCTCCGGGAGCCAGGAAGCAGCGTCCTTCTCTTGGCAGAGGCTCGGGGTCTCCTGGGAACTCCTGATTCCACCTGTTCTTTTTCCTCTCTGTGTCTTTCTCACTGGACGCCCGTAACCCTTTCTGTGTGATGATGTTTAGAAGAGTTCCCTTCTTCTCACTTTTTTAGTAAAAAAAAAAAAAAAAAAAATAAGCACACTTGAATGTGGTTTTTTTTTTTTGGTAAAAGAGGAAATAACGTGGACAGACTGGAAATCTCTCCCCTTTGCGCATTCCCTGACCGCTCAGTGTAACTGCCCAGCGCGGCACAGAACTTTACAGACTCTGTTCTCTGCGTTTGTAATTGTCGCGACTATAGGAATAATTTTGTGTGTTGTCTTTTTCTGTTTTTTTTTTTTCCTTTCTGTTAATAGTGTCATACATGTCAACGTCTTGCAATTTACCGTTTTGTTTTCCACTCCAGCCTAGAGGAGTTTTTCAGGCTAGTATGTGTAAATCCACGTCATGATTTTTATTTTTATTTTGTTAAATTTTGCTGAGAGAGAGTGCACTCAGGCAGAGGGAGGGGCGGAGGGACAGAGACTCGTAAGCAGAGTCTACAGCCGGCACGGAGCCTGGTGTGGACTCCAGCTCACGACTCTGAGATCCTGATCTGAGCCGAAACCCAGAGTCGGACCCCAAACCGACTGAGCCCCCTAGCCGCCCCTCTGCTTTTGTTTTTATAAATGCTGCGGCCAGAGTCCTTTCAGGAGCCTCTTGATCCGGGGAACTCTTTCTCTGGAGTGGAGTTCTCTGGGGTTCTCTGGGGTAGGTACCACAAAGTGGAGTTGCTTCACTGAAGGTTCACAGGCTTGAAAACTGAACGTGTGGTGCCAGATTGCCCCCCACGGAGGCTGGCCACTCACACCCCTGCCAGTTATTTCTGAAAGACTCTTCCGTCAACAATGGATAGGACAATATTTTTGTTTTTGCTAAGCTGATAGCCGAGGTTGCCCATTTTTTCATTTGTTTATTGGCCTTTGGGGTTTCCATTTTTATTTACTTAATTTGTTTTTTTTTTTTTTAACATCTTAAGTTCGTTCCACACCCAAAGTGGACCCTGAGCTCAAGTCTCATATGTTCCTCTGCCTGAGCCCGTCCGGCACCCCTGGGTTTCCATCTTGAAAATATTGTTTCTCCATAGTGTCTGTTCATGTTTCCCTTGGCGTTTGCCTCTTGATTTGTAGGCATTCAAAATCAGAAACTATTCTGGATCCCAGGCCTGTTTGTGTGATTTAAAAGGATCCTCCTCTTCCTGCAAGGCTGTAAACCTACGCTCCTGCTCTAAGTTTGAAAGCATTTTCCTTCCCTCCCCCGTTGACTTTTGTGAGTCGTGTGAGTTAGGGCGAATTGTCCGAGGTGCCTCACCGAGCGGCGGTTCCTTCCTCTCTGAGTGCAGTGTCCCTGCAGGCCGCGTTAGATCTCGGGCACAGTCCTGTTTCGGGAAGCCTCAGTCCGTCACTCTTGTCTTCTTGTTAGACAGAAGCGAGCGGTTCTGATTACTGTGGTCTGACAGTACGTTCGGTGTCTGTGAAGCAAGTGCTTTCATCTCATTGTTGTGCTTCTTCACAACAATCCGTGCCCGTTCTTCCCTTTCTCCTTTTTCAGATAAATTTGAGGATGGCCTCGAAAGTTCTGCGGCAAGTCGTGTTGGGACTTGGATTGGTTGGTGGGAATTCATGGTTCGCGAGCGGGCTGTCTGAATGATGCCGTGATTTGGGGCGCGGCCTCGGGTCTCAGGATCCTGTCTCTGTCGCTTGGTGGCTTTGTAACCGAGACTCCCCGCCAGCCTTGCCCGTGACCCGCGGCAGGGATGGCTGCAGGTGGAGCAGGCGGTGGGCGCGGGGCACGGGCAGGACGACGAGGTGGCTCCTGGAGTGCGCGGGCTTCCCCTCGGTGTTTCGTGGGAGTGTGTGTGCGCGTGCACCAGCGTGCATGCACGATCGTATGTGTGTTTGGTCCGGCGATGGGACCTCTGTTGGGGGGTGTCTGCTTGCTGAGAGTGCTCCTTCTGCGGGGTCCTCGTTGGAACTTCTCTGGCTTAGGGACGAGGAAGGGCACGCCTGTCACCTCCCGGACTGCAAGCAGAACGGTACTTTGTGACTGAGTGGACTGGGCTCAGGGTGAGTCCACAAACCCGGCTGCCCTGTTCTCTGTCCTGGTGGTGACTTCCGGTGCTGGCACGGTGGCCCTGACGACCGGCAGGTGCACAGCGCTTTCTTAGGCTCTTTGAGCGTTGTTCTATTAAAACTTAACACAGTGCTGGAGTAGCTCTGACTTTTTTGTTACCTATGTATTTGAGAGAGAGAGAGAGAGAGAGAGAAAGCGCACACACAAGTGGGAGGCAGAGGCAGAGGGAGAAGCAGGGAGGGAGCAGGGAGTCCGACTCAGGACTCGATCCCAGGACCCCGGGATCACGACCCAAGCCGAAGGCAGACCCTTAAGTATCTCTGATTTTAAGCAGCTGGATCCTGGGACAGTAGGTGTGGTTTTTATATCCAGATCCTTGAAGTTGGAAGATAGTTTGGGGGGGAGCTTAAGATACATGATTTCTCCTGAAGTTCCCACCCATTAGAGTATTCCGTGTCCTTCTTTTTGTCTTTAGAGAAGTTTGACAACTGGGCATCTCACTGGAAGAGGGGCCGAAAAGACACACAGTTGGCCCTTGAACAGTGCTGGGATTCAGGGCTCCGACCCTCTCGTGCAGCCAGAAATCCGCACGGGACTTTCGACTCCCCCCAAACTTCACTGCTTACAGCTTCAGCGTTGCCTGGAAGGTCTGCCGACCACGGCAGCAGTCCGTGAACACACGCTTTGGATGTTGGGTTTTATATACCGTGTTCTTCGATCAAGTTTGCTAGAGAGACTGAAGTGCTAGGAAGAAAACCGTGGGGCGCCTGGGTGGCTCAGTCGGGCAGGCATCTGACTCTTGGTTTCAGCTCAGGTCATGATCTTAGGGTTATGAGATTGAGCCCCATCTTGGGCTCCGTGCTCGGCGAGGAGTCTGCTTGAGATTCTCTCCCTCTCTCTCTGCTCCTTCCATCACACGCTCATGTGCTCACGCTCTCTCTCAAATAAATAAATTAAAAAAAAAAAGAAAATCGAAAGGAACAGAAAATACATTTTAGGACTGAACTATATTTATAAAAAAAAATTCCCACTTAAGTGGACCTAGGTAGGTCCCACCCTGTCACTCAAGGGCCAACTCTTTTTTCAGTGCGGTAAATAGCCTTCTGTTTGGAAGTGGGTATGTCTGATTTTTTTCAACATAGTTTATAGAATTATAGTTTAAAAATAGCCCAACAGATAGTAGGACTAGCCTTTACTTAACAATTTTAGTTCGAGAGTACATGTGCGTGAGCCAGGGGAGGGGGAAGGGAAGAGCGAATCCCAAGCCGACTCTGTGCTGAGTGAGCCCTATGTGGGGCTTGAACCCACGGCCCTGATGTCACGACCTGAGCCGAAATCAAGGGTCTCTGACACCCAGCCAGCGGAGCCACCCAGGCGCCCCTAGGCTATTTATTTAGAAAGTTATTTCTAATTTCTCATTTATCATTAGAGAACCCTAGAACATTCGAGTTAGAAGGGACCTCAGAGGCCAGTAGTTTACAGGGACTTCTGACACCCGCCCCCCCGAGCTTGGTGGCCAGCCTGCGGCCCGTCAGGAGCACTGAGACACACTCGTGCGCTTGCGGCGGCCGGCCCAGACCCATTCCCCTTTCCAGTGCCCGCTGCGTGGACACCGACCGTGTGTGTGGAGACCCTGTGGTGCTTGATTTCTGATTCTCCTTTTACCGAGAAGAAAGCATCAGAGATGCTCAGTATTTCCTACAGGCATGATCTGCATGCAGGATGGTTCGTAAACGCTCTTTCCTGTGCCTGCAAGTCATGTGGCTTCTGTTTGTTTCCTCTAGAGCGTCCAGTTGCTGATAACGAGCGGATGTTTGATGTTCTGCAGAGGTTTGGCAGTCAGAGGAATGAAGTTCGGTTCTTCCTCCGCCACGAACGGCCCCCCGGCAGGGACACAGGTGGGCAGCATTGCGCGAATCCGAGCAAAGCTGTGGGCTTGGACGCCACACATCGGAGGAACGGGGGGATGGGGGGAGGTCGGGAGCCCGGTGACGCGAGGGGTGCGGGACAGGCAGGGACACGGAAGCGAGAGGACAGACCGGCTTCCAAGACCCGACTGTCGGGGAGAAAAGGGTGTGGTTTTCTTTGATATGTTTTGTTTGACGAGGGGAGGAGCGCGTGGGCCAGAGTCCCTAGAGCTGGAGGCTGCAGTGCGGGAGGGGGTGCACCCTCAGCCCGGGGGACGCGGTCCTGGCGCAGGAGGGAGCCTCCCGCTGCATGCGGAGGGTGAGGGAGCTGGTGGGGATGGCGGCAGGCACGGGTGCTGGGTGGGACCCGGTGGAGGGGCTCCTCAGCTGGTGGCTTCCGGGGGTGGGAGGGCATAGAGGCCAGTGAGAACTGCTGTGGGCAGCGGTGAGCGTCTGCGGGGCCCGGGACAGAGCGCAGACCCCGAGGCCAGGGCCGTTCCCTCCGGCCGCGCTCGGTTGTAAGAAGATGGTTGGATGCACCCAGGGCTGGGGTTTGGCCGCCCGATTCCGAGGCTGGACGGGGAGAGGAGGTCACGGTCGGGCTGGTGTCGCCTGGTGGGGAGGGATGGAGGGGGGCGGCGGGGAGACGGTGGGCAGGGGAAGGGACTGCGGTCTCGGGCTCATGAACAGGTGTGGTGAGAGCAAGTTAGGGTCAAAAAGAAGAACACCTGAATTTGAGATTCGGAGGGAGAGAACCAGGGGATGGGGGCCCCGTTTGGGCCATGAGGTGAGCGGGAGTTAGGGGCTGAGAGGCCGGCTCCGGATGGAGGTCACGTGGCACGGAGGACGTGGGAGGCAGGTGCTCACGGCGGTAGGGACAGAGGGTCTCAGCGGAGACGAGGTGCGGAGGGAGAAGGTGATGGGCGCCCAGCGGACGGAGGAGCCGTGGGCCGGAGGCAGCTGGACCCGGAGGGTGCTGCCATCCCAGGACCCTGGCCGCCTCGCTTCCAGTCAGCTCTGTGCAGGGTTACTGGGTGTTTCTAGAGATGGGAGCACTTCTAAAATGGGAAGCTGAGGATTTGTGGCCTCAGCACGTATTCCTGGGACCAGGAACGCGGGTTGCAGACGGTAATTCCCACGTAACATCTCTGTGTTACTTCTTTAACGCCGCGGTGAGAAATCAGTAACTGTGACCTGTGGGGGCCACTGTGGGGACTCGGTGTGGACCCCCGCATGGTGCAGGTGAGGGGCGCCAGCACCCGGTCCCCCGTCCGAGGCCGCATGCTCCTCTGTGCGTTTCCTTTGCACCAGCACGCACATTTCCCTGAGCGGCTGCCTTTGTACTTTACGCGGGCATCGAGGGCACATTTGTATTTTGTCCTTTGTTGACGTCACTGCACGCAGCCTCATGGAGGAAGCTGACTTGTACCCGTTCCCTGAGTGTTGGAGGATCTTCTGTATATGTAGGGGCTAAATTATTCAGGAGCCTCAGCGGGCCGGCTCAGTGTGTCTGAAAGGTGAGAAACACTCTCACGCTGCAGCGGTGTTCACAGCGTCCCGCACACACGGCGCCCCCCAGTGTTTGAGCGGGGACACAGCAGCGTCGCCGCCCCGTGGGGTGGGAGCCTTTCTGCGCTGACGTCAGGGACTGGGGATGGGGGCGAGGCTGCCGCAGTCTCTGCCCCGCCCCCGGGACCTGGTCACCGGGGACCTGGGCTGAGCCCCTTGTGGCCTGTTTCTCAAGCTCCCTGGGCCCCGAGTGTGTCCTGAACGTGCTCCAGCTGGTTCAGTGCCTTCTCTTTGGGGCAGCAAGGAAAGCAGTAACTCCTCAACGGTAGATTTTTTTCCTTGCAGAAATACTGTGACCGATTACCCGAGCTGTGTTGTCAGAGAATTTGCACAGTATTTGGAAAATAAAGCTAATGACGCTCAAGTTGGGTGTCCGTGTCATACCCGGCTTTGTTGGCGTGGGAATCTGTGCTCAGTCGGTATGGTGGACGTTTAGTTCGGAAGAAATTTTACTCTGAAACTTCTTTGGAGATCAGGCCTTTGCTAATCTCTGGGAAGTACGGGTGTGAGTTTAATTTCACATCCTTAAAAAGCGTTTTGATGTTAATTTCTAACAACGTATCCCTTTAGATTAAGACTATTTTCCTTTTATGATGCACATGGTACTGACAGACCCGTGTTTTAACTTGAAAAATTCTTTTTAGCCAAAAAACCCCCAGAATATACAGTGTTTTCCAGTTTGTGCTTTTCCAAGCTAAGAAAAATGGCAATTTGTCACTGAAATAAAGGGGAACATACTCTGTGGTACTCACGGATTGCCATAAAATGCCCGCCATAAACCAGTTATTCAGAACCCCTCTTGGTCTATCTTTAGTTACTCTTTTTCTGTGTAAGTTCCAAGCACAGTTAATGAGCACAAGGACGGATTGATTCAACTTGCACTTGTTCCTTCCAGTGGGAGTCCTTGGTCTCACCGCTGAGTAGCTAGGGTCCTAGGGGGAGCGGCGAGGAGCGGATGGGGCGCCGGACCCGCTGCCGGAAGTACATTCCTGTTGTTGGTTTTGCGTCCTCTGCCGTCGGGATTGTGCAGCTCTCCTGGGAGCGGTCAGCACGCGGTACTGTGTGCTGTAGATTGCTCACCATCCCACGTAAGGGTTCCCCAAACAGGCGGAGCTATGAGCCCTTCATGCTGTTGCTATGGGAAAATATTTTGTTTACCGGCTCCTTTCTAATTAAAATACCCAGGAGCAAGAATCACAGAGCTCAGAGCTGAGCCAGCCCTTACAGCACCTGCCAGCTCTGGTGCTAATGTATCGTTTTTGAATTTTGTGCTTAGTGAGCGGACCTCGGGCTCAGGATCCAAGTTTAAAGAGAAATGGTGTGAAAGTCCCCGGTGACCATCGAAGGAAGGAGAACGGGGTAAGTGATGGTTTCTGTGCTTGCTGGCTGCTCTTTTAACAGTTTCCCCTCCGACTTGTTGCTACTTCATAGCCACTTTGTTACTCACCGCTTTGGAAGGATGGCTCTTGCTACTTTACTTTGTTGCTCAGTGGGTTATGGAGGATGGCCGCTTCTTAGCTTTTTTGTTTTTAATATTTCTTTATTTGAGAGAGGTGGGAGGAGAGAGAGAGAGGGTATACAAGCAGGGGTAGGGGCAGAGGGAGAGGGAGAAGCAGACTTTCCACGGAGCAGGGAGCCCGACGCAGGACTCGATCCCAGGACCCTGAGACCGTGACCTGAGCCGATGCTTCCCTGACTGAGCCGCCCAGCCACCCAGCATGGCCTGCTTTTTAAAGGATTGTTTTAAATGTATTTCATAGAAAGGATTAATTTAAAGACCTCTGCATGACTGACTGTATTGAGAGCAGTTCAGTGCTGGATACACTGCAAATACAGAGCAAAACAAACGGTGACTGAGGTTAAGGGAGGATTTTTGTGTGTGCGTGATTTTATTGTTTGCTGTAATCGCTTTAGTGCGTGTTCATGCCCTTGCTGTTGCATGTGAATTTTAGCGAGTATCTTTGGGGGGCACCTCATAGATATTTTCTTTTCAGGGCTCCGAATTTTTAATACTCTTAGGGATTAGCTGTGTCATCTTTCCCCAGTCGAGGGTAAACTCATGGGAAAATGCAGACCATTTGTTCTTCCTCTGCCTCCCCCCGCCCCAAATTCTCATCGTTTCTCTTGTGAGGTGTTACAGTTCTCTTACGGGGATGAAGCTCATGTAAGGATGACTCAAAACTGGTCTTAGCCAGTGAGAGGGTTTGAGTGCATCTTGACACAGTGTGTCTTTCCCCCTCACTGGGTTTTCCGGAAGTATCGTAAACAGTACACGGTCTGAGTACACAGTGTTGGAAGTTTGCACATGCCTGTACACCTGCGAAACCGTCCCTGTCATCACGGTACTGAGACTGTCCTTCATCCCCAGAGTTTCCTCGTGTCCTTCTGGAACCTTCCTCCAGGACCCCCTGGCGGGTCCTCTTTCTGTCACTACAAGTTAGTTTTCTGAACTCGTACATAAATGGAGTCATGCAGTATCGAGTCTTTTTGTCTGAATTTGCTCAGCATCATTATTTTGATCCATCTCGTGTGTATCAGTAGTTGGTCCCTTTTTCTTGCTGAGAGGCCCTGCCTTGTCCGGATATAGCTTGTTCATGCATTTCTCTCTTGATGGATACTGGGGTTGTTTCCAGCTTTTGGTCACTCTGTATCAAGGGGTAGTGAATATTTGGGTGCAAGTCTTCGTATGGGCGTATTCTTTTATTTCTCTTGAGTAAATACTAGGAGTGGGGTGCGGGATCACACGCCAGGTGTGTGTTCACTTTTTAAAAAACTGCCAAACTGTTTTCCAAAGTGGTAGTTTTAGTTTCCAGTCTCATCAGAGTTCCAGTTTTCCCACATCCTTGCCCACATTTGGTGTGGTCAGTCCTTTCAGTTTTGGCTAGTAGGCTTCCGCGTGTATTTCTCTAATACCCGATGATACTGGTGTCTTTTCATGAGCCGACTGGTCATTCGTGTATCTTTTTTGGTGTGAAGTATTTGTTCGGCTCTTTTGTTCATGTTTTTCTTTGTTGGTTTGTTTGCTTCCTTAGTATGGGGTTTGAGAATTCCTTCATACTCTGGGAAGAATTTCCAGAAAGGGGAAGCTTCCGCAGGCCTTTATTAGATATACGATTGGGTATATATGCAGGTCCCGTGTTAGGTATATGATTTGCCGGTATGTTCCCCAGTCTGTGGCTTCCTCTTAATTTTGGTAAAGTATAATTGCTCGATTTAGAAGTTGTGTGCTGTTCCTCTACATCGTTGCATTTTACGATCCCTTTTGGGTGAACATGTGGATGTGGTGTGAGAATTATAGAGTTTTGTCCACAGCCGGGTGGATGCCTAGTTGACCGAGTTGTCACCCCGGTGCCTTCGCACCTCCGTCGGAAGTCAGCTGGCCGGCGTCCGTGCGGGTCTGTGTCTGCGCTCCCTGCTCCTGTGTCTCGCCATCAGCACTACCCGTGCGGGCCCGGACGCGTGCTGACTCGCGCAGTCAGGTAGTGTGCGGAAGCTGGTGTGGCTGGACGCCTCAGCATGCTGCCATTCGTTCAGGCCCCCCCTCGCGGGGCGGAGGGCTTCCAGGGCGCGGGTCCTGTACCTCTCCCGTTAAATTGATTCCTCAGTACTCCGTGGTTTGTAAGCTACCATAAACGGTCTTTATTAAAAGTATTTTACATTTCTGGTTGTTAATATAAGAAACGTAGTGGATTTTTGCGTAAGGATCGTTTATCCTGCAACCTTGCTCAATGGCTTCTTAGTTCAGGTAGCTCCTCTGTGGATTCCACACCATTTTCCTATCGGACGACTGCGTCGTCTGTCCTTTCCAAGCTGGATACAGCTCACGTCGTCGTCTCGCCCTGCTGCACGCACGGGCTAGAGCGCCCAGGACCACATTGTATAGAGTAGATGTCTCATCTGTTCCTGATAACTCCGTATGGCCTGAATTTTCTGATGCCGGTGCAGTGTTTGTAAAGGTCGTTCTGATGCCTGTATTCTGGGTTAGCTGGTAGGGTTCAAGTTTCATGTTTAGTGTGATCCAACATTATTTTTCTAATATAAGTTCAGTGCAGAACAAGATAATTCCAAATTGTCCCATTTCGGTCACAGACTATTGAGACCGTTTTACATTTATAACTTAAAAGAGTGTTGGTTTGTGTATTAGTATGTCTTCCATCAGAACTTAATAAGCCATTGTAAAGATATTAATATAAAAATTAGTGGTCTCTTTCATGTTATAGAAAAAAATGGCTAATTATGTCCTGAGGGGCTCAGCTGAAGCTTCCACAGGCCTCTGAGGGGGTTCTAGAGGAAGTTTCCACAGGCCACTGAGGGAGGGGTCCCAGGGGAAGCGTCCACAGGCCTCTGAGGAGGAGGTCCCAGGGGAAGCTTCCACAGGCCTCTGAGGGAGGGGTTCCAGGGGAAGCTTCCACAGGCCTCTGAGGGAGGGGTCCCAGGGGAAGCTTCCACAGGCCTCTGAGGGAGGGGTCCCAGGAGAAGCTTCCACAGGCCTCTGAGGAGGGGGTCCCAGGGGAAGCTTCCACAGGCCTCTGAGGGAGGGGTCCCAGGGGAAGCTTCCACAGGCCACTGAGGGAGGGGTCCCAGGGGAAGCTTCCACAGGCCTCTGAGGGAGGGGTTCCAGGGGAATCTTCCACAGGCCTCTGAGGAGGAGGTCCCAGGGGAAGCTTCCACAGGCCTCTGAGGGAGGGGTC